>CM072513.1:78674962-79039962 GCA_036898135.1 Oncomelania hupensis
TTTAAACCTAATTAGTGCAAGCTCTTAGGGTAGATCTTTGAGCTGGTAAATAAAATTATGTATCCTGTTTTTGTCGGTATACTTACGGAGAGACGGATGCAGTCACTGGGAGGGGTAAAAACGGAGGGATCACGGATGCCAAAAGTGACGTTGGTGTAGCTGTTCAACGTGTACGTGGGCGCTGCACAAGATAATAGATGTTGGCCAGTATCAATAGAGAGTCTTAAGCATTTCTACTTCTTTCTAGCTTTCTCAGGACTTTGAGCGGCGTTCGGAGCTATTTCTACATAGAATTCTGGGCGCTTGGAGCTACCTACACCACATAACTTCTGAACACCCAGAGCAAGACATGGTGCTACGTCCCCATAGAGTACCTTTTTTTTTGTCTCCATATTGGTATCGTATTAGGTATGCTGACCTATTGAAACCTTTTCATCTTATGAATTATAAATGATTATTTCAGTACTTATTGCGTTAGTAGAACTATGTTGGTTAAGAGGTGGAGCTATACTGCTAAAGAGGTAGAACTATGTTAGTTAAGAAGCAGAACTATGTTGGTTAAGAAGTAGAATTATGTTGGTTAAGAGGCAGAACTATGTTGGTTAAGAGGTAATCGGATGGTTACTGAATTATTCGAATGTAGGTAATTAAGAAATTATTTTACATAAGTATAATTCTGGTTGGTTTGCCTATGGTTTTAACATCAGACCTAAAGTTCCTGAATTATTAGAACAAATACACAATCTCCGTTGATTATAATAACGCTTGATCTAAAAAAAAAAAAAGCAGAGGTACGATTGTTTGAATTATCACCATTCCATATTTATTAATACTATCAAGAACTGAACTATTTCTATTAATATTAAATCTCCCAATCTGAAGCGAACGGGACAATATTACTCAGCGTGTGAACGAGAAGAGTATGGTCAAGATTACAATTTGCCAGTTCTTTAAGCACTAGTCTAGCATATTTGAAACCTCATGCTTAATCGTCAGGGCAAAGTGACAGCAAGACTTGACAGTGCAGCGGTAAAATAGTTTTGACTCTCCGGACACTGCACATTGAATAATACGCAAGCGATGGTATGAAACTGGTATGAATGAGGTAACTAAAGGCTTTGAGCGGTTGTACAGTGGGATACAATGAATTCATAATCTTTGGCCAGGACATTTAGGATTTTGAAAGTCACATAAAATATTATTTTCAAATTAATGGTATGGTATCTCTACTCAAGTGAGTGCAGTTTACAAACATTTCTTTACACACCCATATTTTATCGTTTATCAGACATGTGCTGCATCTTATGACGGGAATGAATGCTACAGGTGTTAGCCTTGAGATGATTAATTTGACAATAGAGTGAACGAGAAATTGAATGAAATTAAATAAATACGTCAATAAATAAATTGAAAACAGAAGAAATTCTAACTAAGGCCTAACCTCCATCAATGACGCCGTCTCTGCCTTCAAACAAGGGAACGCCCCCTTCTAAGTCAAAACTGTACATGGACCCAACACCCTGATAATACTCCACTGATCCAAGGAAAGGAATTCGCTTGCTTATATCTCCGAAGAAATCTTTTTTGAAGAAGGTGATGACATGCTGGCCTAGGACACACACAGGCAAAGACAAAAACATACACACCTGTGATACGAGATCGTTAACTCGGTGGTCCCACGGCGTACAGCTGAGAGCAACTTGCTGGAAGCGTGCACCTTGTGTTTAGGCTCGATTATCGGTTCTCGGCATACTGCTTGTGCTTTCTACGTGTTTGTACTGTGCTTTGACACCCGGTACACATTGGTCGAAGGCTGCCAGAAGCATGTTTTACTAGTCGCCTCAACAGGCGATAAAGCATGCTCTCATGCTTCATAGCACTGCTTCCTACACGCTTCAAGCGCTATAGTGACGGAAAAAGCGCAATTTCACTGAAAATACCAGTTTTATTTAAGCTGGAAAGTTTAGTCTTTAACAATACTTTTTTTTTTTTACTTTCCCTCACCGCCAGGGAACAGAAACTCTCAGTGGTAGAGCACTGATCAGTCCAGTCCAGGGAAATGTGGTCAAGAGGATGTAAAAATGAAAGAACTGCTGAATCTATTCTATATGTTTGTACAGAGGTAACACAGTCTACTTTTAAGCTTAACTTGACCTAGTTCGTTTAATTTTGTTCATGGCTGTTTCAAACATTAAAAACTGACGGTTATCTTTTGAAATTTTTTCTCAGTCTAGTCGATTTTGTCCATATAATGATGAAAACTGTTCCTGCATAATTAATGGGGGAGGTGGATGCGGAGAGGAGGAGGAGGCGTTAGGAATTCTAGGTTGAGTTTTCAGGTTTGAGTCCTCCCTTAGCGGCTATCCGCTGCGGCTGCCATGCTTTCTTTGGGAAAAGGGGCCTGAATTGTGCCTATTTGTTGACCAATGAGTGTTTTAACGATTCCAAAATCGTATTATTGCGTCAATCTTGCTGGTAGTTTTATGAGTTAAAATAACAGTGGATTGGATTAGGATTAGGTTTAACATTAGGAAGGAATGGTGTGTCTTACTCCCTCTCGGCCTGGGTGGCGCTGCTTGCATTGAGACTGGTGTCTGAACTGCATCTTTTGAGTTATTAATTCTTTGAAAAAAATCTAAATAATCCTCACCTTTCTCGGAGACCAGTTGTAGTTTCTGACAGGTAAGTCTAACTAATGACAAGCGGTGAGTACAAGAATAAATGACTGTGGACACTAGTGAATAGTACATAATTATGAGCAAAATGAACTGACCTGATTGATTTCAATTGTAGGTCATGTGCAAGAAGACTGTGTCCCGAGAATAAATCTTGAAGATCTGCCAAGAAGAGAGGGTCCCCAAACAAGCAGATTAAGATTAGCTAATGAAAAGCTCACCTCCATCGATGATGCCATCTCTTCCTTCAAAGAGGGGTATGCCACCTTCAATGTCAAAACTGTACATGGACCCCAAGCCCTGATAGTAGGTCGCCGCTCCGAAGAAGTGCGCCATGTCCTTCCCTGTCCCGATGAACTCCTTGATGAAGGCGGCGATGACGTGCTTCCCTAGGGCAGGCAGAGGGACGCACACCCAGGCAGACGAAAGTATACATACTAACATAGGCACCCAAGAGTAGTACGAACATGTACCCAATCCGATGACGAGCTTGGAAACAATCCTTTAGTAAAACACTATGATTTAAGTTTGAGAGGTCGTGAGTGCGAAGCCTGATTGGCATAAGGATTAAAACTAACTAACAGCAATAGCCATGTCCGTTTAGTTATTGTATCTAGTGTAAGGGTTTGTCTTGCAATAACACTATCACAAATAATTTGCTGTATAAACGTTTTGAGATTGGATCTTTGTCTCCGGTATACTGTTGATGCACGTCAATGTATGCGGCCAGACGTTTTTAACGGGACAGTGCGCTGTACAATGAGGGTGGGTTTACAGTGCACTGTGGGTGGATTAGGAATAGATTGAGATTAAGAAGGGTTGGTGGGTCTTAAGGCTCTTTCCTGGGTGGCGCTACACCACACTACTGTTGAAAACAGAAACTGCCCGAGTTTTACTCATTGAGTGTTACTAAAGTCTCAGATCCAAACGCATAGACTTATTCCCTTCACTGAGCTTCAGGTTCCTCTTCTCCCGCTTTCTGTCATGTCGATTTTTTGGGGTGTATGAGTACGTGTATATTCGTGTATATTCGTGTATATTCATATATAGACACCAGACCACACATAGATATTAGCTGAACTAACCTGAGGCTAAACCGAGAAGATTCCACTGAGTAAGAAGTGTACAGTGACTAGCTCCACCGAGCAAGACAATCACTCAGGGTTTGGGGGTCCATTCTCACCTTGCCTAAATTGACGACTTTACTTTTGCTTAGTAAATGAGTCATTTTCTTGTCAGTCCAAAAATTACATCTCTCCCACGCATGTATGGAATTTCCTTTGTAAAATATTTATTTGCTATTTTTTCGTGTTTTTAAAAAAAAAATTTTTTAACACTTTCAGCTAAATAATTATTTTATAGAAGCATATTTTATAATCATTGTTTATAAAGAATGTAAGATTCCTCTAAATAATATAATGTTCTCCGTAAATAACTTATTATTTACCTAAACAATATATTATTTACGTAAATAAATCATCATAGAGATAAATAAGGTATTTTTGCTTAATAAGGAATTATTTACCTACAGTATATGATGCATTATTTAGCACATTGTGTAAAATAATGTAATATTTAGAAATGTTGCTAAATAATAATTTGTTAACGCATATAACGCATAACTTAGCAAAATTTGGTAAACAATGTATTACTTCGAATATGTTGCTAAACAATGCATTATTTACGTAAACAATTCGTTGTTTAGGGACTGCAATTTTCATTATTTAGGAGATTCCATGATTCGCTTGAAAACTTGGTTTTTATAATTTTACTGATTTTTATAATTAAATGCAATGTCTTTCCAAAGAGTGTGTATCCAATTTATATTTGTGAATTTTTTTTTTCAACATAAATCACTACACAAATTCGAAGATAAAGTATAATAACGTCCCGAACACAAACAAAAGGTCAAGGTCAGTTTTGTGCGGGAGTTTTCATTATCTACGTCAGAAGGGGAAAAAGCTTTCTATTTTATATTTATTTACCCCAAATCCCCAGAGATAAGGGTAAAAGAATAGCAGTAGCAGGAGTATTGAATTGTTGAATACTGGAATCAACGCTTCAGCTTTTTTTTTTTCACATGATCAACGTCAACTTGCGAGTTTTCTGTTTATTTAGTCTGAAGGCAATATCGCAATGCAGAAATAATTTACCTGAATTTAATAATAATAATGATGGATCCCTCTTTTCCGTAGCTGTTAGCGTTGCAGTTTCGTATATTAATACTGTTGCGAACATATAAAAAAAAAAAAAAGAGTGAAACGAAGCAGCTCCCTCTTTTTAAATCGCAAAACAGCGTTAAATCACGATTTTCCAATTTTCTGTATCACTACACAAAACCTCACAGTAATACGACTTGTAGCTGACTCAAAAAGAAAATTTGCAGTCCCTAAACAATGAATTGGTAACGTAAATAATGCATTATTTAGCAACATCTTCTAAACATTTCTAAATAATACAATATTTTACATTATCTGCTAAATAATGCATTATATAGGTAAATAATTCATTAATGAGCAACAATGCCTTATTTACCTATATGATGATTTATTTACCTAAACAATAAATAAATATATTACAAAGGGAATTCCATACGTATGTTCCTACATACCTTTGTCCTTGACCGTCATCGTCACGCATAGACGACAAAAAATGTAAACTTAATATTTGGGACGGTTTTCCTCTACGATGATTTCTAATTTTACAAGATCAAATGTGTTACTTAAAATTTGTCTTATACTTACCGCCATCCGAGATTCAGTGATCCCGCTTCTAAATTAAAATATTAGAATGATGGTAGTTACCAGTTGATTTTGTATAACAAGGTTACCTCCATCAATGATTCCACTCCTGCCGTCAAACAGCGGCGCGCAATTGTCCTGATCCAAAGCGTACAACTGTCCCACGCCATCGTGATAGGTGATGCCACCCACATCAAACACCCACCCGTTGTTCTGCTCCATGGCTCCGATATACTCCTTCCCGAAAGCGGCGATGACGTGCTTGTCTACAAGATAGCGTATGGTTGGTATATGTTTTTAACTGGGATTAGGGTGAATGAAAACATCACTGTTCTCCCGGTGGCGAAGAAATTGGATAGAAAGGTGTCTGTGGCTATAGGGAGGCCAAGAGGCAGTCAGTGATCGTAAAACGTTTTTAGACTTGTGTACATTCTCAGATGGCAATATAAATCGCGTGTGTGTAAAAATTTTCCCCCTCGATGAAACAGCTAACTGAGTTGGCTTTGATAAGGTTTTAGAAAATAAAAAGATGAACTTCGTTTTGGAAAGAGAAGCCGTGGCAGAACATACTATTTCTAGTGACTGTAGTTTATTTTCCATGGACTCATTTTGGTTGTATAATTCTGGTGTATGTTTCGTGGGAGTAAATTTTGTTGATCTTTTTATCTATAGCCAGGTTTGCTCACAGGATGGCGCCACCTGGTGTTCATCAGGCAGGGGAAAAAGAGGTGGGATACTGCTATACAAGTCATCAGGAAATTCACTCTATCACTAAAGACTTTAAGGCTGAAACCACACGTTTCACAAGTGAGATGCTGGATGCTGGAAGGTTTGAGAATGGTCGTGCAGTATGAAGGAAGCATTTCATTGACAGTTATCTTTACCATCACAAGGCAAGCAGATTTCGTTAGTTCTAACCCAGTTTTCACAGTGGCACTGAGCAAAGCAATTATTTTAAAACAAATTATTATCAACGATGTCTGACATTATTCTATCAAAGACCGTGTAAACAGTCTTCCATGTTAAATGTTATGCGCCCGTATGATTGTCGTAGTACAGATATTAATTGTTATATATCTGTTTGCAAATTGAACACCAGTAGTTTGTCACATAAGAAAGTAATCTTGACCATACATCTCGTTTAATGTCGTGTACTTTGCTATTGCTAACTGTCATAAATTGTAGACCTATTTTCGTACAGTAGTCATTTTTCCTCTATAAGAAGTACTGACTTAGCATTGTAATACTCTAAGTTATTAATCCTTCAAACTGCTATTTATTGTCGAATTTGGCGAAGTTGTAAATTTTGCTTAGTTTTAGGGACTCACTTAGATTTAAATGTAGGATGTGCGTTCTTTCCTGTTGTCAGTTTCTTTTGTCAGTTTGTTTCTGTTTTGTCTGATGTCCCACCTCCGTAGCTCAGTGGTACAGCGTTCGCCTGGCACACCGATGAACCCAGGTTCGAATCCCGTGTTGGGCAAGATAAAACGTGGCCATTTTCACTGTCCATCTTAGCAGTGTGATTGCTCTGGTGCCTCAGTGATGGTTTAGATCCCTAAACTCTCCTCCCTGGGATGATTATTCCCGCCTGCTATATCGCCAATGGTGGGTGTAGACGTTAAACTTCAATGTTCATTCATTTGGATTGATCGTACATCTGGGTGTAATTTATCTCGAAATATCACGCTCGTTGGAACTCGTTGCAAAGGCTCACATTTGACTAAAGCTCTGAAAGGGTTAAAACAAATGTTTGGTCGGCTGGTAGACCTACATCTACTGACAGATATAAAACCTCTGTCTTGGTCAGTGGACCTTGTTCCTGTGCGACGTGACTCACCGCCGTCCACCACACCGCCCATGCCTGTGAACATCAGTATGGCGCCCTCCACGTCCATGGTGAGCAGTTCACCAATGTTGTTCATCACCCGCAAGTCACCCACCAGTGACACGCCGTTCTCATAATCGCCCAACCAGTTCTTCGTGAAGTCCGCCACCTCGTGTTCCCCTGGCACAGATTCATACTAATCTTACGAGTAACTAACTATTGCTCACCCTGAATCTTGTCGTCAGTATGTGTGCGTGCGTGCGCGCGAGTGCATATACGTATGTGTGTGTGTGGATGTTGTAAAGTTTTGTGTTCTTATAATGAACCAACAAATTTGTGTAGCGGGCTGCCCGTGAGACAATAAACGTCTAAGTTGTTTGTAGCATGTTGTGACACCTACTGTGTTGAATCAGGCCCATTTCTAGCTCTAATACAGAATGTTGTTGTCATGCTGTTTTGTAATATGTTTGTGAATCTACATCTTGGATGCTATGCGTGCATCTATTTAAGACTGCCACCCGGAACTCTTGTTAACTTTAATCGGATGTAAAAGCGATGCCAGTTCTGTGACAAAATAGTGCCAGGTTTTGTTTTGTTTGTATGTTAGTGCTAGTCAATGAAAAATGACATCAGGCTATTTTCTCACTATAGACACTGCACGCAGCTTCAGTGCGAGCTCTAAACCACCCAGGAAAACGGGAGCAGGACCCGCCAATGCGCTATTCCTTCCTTTATTTCTAAATGTAGCATATTCCAGTTGTCACCCGTACGTAAGTGTATGGTGGATTTATAATAAAAATAAAAATAATAAATTTGCTGAAGCGACTGTCTGGCCGAGAATTATATCATTGTATTAAATTGATTTAACTTTTGTAAACAACACTAAAGAATCAAGGCCATGGGGAGTGGGAGTTGGAGTGAGGGGAGGGGAGAGAGAGAGAGAGAGAGAGAGAGAGAGAGAGAGAGAGAGAGAGAGAGAGAGAGAGAGAGAGAGAATGGCTTCTAATTAGAAACTGCGTTTAGAAGTACCTACTCAAGCGTCACTGAGATTATATCAACATTTTAATTTACCAACCTTTATCTATCTATCTAATCCCTCTACCTGCCAGTCTTAACGGTTTGTTAATAGAGGTAAACAGGCCTTGAAAAAGCATGATGGAAAACGGAATCATGTGACACTGTTAAATATAAAACACAGGCACACTAAATAGCAATCATGTGACAAATTTACTCTAAATACAAAGGCACAAAAAATAGCACCTTATGTAGTCTAACTGTTAGGCAAAAATGAGATGTGACTCTAAAATTCTTTATTACGCTAAACAATAATAATAAATAATAAAATGATTTATATAACGCACCTATCTCACATAGCGATTCATAAAAGGCAGAAAATATAAAGTTGTGTAAAAAAAATGATAATTTTTTTAATGTATCCCGAAAAGATAATCAAAAGTGTAGAACGACGATAACAATGTAGGCGCAAGAAATGAGTAATTATCATTGCACAGCCTACACAAACCAAAAACGCACTAGAAATGAGCGATTATATCAAAAGAGGAGAAAGCGTAGCATAAGAAATTAGTTGTCCTTTAAAAATTGGACAGAAGAACGGAACAGATATTGAAAAAAAAAATTAAAGGCAATGCATGATGTGACGGAATTTAAAAATACTAACTGTCCCAACTGAAGCAAGGGATGGTGACGTTGCCTTTGACGGCGGTTGTGGTGCAGACGCCATCTTTAACCGTATACAGTGTGCCCTGTACAAGACCGCTTTGGACAATTGAGGCGATAAATGTTCTTTAATTATATATATATATATATATATATATATATATATATATATATATATATATATATATATATATATATATATATATATATATATATATATATATATATATATATATATATATATATATATATATATATATGAGGCGCTTTTCTCAGTTCAGCAGATTTACGAGGGGGAAAAAAGTTTAATTTAGTTTAGTTAGTAATTGTTTATAGGGTCCAGCGCACTGAAAATAGCCGAATCAGGACCACAACTTGGTTGAAAGAGGGCTTACCACTGATCCGCATAAAAGATCTGCTGAAGCAATCCTCATGGTAACACTGAAGATTTACCAGCCGGTCACTTTACAATAAAGGCATCCCATGCCGAGGACGCTGAGGCTGTACTCTAATTTATCGATCCCCCGTTTACAAAAACAAAATAGAATATAAACATCATTACAAAGTATTAATATAACACATAAATATAAAATCCCTGCATTGCTAAATAATAATACCATAGAAAGCCCTAGTGACCATTTGACAGAAAGCGTCCAATATCTCCAAGCTGACCCCACAGACCCCGTACACAAATGAGGAGTTGTGGGAGAGTTTTCAATAAATAAAAAAAAAGATAGGTGACTGGTCTAGCGAAGAAGTTAGTAGATTGTTAGAACAGATTAGGAACGAGAAAGAACAAATGAGAATTACAGGAACAGTGGTAATTTAAAGCACTACATTTCCACTAAGTGGGGATACTATTTATACTGAAACCCCCGGCACCCCAACGGGGAGGGGGGTGGAAGGAAAACGAGCAACATTCATATCCAACCTAAAGCATTGTTGGGGAAGGGGAGGGAGAGAGAGAAAGAGAGAGATGTGTGTGTAGAAGGGAGGGGGGGAAGGGCAGAGACTCACAGCAGGATAGTAGTAGAGATGGAAGACCGAATATGGCTGTCCATTTCTGGTCCCTGTTTCACGTGATGCCAGTCTGTTCCCAATCATGTCCATGCTGATTGCACTCGTACTCTGAAAAACAATACATTCTCTTTTACTTAGAAATAATTCCAATGCCAGCACAGCAGGAAATAATAATAACAAACAGTGTGTATGGAGAGGATAGTACCGGTCGTAGAAGTGCTACGCGGGAACCGGAGTGTTGATTTTTCCTGACCATGAGGGATAAGACAGGGATGCCTACTTTCACCAAAGCTCTTTAATCTATGTGCTTTTGGAATAAAATGATAAGGCCCTTACATGTCCACTAAACTTCCAGTCCGGTCTGAAACAACTGTGTTTCCATCCGTCCTTCAGAGAGAGAGAGAGAGAGATAGAGAGAGAGAGAGAGAGAGAGAGAGAGAGAGAGAGAGAGAGAGAGAGAGAGAGAGAGAGAGAGAGAGAGAGAGAGAGAGAGAGAGATAAGCCTAACTTTCATGTCGCTACATCTCTTCTTGAAAGATGACATCTTACAAATATTATCTCCTTGACTCCTTCTCTTTAGTGTATCTACTTTTGAGTGTTGTACGCAACTTTGCATGCATGCGTTTGTGTTGAAATGTGGATGTAGATATGGTGGTGGTGGTGGTGGTGGTGGTGGGACTAGATGATGGGAGAGAATATAACATTTATTTGTATTTACTTGTGTTCATCATTTTTAATGTTAATCTCTGTGCAGTTGCTGTCTATGATATGGTGCAGAGGTGTTGAGTGTGATCGTGTCACCTGGTGGTGATCTTGTGTTAGTGTTTTACTACTATTTTTACAACTATTTTGCTACCGTTCGGTTTGTTGTGTTATGAAAGGCATTTTTGTTGTTTTTTGTGTGCACGCGTTAAATTGGTAAATAATTACTTGCTGCCGCCGTTGTAATTGCTCCTTTTGAGACAGATAAAGTCGTATTGTATTGTATTGTATTTCTATCTCTCTATCTATCAAACATTTTGACCATTCTCATGATAGTGGCATACTGACCTCCACAATCTCCGGCCCTTGGTCAGTGTGAGTGATGTGTAAATTCCATCTGTGCGCCTCGAAGAGTTTGGGAGCACACCACTGCGTCTCAACAGCATCAACACAAAATACCACCACCACCACCAACAACAACGTAGATTTTTCCGTTTCTGTCGCCATTTTGAGTGTCAGACTTACTAGAATGCATTATCTCCGTCGTTCTAGAAATGATTTGGGTTTATAGTACAACGCAATAGGCCTATCTGTTGGGGGACAATTATTTTGGGAATGAGTGGACGAAAGCCACATGTTTTTTGCATTGGTTTTGGCAAAGCAAATTATTGTATTTGTACTATGAAGAAGAATTCCATTTTTCTGAATAAATGGATCAATCAACCAGTCTATCAGTTAATATGACTGAGGAAAGCAGGCCTGTAAAATCATCAAAGGTTTCACGTTGTTGGTAGAAACAGGTTCAGGCATGTCTTCATTTTTGAATGTTCCCATTGTTTATCAGTAGTAGACCTTTTAGTTGATTGAGCTCATTTATATAGGAGCCTAGATCCCACATTTAGAAATATGAGTTTCTTTCAATCAATGTACATTTGTTAATGAAGTAATAGTAGTAGTAGTAGTAGTAGTAGTAGTAGTAGTAGTAGTAGTAGTAGTAGTAGTAGTAGTAGTAGTAGTAGTAGTAGTAGTAGTGTTGGGGTAAAACAAGCCGTGAAGCCTTTCTAAATGCCCCTTCCTCAACTTGGCAATAACTCAGTGGGTCTGTTGAGCATGTCATTTTCTTAAACATTTCATTTATCATAGCAATAAAACATATTTTATAACTCTGGAAGTACGTCTAACTGGTTTTTAAAGGTATTTATGCTTAATGCATTCTTAATTGAAACATATTGATTATTCCAGTTAGTAGCAACTCTGTTGGAAAAAAGAAAACTTCCTTATATAAGTATTGGAATGCTGAATAAATATTTTCCCTTCGGAAATGAATGTAGTATTGCAATGTGGCGATGCAAAGAAATCAGACCACTTTGATCATCCAGCACATTGTAAATTGTGTACGCTTGTATCAAATCCTCGCTAATTCTAAGACCACACAATGAGTGCAACGCTAGTTAATTTAATATTTCATGATAGGACCTATCCCTACAGGTCTTCTTCACAAGTTTTGTAGCTCTCCTCTGCACTCTCTCAATCACAACAGATTGTCTTTTTAACCCAGGATACCATACTGTATTAGCATACTGAAGGTGAGGCCTAATACTTATACAATTTACAGAAAATAACTTCATCTAAAAAAACTGAATTAAAAAAAATTAGTCCTATAATTTTGTTGGATTTATTGACACAATTCTGTATGTGGATCAAATTAGAGACTTTTGTCAAACGTCACACTCAAATCTTTCTCTTCATCACATGTCAAAAGCGGTCTGTTATTACTGTGAACTTTCATTGTATATTTATTCTGAGGATTGTACTTACCAACATACAACACTTTACACTTTTCAACATTAAAGTATAAATTCCACACAAGTTTGACCTATCTTGTAAGCTGTCAAGATCTTGCTGTAATGTAACACCATTGCTAGTAACGTGATATAGCTTTGTGTCGCCCGCAAATATGTTGCAAGTGCTTTGTACACATTCTAATAAGTCGTTTATAGAAATTGTAAATAATATTGGGTCTAAAATGCTACCTTGGGGAATACCGTTCCGTACTTTAATTTTGCTAGACATCTCACTGTCAACTCCTACTGTTTGTTCTCTGTCAGTCAAGAAGTCACATATTCAGTCAGCAATATTTCCGCTGACACCAGCTTCAGCTTACGTAAAAGTCGTTGGTGGCGTACCGTATCAAACGCTTTCCGGAAATCAAGGTAAATAATATCCAATAAGTTCTTACTATCTAATAAGACTGTAACATTTTCCATAACTTGCAGCAGCTGAGTGACGCAGATCTGTTTTCTGAAACCGTGCTGACAATTTGTAAACAATTTGTTCTCAGTGAAATGGTCTATTATGACATCCAGAATTAACGACTACAACATCTTACCAGCAATACTGGTTAAACTTACTGGTCAATAATTTCCAGCATCAGATCTTGACCCTTTCTTTAAAAAAAAAATTGCAGTCAATTCTGCAGCTTTCCAGTCCGCAGGTATCTTGCCATTTTCTAAGGAAAGATTAAAAAGTCTACTAAATGGTACAGCTAATTCTTCACTCAACTCCTTTAAATCTCTAGGAGGAATGTGATCCTGTGCTTTAGAAGGGTCTAACTCTTTCAATTGTTTCTTAACTGCATCAGGTGTCATTTTAACATCACTTACCGATATGCCATCCCGATTTACAACACTCGTCGAGAATCGGTGCATTTCCCAAGTACTCTGCTGTAAGAACTCTTGAAAATAAATTGTTCAGTGTTTCGCCTTATCTTTATCGGATGCTAATATGAATCAAACAAGCACTATTGTTAGGTCCTTTATTTCAGGAGGAGAAAAAATCTGGTCTGTTCCATCGCACAGGATTCAGCTTAGTAGGTTATTAAGTTGTTGAATAAAAGCCGTGCACATACGCAGTAATAACATCAACGCCGTACCTTTGTTGGAAATAAAATAAAATAAAATAAAATAAAGGAACTTGTGGCAGCTCCTTTGTGCAGTTCTTCCCACAGGCGCTTGTCATAATTATCCAGGAACGATAACTGTGTACGGAGTTTTAGGATTTCCACCCTCCGCGACAAGAGAGACAATATCCGGTGACGTCACCAAGAGCGCGCGAAATTCAGGGGAAAATGAGAACTGTACCGCTACGAAATTTTCGCCAGCAGAATTAATTATTGAAATAAGATAGTTTGGCCCTTGCGAGTACGAAGGGTTTCAGCGTTATGGTAAAGGATAATAACTCAGTTCTCGTGTGACAAAAATAATTTCTCAGACGAATTTTCAGATTCAACAAGAGAAGCCAGAGAATGGGAATCATTGAGTAATTCAATAGAATTAAAAACAAAGCAACCTCTTGTTGCCCGAAGCTAGTTTTTATCATCACGTTAAAAGAAGGAAAATTAAAATAGGTGTTACCAGCAATTTTCATACCGAGCTCTTTTGATGACGGATTGCTCTATGCACACACAAAGTAATTGGTGAAATTATTATTCTTTAACCGCCTTCCATTTCCCCTACAACATAAGGGAGACGGGATTCGAATGACAAGCTGTTGCTGAAAGAACAAGTAAATAAATGGAGAGAGAGAGAGAGAGAGAGAGAGAGAGAGAGAGAGAGAGAGAGAGAGAGAGAGAGAGAGAGAGAGACAGAGACAGAGAGAGAGACAGAGAGAGAGAGAGAAACAGAGAGAGGAAGGTAGGTGAGCTAGTGTTCGTGGGTGGAGGAGATGCGATATACAAAATATAAAGATTGGGGGAAAAGGAAAAGCCAATCACATAAAAGACAAGCAAGAGATACAAGATACAAAACTGATGCATTGTCGCCATTCACATAGAAGAATTAGACAAATGGACAAAAGATGGGCAGAAATAGAAAGGAAGGAAGAATGCCTTTGTGTAAATACTGGTAACATAGATATATATTTATATTTATTTATTTTTGCTTTCATTGTTAGTTGTACTGATGGCTTGGCCACTTACTCAAACTCTTCCGATGGCCTGCACGTATAATCACAATCGGAATCTTCGAATGATAAACTTGATTAAAAGGTGAGCTGCTTCCTACGAAAAGAATATCCAGTTCGCATTGTTAATAATTGGCAATGATTATCAACTATTAAGTATCAACTGTTAAGTGTTCACTGGATATTGGCTGGGATCATCATTGTCAATTCTACCGTGCCATTTCCTATTTCTGATTAGCACTGAAAGCGGACACCAGCACAATGTGTCTATCCCCCTCCCCCAACACTCCCCACCCCACCCACCCTTCCCCTCCCTAACCCAACACTAGGCATCGAGGCCGATTCAGAAATGAGAGCGATGCGCTATACAACGACTTGTGGGCTGGATCACCATGGTTGTACCCTGTGCCAGATGATTGACATGACGATGTCGCCGACGACGATGATGATGATCATCATCATCATCTCACCATAATGATGTCTTCAATAGGATATATATATATATATATATTAACCTTTCCTTTTGGATTCTTTGTAATATCATTTTCCTTCAATTTCGAAATAATGTCGGCAGGTTTTCATTTGAAAATCAAAGTTGCGGAGGAATATGCTGACAATAGAAACAGAACCGTGTAGAAGAGCTCGCACTGAAGACTAACATTTACTTCATACATTGGCTACAATAACAAGTTTATGTTCTTAGTAAATAATGATAGTCTGTTATTATTTCAAATCAGATTTTTTTTCGATTTTTTTTTGGTAGGGGGAGGGAGGGGGATGATGGTGAGGGGCTACGGAGGAATATGAAGGGGGAGAGGGAGAGAAATAAGTATCATAAGTTAATATACATTTTCCTATTTGAAGTACTATCCCCATCAAAATAAAATGGTATACTTCTGAAACTGATCGCCCTCGACCAAGCGCTCCAGATCATTTTGTATCGACTGATGATTTGCTATGGTGCTTGTGCTCATGGCTCTCTCTCTCTCTCTCTCTCTCTCTCTCTCTCTCTCTCTCTCTCTCACTCACTCTCTCTCTTCCCTCCCCTCCCCCCATTTCTTTCTATGTATATACCTATATATTGCATTTTAACAGGAGAAGTAGATGCCGTGTGTTCTTAATTTGATTTTAAACTTATAAAATTAAACATTGATATTACTTGTTCGCATACAAATTTCCAGTAGGCTGTCTTTATTTTGCAAGTAATGTGAAAACTAAAACCTGTCTTGATTGGTCGGCCAAACACTGGAGAGATTCTGGATGCCTTCAGACCATAATTTTGAGCATTCATTTGGAAACTCTTATTTATCATTTTCAAAGGGCCAGTAACTATAAACGCTTTATTAAATTCGCGAGAGAATAGCCTCCCTTCAATCTCCTCTTGGCGCCATACTTCTGTCTGGGATTACACGAACTGCGCCTGATCGGTGTGGTGTACCGAGACTGGGATGCAGAGAAAGTACGTGATACTCCACACTAGCATCTTCAGTCTTTGTTGGCCGAAAAGGTAAATTGGAGAAAGTTTTCATTTCTTCCAAGCCTCGATTTGGAATGGATCCACCGATAAATTGTCACAGGCTTTTCCATCCGCGCTGACGGCTGATCGTCGCTACATCATACAACACCGGTGAATTCAGGCTACCATTTCCACCTCTTTGGCAGGAGAGTGTCGGTTTCAAATAAATCTGTTTCCGTCAAAGGGAGATGATTGCCTGGTGGCGACAGATACAACACTAATTCACCCGGGGTCGCCGAGACGAATGAAAACGACACTTCACCACAGATTGAGACGATTAACGCTTACAGAAGCTGCAGCAACAACCGACGATGTTCACGGTCGGTACCCGGTGGCACTAAAGCATAGTGGTTAGAGCGTTCATCTTTCATAAACGTAAACAAGGTTACTCCTTGCACAGGTGACCGTCGATGTTGACGTTTAACAATCACTGGTTGGCGCATATGCACCACGTTAGTCTACCCAACTGTCGTTGGGTTCTCGGCTCTCGTTGGAATGGTGGATTGTAAAGCAAGAACAGAGAGAGGTGGAGCAAGAGAGAGAGAGAGAGAGAGAGAGAGAGAGAGAGAGAGAGAGAGATGGGCGCTACTCTCACAATCCTGGCTCTTAGACGATGAAGGCCGGTGTCACATCAGCTAAGATACTAGGAACTGTGACGATGTCACACCGGTAACGTCACTCTCTCCTACAGCGATATTGTTACAGGGAAAAGTAGATGGGCACTACCCTCACAAAGACGATGGAGGGCGGTAACAGTATTGTTGAAGGGAAAATCTTTTTACGCGCGATCTTTAATAGTCTTTTAATTAATCACGTTTTACTGGCGAAGTCTACTCTCCCTAGACAATCGTAAATAGAGACCACTGTATTGTATCAGTGCAGGTGTTTAACATTCTCATTTATGGAGTCAGGAAAAGCAGCAAAGGAGATCAAATGAAGGTCCGAGATAACAACGAAGGCTGGAAAAGAAAGATGACAGAAAGAAACAAAGAAAGAATGACGAGGAAGAAGAGCATCTTTTAACTGCAGCCGTGTGATTAGAAAGACGACAGAGAGCCCTAACTCATCAACGCTGTCCCGGAAATCGCCTGAAAACTATGAGATTGAAACGATAACAGTTGTTTAAAGTCAAAATGAGGCAATTTCTCTATATCACTAATATTGCGTCCATCCATCCATCCCTATCTACCCAAGATGTTGTGGCACAGACTTCCGGCCTATATAGGCATGAAACTTAGGGAATGCGCCGATCCCGTATTTTATCACAACGTCCGTTGCAAAATGAATGTTCCCATGACTGGCATGATTACCAAATCATTTAAAAAGCGTTTTCATATTACCTGCGTGATTAAAATATATCGCCAATAATTTGGGCGAAGTTTGAAATTAAATTGTAATGTTTTCTTCAGGTCGAAGGATCTATGTAGATTAAAACCTTTTACCTGTACGACGTATTCTCCTTTTTCTTTGTCTGTCATCCTCGTTTTCCTTCTTTCCTCTTCACCACACTCCCTATTTTCACCCCCCCCCCCCCACCGTCTCTCTCTCTTTCGCTCTCTCTACTCCCCCCTCCTGTTCCACCCGATACACATTGGTCGAACGCTACCAGAAGCATGCGTTATTAGTCGCCTCAACAGGCGATAAAGCATGCTCCCGTGCTTCAGAGCACTGCTTTCTATACGCTTCAAGCTCTATAGTCACGGAAAAAGCGCAATTTCACTGCAGTGAACTCATGAAAATAGAAAAATGTAAGTTTCGTCTCCTCTAGGGGACGAATTATGTCAAACTGTATTAGTTTCTAGGTCAACTGTCATTTACGAACCGTTTGACAATGTTTTTGAACCGTTTGTTGACGCCGGATAGTGTCCTCACTTGGTTTCATGCAATTTAAGAATCCAACAAGGCAATTGGGTTTTTGAGACGGAAAGAGCGGAATGTTGTAGAGCAACATTCTGTATATATTTACAGTGAAATTGCGCTTTTTCCGTCACCATAGCGCTTGAAGCGTGTAGGAAGCAGTGCTCTGAAGCATGAGAGCATGCTTTATCGCCTGTTGAGGCGACTAGTAAAACATGCTTCTGGCAGCCTTCGACCCATGTGTACCGGGTGCCTGTTCTATCTTCTTCTTCTTCTTCTTCTTCTTCTTCTTCTTCGTCGTCGTCTTGTCTTCTTCTTCTTATTATTCTTCTTCTTCCTGGAAAATCATCACTTCTGTTTGTGCATTTCCTGACTTATCTGGAGATACTTTGAAATAGCAGGAAGGGGGGAGGAGGGGGGGGGAATCAGAACGAGCCAAATATTTTGTCTGTCGGTCCGTTGAACGCCATATCTGAAGAACCACTGAACGGATTTTGATCAAACTTCATAGGAACACTACCTAGCTTAGTAGCTTAGTGGCCTTCCTCCCAAGCCCTCATGTCTGCCCTACCGCGAAAGTCAATATATATCTCAAACACCGCTAAAGCGATTTTGTTGACGTTTGGTATACATGTACTTTAAACCATGGGCCATCCTTCAGTACCAGTCCTGGTGTCGGTCAGTCGGTCGGTCGATCCGAATGTAAGTGTTTTGTTCAACACACACGTTTTGCCCTATCTCAACAAAAACTTAACCGAAATTCAGTATTTCTACATAAACTACTACTATGCGTGGTAGATCTTTCTCAAAGGTCAAGGTCATAATGCTTCATCATTTCTTGAAGACACGTTTTGCGCTTTATTTAAAAATGGGCTTAGCCGATTTTAGTTTGATAAAAATTTGCTTGCAGATAGTTCTAGAACGTGGCCTATTACTCCATGTTTTTCTTTTGCTTCGTTAGGATAACGCCGAGGTCACAACAGCGCCAATGAACGCTTTTGGAAAATGCTTGTTTTTAGGCTGTGGTTGCGAGCTTCTGAAAATACGTTTGAATGGCTTGCCATCTGTTTTTGTTTACATTTTTTTAAAATAGTTCTTTTTAGTTTGGACTTGGCGAGTAAGCAGCGGAGTGGCTTCCTTGAGCCAGAAGCTGCTGGATGGAGCGCTAAAAGCGAGGATTGTTTGGCGGCTGAGAAGACGGACAGAACAGGTCATTAAAGTGCCCAACACAGACCGGATTACTTGGATACGCTGATCACGCGCACCTGCCACATAAGCCACCCGAGGTTGAGCATCGTGGGTCAACAGCAGTCCACTTTCTTCACTCTTTAGATGATGTTTTTTTACCTGTCGCACGCTACATAAACCGACCGCTTTCAACCCGCCAGTATCCAGGTTTAGATAACAAATGCCTACAATACACTAAAACTATATGTACTAGAACTAGAAGGGCTTTCGAAAGTGGCATGGCTGTGGATAGGCCCAGGGTATTAAGGTGAGTATTTAATTGGTTTGATAATATGCAATGAGTTTTCTTTTGGAAACTGCATTGAAAGACCATGGGTAATGATTGCTCGCACCGACCACCAAGAGTTGAATTGTAGGCGATTCTCTTTGGCATATAAACCAAAAGAATATTCAGTTACCAACAACAGCGCCTGCTACACACATACACGCCTTTGCTGCAGGGCTATTTTTAGAATCAACCTTGATGCTTTACATAGGCACGTACACAAGTGAATGTATCGATTTCTACCAAAACTTTGAAAGATTCTTGTTGTTTTTTGTGTGTATGTGTTTGTTTAACCTTTTTTTAATGGTGCAACACTGTGAATTTGACAAGGATGCGGTGACATTCAAATCTTGTGGCCCTTTAAGTAAGTATGTGACTGCGTTAGTATATGCCGTGAAAGAAGAACACGCCAAGAAGAAATTCTGACCCAGGCACGTGACTTGAAGAATTCCAGACGGGTGCAATGTTTTTTTTCAAATGCAGGACGTCAGCAAATCAGGCTCAACTAATTTAGCCATTTCCCTATTTTTGACTCACATGCCTAGCAATCTGAGTCTATTTACACACACACACACGCACACACACCCCCACACAACACACACACACACATAATTTTTAAATCTGTGCGAGATGAGTCCTAAATAGTCCAAAAATGACATTGCAAATTGTTTGTCCGCCCGTCCGACTGTTTGTCGATCGTTCGCTGTCTGTCTGTGCAAAACTTGCAAGTGGATTATCTCAGAACATATTTCAGCTATCACAGCCAAACTTGGTAAGATGGTGTATACCCATGGGACATCATAAATAATCCGTGAATGAATGACTTCACTTCAAGGTCAGGGTCACAGGGTCAACAAAGTTAGTATTAAAAAAAGACTGTAAAGAAACACACTAAATTTCACTTTTTTCCCCTAGGTTATTAATATTGAACGTATGATTCTTTGAGGAATGATAGATATCAATACGACACACATACTATACACATTTGGTCAACTTCATTCCAAGGTCTAGGTCACTGGAGCTGTCCAAAGTGGGTTAGTATAGGTATTTTGAAGTGACCTTGACCCTAAACTATGAGAGATATAAAGTCCAATTTTGTAGAATTTAGAAATTATTTCATATTTGTTCCGTTTTTGCGATAATCTTGAAGGTCAAGACAAAAAAGGTTATCATATAATGAAATGGCTGTTTATTTAACCTATAGTATGAAACAACATTGGGTTATTTGATCACACATGCATGAGAGGTGAAGTAAAGGTCAAGGTCATCCAATGGTCAAGTCACTGAAGGTCAAGGTCATCCCAAGGTCACCGTTTATTTTGCCATAATACAACTTTTGCTGTAGTTTATTTGATAGTAAATGAGTGTATTTGGAGCCGGAGGTCAAGGTCATCTCAAGGTCAAGAGCATAGAATGATCAAAGTCGGTATTACTTTGCATTTTAATACCATCATTTCATTTTGTTTTTTTCTGGGCACTCATTTTCATGTTAAATATTGTGATTCCATAAAGAGCATGTGAGTCATATGGGCTTTGGCCCCCTAGTCTTTTTTTTTCTTTTTTTCTTTGTTTTTTTTTAGGTGTCGCAATCCGGTAGTTAAGTTTTCATTATTTGAACGCTAGCTTCACAATCAGATGGGCACAACTACAATTCTGTATTTAAAACAAGATAATGTGACATTCAAATGTGTTCCTTGCGTAAAATAATGTTTTGACATAATCCAACTGTGACTTTTGCCAAATGTGTGAGGATGCTCAATATCATTTTTGGGACGAGAGTATAAAAACGAGGTCTAGTCTGTGCACGCACGCATTTCGTCGCACGGACTTTAAAGATCCTGACGCTCATGTCCTAGATGAGTCAGTGCCTGCTACACAAATATACCCAGCGAGTTACAGTGACTCACTTCCAATGGTTTGTTTATTTATTTATTTATTTATTTAATTTAAAGTCTATTCACATTTGTGATAAGCCTATTAGACAACATATTGAATTATAAACAAAATGCATTTAACAAAAAATATTATGATTATTATTTTAAAATAATAACATTAATAATGTTTAAAAAAAATTAACACACACACAACATCAAACAAAAATAGAAAAGGTCTATTTTGCAAATTGACTTCATACAATGGTTTGTTTGAAGGAATGAACATTGAAGTTTAAGGTCTACTACCACCATTGGCAATATGGCAGACCAGGATACCAAACCATCCCACGAGGTAGGGATGTAAATCGACACTTAACCACCAGAGCATTCACATTGCTAATCAGATGGACAGTGAAAAATGGCCACTTGAACTCGCTTTCCACGGGATTCGAACCTGGGTCATCGGTGTGCCAGGCGAACGCTCTACCACTGAGCTTAGGATATGGGTAAAGTTTTGTCTGCTTTTCGTGAGTTTACCAGGGAATCTGAATCGCTGTCACATATAGAGATGGTGTCCTATCCTATCTTATCCTATCCTATCCAGTAACCCGAAGGTCGTTGGGGCACCACAGATGATCGTTTAACTAGCGTACTCCATTTTTCTCTGTCCTCAGCAATCCTCATGGCCTCGCTCAATGTCAAGCAAGTCCATTCTCGAATGTTGTCCTCCCACTTCTTTTTCTGTCTCTCTCTCTTATTCTGCTTCCTTGCACCGTGCCTTGCAGAATGGTCGTTGCAAAGCCTGAGGCTCTGGTGACGTGGCCATACCATAGGGGTTTCCGTTTCTTTACCACTGTGAGCATGCCATCGTGCTGTCCAATGGCTTGTGTGATGGTCTGTCGGACTTCGCTGTTGGTGGTATGCTGGGTATAGGAAATGCCCTGAGGTCTTCTGTAGCACCTCATCTCCATGCTTTGTATTCTTCGTTGTAGATAAAGTGTGATGGTCCATGCTTGCCAACGTATAGGAAGAT
Source organism: Oncomelania hupensis (assembly GCA_036898135.1). NCBI lineage: Eukaryota > Metazoa > Mollusca > Gastropoda > Littorinimorpha > Pomatiopsidae > Oncomelania > Oncomelania hupensis. The sequence continues at coordinate 78,697,356 of CM072513.1, forward strand.
GGAGATGACAAGGGAGCGCAGCAGCCTTACCTTGGAATGTAAACTGATGGTCCTGTCTTTCCAAATTGGATTTTCGCGTTCCTGTGTGTTTTATGTAACCAAACCAAAAATAAACAACAGCAACGAGTATTTGTTTACAAAACCGTTATGCTGTTGCTTTTTGTTGCAGACCTGACTCTCACTCATGGTGCTGCTTTTTGTTTAAATTTTATTTTTTACATTTTGTTTAACTGTACTCAATGACCCTTGACGCTGTAGATAGACACAAACTAATAAATTTATAGATGTATATTAAAACCGTGCAAGATGTTTTTTTGTTTAATCTTATTTTCTTCAGAGGGGCGGCACTCAATGTGAATATCAAAAGGATCCGCTACCCTGACTATATAATTATGCAAGCTCGTAACTTTAAAAGAAAATGGCTTTACGCTGTCTGCGTATGACAGAGAGTGAATACACTGTAATTGGACTGCTGTTGTGGAGTAAAGAATGCTTTCCCTTTATATAAAAAAAAAACACCAAAAAAAAAAACCCAGCATAATTTTCCAAAAATGTAATCATTGACTGAAGGCTTTGAACCACTGAAAATGTAAGAGCACGTGAGGCTGCACAGTCATTGTGGCAATATTCCTACAATTATGGCTTGTTGCAATCCGACAAGCAATCTTGGGATCATGTGAACGAAGTCAAAACAGCTCCATTTCGGTTAGCGCCTGTGCCAAATGTAGGACTCGCATGTTCAGCAGAAAAGCATATGAGGCTGGACAGGTGCTAGAAAATCACACCACAATTGATTAAACATGTTCCAATAATGCTTGTTCTGAAGTGAAACGTTCTTGACCACGTCGTTTCCTCGTCGACCTTTCACTTGGTGCAAAATAGTCCTTGCTGGGAAATACGAGGGGAAATAACGGCTTGCCAGGATGTTGCGCCAGAGTTGTCTAACGTTCAGGCGGATATTCTTTGCAAACGAACACAGTTTCTCACCTACAATTTCTGCACTGCCCTCCATGAAACCTTCCTGATCAACCGAAAGATTGATTTCAGTTGCAATCCTATCTAGCTCCGCTAGTTCGGCCGTAAACTGCCAGGCAACCATCACCACCGTTTTTCCGAAGAAAAGCTTGCAGCTCGGGTATCTTTCATAGTGTTCTGAGACGAGATGTTCCACCCGGATAACTCTAGGTAACTAAAAACAAAACAAAAAGACAAGTTACCTCCCATTTCCGAAGACGGTCTATTGATGGAAGAGAAGCCGCGCAATACCGAAGTTTGTCATCTACAAAGTTTCCGTGAAACCTGCCCAATGGTTCTTGAGATATTGAGCGCAAAGGTCGGACGAACCGACGAGTGACCCGGTCTCGTTTCGGCCGACTTTAGAGTATTCTCAGATTTGTCCGTTATTACAAACAGACGTAAGCTATATGCAGAAGGACAAGCGATTGGGTCAGATTACAAAATATGATTAAACAGTATCGCATGATTTAATTAACATTTTGCGCTGTATCATATCCATCTCTGCACATATAACAGGATTATTTATCTATATTCCGTATTAAGTTCGGGTTTGATGAAAATCGTTAAACGTCTCCATATTCATATCCACGTATAAAACACTAGCCTTGTATCTATTTACTTTACACATTTTGTAATATTGCGACGTTTCCCTGAGAAAAATGAATAAGAGACTTAATAAGAGACTGAATGAATAAAATTATTAGGACTGGTTAATTATTTAATGTTGCAAGGGTACCTTGAGTTGTTCACTTCATTCCTGACAACCAGGCTGAGTAATTTTTATATTAGAACTGCAAACAAACCGTACCGTACATCAGCAACGTTTCATTTTGTGATCCGTCTTGAATCGTCCACTAATCAAATTGAGAAGCGTGATAGAAACAAACGGGCCATCGTGATTATAAAGGTACTTAGACATCAGAATATCTTGAATGATGACACAGATACCTTGCACATTTGTAATAAGCACTCCTTTGCCGATAAGTAAAATTAATCAATAAATACAATTAAACATACATGCAACACCTGAATAATAATAATAATAATAATAATAATAATATAATAATAATAATAATAATAATAATAATAATAATAATAATAATAAAAAATAATAATAATAATAATAAAAATAAAAATAATAATAATAATAATAATAATAATAATAATAATAATAATAATAATAATAATAATAATAATAATACAAAGATTGACCAGCGTACTCCATCTTTCTGTGTCCTCAGCAACCTTCATGGCTTCGCACAGTGTCAAGCAAGTCCATTCTTGAATTTTGTCCTCCCATCTCTTTTTCTGTCTCTCTCCACTTCTGCCTCCTTGCACCGTGCCTTGCAGGATGGTCTTTGCAAGGCCTTATTCTCTGGTGACATTGCCATACCATAGGAGCTTCCGTTTCTTCACCACTGTGAACATGTCATCGTGTTGTCCAATGGCTTGTGTGATTGTCTGTCGGACTTCGTTGGTGATGTGCTGGGTATAGAAAATGCCGAGAAATCTTCTGTAGCACATCATCTTCATGCTCTGTATTCTTCGTTGTAGATCTGCTTTGAGGGTACATGTTTCACAAGCGTACGGGAAGATGGAGATGACAATGGAGCGCAGCAGCCTTACCTTGGAACGTAGACTGATGGTCTTGTCTTTCCAAATGGGCTTCAACATTGTCAGGGCGCGGCAGCAGTTGTTTGTGCTATCCTGGAGAGGACTTCCTGTCGGGACCCATTGTCTGATACAATGGCTCCTAAATATTTGAAGCAATGCACCGTGTTGAGGGATTGGCTTTGGACTTTGATGTCCGTGTTGATGCCATTGGTATTGTTGGTCATCATTTTGGTCTTCTCTGCACTTATTTCCATTCCAAAGGCTCTGGAGGTGGTGTCAAGCCTTTGTACAAGCTGTTCAAGTTCATGTTCCTCTTCAGCCAATCCATCAATGTCATTCGCAAAACGGATATTGGAGATTGCTCTACCCCCTATGCTGACTGTGCCTTGGTGATTTGCAATGGCATTTGACATGATGCACTCCAGGAAAATGTTAAAGAGTGTTGGAGAGAGTAGGCATCCTTGACGCATGCCGATTGTTGTTCTGAACCAGTTCCTGATGGCGCTGTTGTGGAGGATTGCACTGGTAGCCTTGTCATACAAGCTTTTGATGACTTCAGTAATGTTTGGGCTGATGTTGTACACTCTCATAGTTGCCCACAGAGCTGCATGCCAGACTCGGTCAAATGCTTTCTTGAAGTCTACAAACACATGCATGATATAGATGTTGTTGATGCTGTAGGTATTTCTCGCAGATTATTCTGAGGTTGAAAATCTGCTCAGTTATACTTCGCCCTGCCCTGAATCCTGCTTGTTGTTCAGCAAATGATTTGTTCAGCTTGAGGTTTTAATCTGTTAAGTATTATTTTCAGGAGGACCTTGGTCGGATGGCTGATGAGACTGATAGTGCGGTAACTTTCACACTCCTGATGGTTACCCTTTTTGGGAAGAGTGATGTCAAGCGACTGGGTCCATGGTGTAGGCTATTCCCCACTCTGCCAGATCTTGTTATAGATAATGGTGAGGGCGTCAATCCTCACTTCTCCTCCTGCTTGAAGCAATTCTGCGGGTAGGTCGTCCACTCCCGCCGACTTCTCCTTCTTCAGCGATTGCACTGCTGCCTCAACTTCTTCTCGGAGAATTGGGAGGATTTCTTCTTATTATTTGTCCTGGGGTCATGCTAGAACTGACTTGTCTCCGTTTGGTGTGTGGTTGTAAAGGTCAGAGCTGTAGGCCTACTCTGTCCATCTATCCAAGTCTTCTTGTTCTTCTGTAAGGCATATGCCAGACTTGCTTTAGATCGTGGAGGCCTTGGGCTGCTTAACACTTGTCAGCCGCTTCACAGTCTGGTAGGCCTTCTTGCTGTTGTTCTTGATTAGACTGTTCTCTGTCGTGCTTTTATCTGCTTTTATCCGCCATAGCAAAAACGATGCTTACGCGTGCCGCGAGGGCTACAAATTCTGGGCTCGCTGGCTAAGTTTGTGTTAGTTGCTAATCTTTATTTCAAATATAATGCGTGAAAGGTTAATGAATAATATACATATTATATATCAGCGTAAACGCGGAAATACGACCTTTCTATTAATGTAATGATATGGAACCTATCTGCTACAAAATAAAAATAATATGCAATTTAAGAGGGAGTTGGTTGCTACTCTTAAGAGTGTCATGACTCTAAACTCATAATAACTCTTTAATTTAATAAAATTATAAATAACAATAATAACGACAAAGAAAGAACAACGTCCCCTCTTTCCAACAATATATAATATGGCATGGTTACTATTTTGGGTTCCGACTGTGACGGAATAAATTAGAAATCACCTACCACATCAGCAATATTTACATCTAGACCCTTCTTACAACTATTTCTCTGTTTCTCTTCCGAAGTGTATGTCCCTATAAAACTAATATTTAATTTAAGTATCTACTGTTAGAGAATGAACTAAGGCATCGGAAAATATCACATTTAAGGAGTTACAGTGTAGAATCTTTGTTTTAGCATAATTCAAAATTATATTCTTATCATGTGTTAAAAGGCGGGAGGGTGCGTTACGACCGGTCAATATCCGTTGAGGCTTAGCCAATAACAGCGCGGTGTCTTTATCAACGTGATATGCATCGCGCTATTCTAAACATCGCGCTGTCCTTCAAAACTGCTACATAAATAAAAAATAAAGTTTATATATTCTACTCAAAATAATTGAAGGGCCACTCTCATATTTCATTTAGTTTAATTATTTTTTGCTGCTATCAATAATATCGCTCATATTGCTTATTTCAAAACTTATCCTGTACAGTAACATTCAAGACAATCTTATTCTGACAAGTAATCACATGTGTGAGTTTTGAACTTTCTGCACTGAGTTGAAAAACAAACCCAATTTTTACCCCCAAAAAATGACCCTAATTTACTGTTGTCTTGCTAATAAAGCAAAATTTTCAACATTAAAAAGTGATTTGCACGCGAAAGCTTGCATTTTGTGAGTTCAGTTCAACAATCGGCGCTTTTTCTGGGTAGGTATAAATGGCAGCGCTTTTGCTGCTTTTCTAACCATGCCCCCAAGGCGACGATTGACTGATGCGGATAGAAGCAGAGCTATTGCATGGCTTCAGGAAAGGGTGGGGGTGAGAGAAGTTGGCAGGCGGCTGGGAGTGTCCCACTCCGTTGTCCAAAGGCTGCGGGAGCGCTTTAACAACACTGGAAGCGTCCAAGAACCAAGAAGGTCCGGACGCCCCCGCGTTACCACTGCAAGACAAGACCATTTCATCACCCTGTCAGCTCTGAGGATGAGGTCCGCTACAGCAAACACCATCAGAAGACAGCTTCACGCAGCCAGCAATGTTAACGTCAGCGACCAGACAATTCGCAGCCGTCTACACGAGGCAAACCTGCGATCAAGACGACCAGCAGTACGGCCTTTGCTCACCCCAGCACACAGTGCAGCGCGTTTGGCCTGGGCTCGGCGTCATTTGGTGTGGACTAGGCAACATTGGTCAAGGGTGCTCTTTACAGACGAGTCTCGGTTCTCCTTGTCTTTCAACGACCGTCGAGTGAATGTTTGGAGGCGTCCACGGGAGCGTTTTACTGATGCGACGGTGCGCGAGCATGACCGCTTTGGTGGTGGATCTGTCGTGAAGTGGGGTGGCTTCGCATTAAACTTCATAACACCCCTGCTCCAAATTCATGGCAACTTAAACGGTATTGGCTACAGGGATGACGTCCTACAACCTAGGGTTCTCCCAGCTCTGCGGGCCATTGGGGAAGGTGCCATACTACAGGACGATAATGCCAGACTGTGACAGACGGACCAGTTTACCCTGCTTACTTTACGTAGTAGCCTTGTTTAGTCATTGTAATCTTAGAATGTTAATGTTAGGCTGCAGCAGACGATGGAAGTAATCAGGCGTAGCAATGGTATAACTGAGGTACACACACTGCGAGCTTGACGCAAACAGTGTAGTGACGTCAGCACTGTGTGTGAGGAATCGGCAGGCAATGATATCATCGTAGCTACGTTAGGCGAGTCGATTACCAGCCTATGGGAACACAGTTAGAATGGAATCAACCAGGTCTGGCTGATTCAAATATAGGGATAGAACGGCAGTCGAGAGGATGAGGGGCCGGGTAGCTCAGTTGATAAGAGCGTCTTGCTAGTAACCGAAAGGTCGCTGGTTCGAATCCCGGATTGGTCAACGTGTGATCATATTATTTTCCCCTTTACCAACATCTGGCCCGCTGGTGTCAGTATAAATCGGTCCAGTAGTCACCTATATGCGAAAGTGTCGTGTGACTATAATCTACAAACAACAGTCGAGAGGAAAACGAAGAGCAGTACACAGCTACACAGTTAGCAGAAATCTCTCCTGAATAGACCAGGAAGCAGGACTTGAGAATCTTAGAATTATTTCAATCAAGTAGCCACGAGCCTGACTTTGTCAAACGGGTAAATGAACAAACTTCTGTTTCATCGTGATATATTTATATTATTGTTGAAAGTATGTTTGTTGAATTTGCTATGCATAGAATTGAATTGTTCGTCCAACGTTGCGTGACCACGTGGCGACATACGACCGGTTGCGCCGCCATGTTGTATACCTGACGGAACCACTGTTGTTGAACCTATATGTATGTTTGCAGACCAGTGGCTGTACCAGTGAATGTTTATAATATTATTAATTCTGTATGTGTATAATTAGCCACGAGTTATATTTATGTATGTATAGGAAATTAGAGTTGAGATTTCAAGTGGACCACGGAGTTAGCAGAATGTTCGTCGCTTATGTATAGAGATGTGGAGCTATCACTGAGGGCTACTTTGGCTTTCAGTGAGACGCTCTGCACAGACCTATTATTGAAAGTTGTGCAGAATTTCGTCTCTTATGATTACAGACGAGCAGGCGAGATATCCCGTGCGCCCAACTCCACAGAAAAGACTAGTTGGCTGTTTAGCCTCTTCAGCATAGGACCGAGAGAGCAACCCTGGAAAACACCCTACAAGACAACACAGCTTGTCAAGGGACCAAACTACACGACGACCCAGCGTGTACCAGAAGCTACCTCAATGAAGGGCTTCAATCCCGCTACCTGACAGTTAAGTGCATAGGAAAAAGTGCACGAAAACTGATAGCAAAAGGACCACAGTAGTCCACTCTACAGAAACTATAGTAAAACGGACCACAGTAGTCCAATCTTCATGAACTCTAGCAGCCAGTGCCCTATGAAGACATAACAGCTGCCTAGACTATCAGCGATCGAATTATTTGCATTGACTCATGACTTTTTAAGGTAGATTAGTACATCGAAGATCTTGTATAGAGTAGAAGAAATAAATGTGTGATTTTAACTGTTATCAAGTGGCTGGACTACATATGATTCATAGCCGTGTGAAAGCTAGTGTGACAGTGATCTTTTACCATTTTTCTATCTATCTCTGTACCCCAGCCTTAACACAGACCGAGCTAAATAAATAAATGTATTAAAGTAATCCACAGGGTGACTCACTAGCGGTTCCCATAGGATAAAGCGTGAGGGTTACAGCAATCCATTGTGCAGAGCCCAGTAACCCATAAACCCCACGTTACACAGACCCCACCGAGCGCGTATCGTCAATGACTTCCTGCAGCAACAGCACGTCATAAGGATGGATTGGCCGGCTCGATCACCCGATTTGAACCCCATAGAACATCTGTGGGATGTCTTGGGTCGACAGACACAGGCAAACCTCCCTCCAGGAGCTAAACTTGAAGTTCTGGCCAAAGTTCTCCAGCAAGAGTGGTTGGCCATCCCAGGAAACATCCTCCATAACCTGATACGGTCCATGAGTAAACGATGCCAAGACTGCATTGATGCAAACGGTGGCCACACCCGATACTGACTCTATAGATTTTTGGTTTCTAAAGTTTTGATTTTGTAAATGAGGGGTATGTCCAGTTAAATTGAATTTACTCGAATGTTAAGCGACTGATGTCTCAAATCTTTTTTTGTTATTGATGCAGAAATGATTGCAATAAAATATAATGAACTAATAAATTGAATTCGTGTTTCTGATTTAAAGAGAGACCCATATGTCCAAGTGGCCCTTGTATTATTTTGAGTAGTATATTCTAATAGAGAATTTAATGCTACGTCTAACAGTTATCTGCTTTAAGGGATCTGAAAAGTGTATTTCAAGTTATTGCACACAGCTAGTTTAAACACAACAGAGACAGAGTATAAGGCCTACGCATCGTATGGTCAGAAATTCTTGTAGCCAGCACGGCTACTTATTATTATTATTATTATTATTATTATTATTATTATTATTATTATTATTATTATTATTATTATTATTATTATTATTATTATTATTATTATTACATATTTGCCCGCTTTTTCCTCAATCAAGCTCAAAGAGAGGCGATCTAAGGATATTGCTATTAAAGAAGAGAGAAAAGAAATCCAATAAATAAAAGGAGGGAGGAGACAGGAGTACCGAGAGCAAACCTCAATGACTTGAAAAATGTCATATATAATAAACAGCATATTTCACCGCAGAGGGGCGGCTTGATAACTCAGTTGATAGTGAGCAGGCTTCCTGTGCCCAAGGTCGCTGGTTCGAAGTTTTATGTGACCTAGGTACGAGACTTTGAGGTCATCGAGGGTTTTTTCCAGGTACTCCGGATTCCTTCCTCCCTTCAATAACGGTATTGGATGCAGTCTGTCTAACATTTAAAACAAATAAAATTCCGTTTCTTTTCCGTCTTCTAATATCGACTTGCCTTTACACCACAAGTTTGAGAGATTTATGTGTGTTTGCTTATGTAGGAGTGTCTGCAATATGTGACCGTGTATGTTGGCTACAGATCGCCGCGCTTTTTATTCTTTTTATGAATTCACAACTTTCCGGCACCTCTCATAAAAACTCGTGGGTATCGCCATTATACATAAAAACGAGGTTATAATGAAACCAAGTTCCGGTCTAACTTGTTTTGCTTTTATCAAAGCTTGATGCGTGACTTTTAAATATGGCAAATTGCCGAAAACGACGATTGTTAGAGCCAGAAAACGAGTGGGATAAGTATAAAAACGGTGGAGGAAGTACATGCTCAGTGAAAGGATGCAAAAACAAGCGTAGAGGCCTGTATTTGTGGCGACTTCGGAGGTGCGTCGATCATCGACAGAAATTGAAACAGGAGCTGAAGACTCTTGTAGTTTTCCATAGCTTCGCCGTCGCAACCTTCACAAAACACGAAGTAGTTGATTTTATGTTAGGCGAGCGTTGTGGCCAAGTGGGCTAAGGCGGGACTAACTTGTCTTGTCCACAAGCCAGAAACCAATGGCGCCTGACAGGTGTGGGTTCGAGCCAGCATCTGGGCGTTATATTTTTCCGAATATTTTTCAAAAATTCACAAATAATGTTAGGTAGGTAGGGTTTAGGCGCGCCACTGGCGATAGAAAGGGATAATAAACTGCAGCAAAAAAAAAAAAAGTGAGGGTACGATACTGGTGGCCAGTGACACATGTTATTATTCTTGAATATTTGGAAATAACTCACTAAAACACGCGGAGAAAGAAACCGGAAGTATGTTTCATTGAGGGGATTCCCGTTGGTGCATAGGATAGCAGAAAAGTGTGAAACTAGTTCCCTAGCTAGCACCTATAGGCCATTCCGTACTACTGCTTGGCTGAGACAAGACGAGTCCTTCTTCTTCTTTCTATTGAGTCTCAGCTACCCTGAATGAGGCCATCCCTGACCATCCCTAAGTTGGATATAAAGCGACTCTCTCTCTCTCTCGCTCTCTCTCTCTCTTTCCCTCTCTCTCTCCCTCTCTCTATCTCTCTCTCTCTCTTTCCCTCTCTCTCTCTCTCTCTCTCCCTCTCTCTCTCTTTGACATTAATATTATACCATTAATTTGTTGTCTTTAACAGTTATTGTTACAAGCCCCAAAGTGCAAGATGTAAAAAACCGCACCTAGTGCTTACTCCTTTACCCTTGCAAAAAGAAATCTCTCTCTCTCTCTCTCTCTCTCTCTCTCTCTCTCTCTCTCTCTCTCTCTCTCCCTCTCTCTCTCTCTCTCTCCCTCTCTCGGTGTCAACAGATTGTGCACAACCAACACACACACTCCCTCTCTTTCCCTCCCTCGCACATTCTCTCTCTTTCCCTCCCTCGCGCCCACACACATATCGTCGCTGTCAGACGAAAACCTCGTATCTCATTTTTTGCTGTTTTGAGAAAATCGATAAAAACTGTTTCAACCAGTCGGGTAACGCCAAACCAATGACTTTTTTACTTCAAAGAAACTATGAAAAGTCTAGAAATTTGGCAGTATGGGATAAAAAGTCGAAGAAGTGTTTTCCGTTGAGAACTGGAAGCAAATGAAGAGTTACGAGGTTTTCGACTTACAACTGTGTAAAAAAGTTTGAGTTACGAGGTTTTTGAATAAAACAACAGACCCTGGTACAACACAAAATCAGAGCAAAACGTTGTCAAAGATCGCAGGAAAGCCATATTTATAGGTGTCACAAACTGTCAAAACGTCAAACACAAATACCATATCTTCCGGCATTTCCTATCCTGTCCCGTAACTCGGAGGTCGTAGGGGCACCACAGATGATCGTTTAACCAGCATACTCCATCTTTCTCTGTCCTCAGCAGCCCTGATGGCTTCGCTCAGTGTCAAACCAGTCCACTCTCGAATGTTGTCCTCCCACCTCTTTGTCGGTCTCCCTCTTCTTCTACCTCCTTGCACTGTGCCTTGCAGAATGGTCTTTGCAAGGCCTGATGCTCTGGTGACGTGGCCATACCATCGGAGTTTACGTTTCTTCACCACTGTGAGCAGGTCATTGTGTTGTCCAATGGCTTGTGTGATGGTCTGTCGGACTTCGTCGTTGGTGATGTGTTGGGTATAGGAAATGCCCAGAAGTCTTCTGTAGCACCTCATCTCCATGTTTTGTAATCATCGTTGTAGATCTGCTGTGAGGGTCCATGCTTCGCAAGCATATAGGAAGATGGAGATGACAAGGGAGCGCAGCAGTCTTACTTTGGAATGTAGACTGATGGTCCTGTCTTTCCAAATGGGCTTCAACTTTGTCAGGGCAGCAGTTGTTTGTGCGATCCTGGAGAGGACTTCCTGTCGGGACCCATTGTCTGATACAATGGCTCCTAAATGTTTGAAGCTATGCAGTGTGTTGAGGGATTGGCCTTGGACTTTGATGTCCGTGTTGATGCCATTGGTGTTGTTGGTCATCATTTTGGTCTTCTCTGCATTTATTTCCATTCCATAGGCTCTGGAAGTGGTGTCAAGCCTCTGTACCATCTGTTCAAGTTCTTGTTCCTCTCTAGCCAATCCATCAATTATTCTGAGGTTGAAAATCTGTTCAGTGGTAATTCGCCCTGCCCTGAATCCTGCTTGTTCTTCAGCTATGATTTGTTCAGCTTGGGGTTTCAACCTGTTGAGTATTATTTTCAGGAGGACCTTGCTGGGATGGCTGATGAGGCTGATGGTGCGGTAATTTTCACACTCCTGAAGGCCACTCCCCGCTCTGCCAGATCTTGTTACAGATAATGGTGAAGGCATCAATCATCGCTTCTCCTCCTGCTTGTAGCAGTTCCGCGGGTATGTTGTCCACTCCCGCTGACTTCCCCTTCTTCAGTGATTGCACTGCTGCCTCAACTTCTTCCCGGAGAATTGGGAGGATTTCTTCTTCTTCTCTGTTCTCGGGACATGCTAGAACTGATGAGTATTCATTTGGTGTAAAGGTCGGAGCAGTACTCTGTCCATCTGTCCAAGACTTCTTGTTCTTCAGTAAGGCATATGCCAGACTTGCTTGGGATCGTGGAGACTTTGGGCGGTTTGACACTTTTCAGGCGCTTCACAGTCTGGTAGGCCTTCCTGCTGTTGTTCTTGTTCAGACTGTTCTCTATTTCCTGGCATTGATCTTCTATCCAGTTCTCCTTTGCTGTGCGCATGCCTTTTCGGATGTCATTGTTGATTTTTCGGTAGACATGAGCTCCCTGTGAGGTGTTCTTTTTCTTTTTAATATCTCTTCGTTTATCACACAGATCCAAAAGTTTAGGTGTGATCCACGGCTTCTTCTTTGGTCGGTGCTTGCCAAGGATCTCAGTGGCGGCATCTGTCACAGCTGAGTTGAACGTGGTGGTCATGGTGTTGACATCTACTTCACCAGCCCCCAAAATTAGCAGTGGTGCAAATTTCCCTCTAATTGTGGCCTGAAATAGTTCTGCCACCTCCGGGTCTTGCAGTTTGTCCAGGTCGAACTTCAGTCTGGTGCACTTTGCTGTATTTACTCTCTTCAAGTGGAGCCGGAAAGACATCATCACAAGATCGTGGTCACTTCCGATGTCTGCTCCTGGAAAAGTGCGTGTCCTGCCAATGTTGATGCTTGATCTGAAGCGTTTCTTGACCATGATGTAGTCGATCTGGTTGTGATGCTCCCCGCCGGGACTGTGCCATGTCCATCGTCTGGAGTTTTTGTGGAGACCAAGCGTGTTTGCCAGTATCAGATTGTTGTATCTGGCCAACTCCAAGAGTCTCAGACCCCTGTCATTTGTCTCGTTGTTGCAGTGGGGTCCACATGTGTCTCCCCAGTTGTGGTGCGCATCTTGGCCAACCTTGGCATTTCAGTCGCCTTGCACTATGACTATGTCCTTCTTCGGCACTTGGTCAAGGACCGCCTGTAGATTTTCATAAAAATCCCCCACTTCGCTGTCGTCATAGTCTGATGCTGGGGCATAGGCCTGGATGATGGTGATGTTGAAAGGGGCTACTCTCAGACGGATGGTAATGAGTCTACTGGATACTGGGCGGCAACCCATGACAGTGGCTAGAATGTTATTGTGGACCAAGAATCCAACGCCGTGTTCGTGACTGTCATCTCTACCGCTGAAATAGAGCTTGTGGCCTTTGTCGGTCGTTGTTTTACCTAGGCCTTTCCAGCGCACTTCGCCGATACATAAAACGTTCCATCGATAGTGGTCCAGCTTGTGGGCCAGTTCTTCTAATTTTCCTTCCGCAGTTCGGGTCCTGACATTCCAGGTTCCTATGACGATGTTGTTTCTCGTGCGGATCTTGCTAAATTGTCCATCAGTAGCATATTTATCACCTCCGTCCTGGTGGCCAACGGAAGGCGCCTTGATGAGCCGGGCGACGACCGATCCGGTATGGAATTAGTGGATAGTTTCATCATGTAGTGTGTCTTTGGCAAAAAGGACCTGGCGGTGCCCAATCCTGTGGCCACAGCCGAAATCCACGAATACAATGTGGCTCGCCTTGGCCCTGAGCATGTGGTCGTTGAACCTGTAGTAACGTGAGGTTACTCCGCCCTGGCCGGTGACTTCTGTGTTACTGTAGAAGACTTTCGCCCAGTGATGCCGTGCTAACATCACCCCTGTTAGTCGCCTCTTACGACACGCCGGGAAATGTTGGGTCTATTCTATTTAGTGCCCGAACTCTTAGGGTCTTTGGGAGGTTCGTTGCAGACTTTACAAATCCACTCCGCAAAATCATCAAATGATGAGCAAGGGGAGTGTGGCAGGTTGCACTTTCCGCAGAGGGTCCCAGACGACAGATTTCCGTAATCAGACATCGACGTAGATTCTGAAATTAATTAACATAAACAATCTCAAGTGTTTTATTCCGATTTAAATAAATGAATGTATTCTGTACGCCCCTCTCACAAACAAGCGATATGGAGATCTACTCAATCTAAGCCTACATACTAGATCTAACATCCGTCCCCCAGATCCAGTGACCTCCACGTACACCCTCCCCACACTAGATCTATTCTCTTCGCCTCCAGAACTGTCCCTTTCTCTTCAACCACACACAGAGTGAGAGAGAGAGAGAAGAGAGAGAGAGAGAGAGAGAGAGAGAGAGAGAGAGAGAGAGAGAGAGAGAGAGAGAGATCAGTCTTTCACCACTCAAAACCACTGAAAACTCAAAGACTACATGATTCAATGCCTTTCCATACATTCATTGTCTAATTGTGAAGGAAATCAAACGACTCAAAGTGTTATGTGTGCTCTGTACTTACAATTTCGTCCAAACTTTTGCGACAAAGAAAACCTCGTATGTTGCGTCATTGTCACTTCCTACCGCGAAAACGTTCGGTAAAAACCTCGTATCTAAACATACGAGGTTTGGTCCGCCAGTAGAGAGATACAAGGTTTGGTTTCATGGATTTTTATTAACTTTCTATTCGAGACGCAATTTTGAGCTTAGCACAGAACATGGGCAAGAGACCAAGGGTCACAACTATGAAGTTATCTCCAAACCGCCATTTTGGGACTTACGAGGTTTTCGTCTGACAGCGACGATATACACAATCACACACTTCTGATCAAAGGGCCAAACAGTATCATGAAGGTATTTTTGTGTGATTACGCACAGGCGAATCTCGTTGACGTTCCGCAGTCAAAAGGAGTGGTGCTCTGCCCCTAGTTGCCTAGAATAAAAGCATCACAACGAGCTTGCAATTGCTCCACACGAACTATTTTTGTTTCTGGGCAACCTTTTGCCATAAACGAGCATTGTTAAAATGGCGCAGCACATGTTGACTGCACAACAGCCAATCAAAGTGAAGTTGGCTGAAAGTGAAAGTTACTCTCCGCGGGCATCAGGTTGCTCAGACTTTCCGCCAAAATAGTTACGTAGCGTTACGTAGCGCATCTGCCTCGAATTGCCTAGAATAAAAGAGCCACAAAGCACTTGGGATTGCTCCACACAAACAATTTTTGCTCTTGGGCAACCTTTTGCCATAAGCGAGCGCTTTTTTAAATGACGCAGCACATGTTGACTGTACCACAGCCAATCAAAATGATGTTGGCTGAAAGTGAAAGTTACTGTCAAGCGCACTGACGCCACAACAGTACTATCAAATATAAATACTAATTCATACCAATTGCACATAAACATAATTATTCCATCAAATGACAAGTACACAAATCTTACCAGACTGTAAATGACAAAAAGTCCTCCCTTGCTATTTCACCATTAAACACACCGCCATTCGCAAATCGAAAGCTCACCTCTCTGGCCACCATCTTTTTATCTTCGTAAACAACCTTTCGAGACCGCTACAGAGCGCTCTGTAACGCTACCCGTAAACACAGGGTTGCCCAGACTTTCCGCCAAAAAAGTTACGTAGCGCTCTGCATAGGCATCTCGGGGCGGTTCAAGCCGGTGGCTGAAGTCAGAACTGTAGACAGTCCCCAAGCCACCAAATGACTCAATATAATTATGGTACATACTATTGCGCCACCCGTCCGCTACCTGGAATCCACAAAATTCTTGCCGAAGATCCATTCTTCTTGGTTAATGCGCCTGTGGACTACGAGTTTGCTTGGCAAACTGCCCTGTTATCATGAAAAGATTATATGATGGGTAATCGTTGTCAAACCGACCTCATTTAGATTTGAATTGTAGACGGCTGTTTCTGTGTTATGTTCCCCCCTCCCCCTCCCCACGGAGCCTACTTACTTTGCAACACTCACTATGAAATTGGAAAAGGACATGTGACATGGACGCTGAAATGGGATTTTGAGGTCATTTAATATTCGTGTTTAAAAAAATATAATAATATATATATATTAAAATATTTAATTTAAAATGATTAAAACTTTTTTAAAGGTATTACAGAATGTCGACTTCTGCTAGAACAAAGTCCTAGCCCTTGCGGAATCCAACTTGGGCACAGGAGTCCACACACACATACACGCGCATACACACACACACCCACACGCACACCCGCACACACCCCCACACCCCCACACACACATTTTTGTAGAAACGACGTTCTGATAACTGTTGTGAAAAAACAGGGATTATTTTGACACACTTTCCATTTCTTTGACATTATTTTGACATTTTCCACTTTTTGAAGCTATCCCTAACCCTAACCCCCTCACCCCAAACCCTAACCCTAACCCTTAACCTAACCCTAATCCTAAAACAGCTCTAACTCAACGGAGAACTATTTTGACGTCATAATAGTACGGCCTTCCAAAAAGGTCAGAAGAAACCATGTGGAGTTTCATGTGTGTGTCATCAGAACGTCGTTTCTACATGCCCACACCCACACACGCACACACACACACAAACCACACACACCCACACCCACACACACACCTACACACACACACACACACACACACAATAATCGTTAACAGAAAAGGGCAAATAAAAAAATATTTACAATTGTCGGATACACTGCCAAAAGTCAAAGATTAAAACTGCTGCTCGTGACAACACTAATGCCAGCAGAACGTCGTTAGTGCTGTAGTTTTGTGTTATCTTAAGATGCACGTTAGCCGTTACTAGACGATTTGTCCTCGACATCGGAGATGCCGAGCACTGCAGCCCAAACTAATGGTCTTAACAAGAAATTGTCGGTGTTTTAGACAGTGCTTTTGATCTCATCCTTGCTGGACTTCAAACTGGTTTCACAACAGTATCATTTCTAACTTACTAACGCAAACAAACAAACAAAAAAAGCTTAAAGGATTGCTACCTTTTTACTTCTACATACGACTTACTACCATCTCTCTCTCTCTCAAAAAAAAAAAAAAAAAAAAAAAAGAAAAAGAAAAAAAAAAGAAAAAGAAAAAGAAAGAAAAATAAAGAAGAAAAAGAGATCGACGAAGAGCGATCGAACATTGTGAATGACGAGAAGGAATTTGGAGGCAGGTAGCATCAATTTGGTCACAACATCTAGATGAAAGCGTTGATCTATGTTTGTTGATTAGAAAAAAAATTTTAAGCTTTTTTTTCTTTAATTTGTTGTATTAGCAAATACTTTAGATTACAAAATCTGCTTGCATTTGATAAAGCATGGTATTATATACAATTATCGCGAGTGGCATTCAGTTTTGTCAAATGAATGCTTTACTGTTTTCAGGCGAAAGATGCTGTTTACTGTGACCAGCAAGATGACATTACCTGGCGGCGACAGACGGAAGCTCCGCCCCGTACCCGGCCTACCTGGCCTGTGATTGACCGCCGGGGAACAGAGAGAGGCTGTCTTGCACCGGTTGACGAGACCTGCGAGAGTTGATGCTGGAAAGATGTCATTCGTCGCTGTTCACAGAGCTAACACTGATGATTTGGACATGATCCACGCCAAGAAAGGTCTTCTGCAGCGTCCGGCTGATACAGTGGGGGGAAAAGAAGGAAGAGGGTGGGAAGAGAGTGTGATGGGTAAAGGGACGGTGCGTGAACAGTTTAGATCAGGGAGTAGTGATGGAACTGAGAAGTCTGCAGCTGTATCAGGAGAGAGAGAGAGAGAGAGAGAGAGAGAGAGAGAGAGAGAGAGAGAGAGAGAGAGAGAGAGAGAGAGAGAGAGAGAGAGAGAGAGAGAGAGAAAGAGGGGGGGGGGTGTGCAACCATCGGGTAGGGTTGCAGGGACATGAGAGTAAGAATCGTCAACACCTTGGGTTTTGAGGGTATACGAAGGAGATACGGAGGGGGATGCAAGAGTTTTCGCTTCTTCTAAAAAGATAGGTTTGTTTATTTCTGCGACGGTAGAGCCGCTACAGATGGGGAGAGTACGTTTTAAACGACTAAAATAATGGACAGAGAAAGGATGGAAGGATGGAGGGACTACTACAGGTACTGTAATAGAAATCCCGGGCGAGCCACTGTAGGAAGGCGAGGTGTAAAACGAACAGGTAGCCTGTGCAGAGGGATGGAAAGGGTCGGGGTGGAGACTGTGACAACAAAACCCAGGAGAAAGCATAAAAGTGGTCAGCTAGGGTTGGGTACAAATGGGTTGAAGCGGTTGAAGATACAAACCCATGGCCGAAGGGGGTGGGGAGGGGAGAAGAGGAGGGTGGGTAAGATTGGGAGTGAAGGACGGAACAAGACGGGAAGGAAAGGTGGGAGCAGTCAGAAGTTAACTGTTATTAATCGGGCGATCGTAAGGAACATCAGTCAGAACGCATCTCGACGTCAGGTTGACCACGTTTGGAAGATGCTGAGTGCGTTTTGCCAGTGTTTCATCGCGCATCTTTCACAATACTTCTTGGTGCTAGTGTGCGTTGACCATCGCCTTGCTTGACGCTACGACGCGCCTTCACATTGTAGAACACCAACAGCGCCTGTAAGTTGTTTAGTTGTTTTTTTTACATTGGCAATAGTTTTACAAGAAATGTTTAACTTTATCCATCTTGTAAGTCCCTGATTTTTTGTATAATTGGTTGTTTCATTTAACTTTACGATTTAAAAAAAAAAGTCAGATACTTAACAAAATATATATTGCACATATTTTAGAACGTGAGGTTTCTTTGAATTGTTTACCCAATCTGATCGTTTGATGTGGATTTATTGCGTTCTTACCATTGTTTGGTTGATTGAACAATAACAATAATTCAGATTTGTTCATAAACCGGTTTATGGTTGGTAGAGCTAACCTCCTTAGTAGAGAATATTTGGACGCAAGGGCTTTAAAGTTTTGTTCGAAATATTGTTATCAAGTTTGATTTGTTTTGTAAACTTTCGTTTTCTTAAATTATTTATTTCAATATTTCTTATTGTTTGTTAAACATTCATTTATGGATTTATTTATACAAAGCGTTTAACAACGTGAACACGAATGCTACGACGGAGACAGTTGAATGTATTTATTTCTTGCCTTTTCCCCTTGTATCCACACTCTTGGCAGTATCCGTTATTGTTGCAGTATTATTTTTAAAATAATGAAAGACCTTAAATTAAAAATAATATACATTAAATTAAAGATTTACATTAAACAAGTCGGTTCAAACGTTAAGTGCAGTTAATGAAAAGGATTTGCTCTCGTTTTAGTGCTGGGTATCAACCGTTGTAATTGAAACAAGCCTTCCTCTGCTTGACAAGACTCAAGTTTTGAGGTAGGCCCCAACATCATCATTATCATCTTCATCATCATCCTCATTATCATCGTCATCATCATCATCGTCGTCATCATCATCATCATCGTCATCATCCTCATCACACTTTTCTGCTATCCTATGCACCAACGGGAATCCCCTCTATGAAAAATACTTCCGGTTTTTTTTTCTCCGCGTGTTTTAGTGAGTTATTTCCAAATATTCAAGAATAATAACATGTGTCACTGGCCACCTGTATCGTACCCTCACATATTTTTATTTTTTTGCTGCAGTTTATTATCCCTTTCTATCGCCAGTGGCGCGCCTAAACCCTACCTACCTAACATTATTTGTGAATTTTTGAAAAATATTCGGAAAAACATAACGCCCAGATGCTGGCTCGAACCCACACCTGTCAGGCGCCATTGGTTTCTGGCTTGTGGACAAGGCAAGTTAGTCCCGCCTTAGCCCACTTGGCCACAACGCTAGCCTAACATAGTCAACTACTTCGTGTTTTGTGAAGGTTGCGACGGCGAAGCTATGGAAAACTACAAGAGTTTTCAGGTCCCGTTTCAATTTCTGTCGATGATCGACGCACCTCCGAAGTCGCCACAAATACAGGCCTCTACGATTGTTTTTTGCATTCTTTCACTGAGCATGTACTTCCTCCACCGTTTTTATACTTATCCCACTCGTTTTCTGGCTCTAACAATAGTCGTTTTCGGCAATTTGCCATATTTAAAAGTCACGCATCAAGCTTTGATAAAAGCAAAACAAGCCAAACCGGAACTTGGTTTCATATAACCTCGTTTTAATTTATAATGGCGATACCCACGAGTTTTTATGAGAGGTGCCGGAAAGTTGTGAATACGCGCCTTAATCCTAGATTAGATTCGAAGCGCGGCAATCTGCATGTAACCAACATCAACGCTCACGTGTTACATACACCTTTACATACACAACAATCACAAAATAAGATTGTGTCACAAAATAACCTCCATAAAAAGTACGGGTTTGATACAATATATTAAAGTTTACATGGTTCACAGATGAAATGTAACCTCTGGTGGTTTACATTACTGAATGTTAAAAAAATGATTTCCATGAAATAAATGTAACTTGATAGAATTTCATCAGGTCACCTGTACAACAGGCGCCAGATTGAAATTTATAGAAACCAGTTTATTAACGTTTCTAACTGTGACCTCTCAAAGTCGCATTAACATCTCCTCATCAATCGTTCTTTTTCATGCAGTCAAAGCTGTATAGTACATCTTGGCGATAACCTGCACTATTTTACTGACATTTCTGACATTGCTGCTCAATTTGTTGTGAGCAGATCTGTGGCCTGTGGGCTCGGGCACTGAATAGAATAGACCCAATGTTTCCCGGAGTGGCGTAAGAGGCGACTGACGGGGATGAAGTCAGCATGGCGAAAGTCTTCTACACAGAAGTCACCGGCCAGGACAAAAGAACCTCATGTTACTATAGGTTCAACGACCACGTGCTCGGGGCCAAGGCGAGCCACACTGTATTCTTGGATTTTGGCTATGGCCTGGAGATGATTGGAACGCGCCAGGTCTTTCTTGCCCTAGACAGACCATATGATGAAAAGAACCACTCACTGCAAATCGGATCGATCATCGCCCGGGTCATCAAGGACCGCGCCTTCCGTTGGCCACCAGGACGGAGGTGATAACTGATGGACAAGTAGCAAGATCTGCACGAGAGACAACATCGATGTAACATTTTAGGTTTCAGCGAATTGCGCTGGAAAGGCCTAGGTTAAAAGATGACCGACAAAGGCCACAAACTTTATTTCAGCGGGAGGGATTACAGGCACGAACATGGCTTGAATTCTCGATCCACAAAGATACTCTAGCCACTGTCATGGGTTGCCGCCAGGTCTCCAGTAGACTCATTACCATCTGTCTAAGAGCAAACCATTTCAACCATCATCCAGGCCTATGCACCAACATAAGACTATGACGACAGCGAAGTCGAGGATTTCTATGAACATCTGTAGGCTGTCCTTGACCAAGTGCCGAAGAAGGACATAGTCATAGTGCAAGGTGAGTGGAATGCCAAGGTTGGCCAAGATGTGTACCATAACTGGGGAGACACATGTGGACCCCACTGCAACAACGAGGCAAATGACAGAGGTCTGAGACTCTTGGAGTTTGCCAGATACAACTACTTGATGCTGGTACAGTCCCAACAGGGAGCATAAAAACCAGATTGACTACATCATGGACAAGAAACGCTTCAGATCAAGCGTCAACATTGGCAGGACACGCACATTTCCAGGAGCAGACATCGGAAGTCACCACGATCTCGTGATGATGTCTTTCTGGCTCCACTTGAAGAGAGTAAACACAGGAAAGTGCACCAGAATGAAGTTCGACCTGGACAAACTACAAGACCTGGAGGTGGCAGAAATATTCCAAGCCACAATTGTATAGAAAATTTGCACCAATGCTCCTTTTGGGAGCTGGTGAAGTAGATGTCAACATCATAACCACCACCTTCAACTCAGCTGTGACAGATGCCGCCACTGACATCCTTGACAAGCACCGCCAACAGAAGAAAGAAACCGTGGATCACACCTGAACTTTTGGACCTGTGTAACAAACGAAGAGAGATGAAAAAGAAAAAGAACGCTTCACAGGGAGCTGATGCGTACCGAAAAATCAACAGTGATATCCGAAAAGGCACGCGCACAGCAAAGGAGAAGTGGCTCAAAGATCAATGCCAGGAAATAGAGAACGGTCTGAACAAGAACAACAGCAAGAAGGCCTACCAGACTGTGAAGCGTCTGACAAGTGTTAAACAGCCCAAGGTCTCCACGATCCAAAGCACGTATGGCATATGCCTTACAGAAGAACAAGAAGTCTTGGATAGATGGACAGAGTACAGCTCTGACCTTTACAACCACACACCAAACGGAGACCCATCAGTTCTAACACGTCCCAGTTCTCCGAGAAGAAGTTAAGACAGCAGTGCAATCGCTGAAGAAGGGAAAACCAGCGGGAGTGGACAACATACCCGCAGAATTGCTTCAAGCAGGAGGAGAAGTAATAATTGACGTCCTCACCATTTTCATAACAAGATCTGGCAGAGTGGGGAATGGCCTACATCATGAACCGAGTCGCTTGTCATCACTCTTCCCAAAAGGGAAACCTTCAGGAATGTGATAATTGCCGCATCATAAGCCACATCAGCCATCCCAGCAAGGTCCTCCTGAAAATAATACTCAACAGGTTGAAACCCCAAGCTGAGCAATTCATAGCTGAAGAACAAGCAGGATTCATGGCAGAGCGAAGTACCAATGAACAGATTTTCAACCTCAAAATAATCTGCGAAAAATACCTTCAGCACCAATAACATCCATATCATGTATTTGTAGACTTCAAGAAAGCGTTTGATCGAGTTTGGCATGCAGCTGTGTGGGCAACATCAGCCTAACATTATTGAAGTCATCAAAAGCCTGTATGATAAGGCCAATGCAGTCCTCCACAACAGCGCCATCAGGAACTGGTTCAGAACAACAATCGGCGTGGGTCAAGGATGTCTACTCTCTCCAACACTCTTCAAAATCTTCCTAGAGCGCATTATGAAAATGCCCTTGCAGATCACGAAGGCACAGTCAGCGTAGGGGGTAGAGCAATCTCCAACCTCCGCTTTATGGATTGGCTGGAGAGGAACAAGAACAGCTTGTACAAAGGCTGGACACCACCTCCAGACGCTTTGGAATGGAAATAAGTGCAGAGAAAACCAAAATGATGACAAACATCTCCAATGGCATCAACACAGACATCAAAGTCCAAGGCCAATCCCTTAACACGGTGCATAGCTTCAAATATTTAGGAGCCATTGTATCAGACAGTGGGTCCCGACAGGAAGTCCTCTCCAGGATCGCACAAACAACTGCTGTCCTGACAAGGTTGAAGCCCATTTGGAAAGACTGGATCATTAGTCTACACTCCAAGGTAAGGCTGCTGCGCTCCCTTGTCATCTTCATCTGCTTATATACTTGTGAAACATGGACCCTCACAGCAGACCTATAACGAAGAATACAAAGCATTAAGGTGAGGTGCTACAGAAGACTTCTGGACATTTCCTATACCCAGCACATCACCAACGACGAAGTCCGAAAGACCATCACACAACAACGAAATCCGACAGACCATCACACAAACCATTGGACAACACGATGACATGCTCACAATGGTAAAGAAACGAAAACTCCGATGGTATGGCCACGTCACCAGAATATAAGGCTTTGCAAAGACCATTTTACTAGGCAGGGTGAAAGGAGGGGCACAAGAGAATTAGAACAGGGAGACCGAAAAAGAGGTGAGAGGACAACATTCGAAACTGGACTGGCTTGACGCTGAGCGAAACCACGAGGGTTGCCGAGAACAGATTAAGTTAGAGTACGTTGGTTAAACGATGATATGTGGTGCCCCAACGACTTTTGAGTTATGGGATAGGATAGGATAGGATTCTTCTGCTCTCACAACATTGCACTGGCTGTCTCTGAAAGAACGAATCGAATACAAAATTGTTTGCCTATCTTTGTTATGCCTTTCATTCTGACTGGTGCCCCTATATGGCTGTCTGCCCACCCTTTGCGTTCTCAAGACACTTCTGTCAATCTTTGACTTATTTTTTAAAAACGTTAATAAGCACCTGCAACTTCAAAAAAACCTTGTACGCAATAGGACAACACAAAAAGCGAAGAAATAAATTGGGCTCTCCTGCCATTATTTTATTTATGATTTTCTTTCTTTTTTCTTTAAAAAATGTTATATTTTGCATTTATTCTGCATTTTAATTTTAATGTTTATTTGCGCGATTTGGTGTGTGGGTGTACGTGTGATTGCGTGCTAGCTTTAATATTTGTTTAATTGTACAGTGGATGCAAATAATGAGAGTTAACGATCATGTAGAGTAAACTGAGTTTGCGCTATGCATACTAAAGTAATAATAATAATAACTGCGACGATGATGATGATGATGATGATGATGATGATGATGATGATGATGATGATGATGATGATGATGATGATGATGATGATTAATTACAGTAAAACAATAACCACGCACATCTAACCAGTATACATACCAGTATTTCACACATCATGATGTACTTGTGTGTGTGTGTGTGTGTGTACAGTCGCTGTGCCAGCTTTCAGTCTTTCATATTTAATTAGTTCCTGATTTAATTGTCAACTAATTTGTTTCACCAACGTTTTTTGTTGTTTAAAACAAAATATTTATACATTTTTATTCATGTAGACATTCTTGCTTGCTGTAAGGAGTTTGCGTTGGTCCTTTGGTTAAAAACGAGTGTGACTTATGAAACACAATTGCTATTTTAGTACAAACTTTAAAAGTTATATAATTATCTTATGGCGCCTCTTGACAAACGGAGACCACCATGGGTGCCCAAGTCTCTAAGGATGAGATTTTCACCTTAAATTCCTTTTATTTGATTTAAGGTCTGCACATATAGTGATTTTTGACCAACAACAACACCACAAATTTATTAATTTAAAAAAAAATCTCAAATACAGAAATAAATAAGTGAAAAAGATTTAACATTGACATTGTAACAATTTGACCAGTTTAAGCTCTTACAAAATTCTTGAGCATCAAACATTTTCTTCCTTACATGTGAACGTACTATCAAACTATATGTAAAGTTAGATTCATGTAATTTCACCTTGCAAACTGTATTCAATTGTTGTTTTTTAGGTTTATTTCATGTCCCTGTATTGCATGCAGTATTGCATTGTATTATATTTATGTTTTTTTTTATTTCGTTTTTTACCTTCGTCCTCTCCCCACCCCCCCACCCCCCCACCCCCTTCCATTTTTTTACCTAACTAAAAGATGCCATCGGGTTCTTGAACAGGTCATTCTGAAGAGCGCGGTTCTAATGTCCCAGATTCAATCACCGATGTTCCAAATATTTTCCTGCGGGAAGCAATAACCATCTTACTGCACTAGTCTGAATAGCTCAGTTGGTAGAGGGACAAACTCGTGTTCCAGAGGAAGCGGGTTCGATCCCCGGGAGACCCAAATATTGAACTATCTACCCTAATTTTTTGGCCCGACCCTAAACTTTTTGGGGGGATCGTCTGGGGAAAAAAATGAAAAAAGCCCCCCAAAATCGCACCCAAGGTGGGAAAGGTATATTTAAAAACAAAAAGAAAAAATATACCGACCTACCGACCCTATTTTTTTCCCCTATGTTACCGTAAACAGACTTTTTGTTTTTGTTTTGCCTAAGCACAGACCATCTTTTGGTTATAACCATTGTGGTTGTAGGTTCTGCTTTCTATTGGCCCTTGTTTTTTAAATGGATGACTGCATTGTTTTCGTTGAGAAAGCGACCATATTTTCATCTAACGCTGAGACAAAAGTCGGCGTTTTTATTCTTTTTCGTGTTTGGCTACTGCACTGCTTACCTGTAATGAAATGGATTCGGTGATCACCTTGCGTGTACTGATTGAATTCGGTGATCTACTTGCGTATAATGAATGAATTCGGTGTTCACCTTGCGCGTAATGATTGGATTCGGTAATCTATACGTGCGTGTAATGAATGAAAGCATTGACAAATAACGTCCATAATAGGAAACAACACAAAACAAACTTCAGCTGCTCCCACCCACCCTCACCACCCACCCACCCTCACCACCCACCCATTCATGTCCAGATTGCATACGTGTAATTTGATTGAAGGAAGGAACTGAAGTGTAGAGATAGTATGATAATGATTGGGTGTCTTTGTTCACAGGTGACGTATATAATATCGTCAGGCGAGAAAGTTGACGAGTCTGCCACCTCAGCTGGTGATAGCGTGGCTTCCCTGAAGGGCATAAGTATTATAAAAGAGTTAGTTGACCTACAGTAACTAGTTAGTGATCCACGCGGTGATCCATTTTTACTGGACCTAGATCAATGACTATATTTTACCTATAGGCATCTTCAGCTACTATAACCTTGCTTTTGTTCATAAACATTTTCTCATCACCAGTCTTTATAGTGGTATCTTTTCATCTTATCACTACCTGACTTCGAAATCAAATTTCCCCTGCAACATTTTCTATGACTATAAATGGAATCTTGGCGTTAATGGCCAGTTTGGGTCATTTCTTGGCGTGGTCGATCTGACTTCTCCATTTAAAATCAATTCCATTCTTATTCTGGTGAAGTGGTTGACAAACCTACGGAAGTACATGACGTAAGCATTTTTTAAATCTTTAGTATTAAAAGAACGTCTACTAAATGAAGCAGATGTGCGTGACTGTTTCCATACCACACCGCTATAGTGGCCGAGCCTTCTGTGATGCTGCTGTGTGACATTTTAGTGAAGTGCCGTACAGGCGATGAGAAGATTTGATCTGATGTTGCCGTCTCCCTTCACGTCGGGTGGTTCCATCCCCTTGTCCTACCTGTCTCTCTACCACCCGTTACACTACCTTCGTCATTTGTACGCGGAACTGAACCACGGGCATCCACCCTCCCTTTCACCTGGACACGCTTTCTGTGACCCTAACATCAACATTGACGCTTACCGCTATTCTACCGCAGCGATAACCTCTGACCTGGAACACTCGGTAACGATGGAGGCGGCACACGATGACGGTTCGAAACTTGTACCTTCAGAGCGATTTTCGCAATGTGACCTTCGGCCTGACGATGAAGAGAGTAGTAGTGGCAATGAGGACTGCAGAGAAGAAGACTACGAGACGAAAGACGACTCCGACGAAGAAGCGAACAGCGATGATCTTACTAACGATTACATCGGTGACGAGGACAGGAAAAGTATCGACGCGTCGACCCCCTCTTCTCCTTCCGCCTGCGATCTGAGGCGGGCTCACTGCCTCCCGTCCCCACACCTCCCGCACCTTCCCCCCGCCCACAGCTCTCCCGCCATCAAGTTCTCCATCGACTCCATCCTGGGTTTTAAAACGGGCGGCAGCAGCCTCCACATGCCCACTAGCGCCCACAACAACCATCTCAGAATCCCGCACTCCCCCACCTTCCTCGGCCGACATTTCGGACATCCCAGGCAGAGCCTCATTATGGGGTCCGCGTCACATCCCTCACAGAACTTCACTGACCCAGGACCTGAAAACCTGGCGCGAAGGGTTGACGCCACGGCACGAGATAATGACGACGTCGGCGATGAGGACGAAAGCGAGGACGGAGAGGAAGAGAGGAAGGACGGAGGAGGAATGGGCGGAGCGACGGAGGAACAAGTCAGCTATCCGTGGCTCCATTGTACTCGCTACCACCCTCCCAAACTGCAGCGTGAGTTCTTTTTTTAAAATTTAAATTCCTCTTGGCTTGTCGTTGTACTGTTTTCTATCGTCTTGCTTTGGTCTTACTGTTTTCTATTGTTCCTTTTATTTTCAGACACAAACCTGAGAATACTTAGAAACTGAGCGGAAAAAGAAAGAGAGCCTGTTATTTCGTTTGTTGCAAGTGACATCACAAGAAGAATTTCAAAGAGATTTTATACAATTACAAACAATTGCTTTGTGAGGAATAACGATTTGTTGACTTGACTTGACTGGACTGGACTGGACTGGACTGGACTATTGCGCAGGTTTACGTGCTATTAATGTTTTGCATGACGTCAGAAGTCCAGGTCGCTGAGGCTGTGACGTCCCAAAGCATATTTTACGCCATAGCTCGAACATGACAAGAACGATTTTCATGAACGTGGTTTGAATATGCATCAACGTTACTTTTTTTTTTCTTTGGAACATGGGGGAACCCTGCTTTTCTCACAGGCGCTTACAGAATAATTTTATATCCGCTGGGAATATACTTGAATTTGTCAACGTCAACTCTCTCTCTCTCTCTCTCTCTCTCTCTCTCTCTCTCTCTCTCTCTCTCTCTCTCTCTCTCTCTCTCTCTCTCTCTCTCTCTAATTCTAATAGCAAACCTTATCTCGTTATTCAATTTTCAGACATAATTTAACCTTGCCACAGCCACGCTTAGACATATTTAAAACATCTCTGTCATATTCTGGTCCAAGTATGTGGAATTCTCTCCCACAAGAGATCAAAGAAAGTAAATCATTATCATTGTTTAAAATTAGACTCCACAAATTTCTATTTTCCCGTGCTCCTAATATTTAAGATGATTGTATACATTTTGTTCTTTCCTATCTTGCTACAGTTTAATTTGTTCATGTGCGAAATAGCTTGTATGTGTGTGGTTGTGGGAGAGGGGGTGGGGAGAGTGGGAGTAGGGAAGGGGTATTGGAGGGAGGTGGGGGGAGGGAGTATTTGTATTTCGGTACATTAATTTTCTTAGTAATTTTTTTTAATTCTTACCATTGTTAAGGTTTGTGTTAGATTGCAATCAATTTTATGTTAATTATTTTGTTTGTTCTGAATTTTTATTTTATTTTATTTTATTTTTTACAATTATATTAAGTACTAGCTGTAAGACAGGTCCATAGGACCTAATGCTATTATCCTACTAAAGGTTTCGACTTCGACTTCTCTCTCTCTCTCTCTCTCTCTCTCTCTCTCTCTCTCTCTCTCTCTCTCTCTCTCTCTCTCTCTCTCTCTCTCTTCCTCTTCTTCTTCTTCTTCTTCTTCTTCTTCTTCTTCTTCTTCTTCTTCTTCTTCTTCTTCTTCTTCTTCTCCTCCTTTCCCTTTCACTTCTTTCTCTTTGGCTCAGTTTTGCTCAATTTACACAGAAATGTCCACATTTCGAATCAATTTATATTGATGTCGACATTGCACAACACCTCGAATTTCAGATCTAGAATGCAGATACCTAACGCAACGTTTCAGATTTAAATGGGTCTATGAGTCTGCTCTTTCAGAGGCGGGGAATTGAGAAAAGGCTAATTTCTAGAATGAGACGGCAAAGAGGACTTACGATGGATATGGATGGGTGGATGGATAGTTAGCAAGTAGGTAGACAGATTGAGTTAACAAAGTTTTTATCATTTCTTTCTGAAAGAAGTAGAGTTAGACGTTTGAAAACTATTGTTTGGGCCTACAGACGCCATTTTATTTCTTCTGATAGAAGTAGAGTTAGAAAGTTGAAAACATTTCTTTGGGCGCACAAACGCTCTGAAAACAACCATGAATAGAGAGACAGAGTGCATGTGGTGAGATCTTATCACGATGAGGAACACTAAAATTATCCAGTCACATCCGTGATTTTTTTAAACAAAGAGATCTGATAAGTACAAAAACGATGATGATTTTGAATTAATTAAATTTGAATTTATGTAGGCTATCTGACTAGACGCTCATTTACACAGCCCCTGCCTTCTGTCGTGCAGGAAGCAAGAAGAAAGATGGCGGCGGCAAGAAACGGAAGTTGGGTCGCAATCCTAGAGTTCCCTTCACCCAACACCAGGTGTCGGTGCTGGAGGAGAAGTTCCGGCGCACGCATTATCTCTCCAGCATGGACGTGGCTGAACTGTCGTCTGCACTCACGCTCTCCGAAACCAGGGTCAGTCTATCAGTTGATGTTGTTAGTGGTGTGATCGTTGTTGATGGTGGCGGCTTTTTAGTGTTGCTGTTTGTTAGTGGTAGTGCTGATGTTGTTTATTGCATCGTTGGTGTTGGTGGTGGTAGTTTTGTTGGTTATGGGTTTGTGATGGTGGTTGTCGTGGTGGTCCTGTTGTTGATGATGACGGTTTTTAGGTGGTGGGCGCGCAATGGGTCGTGGTGATTGCGCTGTTGGTAGTTGTTGTCGGTGGTGGTGGCATTGCTGATGTTGTTGTCGTTGATCTTGATAGTTACTAACTCCATTATGAATATTCATGGCTGAATTCTCTTTCGGTCTTTCACCGTCAGCGACCAGGAATTACTTGTGCTTGTTTTGTTTTGAACATCGCATCGTCGTCGTTGTCATCATCATCAACGTTTCAAAAGCGAGAAAACTAGATGGCAAGCTAGCCTAGCTAATGTTTCTGTGAAGGTTGGTCAAAGTCCGTTCAGTGATCCTTGAAATATGGCTTCTAACGGACGGACCAACCGACATATACATGTAGACCGGCCGACATTTGGCTCCTTATGACTCCCGACTACTTCAAAGTAATTGCAGATAATTCAAAAATGTATTATATAGAGTTTTAGGTTGATTTTAATAAATTAAAATAGAAAGCGCTAGCCATTGCAAATCAAAATATAATTTAGAATATAATTATAAAGTATTTTAAAAGTTTTTAACTTGTAACAAATTAGTGGAATTGTGTGAAATATATAAAACCGAGGTACTGCTTTGGGTTTGTTCACAAAAGAACTAATCACTTGCTACCTTACTGCTAGTTCCTCAAACGAATAAAACGTCAGTTGTCGACGTGTATCGAATAACATTTGTGTTGTGAAAACCTTTCCATTTTCTCCTTCCGATTTCCTCCATCATTTTTCGCCTTTCGACTAAACGTTTATTAGCCTACATTGGTGCAATTTCTAAACAGGAAAATTGAATATGACCGTTTTTGAATAGAGCAATTAATGTTATTGATTGCACAGAGAGAGAAAGAAAGAGAGAGAGAGAGAGAGAGAGAGAGAGAGAGAGAGAGAGAGAGAGAGAGAGAGAGAGAGAAGGGGAGGGGGTACAGGGGGGCTGTGAGGAAAACCACCACGTTGATTCCAGTTGAAACTATTCAGCTTTTGTATTCATTTGTGAAACGATGATACGCCGTGTCCAACCTCGTATTATTGCTCCGGCAATTGCTTAAATTTTAATTCTTCAATTTAAATTGGGTGGGGTGGAATTGGAGATACGCCTATTAGGAGAGAAACAGGAGAAGGATGCAGGCTGTTTCTGTACGCAGGTGTGGCACCGAACAGCTTAGTGTCTTGGACATGATATCATATAGGTGCTCTGTCAAGACAAATGTGATCAGGTTTTAAGGATTCTATTGTGACAGACTTGATTGGGTCAAGCTTGTAGCGCGGGACCATGGTCCTGATTTGGCTCGGAAGAGTCCGCTGGACCTAAAGCAATAACCATGTAATGTAATGTAATGTAGCGCGGGATCTGTGCATGTGATAGTAGTGGGAAGAAAGCTGGGCGTACAGAAATAGACGGAAAAGCACGAAACTCGTATAAAGGGCTGGTCATGTAATGTGGAAGAAAGGAACTCGGCCCCATGCAGTGATGCACTTTGTGTGTCAACACTGACTATTTAAAAAAATTAATTCGGCGCCTCCTAATTGTTTGAAAGAAGTCTGTTGTTACATTTATAATGAAGATTCAAATTGAAAATTGTCTAATCCTAAACACCCCTTCCCCTTCCCCTCCTCCACCTCTATCCGTCCATCCCCCGCCTCTCTCTCTCTCTCTCTCTCTCCCCCCTCTCCACTCCACTCCAGCCCAATCTGTCTGCTCGCGACAAAACCATTTCTCATTTTCCAGCTTTCAAAACTGAAAATTTGTTTTGTTTCTTTAGAAATCTTTGTTAACAGTTTGTTGGTTTGCTTTTTTAAAAATAGAAATTAAAACCAACTATGAAACTTTAGTTGCTGTCTTTCCTCCTCATTCTTCTTTGGAGAACTTTATTAGTGGTTGTTTGGTTTGCCGCCGGTACCCCCGTTGGGGTGCCGGGAGTTTCAGTATAAATAGTATCCCCACTTTCTGGAAATTTAGTGCTTTAAATTCCCACTGTCGCTGTCTTTCTCATTTGCTCGTTCTCATTCCTGCTCTGTTCTATCAATCTGCTATACTATCTTCTTCTTCGCTAGACCAGTCACCTACCTTTTTTCTTGAAAACTCTTCCGGGGCGAGATTCCATATTTGTGTATGAGGTCTGTTGGATCAGCTTGGGAATATTGGACGCTTTCTGCCAGGTGGTCACTAGGGCTTCCTATGATGTTATTATTTAGCAATGTAGGCATTTTATATGTATGTGTTTTGTTGATAATTTATAATGATGTTTGTATTCTATTTTGTTTTTGTAAACGGGGGTTTGATAAATTAGAGTACAGCCTCAGCGTCCCCTGCGTGGGATGTCTTTATTGTAAAGTGACTGGCTGGTGGAGAGCTTTCAGTTTTACCATTAGGGTTGTTTCAGCAGATATTTTATGCGGATCAGGGGTTGTCCGGTCCTGATTTGGCTCGGAGGAGTCCGCTGGACCTAAAGCATCAATCATGTAATGTAATGTAATGTTGCTGCTGTTCCTGCTGCTCTTGATCTTACCCTCCACTTTCTTTTTCTTCTCTTATATCTTCTACTTCTGGTTCTTCTTGTTCTTCTTCTGATTTTTTGGTAGACCTACTTCCAGACATATCTGGAAATGTTTTGAAATAGACATGGGTTAGGGTGGGGGTGGTGGTGGGGTGTCAGACGTCGGTCGGTCGGTTGGAAGCTATATCTCAATAACCACTGAACGGATTTTGACCAAACTTCAAAGGAACATTACCTAGGTCAGTGGCCTGCCTCTCCTGCCGTCATGTTTGCTCTACTGCAAAGGTCAAGCACACTGGAGTCCTTCTTCAACAAGTTTTGCGCATAAATATCCAAAACGGTTAAAGCGATTTTGTTAAGTTTTGGTATACAATGTACAAGCCTTCCACTCATTGGCCATCCTTAGGTACCAGTCCAGTTGTCAGTCAGCCGGTTGATCCGTGGCTCCAAATTGTCCCCATTTTGTTTTCTTCAAAACATACTTTTTGCAATATCTGAACCGAAATTCGTCATTTTTTACTTTGCAGATACTTTTAACTACTGCTAAGCATGTTAGATCTTTTTTTTTTTTTCTTTCTCAAAGGTCATGGCCTTTGTGCTTCACCCTTTTTAACTACGTTTTGTGCTGCATCTAAAAATTGGCTGAGTGGATGTGGATTATGTTTTTGCTTGCAGGTAGTTCAGATAGTGGCCTTCCATCCCAAGTGTTCAGTTTGCTTCCATAGGATAAAGAAAATGCCAGCGTGTTACACTCGTTGTTGGTTTTAATCAGTAGTTGATTCAGCCCCAGTGCTTGAATCCTGATAAGTGTAACTCGGATTCGTTTATCCACGCAACCTGTTCACTCAGCAACAAGGCATGAAGTTTTCCAACTTTATTCAGCGTACATCAACAACTGCATACAATCGCTCAATCGCTTTTCACTTTCTCTATCTCTCTTCTTCAGACACAGTGCATCAATTATATAGTTTTTCTAGACTCCAGATAAAACGTCAGAACACTCCAGCGTGATGCATTACAACCAACCAAAATAGTCTTCGTCATCACTGTCTTACGTCATACAACTTTCTTCATCATAAAAGAGTCTCTCAGCTGTTACTACATTTATCGCGAAGCTTCGATGATAGTAAACAAGCAACTCTAGAGAATTCTCCAATAATATCGACCAACGAAAATTATCAACGTTATACAAAGCTTCTTCTAACAACAACGCAAAATCAAATCAAAGGTAAATACACTCTGTTATTGCATGCTTTGCAAAACAAAACGATTGGAGCTATCGTGTGCATCTCACACCTACTATCGTGCGCGTTTCAACGTAACACAGTGCTTAGTTTTCAGCTATGTGGGTGTGCTTGGAAATACATTTAAATGGCTTGCCTTCTTCTTTCTTGTTGTTGTTGTTGTTGTTGTTGTTCTTCTTCTTCTTCTTCTTCTTCTTCTTCTTCTTCTTCTTCTTCTTCTTCTTCTTCTTCTTCTTCTTCTTCTTCTTCTTCTATTCAGCTCTAGGCCAGTATTTTCAATGTTGGCATTCAGTGTTAATTAACAACTTGGTTCAGCACATTTAATTCTATGGCATTATAATTACGGACTAGCAAAATAATCAAACGATTGAGGAAGTAACGCTTAGAAATTACATTACATTACATTACATTACATTACATTACACTGCATTACATTACATTAGAAATTACATTACATTACATTACATTACACGATTATTGCTTTAGGTCCAGCGGACTCTTCCGAGCCAAATCAGGACCGGACAACCCTAATCCGCATAAAAGATCTGCTGAAAAAACCCTAGTGGTAAAACTGAAAGCTCTCCACCAGCTAGTCACTTTACAATAAAGACATCCCACGCAGGGGACGCTGAGGCTGTACTCTAATTTATCGAACCCCCGTTTACGAAAACAAAATAAAATACAAACATTATAAACTATCAACAAAACACATACATATATAATGCCTACTTTGCTAAATAAAAACATCATAGGAAGCCCTAGTGACCACCTGGCAGAAAGCGTCCAATATTCCCAAGCTGATCCAACAGACCTCATACACAAATTAGGAATCTTGTCCCGGATGAGTTTTCAAGAAAAAGGGTAAGTGACGGATCTAGCGAAGAAGAAGATAGTATAGCAGATTGATAGAACAGAGCAGGAATGAGAAAGAGCAAATGAGAAAGACAGCGACCGTGGAATTTAAAGCACTAAATTTCCAGAAAGTGGGGATACTATTTATACTGAAACCCCCGGCACCCCAACGGGGGTACGCTTAGGAATAGAGAGGGGAACAAAATGTTTAGGAAGATCAATTGGGAGAGCAAGTAAAACCCTTTGTGTTAATGTTGTGTTACTGCACAATGGGCAGTAGTGGAATTAAAGAGACTGAACCAAGCGCCAAGTGATACGTATCTACAGTATTTCCCGTGTACAGTTAGCAGGTGCACCACACATTTAAAAATATAATACGATCTTAACTGCATATTACTTTGTATCCGTTTTATTTATGAACGTCGCATAGCTTAACGATCAGCAGAACATTTTGTACGATTATTCCAAAATAAACGTGTTTCATAAGAGCCGCGTCCTTTGATGTTAAGCGCCATTTTCAATTGATTGTAGAGCTAGTGCACAGCTATAATACTAAACTGTAAAAAAAAAAAAAAAAAAAAAAAAAAAACCTACTTATGAAGTTATACACAATTTAAAAAAAAAAAAAAAAGACAAAAACATAACCAAAATTATTTTTTCGTTGTTCAGTTGTTGCGTTCCGCGCTATTTTTGTAACACGTGATTACAACATTCAGCTGGTAAGATACTTTAACAGTGAATTCGATACTTTTTGGCAGTTGACGAAATTATCCAATCCCATTTGCTAGAAACCTGATATGGCGCGATGTTTGTTGCTGCGATTTTTTTTTTTTAATTTCGACTCACGCTCGCACGACTACGTCAATAATGACATCATAATTTGTCTGCCAATGTGACTAGGTTGAGATATAACTGAAATAATATGCGCATCTAACCATATCTCTTTCACGATGTCGTGTGGGGTTGTTTGTTTGTTTGTTGTTTTTTCTTTCTAAAATAAATGAAACAATTTCAAGAGATGCATATCGAGTTTACCGTTTGATTGTGTGATTACATTTTTTCGTGGTAATGATGTAATAAAATGAGTGAGGATGTCAGCACCTGCTCCCATTACGTTGCATTTTCCCTCCATGTTTTTGGTCTACATTTTGAAGAGGAGTGCGGGGGGGGGGGGGGGGGGGGGGGTGAGGAGGAGTTGGGTGTAGGGGGAGAGGGGAGAGGGGTGAGGCGAGGGGTGGAGTAAGGAAGCTAGAGATAAAAGATATAAAACTCTTTTCAAGAGTTCATCTGAACAAATGTGGGATCTGTAGTGCAAGAGTTGCATGTTTTTATACTCAGAAACTCTCTCTCACTTTCGCCCCCCACTACATTTGTTCCTTACCCCCTCATTCCCCCCCCCTCTCTCACTCTCTCTCTCACACACACCCTCACGCACACACACCAGACCGACACACACATACACACACACCCAAACCCACAGCCGAGGTTACACAATATTATCATGACTTTCCCGAATCGCCACCTACGTTGTGCTGACAGTGGGTCATATTTCGTCCCCATTTTTAAGTACTTTGCAGTGTTCGAACCCTAACCCTAACACTAACCCTAACCCAGCCCTAACCCTAACGGATCATTGTTCTGACGTCAAAACAAGTAGGCATGTCAACACAAGTTATGTAGTTGTTCACTGATTTGTCCAGATAATACTATAAACAAGGACACACACACACACACACACACACACGCACACACACACACACACACATACACACCTACACACACATACACACAACCGTGTAGAAACGCCGTTGTGATGACTTTCATGAAACTCTACATACGTTACTTTGACATTTTTACAAATTTGTCCATTTTTTGAAGCTATCCCTAACTCTAACCCTAACCCTAACCCTTAACCTAACCCTAAGCCTAACACAGCCCTAACCCAAACGGAACACTGTTTTGACGTCAAAATAACGGGGTTCGTCAAAAGAAAGTAAGTAGAGGTTCAAGTGTATGTCAGAATAAAGGCGTTTCTACCTAGCCACACACACACACACACACACACACATACACACACACACACACACACACACACACACACACACACACACACACACACACCAGACCGACCTCACCGATCGAAGAAAAGAACGAAAGCAAGTTAAATATCAGACAATTAAACACGTCATACCATAACAAGCAGTACTGGTAAAACTGTACGTTGACCTTCAGGTTAATGAGTAATGAGTAACTTAGCATTTTCAACTTAATATTTTTGTCCAGTTGTCAAGAGAGAAAGGAGAAGAGGACTTAATAATCGAGTTTTTTTTTTTTCGTCTTCTGTGGCCCCCGCGAACCAGGTTTTAGGGATAGAATTAAAGTTAACGGGTGTTGATTGTCGGGTAGCGAGAGGCAAATGTCGGGTGGCTCAGCCAATGATACCCTTTGCACACGTTGAGGTGCTGCGTCGAGTGGCATCCCTTGATGGGGTCAGTAGTTTCCCTTTGTCTCGAGTAGCTTCCCTTTCACAAGAAGTTTCTTCCCCTGGTGACGAAGTTTCAGAAGAAGGTCCGTCTCTTAGTAACGACGTAGCCTCCCTTTGTATGAAAGTGGTGTGGAGGGCGTGGGAGTCAAGTTGCGGTGTGTCAGGTTAATGCGATAAACGGCCTGGGGGAGGGCTGGGATCTCTTAAGGGTGCTCTTCCACAGCTAGACATCCTTAAAAGATCGCCCTGCCCCAACCCACTCCGTTGTATGTTTTCTTTAAAGAATTGAATTCCTTAATGATCTGCACACATCAAGACGACGACAAGGCTTTCTCGTGACGGTCAAAATGATTGTTTAACTTAGCCCTCCCAAACCTACCAGCTCTTAGAACTGCCCAAGGCGCTGGTTCAAGCTAATGCGCACACTTGCTGGAAGCCAACCCTCTGCACTAACTCCATGGACCCATATGAGATCTTGTGTGATTTACCATCTGGATGAAAATTAAGGATTCCTGGCATCAGCTTTATTTATAAATAGCTAAACTGATGGGAAGATGATTTATTATTGTCCTTATTTGTAAATAAAAATTCAAGAAAAACAACAACATAACCGTTATCGATGTCAAACACTTTGATGTTCGAGTTTAAATTCGCTAAAACTAGAAGTCAGTGATGATGGTGGCTGAGGACAGAGAAATATGGAGTACGCTGGTAAACGATCATTTGTGGTGCCCCTATGACTTTCGAATTACGGGATAGGATAAGATAGAAGTCAGTCAGAAGACATTAAAAAAATTAACACAAATAATGTTTACTTTTTTTTTCTTCTCATCGTGATCAAAGTGTTAAAAACTATTTTGACTAGGGAGCGAGGGGTGGAGCGGACACCAGACGAAGACTACAGCCATGAATAGCGACATTATCTTATTATACTGTCGAGTAACAGCCTAATGACCAATGACCACAATAACAACCTTTGAAACTGGCAGTAATTCTTAAATTTTACGTCTTCAGGGCATCCGTCATCAGTCAATTAGTGAACCACACAGTGCGTGTGCTGAGGAAGAGAAACAGAGAGAGAGAGAGAGAGAGAGAGAGAGAGAGAGAGAGAGAGAGAGAGAGAGAGAGAGAGAGAGAGAGAGAGAGAGAAAGATCCATTCAATGCGTCTGTTTTGGGCAGAGAGAAAATTATAGATTTCTACAGTGTGTGCGTGTTTGGGAGAGGGAGAGAGAGAGAGAGAGAGAGAGAGAGAGAGAGAGAGAGAGAGAGAGAGAGAGAGAGAGAGAGAGAGAGAGAGAGAGAGAGAGTCTAGCAGTGTTGATTACAGTTTAGAGACTTCCTACCCCTCAATTTGAACATCTGTGAAAATAGCGGAAAATGATGAAGGCCGTTTGACTGTTCAGACAGAATTCAACAGCAGTGTATTCCTCGTTATCATTATCACCCTCTCAATCATCATCATCTGACAGCGCTTGTCCCTAATTAGGTGTCTTCATCTTCATCTTCCTCCCCCTCCTCCTCCTCATCTTCTTCTTCCTATCCCTCATCAGTCCTTATGCTTATTCTTCTTCCTTTTCTATTTCTTCCTCTTTCGGCTTCTCTGTACTTTCTTTCTTCTGTTTATTGTTCTTAGACGTTTTCGCCTTCGCTTTGTTCTTGTTTATACTGTCTCCAGTTCCTAAACCACCATGTCGCAAACAAAACAAATATGGTGCTTTGGACTCTATTGGCTTTATCATTCTAAATATGCAATTTTATCACTTCAATTTTTCTGCGCTAACATTTTTTTTAAACATTTATTAAACTGTAGTTTGTCGACTTTCTGTTTTAATCATATCCTATGCTTTCCCGTAACTCAAAAGTCGTTGGGGCACAAGAGATTTTCGTTTAACCAGCGTACTCCATTTTTCTCTGTTCTCAGCAACCCTCATGGCATTGCTCAGTGTCACGCCAGTCCATTCTTGAATTTTGTCCTCCCACCTCTTTTTCAGTTTCTCTCTTCTTCTGCCTCCTTGCACCGTTCCTTGCAGGATGGTCTTTGCAAGACCCGATGTCTGGTAACGTGGCCACACCATCGGAGTTTCCGTTTCTTCACCATCGTGAGGATGTCATCGTATTGTCCAATGGCTGATGTGATGGTCTGTCGGACTTCGTCGTTGGTGATGTGCTGGGTATAGGAAATGCCCATCTGTAGCACCTCATCTCCATGCTTTGTATTCTTCGTTGTAGGTCTGCTGTGAGTGTTCATGTTTCGGAAGCGTACAGGAAGATTCCGATGACAGGGAGCGCAGCAGCCTTACCTTGGAGTGTAGACAGATAGTCCTGTCTTTTTAAATGGGCTTCAGCCTTGTCAGGGCAGCAGTTGTCTGTGCGATCCTGGAGAGAACTTCTGTCAGGACCCATTGTCTGGTACAATGACATATTTGAAGCTATAAACAGCTTTGAGGGATTGGCCTTGGGCTTTATTGTCCGTGTTTATGCCATTGATGCGTACTGAAAAATCAACAATGACATCCGAAAAGGCATGCGCACAGCAAAGGAGAACGGGATAAAAGATCAATGCCAGGAAATAGAAAACAGTCTGAAAAAGAACAACAGCAAGAAGGCCTACCAGACTGTGAAGCGTCTGACAAGTGTTAAACAGCCCAAGGTCTCCACGATCCAAAGCACGTCTGGCATATACCTTATAAAATAACAAGAAGTATTGGATAGATGGACTGAGTACTGCTGTGACCTTTACAACCACACATCAATCGGAGACCCATCGGTTCTAGCATGTCTCCAGAACAGAGATGAGGAAGAAATCCTCCCAATTCTCCGAGAAGAAGTTAAAACAGCAGTGCAATCGATGAAGAAGGGGGATTCAGCGGGAGTTAACAACATAACCCCAGAATTGCCTCAAGTAGGAGGAGAAGCGATGATTGAGGCCCTCATCACTATCTGTAATAAGATCTGGCAGAGTAGGGAGTGGCATATACCATGGACCCAGTCGCTTGTCATTACTCTTCCGAAAAAGGGTTATCTTCAGGAGTGTGAAAATTACCGCACCATCAGCCTCATCAGCAAGGTCCTCCTGAAAATAATACTCAGCAGGTTGAAACCCCAATCTGAACAAATCATAGCTGAAGGACAAGCAGGATTCAGAGCAGGGCGAAGTACCATTGAGCAGAATTTCAACCTCATAATAATCTGCGAGAAATACGTACAGCGCCAACAACATCTATATTATGTGTTTGTAGACTTCAAGAAAGCGTTTGACCGAGTTTGGCATGCAGCTCTGTGGGCAACCATGAGAGTGTACAACATCAGCCCTAACATTATTGAAGTCATCAAAAGCCTGTATGACAAGGCTACCAATGCAGTCCTCCACAATAGCGCCATCGAAAACTAGTTCAGAACAACAATCGGCGTGCATCAAGGATACCTACTCTCTCGAACACTCTTCAACATCTTTCTAGAGCGCATCATGGCAGATGCCTTTGCAGATCACGAAGGCACAGTCAGCATAGGGGATAGAGCAATCTCCAACCTCCAATCTCCAATGCGGATGACATTGATTGATTGGCTGGAGAGGAACAAGAACTTGAACAGCTGGTACAGAGACTTGACAACATGTACCACCTCCAGAATCTTTGGAATGGGAACAAGTGCAGAGAAGACCAAAATGATGATGACCAATTGTTTTAATTACTTTTTCAATTACTAGACTTAACTATAGTGGCTATTTTTCTCCTTGCTTCTTACCACCTTCTGTTCATTATCCTCTTTTTTTTCTCTCCGTTATGTTCATTATCCTCTTTTTTGTTTTTTGTTTTTGTTTTCTCTCCGTAATGTTTAATAATAATAATAATAATAATAATAATAATAATAATAATAATAATAATAATAATAATATTTATAACGACAACAATAATAATATTAATAATAATTATATTGCTTTTTGTCCTATTAAATATCGGTTCAAAACGCAATTCTCGCGCATTTACACCAAAAAAGAAAATCATTACAATAAAAAAAATGGAATAAAAAAGAAAGACATCAAATAAAAAAAATGATTTTTTTCTTTTGTTTGTGAAAAGTGTAGTATTCTCTTATGATTTCTTTCTTTGTTTCTTATTTCTCCTTTTTTTTTTTTTTTTTCTTCTTCTTCTTCTTCTTCTTCTTCTTCTTCTTCTTCTTCTTCTTCTACTTCTTCTTCTTCTTCTTCTCCTTCTCCTTCTTCTTCTTCTTCTTCTTCTTCTTCTTCTTCTTCTTCTTCTTCTTCTTCTTCTTCTTCTTCTTCTTCTTCTTCTTCTCCTCCATTCCCCCACCCTTTTAAATTTATATTTTTGTTTGCTTTTTCTCATCCCTCTCATTATCATGATCCTTTTTCTTTTTTGTTCTTTCTCTTCGTGTTCTTTCTTCATCTTTCTCCTGCCCCTTCCCCCTCTCTCCACCCCTTCTTTTTCTCAATAAAACATTTTGATCTATTTTTCTCACTTCTGATAAGTGTTGTCGGTTTGAAAGACAAGACAGGGGTCCATATGGCAGTTGTAATTGAACACCTATTCATTAATTTGCCTCCACAAATATAGCGGGACAGCGAACTGGGGAAAACAAATCTGAAAATAATTGGCCTGAGCTAAAAAACCAATGCTAGGCTCTTCTTATTCTAATCCTTCTAACGTGCAGAGTTTGTTGTTGTTTTTTTAAAATGGTAAACAATTGCCATGAAAGCTCGATCTGATAGAGATCTTAAACGATAAGTTTATCTGGTGATTGAGTCATTCATTGTTTTGCTCATCCTTCTCTGAATGGTCATCTCTGTACTGGTTTTGATTAAGACGTTCCTTCCAAGCAACATCTGGCTGATTGTTCATCCTTCTAATGTAATTGTTCATCCCTCTAATGTACTTGTGTTTTAACTTCAAAAGCCTTCTGCTGTAGCATGCGGTAATTTCCCTCCTAGCCTACCTCTATCTTCCTTTCAGCGGAGTAGCTTTCCAAAGTAGGGTCCACGCGTACCGAGCGCCGTGTGTACTTAGTGGAAGTGGAACGTGAAATGACAGAAGCTGCACAGTGGAACAATAAGGCGGGACTCCAACCACCCGACCCTTTTATTAACATTTTCCCGGCTTCAGAGACGAGGGAGGCTGCAGCGTCGGTGTCGTCGAGTCAGTAGTATTGGAAATCGGAGAGCTGCGATAGTCCAGGTTATTAAGGGGCGGACTGCCGCTTTTAAAAAATTAAAAAAAAATTGGGAAATGGCCGAGTGTCCTATGTCGTATTGAGCGAACCGTGCGGTTCCTACTACCATCAGCAGTCAGCAACGCAATCATCATAATGAGGAAAGTCCGCTTTTGTTTTGCCACACAAAGGAAAAACTAATAGTCAAATTTTGCTTCTGTATTTGAATGTGTGTGTGTGGTGTTTCTTTTCTTTCTTTTTTCTTTTTTTTTTAAATTTATTATTTCGTCTTGTTTTTCTGTATTCGCAAACGCCGTTTTTGAACACGTCCTGTTCCTAGACTAATTGTTAGCTACAAACGGTCATTGTTTTCTAAGTGAATAGTGTTTTTGTTAATAACATTTGGAGTTTAATAAGTCCAGGAAATAGGTAAATACAATCGCTTGTATTCACGCTTTTTTTTTTTTTTAAACATCC
Source organism: Oncomelania hupensis (assembly GCA_036898135.1). Lineage (NCBI taxonomy): Eukaryota > Metazoa > Mollusca > Gastropoda > Littorinimorpha > Pomatiopsidae > Oncomelania > Oncomelania hupensis. The sequence continues at coordinate 78,739,685 of CM072513.1, forward strand.
AACCTATCTTTTCCTACCTCACGTTCACCCGCTGTTTTCGGTAACCACTACTGTTTCCCTCTCATTTATTAGCACACCGGCAAAGTGGGTAAGAGAGATACGAAGGTTTGTTCACATTGACTAATTTATTGACTGATGTTTTTGACATGTCGATTGATTGATTAACTGACTAATTTATTGACATGTTGAGTGGTTGATTAACTGTCGGACTGCTTGCAGGTGAAGATCTGGTTCCAGAACCGACGAGCACGGGAGCGGCGCGAGCGCGAGGCTTCCCAGCGTGCCCAGCTGCTGACCCAGAAAACCTACCAACCGCTTTCCATCCCCTCCGTCACGTGGGCTTTGACGTCACAGATGGCTGCGCCCTCGGTTTCCCCGTTCTCGGCCGCCACGCAGGCGCATTACAGGACTCAGGCGGAGCTGAGCTTCCGGGCGGGTCTGTTCTCCTCTGCCTTCAGCGCCTTCACCGCCCCTGTCAAACTGGCACACCAACAGGTCCGTCGCTTCTTTCTCGACTTGCTAGGGTTTTTCAAATGTTGGCCATGGTGGGGGTAGTAGTAGTAGTAGTAGTAGTAGTAGGAGTAGGAGTAGGAGTAGTAGTAATATGATGATGATGATTATGATGATGATGATGATGATGATGATGATGATGATGATGATGATGATGATGATGATGTTGATGATAATGTTTACAGGCTGTATCATCGGTGAAGTCGGAGATGATGAAGTCGCCGACCTCTTCAGTGTCTGCTGTCCTTGTCTCACCCCCCTCCTGGCCTCACCCACCCCCGCCCACCGCACACGACCAACACACCCACGTCAGCGACACAGACAACTTCTACTGACGTCATCGAAAAGTGACGTCAGTGTTCTTGACGATTCATCAAAACTAAAGGCAACTCTTACGGACGACGCCATGAATGCCTATTCTATAATTATGACAGACCCCTTGAACTTCATGTCGTCGGTTTTGCTGCCTCGATAGCTCAAAACAGCGACAGTGGCTTCTTAAACACCTCTAACCATCAGTGTTTGAAGCCTGCTGCTTTGGTGGGTTCGCCTGTTGCCTACCCTTACGTGTAAACAGTGTTGTCCTCAAAATTTGTCTCATCCGCCGTGTAAAAAAAAACAGTAACGCAAAATAATCTGTTTTGCCACAATAAGGGTTTTGTATCCTCATCGAAGACTTAATGAAAAGCATTTTCTGTCTGAATTTTGAAAGTGATGTGTCCTTAGTTTGCAAGATCCATACAAGTCAGTCATCAAAACAGACAAATCATCAATACTCAACAGGCAATGACTCGGTTTTCTAATCTTATGATGATATATTAAGGTTTCTAAGCCTGTTATAGAGGACGGAACGTGAAGGACCAAGAACATAAATTATAGTTTATTGCTAAGTTTGCAAATAGTGTAATTAAAACACGTGCAGGGTATGGGCCGCCAACAACAGCTCTCCAGAGTCCTCTGTCCTGTGCAACCCGGGATAAAGTTTTCTCTTTCTTCTGTTGTTAACGTTTGTGTAGCGTAATTCTTTATACGAGGTGGGGGTGCTAACCTCACGCCCAACCCTCCTCCTTTTGCAGCCGGGCTTGAGACCGTCCTTGGCGGAGTTGAATGGGAATGAGGGCAGGCGTGTATTTTCACCAGCCGTGCAAGTTTTCTTGTTTGCAGTGAGCGATTTGCGCACTCGGTTAGAGGGAGTGCTAGTAAATAAAACTGCCGTGCAGAGCCAAGTGGTCAGTCGCAGAGAGAAACTGGTCACTTATAAGTTTGCTGTAGTACCAGCAGGGTTTTCGGAGGAGGATTGTGCGGGTGTAGTTATTCTATTTGCCGCCTATCTCAAGCAGTGTGTCGTCCTTTTGTGAAGGTCCTGTAAAGGAGTTTCCTTTGGAACTTTGTCCAATCAGCTGATGTCCTGTACGGAAGAAGAGAGATGCATGTACAACTGTGACCACTCGAAGCTTTCTTGTTATGTGTCGTGTTTTCTTGTCCGGACCGAGGATTACTACCGGTAGCGTACGTACTTGCAGACGAGCTCTAAGTGGCCATTTTGCTCGGGTGCAAGCATATTTGTATAAACATGTATATATTTTGGCTTGATGCAAGGCACTGTGCAAGGAGGCAGAAGAAGAGGGAGACCAATTCAATTCAAGATTATTGCTTTAAGTCCAGCGGACTCTTCCGAGCCAAATCAGGACCAGAGAGGGAGACCGAAAAAGAGGTGGGAGGACAACATTCAAGAATGGACTGGCTTGACACTGAGCGAAGCCATGAGGGTTGCTGAGGACAGAGAAAGATGGACTACGTTGGTTAAAGGGGATCATCTGTGGTGCCCCAACGACCTTCGAGTTACGGGATAGGATAGGGTAGTATATATTTTATATTTTGATGAAAGAAAATATCGCTGAAGAAAGTATCTTTTTTGTATGCAGGGAAATAAATAGTTTATATTTGATAATTATTTTTAACGTTTGTGAAGAGAAGTAATTTCTGCATGACAAGATTTGATTTTTTGCTAACGTTGTAAGGAGAAATAAAATGTAAATGAAAACTATTCTTTTGTCGATTGTTTAGAGAAGATATATAATTTATAAATTGAATTTGATCAGTGGTTTTGAACAATTGTGTAGGGAAATAATTTGTAAATTGCAGTTAAATTGTTTCCAATTATAATAAAGGGATATGATTCGGGAAAGTTCGTTTATTTCAATTATGATAAAGGGAGGTAATTTGTGAGTGAACGTGATAATGGATAGAATGGAGAAGGGTAGCAACGTGCACTAAGATGCAGAAGAGTATGTGGGTATTTTTCCTAAGTTGGTTGGTTAATAATTAAGCTATAATTTACTGCTATGCATGTATTAGTGTACTGGTAGTGGCATCTCCACCAGTACTGAACCATCTCTGCTGTTTGTGACGTGGCGTGGGCCTTGACCGTTACAACACTGGAGCCCATTTACAACCTGGCACCTCAACTGACTGAGCATATGGGGGAACCACGCTGGTCCCTGACTGCCAACCAGCGGTACTCTAACTTAAAGACCTTAACGGAAAAGTTCTGTTTATCATTCCCTCGTAAATTTGCCCCAAAATGAACTGTAACAAAGTAAATTAGTTTGTTTTTGAATTAATAAAAATGTTGTAAATGTTCACTCTAGTGTTTTATGTTTTAATTCTGGGGGTGTTTGTTCTCGTGTGATAAGCACTCACTTGCTATTGCGGCAGTGGACGTGACAGAAGACAACAACAAAAACCTGCTGAATTTTACAAAATTGGCGTCGTTTGACTGTTGGCGTTTTCCCCACACGGCAGCAATCGTATGTCGCATTGAGAGAAGACTCCCCGAATCATTTCGATGGAGACATAAGTCTGTAAGAGAAGTCTTTGTTTGAAGAGTTATCTGTAACGATAATGTCTGTAATGACTCGCACAATGCAGCATCATACTGCAAAATAATTGTGGCCAGCCTCAAACGTCCGAAATGATCACTTACCAGGCAAAGGATCAGTGATTTGTTGTTGTTGTTGTTGTTGTTGTTGTTGTTGTTGATTTAAACCACAGTAAAAGGTTATAACTGTTTTACTTGTCACCCTATGGCCAGAAAGCCTTATTGGGTTATGTTTGAGTTTACATTGTAGGCCTATAAGCTTATATATATATCTGATCACTGGACACATCATCTCAATTTAAACAATCAAGAGGTTTCATTTACAAAATGGCGAGGTTCCAGAGTAGATCTACCTGTACGTGAAGGTCATGTGACATCGTAGTAGTTTCAATAGCTTGAATGTAAGTTGCTCGGGCGTTGTCTCGTTCCTTCGCATGCTCGTGCTAAACGAATTCGCAGTAGGGTAACATATTACATCTAAAGATAGATAGGAAGGGGTGGTGGGAACGGGAAACAGACGTTTGCTTAAATATATGTTGTGTAGTATGTTACCCTACTGCGGTTTCGACAAAGAAAGAGCTGGACAGAATGATGATGTCAAAACATGGTCTGCACTAGACATGCCGCGTCTCCTAACAATAGCTGCGGACAGGTCAAAGTCGCGACAACTCTCTTCGTCGGCATCTTTCGTGTCTCCCTAACGGCCTGCCCGGCTTCGGGACTGAACTGATATTCCCGTTACCAGAGTTCAGTGCGATGACAGTATAACTGTTAAAATATGATTCAGACAACTTTGAGCAAACAGGTGGAAACTGAAACAAGCTAACTGGAGTCTATTTTACATCATGTCAATTACATGATAAGAAACAGGAATTTTCATATGCCATAGATCCAATACAGCTCTACACTGAAATAGTTATAAACAGTGCCAAGGAGTCCATTCCGCAAACTTCATCAAAATCTCATACAATTAAAAAACCCTGGTTTGATGATGAATGTAAAAAACTTCAGTAAGCCCGTTAAAAAGCTTTAAGAATTATGTATTTACACCCAAGCTCTAAAAATAAACAGAACCACCAACGCTTGCGAGCCCAATGTCGACAGCTCTTCAAACGTAAGAGAAGAGAATCGTGGAGAGGTTCTGCTCCAGGCTAAATTCGAAAGCGAAACTGTCGAAAGTCTGGAAAGTGGTCCGCAAACTCAAAAATAAAAGCAACAAACAGGTCAGCCCATGCCTTTATGTGCATGGGGACATAATCGGAGATTAAAAAAAAAAAACAAAAAAAAACTAGTAGCTGATCTTTTGGCCTCTTCTTTTGCTGCAAATTCTTCCTCTAAAATTTATTCTGTTTCTTTTCAAACTATTAAAACACGTAAAGAAAAACAACGGTTACAATTTACCTCTGATAGTTCTGAAGACTACAACATTTTGCTCTCATTAGTTGAGCTTGATGATGCCATTAACAAAAGTGCAGATTCAGCAGTTGGACCGGATGATGTGCATTATCAATTTCTACGACATTTAACAAGGTACTCACGGTCTCAACTGCTGGACATCTTCAATCAGATTTGGATCACCGGCACCTTTCCTCCCTCTTGGAGAAAGGCCATTATTGTTCCCATACCTAAAACTGGGAAAGACCATACTAATCCAACAAACTACAGACCAATAGCCTTAACGTCCTGCTTATGCAAGACGCTGGAAAGAATGGTTTATTCTCGTTTACTGTGGTATCTCGAGACAAATAATATATTATCCAACATTCAGTGTGACTTTCGAAGTGGTCGAAGTACTGTTGATCACCTGGTGCGACTGGAAACGGTTATCCGTAACGCGTTCGTCCAGGGTAAACATGCCGTTGCCATCATGTTTGATTTGGAAAAAGCGTACGATACCACATGGAAATATGGCATTCTTTCAGATTTGCAAGAAATGGGACTGAAGGGGCATTTACCTCTGTTTTATATCCAATTTCCTAACGGACAGAATTTTTCAGGTTAAGGTTGGAGGATCTTTATCAGATATGAGAGGGAGATGGGGGTGCCTCAGGGTAGTATCTTGTCTCTCTTGCTGTTTAATATTAAAATAAATAATATTGTTCGTTCAGTGAAACGGGGAATTGACAATTCTTTGTTTGTTGATGATGCATTAGTAGCCAAAGGTAAAACCTTGGCATCTGCAGAAAGTCAGCTACGGTTATGTGTATACACACACACATATATATGCACCTGCACAAATTTAACAACAAACTTTTTTCCTTGGAAGCAAGGCTTCAATATGTGGTGTAATGCACCATATAGACGAAGAAAAAATGTAAATACTGCTTCAAATGGAAGTGTGGCGATTGTCATGCAGAAGAGGGACAATTGGATATGATATATATAATTATATACATTACTTCAACGATTCTACCAACATTTTACGCCTTGAGAATGCGTGGTATACAAATTTACTTAAGGATCGTACGTGGACAAGGTCTTTTCTTTGAATTAGGTTTATTATACATGCAGGTCGATTAGACAAAAAACGAGTTCTTAGATCATTATACATGGGGCAAATATACAAAAAGTGATATTCATTCTCGACAATGTTTTTTTACAATCAATGCAATTTCTAGCTAACACGTCTTCATTGTATCTGTGGGCATTGTTGTTGATGGGCAGAACTCCAAATCTAAGTAAAGACAATGCTACACGGAAGCAATACACATCAATGTCTATGTGACGACACGAGTTTTCAACACGTGCTAGAGACGGCTATATATTGTGCATAGTTGCACATCTCTAATATACAGTGTACATAGATATCAGCAGTTTTCTTTTACTGCGTATGAAAGATGTAAGTATGTGTGGTTTCACGTGCATAACGCGGATAGGGCATATGCGGAATTAGGAATTGGGGTTACTGAGCTCGACTCGAGTTTGTCCTGTGTGCTGGTATGCGATTTAGCTAGCAGAGTCATTTTGGTTGCTTATGCATGCAGTCGGACTTTTGACAGAAGTAGCGTTGTGACTGTGTGTCAGGTTAGATAAAATCTTCTGGAAGGGTCTTTATTCGAAGTGTTTCGAACCACCCAAGGTCTTGTTGCCCTCGTCGGGACAAGGCTGTTAAAAAGTCTGTAGTGGGAGGACTGTGACTGCCATCTATTGTGTAATATAGGTGTAGAGTTCTGTTCTAAAGCTGTGTGGCCCTCTATTGGGCACCTGCTAATGCTCAAGTACTTCGCCAGTATTGAGATGTCCCAGCCATAGCTAGCATTAGTCAGAAACGGATTTGAACTCTCAGACTAACCAGTGTGCTGTGCTGTGTTGTATAGTGTTGTGTTGTGCAGTGTACGTGCATCTGTGTGTCACAAGTCGAGGACCTAAAGGTGGGTGAATCCTGCAATTCTTTTCCTTAGTGGCTGTGCTCCGAGTCTGCGTACGTGAATAAATGATGGTGAATGAGGGGGAAAGGGATGTATTTTGGTAAATAGTTGTTTATCGATTTTATATGATTTTCATATGATTTTCTTGGTTTAACGTTTGTATAAATAATGTGGCTGTTGTTGCCAAGTGGGTCAAAGGGCGACAACGAAGTATGCATGTTAGAGAGAGAGAGAGAGGGGTGATGAATGTGATGAAAGGGAAACAATGTACTGCGTTGGAGAGGGGTGATGAAGGAGATGAATATGAGGGAAGCATGTTTGTATTATAGTGTGAGTGAAACAATTGTGAATGGGAAAAGATAATGTATTATAACGTGAAGAGGGGGATGAAGATGAAGGTGTGATTGAGATGAATCACCATGGTGTGAATGGGATTGCAGTTGTAATAATCATGTATAGTTATATAAACAACCGTGTATCATGGAGGAGATAGAATTATAGAATTAAGAAATGCATTGTGTTTTGAGATGCATGTATAAACAGGTCAAGAGGGCAGACGGCGAAAGGCGTATTCTGTTATGAAGTGTTTAAGTTTTTGTGGACAAGCTAGTGAGATTCCTTATTTGTCCACAGGATTGGGCTTCGAATGTAGTTCTCTCCTGTTTTATCTACTGGTACCACTACCGTTACGCCCTACTACTGGTGTAATTCTGCGACGCCTACGTGGCTCTGCAGTACCACTGTGACGGGTGACGTCAGCGTTGAGACCTCTACCCTTGCCGCTGAGGGGTGTGGATGTTGCTTGGGCTCACCGCCACCACCGTTACGTCCCTTTTGTTGTCGGCGCCGTTGCTGGGAGTGACCCTCCATCACCGCCCAGACCGCCGTTGCTTCGGACGAGGCTGTCTTTCAGCTACAGGATCCCAACTACACCGCATCCACACACATACAGACTCGCATTCACACACCTAAAAACATATCTAGTGTAAATTACTTTCTTCACTTGAGTATTTAACCGCAGTATTACGTTGAGCTCAATTAATCGATAGTTAAGTTTCGAACATTGACTTTGAACTGTAAGCCAGCTAGTTCCATACGTTTGAATTTCAAGATTTTTTTCTAATTGTGGATTTAATGTTGAATTGTGGTTATTTGGAATTTAACTGATTGTCTATTGTTGCATATTGTTGTGGGCACTCTGTTGTGTATAGTTCTGGGGTTTTATTTAGCCAAGGGAGGTAATTGTTTATTAAATACTGGGTTGGGGGTCTTGATAGGGGTTGAGGGGGGTTTAGTATCCCATATCCTGTGTGTGTGACTTTGGTGAATAAAAGTGTGTGATTGTCCATCTGGCATTTTGTGTTAGTTCTTTTTATTTGAGTTTCTATCCTTCCACTCGTTCTTTGAGCTGAACGTCGCGGATCCCGCTCGGGTGACGCGACAGTCTACTATGTAGGAATCTTGGGCAAAGTCAGTTTTAAAGGTGCGAAACATTTCGTAGCGGTCTTTATTCCTTAAAGTTCCAACCCATTCTTGTTTAAATATGTCCTGTAGTCTTATTTTAAATTCTGTCAAAAATATTTGTACGCTACCCACTTCCTGATGTAACCAAACAAAATAAAATCCATAAGCAGACAAAAGTTTACGTACACCTGATGCCCAATTATTCTTCGCAGATTTATCGAAGTTATACAACATGTGATATGCTTGGTTTGGGAGTCTATCAGATCCAAGTTGAATTAATCTAAACCAATATCTTAAAGTACGGACAGCAGAGTTGACATACAGGGGGAAACGGCCTAATTCACCATAAATCATCTTATTTGGAGTGCGAGTGGGAACACCAAGGAATTGTTTACATGCTAATAAATGAACTTTCTCAATACTATCAAGACGACATAAACCTCATATTTCAGATGAGTACAGAAGAATAGACTGCCTTAGAATCAAATAATTGGAAAAAAAAAACGTTGGACAATGATTTTAGCTGTTTCAGTAAACGGCACAAAGTAAAAACTGCCTTCCTCCCTTTCCCTACCAGATGATTTGTCCCGATTTTATAACTTAGCATGGTTGTAAATACAAAGCCTAAATAACAATACTCATTTACTAGTTCTACATTTACACCGTTAAATTTCCAGTTTTCAAATCTTGAAAGATAACCACCTTTGCGAAAAACCATATTCTTTGTTTTATTGATATTAACTTCCAGTTTCAATTGATCACTACATTCTTTCAAACAATCAAGCTGTTTTTGTAAACCTGCAGGTGTACTTGATATTAGGGTGACGTCATCAGCAAATAAGAGTATAAACAATTCAATGAGACCAGGTAAGAGTTGGATTCCGTGTCGACCTGATTCTGAAATGTGCTTTGCAAGTTGGTTAATAAAGATTGATAACAAAGTAGGGCTTAAAACACAGCTTTGACGTACTCCTTTTGGATAGTCAAAAAAATCAGTGAATTTACCTCCCACCCGAACACATGATTTCAAAGTTGTGTACATAGATTTCAAAATACAGAAAAATTTTCCATTTACTCCTTCAGATTGCAAAGTTTCTAATAATGTACTATGATGGACACTGTCAAATGCTTTTTTGAAATCAACGAATGCAACAAACAATTTCTTACCTTTCCTACTTAAACAATTCTGAACTATGGCATGCAAAGTAAATATGTGGTCAGTGGTAGAGTAGTTCCTTCTAAATCCCGCTTGGTTTTCAACAATTTTATTTTCACTTTCCAACCAGTTATACAATCGTTGATTCAAGATAGAGGTAAAACATTTACTTGCTATACTAAGTAGAGATATTCCTCTATAATTATCTGTACAATCCTGAGACCCTTTCTTAAATATTGGAACAATAACAGCCTTTCCCCACTGTGAGGGATATTGTCCTTTATCAAAAATTACATTAAAAAGATCAGTAAGAAAAGTTACAATAATATGCTTAAGCATTTCAGACAATATTCCATCCAAACCACCCGACTTTCCCTATTTTAGGTTCTTAATTGCCTTAACTACTTCTTCTGTGGTTATTTTCGCATTTAAGACATGGTCAGTATCTAGAGGCGCTTCCTTATGTACATTGTTGTTATTCTCGTCATCAGAAAGTTTGAACACATTTTCAAAATGTTGATACCATGTATCTAAATCAATATTATCACTACAATCGGGTTTATGGTCACATAGTACATTTTTAATCTGCTTCCACAGAGAGAGAGAGAGAGCGAGAGAGAGAGAGAGAGAGAGAGAGAGAGAGAGAGAGAGAGAGAGAGAGAGAGAGAGAGAGAGAGAGAGAGGTTGTTGTTGTATCAATTTGTATTCATCCGATTAACATAAGTTGAACATAAGAAGAATCCCTATTAACAGTTCAAGAGACAACAAAGGAAAGAAAATCAAACGAACTTGAAAACATTATTTTTTAAAATCACATGTAATGATTCGTCTTTCGTGAATGTTTACTCATTGTTTTGCAAGTGTACTCCATAGTCACAGACCTTACTCCCAATATTATCACAGACCTAATTCATTCTTCGGGCAAGACTTGTGATTATAACAAAAGGTGTGCATTGTATAAATTCATGGAAGTAGTTCTGCGTGACGATATCGTTGAATATAATTAAAATAATTTGTAATGAATCACACACAAACACACTGTACAGGGAATTTTTTTTAAAGTACAAATAATTATAATTTGTAATGAATCACACACAAACACACTGCACAGGGATTTTTTTAAAAGTACAAATAATTAATGAAGAAAAAACTAAACCTTAGGATTCAGAAATCACAGATAAACACAACCTACGCGTAATAACATTTTAAGAACGGGAAAACAACTTTAAAAAAAATTAAATCACAGACAAACATTTTGAATAAAATGCATAGATATAACAGATCGCTGGCTCTGTTTAGAACCGGTGACGGCGACGCAGTGAAAGAAAGAAAGTGGGCACCATTCTCAAAACGTTTGCACTGGGGATCCCGGGATAAAGAAAATCCTTCTCGCCTCTAACCCCTACGACTGAAAGTTTACGGAATAATCTTTACTGTTCATAACAATAATCTACAAAGTCATTGCTGAAAAAACTTGTTCGAAACCGAGAAAAACAAGATGGCAAGCCATTCAATCGTATTTCCAGACACTAAACGCATAGTGGAAAAATAAGTATTTTCAACAATAGCTGTGTTATGACTCCGCTTTAACTTCTGGAAGCAAAAGGAAAACATGGAATGATAGGTCACACTCTATCTGATCTATCTGCAAGCAAATAATTATCAAAATCCAATCCGCCTATTTTTACATTCAGCGCAAAACGGGTTTAGAAAATGATGAAGCACAATGACCTTAACCTTTGAGGAAGTAAGCTTACAATTACGAATGATCGAACAACGTTAGCAGTAGTTAAAAGCAAGGGCGGATCAGCAGGTCCACGCGGGAGGGTGCACTTTTTTTCTTTTTTTTTTTGGGGGGGGGGGGGAGGGGGGGGATAGAGAGAAGTTTTTGTATCTTACCTCAGATTCATAGCAAAGAACAGTTATTCTTTCAAAACAACAGTTTATGGGCAAAACGCCCTGACATACATGTGTTACACTTTCTTTTGTTTTTGAGTTGCTACCTAATTGTACTTAGATCAAGCTGTTGCTATAACTGCTGTAAATATACATTTTAAGAAAATGACACAAAGCTTTTACCTGAAAAGGACTTCTTCTTGTTCTTCTTGTTCTTCTTCTTCTTGTTCTTCTTCTTCTTGTACCTTCTTGTTCTTCTTGTTCTTCTTCTTCTTGTTCTTCTTGTTCTTCTTCTTCTTCTTCTTCTTCTTGTCCTTTATTATTATTATTATTATTATTATTATTATTATTATTATTATTATTATTATTATTATTATTCTTTTTATAATTATTATTATTAATTTTATTATTATTATTATCATTATCATTATGCTGCTGCTGCTGATGATGATGATGATTATTAGCATGATGATTATTATGAATATTATGGATATTCTGAATATTCTTCTTCCTCTTCTTTTTCTTCTTCCTCTTCTTTCTTCTTCTTCTTCTTTTTCTTCTTCTTCTTTTTTTTTTTTTTTTTTTTTTTGTCGTCCGTGGGGGGGTGCACGTGCACCCGTTGCACCCCCCCAAGATCCGCCCTTGAAAAGTATCCGTAATGTAAAATTGATTAATTTTCGGTTTCGTTATTGTTGACATAAGGCCACAGAAATATTTTGAACCAAAAAGTGAAATTGAGAGCAACGGATTGACCGACTGGCAGACAGCCAGACTGCTACTGAAGGATGGCCCATGATTTGAAGTGCAGGCTATGTACACCACAACTCAACAGCACCGCTTCGGCCGTTTTTAAAACATTGAGCAAACGTGTTTGGCATCAAAATTACTTCAGTGACCATGACCTTTGCGTTAGAGCAAATATGATTTCACGGGAGGCACGCCATCAACCTGGGTGATGTTTGTACGCAGTTTGGTCAAAATTCATTCAGTGGTTCTTGAGATATGGCTTCCAACGGACCGACAGACCGACCGACAATTGGCTCGTTCTGTTTCCACACCACCCACCCACCCCACCTCCCCACCCCCCACCCCGCCCCATGCCCTCCACCCCCCTCTCCCTGATTATTTCAAAGTCTGAAAATACAATATTTAAAAAAATAATAATAAATAACCATCGCTGTTTACTGGTAGGCCTACCCTTCCAGGGTTGCATTATCCAATCCAATTCCACTTATATGGCGCACAACTCTTATGTCGCAGAGACATGCTCGGGGCGCAGGATAACGCAAAAGCTGATTGATTCACTACCTATCTAGGCCACGCCTTTCAAAGGGGAAAGTTCAGGAGTGTTTCTTCTCCTAAAAGGTTGATCCTAATGTAAATTTATCTCTTCTGATCACAGCAATTATTCAGGTTCTATTGTAATGATGTTGCCGGCCTCACAGGCTACCCACAAGCGACCGTTGACGTCGATGTTGAGGGCTGTGGGTTTACGAACTTCGGATGCGGGCGGAGTCAAATAGCGCGCGAAGTTCAACTTGTTGTCGCTCATATATACGACGTGGATGGAGTTGCCAGCTTCATCAGCAATCAGCAACACTTTCTGATCGCCCAGTTTGTAGAAACAGACGTCTGACGGCAGGAACGGTTCCGCTGGCGGCGCGTACGTGTCAACGGGGTTGGGATCAGGTTTGCGGAACATTAACACCTTGCGGGATACGTGAGGATCTTCGAGCTCTTCCACCACGATGAAAATGTGCTCCGTGTCATCTACGTCTACGGCACGGCAATGGCCGACCTTTATGCTGAATTCCATCGTAGTATCTAACGTGTATGGTGAAAGAGATTTCACGACAGCTTTGTAAAACTGGGCTTCTCCTGATAACTTTTTCAACAGGTAGAAATTAGGTGAAGTTGTTTTAGTGTACGTACGAATTTGTCCCAACTCACTGGTGTTTGAGAGAACAAAGCCATTTCCAATGTATCTGTATGAAACTCTGCCTATTTTCGCGTCATTTTTCACCAGCTGCCCATCTTCTGTGAATACCGAAACCTGTACATCTGCTTCATACGAAATCCCGAGTTGGTTATTCCCATGGCACAAAGAAAACACCCTAATGTATGGAGAGTCTCCACAGCAGAATTTTTTCTTTAATTTCATTTTGATATCGGGAAGCTCTTTTGCTGTGCCTAGAAAATCTGACCACAACTTTCCAATATCGACTTTGCTGGTGTTAGAGTAGAGACTGAGCCTTTGGAACGAGTTCACTTTGGACTCTGTCAGTGTTTTGACGCGCTCTACTCCGCCTTTCCCAAATTTCATCTCCCTGGATACGGCCAGAAGTTCACAACTCTTGTTGTTGCTCAGTGACTTGTCCACCCGCTCCAGTAGCTGAGAAAGTGTGCCGAAGTCGCTCTCCATTTTCTTCTTGTCAAAAAGGTTGTTCCGTTGTGACTGGATTTTTTCACGGAGATTTCTCAGGGCCTTAACTCTTTCCTGGTTTGCCACTCTCATTGCTGCTTCGTGGCGGATGTTGATTTGTTTTTCCAATATTTCCTGGTGCTTATCCAGTTCTTTTTGCTTCTTTTTCCCGTCATTCAGTCGGATTGACATCATCTTAACTGCACTCTGCAGACGAGATCTGTCCTTCACTAGGTCCTCCTTGGCACGCGCGGCAGCTGCCCTGAGGTCTTCAGTGGGGTGCCGTTCATGCGCCGTAACTTTGCAATTGATGCAAATGTACTCGGTACATTGGCTGCAGTAAAATTCGATGACTTTGTCATGATGAGTCAGACACACCTCCCAGTTTCGGGCGATTTCTAGGTCTCTTTCCTGTATGTGGATATTGTTCGGGAACCCAGATACTCCCTCTGGCGGAAGATGAGTGTCTTTCCTGCACATTGGGCAAGGGAAAGAACCTTGGTGATGCAAAGCTAAGCTTTGAAGGCATTTGAGGCAATAGGTGTGAGCGCACGGCAGCAGCTTGGGGTGTTCGTAGATGCCCAGACACAGGCTGCAGGTCAGGAACTCCCGTCTGTCCATGGTGGACGCCATGTTGAGAACTCTGAAAACAAATGAATCCAATAATGGTGCTTGGAAGCATTTTAAATGATAAACCGATTTAAACAAAGATCGTTTTTTGGGTCGCACCAAATCAATCATGACCCAACGCACGCCCATCTACAAAACCATTTTTTACTCCCGAATTAATCGCGGACTTTGGGACTACTATGTATATCTGTGCCAAACTGGCAAAGGAATCGGTCGTTTCAGATCTGTCCATATTTTACCCTTGAAATGGAAACCTATCGCGTAAAACTACAGTAAGTGTAACCTCGAAACTAACACAATAAGTGTAGAAGACATGAATTATAAGATAACACAAAATAGGACAGAGTCGATGGAGAAGATGTGATTTTAAGGTAGCTAAAACTGACAAAATACAATGTGAACGTGAAACTGACAAAAAACAATGTTAACTTCAAACCAACAAAATATAATGCTAACTTCACATTGACAAAATACAATGTTAACTTCAAACTGGCAAAAAATACAATGTTAACTGCAAACTGACAAAAAATACAACGTTAACTTCAAACTAATAAAATACAATGTTAACTTCAAACTGACAAAATGCAATGTTAGCTTGAAACTGATATAATACGATGTTAATTTCAAACAGGCAGAAAAATACACTGTTAACTTCATGTTGGCCAAAAAAAAAAACAATGTTAGCTTCAAACTGACAAAATACAATGTTAACTTCAAACTGCCAAAATACGATGTTGACTTCATACTGACAAAATATTATGTTAACTTCAAGCTGTCAAAATACAATATTGACTTGAAACTGACAAATACAGTGTTAACTTAAAACTGATAAAATGCAACGTTAACTTCAAACTGACAAATTGCAACGTTAACTTCAAACTGACAAAATACAACGTTAACTTCAAACTGACAAAATACAATGTTGACTTCGAACTGACAAAATACAATGTTAACTTCAAACTGGCAAAATACAACGTTGACTTCAAACTGACAAAATACAATGTTAACTTCAAACTGACAAAATACAATGTTAACTTTAAACTGACAAAATATAATGTTAACTTGAAAGTTACAAACCATGGAGAATTCTTGTGATCTATGACTAATCAGCGTCATTATTTAGAAATTCTCTAACCAATCAGCAATTTCAAACGTACACTAAACAAGTTTAGTACACACACACATACATACACACCCACACACACGCACACACACACACACACACACTATTTTGTAGAAACGACATTGTTTCATTTCTTTGACATTATTTTGACATTTTTAATTTTTTGAAGCTATCCCTAAGCCTAAATCCTTACTCAAACCCTAACCCTAACCCTTAACCTAACCCTAATCCTAAAACAGCTGTAACTCTACGGAGCACCATTTTTACGTCAAAATAACGAGGCCGTCAGAAAAGGTCAAAAGAAACCATGCAGAGTTTCATGTGTGTGTCAGAGTAACGTCGTGTCTACATGCCCACACAAACACGCACGCACACACACACACTTTTGTAGAAACGACGTTGTGATGACTGTCGTGAAAATCTACATCCATTATTTTGACACACTTACCATTATTTTGACATTATTTTGACATTTTGACATTTTTTGAAGCTATCCATAACCCTAACCCAAACCTAACCCTAAGCCTAACACAGCCCTAACCCTAACGGAACACTATTTTGACGTCAAAATAACGGGGCCTTCAAAAGAAAGTACGTAGAGTTTCAAGTGTATGTCAGAGTAACGTCGTTTCTACCTAGCCACACACACGAGTACAAGTTAGCTTAAAAATAATAAATAAATAAATAAATAAATAAATAAAGGCTTACCTTTCTACGCCGCACACACACACACGCACACGCTCACACGAGTACAAGTTAGGGTAAAAATAATAAATAAATATTTAAATAAATAAATAAATAAAGGCTTACCTCTCTACGTTGATTGATCTTTAAGCTCGGTCTACCTCGGGTATAAAGTTACGTGTGGACAACATAGCTGATATGTTTGGCTCTGTTCCGTGCAAAATACATTCTAGGAGTAAACTGAACTGCGGCTAGGGGGTAGAACGTTTCCCTAAAGAGTCAGCCAATGTCTACGTGACTTGGAATTATATCTACTTGTACTTCTCCGACTTGTTTCTTCCTGGTTGGTGGAGCGTAGCGATCTACTTTATACCTTTATATAGTAAAAGATTAACTGTTAGTCGAGACACGACATGAAACAAGAACGTTGTTACTGCTTCAAGTGACAAAACCTTTTTCAAAGTTTGAATGACACACGTTGCCAAAGAAATAAGAAAATACAAGCACACGCGTCAAACGTGCAGACTTTTACTGCGAAGCAATCAATATTTCTTTTCTTGTTAATTCACACATTCAGGTGATATTTGACATTAATTATAACAACAACAATCAAATCACAAAGAATAAACCTTATAACAAAATGAAATGAAAGGGGAGGGATTTGTAACACCAATCTATACAAGTCTTGCTTGCGAAGCATGGACCCTCACAGCAGATCTACAACGAGGAATACAAAGCATGGAGATGAGGTGCTACAGTTGATATGATGATGATGGTCATTGTTGTCAGGGTGGCGACGTGGTGATCGTCCTTAACGCTCATGCAATAGGACGTTAAGCATCGTTTTTCGTTCGTTCGTTCGTACAGAATACTTCTGGGCATTTCCTATACCCAACACATCACCAACGACGAAGTCCGACAGACCATCATACAAACCATTGGACAACACGATGACATGCTCACAGTGGTGAAGAAACGGAAAATCCGATGGTATGGCCACGTCACCAGATCATTAGGCCTTGCAAAGACCATTCTGCAAGGCACAGTGCAAGGAGGTAGAAGAAGAGGGAGACCGAAAAAGAGGTGGGATGACAACATTCGAGAATGGACTGGTTTGATACTGAGCGAAGCCATCAGGGCTGCTGAGGACAGAGAAAGATGGAGTATGCTGGTTAAACGATTATCTGTGGTGCCCCTACGACCTCCGGGTTACGGGACAGGATAGGATATGATACAAGTCTACCAATAGGCGACGTTGCAATAATTTTCACAAATGCTGTTATCTGAATGATGTAGCACATCATCTCAAGAAGGTCTATATTCAGTCAAATTATGTCCTTGGTTTTTGTACATTTTATTTAAAACTGGACATTCGAATAAAATATGGTAAACTGATATAATTTTGCAACACATACACTGAATATCTGCGGAATATTTTAAAAACTGTCGTGAACAATAGTAAACTTTTGAATGTTAGACATTAGTCCGCAACAGTTTGTTTGCTGTAGTTAATTATCAGATCAGTTACTGCCTATCACTCAAATTATGCTGTCATGACTATTGTGAACAGAAATTGTAAGAAAAACATAATATTAATTATATAACTTAACATACATATAAATAAATATGCAAATAAATATTTACATAAGTAAGTCTGAGACTAATCTTGGAGATAGAAGTCATCTGAGAATAAGTCAGTTTGAAAGCAATGTTTAATTTGTAAAAACTGCCACTTCATACGTTTACCCTGTAACCATCAACCATTCAGCGTGTGTGTAGGCCTACAAACTAAGTCTCTCGTGGGCTTATTGATTGAAACGAATGGGCAGGGTTATTTCTTTTAGCATCTGTATTTCTTATATATGGTCATAAGACCAAAATGATGACCAACAACACCAATGGCATCAACACGGACCTCAAGGTCCAAGGCCAATCCCTCAGCAAAGTGCATAGCTTCAAATATTTGGGTGCCATTGTATCAGACAATGGATCCCGACAGAAAGTCCTCTCCAGGATCGCACAAACAACTGCTGCCCTGGCAAGGTTGAAGCCCATTTGGAAAGACAAGACCATCAGTCTACATTCCAAGGTAAGGCTTGTGACGGTGGGTCTATTGTTGCTGGGCTCTGCACAATGGAATACTATTACCCACTCGTCTATTGTCGATGGGGATCGCTAGTGAGTCTCCCTGTGACTTAACTTAATACATTTATATGTTTAGCTCGGTCTGTGTTTAGGCTGGGATACAGAGATAGAAAGAAAAATGGTAAAAGATCACTGTCACACTAGCTCTCACACGGCTATGAAACAAGGTAGTCCAGCCACTTTTTAACAGTAAATATCACACAATTATTTCCTCTACTCTATACACGATCTGCTAAGTACGATGCTAACTTCAAAGTTCAAATGTCAATTCGAATGGTTTGCTTCTTGATAGTTCT
The DNA here is from genome assembly GCA_036898135.1 of Oncomelania hupensis. NCBI lineage: Eukaryota > Metazoa > Mollusca > Gastropoda > Littorinimorpha > Pomatiopsidae > Oncomelania > Oncomelania hupensis. The sequence goes on from CM072513.1 coordinate 78,758,260, forward strand.
AGGCAGTTACTGTATCTTCATCGGGCACTGGATGCTTTCTGCCCTAAGGGTCAGAGTTCTGGAAGAGTGGACTACTGTAGTCCTTTGATACAGGTTTGGTGCACTGATACCAAAGTCACTTAGCTAAGGTTCGAAATGTTGTGTTGAGGTTGCTTCCTTGATAAGCTGTGTTGTTGTGGATTCTTCTCCTTGTTGCTAGACTGGTGGGCTCTCGTCGCACATTGCTAGAGATGCCTCGGCAGGCCAACGTTCAGCGACGACTTGTTCTTGTCTTTCGCCTGGTTGGGCTCACGATACGATGCCTGCTCATCTGTAACATATGAGACAACCCTGTATACTAGGTGTGTGCACAGCGTCTCACTGAAGGCCGAAGTAGCCCTCAGTGATTAGCTCCACATCTCTATATATAAGCGACAAACATTCTGCTAAGTCCGTGATCCACTGGAATCTCCACTCTACTTTCATATACATATATAAATATAACTCATGGCTAACTATACACATAGGGAAAAAATTAATATTATACACATTCTCTGGTACAGCCACTGGTCTGCAAGCATACATATGGGTTAAACAACAGTGTCCGACATACAACATGGCGTCAAAACCGGTCGTGTTCGCCACGTGGTCACGCAACGTTGGATTAACAATTCAAGTCTAAGCATAGCAAATTTCAAAAACATAATTCAACAATATTATCAATACATCATGATGAAACAAAAGTATGTTCATTTACCTGTTTGACAATATCAGGCCGTGGCTAACTTGATTGAATAGAGTTTTCAACAAGTCCTGCTTTCCTAGTCTTTCAGTGGAGAGATTTCTGTTAGAGCCGAGCTCTGTCCTCTAGGCAGTTTGAACGCAGAATGACTACTCTACCTGTCTCTGCCTAACCAGGTAGAACTGGTCTACCTAATCTCTCTCTCTGTCCCGATTGGCCGGACTCTGCTATAACGTAAGCTGGATGATGTCACTATACTGCGCTCGCGTCAATCTAGCAGAGTGTAGCACACATCAGTAACTTCTGTCGTCTGCTTCAGCGTAACATTAACCTTAGTGTTACAACTGACTAAACAAGGCAAAAGCTAATGTGCTGTGTAAAACTGGCCTCTTGTTACAAGGCTGCTGCGCTCCCTTGTCATCTCCATCTTCCTATACGCTTGCGAAACATGGACCCTCACAGCAGATCTACAACGAAGAATACAATGCATGGAGATGAGGTGCTACAAAGCATGGAGATGAGGTGCTACAGAAGACTTCTGGGCATTTCCTATACCCAGCACATCACCAACAACGAAGTCCAACAGACCATCACACAAGCCATTGGACAACACGATGACCTGCTCACAGTGGTGAAGAAACGGAAACTCTGATGGTATGGCCACGTCACCAGATCATCAGGCCTTGCAAAGACAATCTTGAAAGGCACAGTGCAAGGAGGTAGAATAGCAGGGAGACGGAAAAAGAGGTGGGAGGACAACATTCGAGAATGGACTGGCTTGACACTGAGCGAAGCCATGAGGGTTGCTGAGGACAGAGAAAGATGGAGTATGCTGGTTAAACGATCATCTGTGGTGCCCCAACGACCTCAGATTTACGGGATATGATAGGATTTCTCATATTTCTCTTTCTTTTCTGTGTAATTCTTTTCTGACTGTGACAATTGGGGATCCGTCCGGGATCTGTCGTTTTAAGCAACAAGTGGTAGCTGATTGTTCATATGATAAGCAACAAGTGATAAATGACTGTTCACATGGTAAGCAACAAGAGGTAGATGACTGTTCATACGTTAAACAACAAGTCGTAAATGCTTGCTAACCAGTGGTATAAGACGCTGTGATTGAAGGCGTGAGCTGGTAACATAGGGGTGGGCAAATACAACTCTCTTCTCTACCATCCCCCTCCCCCTTTCCTCCCCCTTTTATGTCACAATAATATCAACTCCCTGTCCACAATCCACAGTCCACATGAAAAATCCAATCTCATCTTCTTCACACACACACACACACACACACCCACACACACACACACACACACACACTCTTCCCCTCCACCCATTCCACCAATCTCCCTCAAATCTCCCTCAAATCCAATTTAACTCATTTTTCCACCTCAACCTTTGTCATGTTACAGTTGGACTCCAACATTAAAACCATTCCAATAGCGGTTTTACAACACAAACACCAAACAAACTAAAAGCTATCACCTGAGCTAGCAGTTGGACCAACATTAAAGCCATTCCAATAGCGGGTTTAAAGAAAACAAACAAAAAACCCTATGAACTATCACCTGAGCTACCAAGTCAAAATCATTGTAACAATGTTACTGCGCTATATAAAGATCATTGTAACAATGTTACTGCGCTATATAAAGATCATTGTAACAAAGTTACTACGCTGTATAAAGGATCATTCGTTCTGTATAGGACTACAGTACCCGTGTTTACATTACTGGTGCCTAAGACTTTGGCAGACATTGAACAACACGGGACAGGTTCTGCCACAGATCGAGTTTTTGTACTGTGATATTAATACAAAGAATCTTCACATTGTATGCTACGTAACTTTATACCGCGGATCATGCATGAATAGAACCCATTGTATACGTTCAATACCCTGGCCCGAAGCACCTTGACAGTCACGCACGCCAAATTCCATATCGCGACAGTTATGTTCCACTCCCCACCCTCACAAAGTCTGCGATTTGTGTATGACCATGCCTTCTACCTCCATTAAACGCTCTGTTGCTAAGGACCGTGTCCAACGCTTTACAGAAGTGGGGGTCTACTGTAAATGCTGTACACGCTCTATTGTCAACGCTGTATATCTGTCTGGAATCTCCGACAAAGTTTGTAGAATTTGGCTCAATGGCGTCTAGAAAATTCATTGAAACAAATAATCTACTTCAACCTATCAACATCCAGAGACTGATGAAACTTACGTATCCTGTGCATTGTGTGTATTGCTGTTTCAACTCCTCAACCACTGCTCTCATTAATCTAATTTTTATCGTTTGTGCCGTCATCAGTTCGTTGAAATATTCGCTATTTACGACATAAGACAGCACAGCATATAACTATAAACTTTCAGTTCAATATACTATGTATCTACATGTATAATAGTGGTTGTTATAATATACATTATTATGGAAGACTGCTTTGTCATATATGGACAGGGTACAAGTCATTTCCTATTGCAATGTGCGGCCACATATAGTTGGATATTGATAACAGACGGTCGTTCTAGCGCGTGTGTGAAGTAATATGCAAATCAGCATGTGTGTCGCTCATTGATAATATCTGCCTGGCTCGAACAAATCGGGATTTTATACGGCTAACTGTGTGTCTGCCTACCCCCGTTGGGGTTCCGGGGGTTTCAGTATAAATAGTATCCCCACTTTCTGGAAATTTACTGTCCCCTATACGCAATGTGTCCGGGGACGTTAATTTACCCACTGAACTGAACTGGAAATTTAGTGCTTTAAATTCCCACTGTCGCTGTCTTTCTCATTTGCTCTTTCTCATTCCTGCTCTGTTCTATCAATCTGCTATACTATCTTCTTCTTCGCTAGACCAGTCATCTACCTTTTTTCTTGAAAACTCTTCCGGGACAAGACTCCTTGTTTGTGTATGAGGTCTGTTGGATCAGCTTGGGAATATTGGACGCTTTCTGCCAGGTGGTCACTATGGCTTCCTATGATGTTATTATTTAGCAATGTAGGCATTTTATATGAATGTGTTTTGTTGATAATTTATAATGATGTTTGTATTCTATTTTGTTTTTGTAAACGGGGGTTCGATAAATTAGAGTACAGCCTCAGCGTCCCCTGCGTGGGATGTCTTTATTGTAAAGTGACTGGCTGGTGGAGAGCTTTAAGTTTTACCACTAGGGTTGTTTCAATAGATCTTTTATGCGGATCAGGGGTTGTCCGGTCCTGATTTGGCTCGGAAGAGTCCGCTGGACCTAAAGCAATAATCATGTAATGTAATGTAATGTAATGTAATGTAATGTAATGTAATGTAATGTAATGTGTGTCTGCCAGTTTTTCCTACGCCATAGACCCCGTCACTTGTCATCACTCTTCCCAAAAAAGGTAACCTTCAGGAGTGTGAAAATTACCGCACCATGAGCCTCGTCAGCCATCCCAGCAAGGTCCTACTGAAAATAATACTCAACGAGTTGAATGAGTGTCTTTTCTGCACAGTGGGCAAGGGAAAGAACCTTGGTGACGAAACGCTAAGCGTTGAAGGCATTTGAAGCAATAGGTGTGACCGCACGGCAGTAGCTTGGGGTGTTCGTAGATGCCCAGACTGTCACGGGGTTTTAGTTGTTGGTGGGCTCTGCACAATGGAATGATGTAACCCTCACGCTTTATCCTATGGGGACCGCTAGTGAGTCACCCTGTGGATTACTTTAATAAATTTATTTGTTTAGCTCGGTCTGTGTTAAGGCTGGGATACAGAGATAGATAGAAAAATGGTAAAAGATTACTGTCACACTAGCTTTCACACGGCTATGAATCATATGGAGTCCAGCCACTTGATAACAGTTAAACATCACACATTTATTTCTTCTTCTCTATACAAGATCGTCGATGTACTAATCTACCTTATCAGTTAAATAGTCACTGTGAATAATTCGATCGCTGATAGTCTATGCAGCTAATTGTTCATCCTCGGGCACTGAAGGTTATAGTTCATGAGAAGGGGACTACTGTGGTCCTGTAGCTCTCAATTTTTGTGCACACACTGCTTTGGACTTAACTGTGAGTCTGGCGTGCTGTGCTGTGGTCGGTTTCCTGACAACTTGTGTTGTCTTCTTTCCTACGGTTAGACTGGTGGGCTTTCCTCGCACGATGCTGGGGATACCTCTGCAGCCAACTGATGCGTCGACGTGGTTTCATCTGATGCTGTGTTGGGCGCACTACAGAACGCCTGATCGTCTTCTTGACAATTTCAGGCCAGTGGCTACTTGAGTGAATTCGGATTTTCACAAGTACTGCGTCCTAGTCTTTTCTGGAGAGATCTACTACTAGCTGTGTAGCTGTGTAGCTGTTAACTGCTCCTCGGTTTGAACACGACTGCCGGTTATCGCTCTACAGTTGAATTAGTCAAACCTGGTTGAGTCCATTCTAAACTGTGTTCCCATTGGCGGATAATTGACTCGCCTAACGGCGTTACGATGAGATCATTGCCTGAGCTAGAGTCAACGGCCACTGTGTGTAAGCGGCAGTATGCTATTGCTACGCTTGATTACTTCCATCGTCTCCTGCTGCCTACCATTCTAAGATTACATAGACTAACCAAGCCAAACATCAAAATAAGCAGAGTAAAACTAGTCCTCTCGCGACACAGACACAGGCTGCAGGTCAGGAAATCCCGTCTGTCTATGGTGGACGCCATGTTGAGAACTCTGAAAACAAATGAATCCAATAATGGTGCTTGGAAGCATTTTAAATGATACACCGATTTAAACAAAGATCGTTCTTTGGGTCGCACCAAATCAATCATGACCCAACGCACGCCCATCTACAAAACCATCTGTTACTCTGTTAATTAATCGCGGACTTTGAGACTACTATGGATATCTGTGCCAAACTGGCAAAAGAATCGGTCGTTTCAGATCTGTCCATATTCTACCCTTGAAATGGAAACCTATGGCGCAAAACTTCGAACCTCGAAACTGACACAATAAGTGCAGAGACATGAATTATAAGATAACACAAAATAGGACAGAGTCGATGGAGAAGATGTGATTTTAAGGTAGCTAAAACTGACAAAATACAATGTTAACGTGAAACTGGCAAAAAAACAATGTTAACTTGAAACTGACATGTCAGATGCCCTTGCAGGTCACGAAGGCACAGTCAGCATAGGGGGTAGAGCAATCTTCAACCTCGTTTTGTGGATGACATTGATGGATTGGCTGGAGAGGAACAAGAACTTGAACAGCTGGTGTAGAGGCTTCACACCAGAGCCTATTGAATGGAAATAAATGCAGAGAAGACCAAAATGATGACCAACAACACCAATGGCATCAACACTGACATCAAAGTCCAAGGCCAATCCCTCAATACAGTGCATAGCTTCAAATATTTAGGAGCCATTGTATCAGACAATTGGTCGCGACAGGAAGTCCTCTCCAGGATCGCACAAACAACTGCTGCCTTGGCAAGGTTGGGTTTTGGAAAGACAAGACCATAAGTCTACATTCCAAGGTAAGGCTGCTGCGCTCCCTTGTCATCTCCATCTTCCTATACGCTTGCGAAACATGGACCCTCACAGGAAATCTACAACGAAGAATACAAAACATGGAGATGAGGTGCTGCAGAAGATTTCTGGGCATTTCCTATACCCAGTAAATCACCAACGACGAAGTCCGACAGACCATCACACAAGTCATTGGACAACACGATGACATGCTCACAGTGGTGAAAAAATGGAAACTCCTTTGGTATGGCCACGTCACCAGATCATCAGGCCTTGGAAAGACCATCCTGCAAGGCACAGTGCAAGGAGGTAGAAGAAGAGGGAGACCAAAAACGAGGTGGGAGGACAACATTCGAGAATGGACTGGCTTGACACTGAGCGAAGGAATCAGGGTTGCTGATGACAGAGAAATATGGAGTAAGCTTACGCTGGTTAAACGATCATCTGTGGTGCCCCAACGACCTCCGAGTTACGGGATAGGATAGGAATGTACATTTTATAGTTTTCAAGTAATGTGTTGGTTTGTTTTCTTCACTTTTTAGTATTTGTGAATCCAGTCTTTGTATTTTGCATGACATTTAATAGAGTTGCTATTTTTTGTTCCACTAATTCTCTCTTCCACGAACATTTTTTTATTTAACTTTTTTCCATAGGAGCCAGTTCAGGTGATGCCCAATGTTCTTCGCCATGGTTGTTGTAGCTCTTCGGTTGGAGTGTACTCCATCAGGACAAATCATACTTTGATGCTCATGCTGAAGGAATTTAATGTTCTTGATTTCAAACAATTCCGACACCAATACAGCATTAAAGCATTAAAGAGACCTCTTTTTTTTTTTTTTAATTTCATTTTTTTGTACAGGTATGAATTAGAATGAGGTGAGTCAGTACAGAATGAAGGTGATGATGTTGCAGTCAGTAGTAAGTCTTAACAGTGCATATATCACATGTTTTAACATATTAAATTTTTCTTAGAAATGTATATTTCAAACATCAAAAATATCATTGTACAAAAGCCATTTCTGGCAAAAAAGATGGTATTGTAGTTCCATTTTGTGTACATGTTCATCTATCTGATATTGATATTTCAGATATCGCAAGAATATATTTAAATGAGGTTTTGACCCACTGAAACGGCATTTGTATATATAGTATTTTGCATGTATTAGTATGAAACTAAGGATGTCATCTGTTTGAACATTATTTTCACAACCAAATAAAACTAGGCATTTTGAAAAACTTAGTCTACTTATATGAACACATTTTTCTTTCAAATGTCTTTCTAAATCGTTCCAAAATGTATATGAGTATGGACAAGACCATAGGTAGTGAAGAATTGTATCTTTATCTCTTTGACAGAAAGAACATTGGTTACTTTCTGTAATACCCATTTCTTTAAGAATTGAATTTGTTACTAATATTCTAAATACAATTTTCATCTGAAACCATCGTAATCTAATTTCTTTCAATTTGTAGATTGCCAAGTAAACCTTGTCCCAATTTATTTCTTCCTCAATAATATCTTGCCATTTTTTACAAGGATTCGAGATATTAATTTTAGGAACCAATATATCATAAAATGTTCTAGAACCTTTGGGTGATTTAATCATCATAGAGTATGCTTTGGTTTCTTCATTAAAAGTTTTATCTTCAATTTCTATATCTGTTGTTTTGAGATATTCCTTAATTGAGCCAAGACAACTGTAATACTCTAGAAAATTTGTTCTTATATTGTATTTTTGTTTAAACTGTAAATATGTATAAAATGTTCCATTTTCCTTCAATAAATCTTTAACAAAATAAATATTTTTATCTGTCCAATGTTTATAACAAAACATCTTGTTTTCTATCTTAAATTTATTATTCCAAAAAATTGGCTCAATTAATATTTCTTTACTATTTTGAGGCTGTACTTTATTAAAAAAATCTCTATACGCAGAGAATGTGTCTGTCCAAAAAGAATTCATAAAACTTTTACATATATAATGCGGGCCAAATTTTTGAATATTATCTATCTCATTCTCAGGGCAATAAGTGTGTAAAATGTTATACCATTTTGGCTGATCTTTGTATAATTTCTTAATCCATGACATCTTCAATGAACAAATAAATAGTTTTATGGACGGGACGCCCAGTCCACCTTGTTTTATATTACGAATTGCAGTATTTCTTTTCACTTTATCTTTTTTATTATCCCAAATAAATTCAAAGCACATCTTTTGCAATTCTTTTATCATTTCGTCAGGTGGATTGGGAAGTATCAACCACAAGTACACAAGTTTGGAAAGAATAAGTGATTTTAAGACAGCTACTCTGCCCAAAGGTGTACTTGTTCTTTTAATCCAAGTTAAAAACAGAACTCGTATTTCCATCATTTTTTCTGTAAAGTTTAAATTCGCCATGCCCTCTAAATTGTTAGTAAACCATAGACCAAGTATTTTGAATGTTGGTGGATTCCATTCCATTTTCATATGGTTTAAAAAAATTTCTTTAGAATTTCGTTTACTACCAAGCCAAACATTAAGTGTTTTATCATAATTAAGTTTTAACCCCGACATTTTTTCAAAACTTTCTAATGTTTGAAATAATTTTTCATATGAGTGTTTTTGTCCATCTAAAATCAGCGTAGTATCATCAGCAAATTGATTTATTTTAAACTGTGTGTTAGATACAGTTATGCCAATGATTTCATCGTCCTCCCTAATTTTACAAGCTAAGATTTCTACGCATAAAATAAATAAGTATGGGGAGATTGGATCTCCTTGACGGCATCCACGATTAATATTAAATTGTCTTGAAGTTTTCCCATTTACAGTTACAGAAGATTTTATATTATTGTAAAAGGCCGATATCCATTTGCATATATCCTTTCCAAAGCCGAAATGTTCTAAAACCAAATTCATAAAATTCCAGTTCACAGAGTCGAACGCTTTTTCGAAGTCAATCGAAACCAACAGGCCAGGCATATTTTGAGTATCTAAATAATGAATAAGATCATAAATGCAACGTAAATTATCTCCAATATATCTTCCAGCGATAAATCCTGTTTGGTCTTCATTTATTAACATAGGAAGTACTGTTTTTATTCGATTTGCAATGCATGAAGAACCAATTTTATATGTGAGACCTCTTTTTCTATCTAAATCCTGATGACCAGCTGGCGCTAATTTGCTTACTACGAACTTGGTCAAAGACTTCTCCGCTACAATTTTCTTGATCTTGGTAAGTTTAATAGCCTCGTGGCGCAGTGGATTAGTCGCCAGTTTCATATGCCGAAGGTCGCGGGTTCGATTCCCACAAGGGGCGAACGTATGTGACTTAGGTACGAGACTATTGAGGTCACCGAGGGTTTCCTCCGGGCACTCCGGTTTCCTCCCTCCCTTCAATAATAGTACTGGACGCAGTCAATATAAAATTTCAAAAATAAAAACTCGATTTTCTTTCCGTCTTCCAATAGCGATCTCCCTGCCTTTACACCACCTGTTTGAGTGATGGGTGTGTATTTGTTGTTGTTGTGTGTGTGCGTGTGAGGGTGGATGAGACAGGTGAGCGTGTATGTTGGTACAGATTGATTTGGGGAAAGGCGCGTATATAGCATCCAGTATTATTATTATTATTATTATTATTATTATTATTATTATTATTATTATTATTATTATTATTATTATTATTATTATTATTATGCAGCTGCTCTCTGCTCCTTCTTTTTGAAATCGTTGAGCCCCACGTGAATAACAGCGGCATCAATGTGATCCTCAAAGCTAGTTGGGACGTCTTCTGCAGTGAACAATCACCTTCTTGTATTTGGCTGTGAAGCCGTTTGTGCGGCCAAGACGCTTACCATTTACATAAAACAGCACAGAATCATTTACGAATAGCACTGTTGAAAAATCCTGCTCACAAGGTGTCTTCATACGCCTGTGCTCGGGCTTCAAATATGCCGATGATGTACTTGCCATCCTGACGTCATCTGGAGCTTTCGTCGTGACATAATTTGTTCTGTTTTTCTTGTCGTTTGTCATTTCATCTTACTTACTTAATGCCCGTAACCCCTGCCAGGGCATGGGCCGTCAACAACAGCTCTACGGAGTCCTCTGTCCTGTGCAACCCAGGACAAAGTTTTCTCTTTCTTCTGTTGCCGACGTTTCTGTACCGTAGTATTTTTTACGAGGTGGGGGTGCTAAACCCACGCCCAACCCTCCTCCTTTTGCAGTCGGGCTTGGGACCGTCCTTGGCGGAGTTTGTCATTTCATCATCCCTTGCCATTTTCGCCGGCCGAGCAAAGTTCACTGGACATTTCGAGGTTTCGGAGGCCGTAGAAGAGGCAGCAGCCACTTGCGCAAAGGTACGAACGTCTTTTCGTGGCTCAGATCCCCTGATGCTTCGCGGAACACCATCCTTCACCGTTCCCAGTCCATTTCGGTCAGTTATCACTATTTCTAATAATTCAATCCGGCTTTGCAAAGACTTTACAACACCAATGAGTTCTTCTAACTGCAAACTTACTGGATATGGCCTCAAACTTATCCCATTTTTGCCGTAGATCTTTTCTTGATCCCCGTTGTTAAGAAAGCCCTCAAATACGTTACGAACTACGAAGCTTCTGGTGTATATAGTTGAATCAGCAATTGTATCATTTTTACTCGCGAGGTATTAAGATAACATGCTTTAGATGAAATACTACTTTTCTAACAATGCACTTGTATACTCACGTGCCAAATAGAACAGAATAAAAAATATGTATCTGCAGTCCTCCAGGTCAAATGATCAGCTGGATGGAAGCCATGTTGACTGGAAGCCTGTGAAGCAAGTAAATCAATATTTAACTTAACTTCAGTATACATGTATTCAAAGTGTATTTTAAAAGATGCCAAGATCACACATTTCAGCGTCACCGATCGTTTTTAAATTCACAGGCAGTGTTGCCCCACCGAATTTCCCTATGGAAAAAGGGACAATAAAGTACATAAATTTTAAAAAAATAAAAATAAAAAGGATATATATATTTTTGACATGCCTAATAATATCAATACTCATATCAATACTCATATCAATACTCATATTTAGAACAAGATCTCGCAGCGAATTGTATGTAAGCAAAGATTCTGGTCTTTTCTCTTTAACCTAAGCCTTGTAATCTCAAAGTACGATTATGAGAGTGTGTGACTGGGTTTGAATGGGGCGGAGTGAGGTGCATGCATGTACTACCTGGTTGCAAGTGTACATGAGCACCATAACCTATACAGATCTAAGCAAACATAAAAAAGGCGTTAATTATCAGTTCTCAACTTACTTTGTTGGTAGCAACCCTGTTGACGACTGTTAAAGGAGCACCACCGCACCACAATTTAATTCTTGTTGTAGTTTTTTTGTTTGTTGTTGTTGTTATTATTATTATTATTCATCCCTGATCATGCCATCCACGTGTACGGCTTGGTGGCATCTGTCTCGATGTCACCAACTTTTTCCCACCCAAATAACGGTATCGGCGTCATACTTCAGCAGTTATTCCTGTGGAAGCAATGAGGGGCATATTTTATTGTATTGTACTATATTGCTAGAAATTTTAAGATGCTGTAAATTTTTTTCACCATTTTCCACGATGACGTACAAGTATTAAAAGGCGCCATACTCGTTATTTGGTACCAGTAAAATCTTCAAATGGTTTGAATAATTACTTTCCCGATTACTTTTGACGACGATTGATACTTTTTTGAGCGCATTAAAATAATCTAATCAAATTATAAGTATTATGTTTCAAAGGTTGTAAGCTTATTTGTGGAGTGGTCGGCGTAATAGTTACCGACTTCAAATTAAAAAAATTGGTTCACTTATTAGACTAATAATTCTTGTGTGGGATCTCCAATAAATTGTGACGGTGTATTTCCACGCGCTCATTTTTGGAAATGTATCAAATACTTCTCTTTTAACCGAATTTGGGACAGACAAACATCTAATAATATATTTCGCCATTAATATGTTTCACATTGTTCTGATGCAGGTCAATTAGTTGGCAATTTTATAAGCCTTCACGGTGTTAATATGGATAGAAACCATCACCACCACCACCCCACCCCACCACCACCACCACCCACCCCCCGCCCACTCTCCACACCAGTGCTATTATTGCTTTATTGTAAGATCCATTCTGGATTGACTGCGTAGTTTATTTCGTAGGCAGGGTGCCCGAACAATTTGACCGATAACACTAATTCTTCCCATGAATAGATCAAAACATTTCATTGAATTCTTCCAATGAGTAGATTTCAGTATTTTGTTGCTTTGCCTTGGTATGCCTGGCTGTACTTTGGCCACTGGTGTACTGAGAATCTGTCTTCGATTTACACGAACAAATTGTATGGCACCATTTAGGCTACCAATTGATTTTAACTGTTGCGATCACACACGCTTCAATCAGATGAGAAATTGAAAAACAAATCTCTGTCTTGCTACGAGTTTGGCAGACATGTTTCTTCTGCTAGAGACTTTTTTGGTACTCCTAAACAAAAGAGCTGTAATGATTACTGTAAAGACCTTTCAACTGTATTCTGGGCAATCTGCTGACAAATGCGTACATCGTTAAAAATACACGTTTGATGCCGGACTATCACTGAAACGCTTGAGGATTTTATCTCATGCAGATGAAGTGTGACGTGGTACAGCACAATGAACACCAGCGCTGAATGTTTCACAGAGGAGTCTGATGTATTAGGTTTACAGTTTAAAGACGTTTAAGTAGTGTATTTGCCATGTTTGAGGTTCCAAAAGGGTTCAATCATAAAGCGCACAGACTGGAGCTGTTAGATATATTTACTATAATAAAATGCCTGTATCAAATTAATTAACAAATTAATAAAGATTGTTTATTTGGCTGAGGTGCAGATAGCATCGGGGTAGGTGCCCATATACTGACAGGTTGTGAATTCCTCAATTTGGACTGGCTCTGTTCCACTCAGGATCGTGCCGTCGCCCCTATAACAGTTTGGGCCTGCAATGCAAAGGACATATAATGATTATCCACACTTATAGCCTAGGACACACAATTCATTCCTTATAAAACCTCAGTAGGCCTACTGGTAGGTCCAAACTGCTAAACTAAAAGAGGTTGCCATGTAGTACTTAATATCTAGGAGAACCCGGGTTCGATTAGCGATAATGATGACCAGACATTTGTCTCACAAAAGTCGACTTTCTGAAATGTCACGTTAGCTGGTGATGTAATAATACCGCTGGTGATGTAATAATACCGCAAATCACGTTTTCGAACTACACGCATAGGCTATGCGATAGCTCAATTGTGGTAGAAGTTTTTGACAGTGAGGTTGATGTTGCAAGTTGGAGTCCTGCGCGGATTGAGGTCGACAGATCTTTATTTTGGTCAGCGCTTTGAGCAGCTATTGGAACTGGTAAAGTGCGCTATGTAAGAATAGTAATTAGGTCTACTTCAAAAGACGGGACAAAGATAAACATATTTTATAGAACAGGTCGAGCGAAAACACTTGCAGGTCCTCGTGGAAAACGAATCCTACAACCAATCACTTTTTCATTTAATGTCTGTTCACCCATTTAGGTGATGTAACACATTTAAAATTACACTTTTAAAACACAATAAACTTTCTGTAAAATAAGAACAAAACTAAACTAACAATCATACAAGTACAGTCTATAAAAGTTGACCAATAACTATAATCCTACCATCTACCATCCTACAATCTCTGAAGAGTGTGCTCCCTTTTCTGTTTCAAAGGGCCAGTTATCAAGTATGTTTGTTTTGTTTGTGACATTGAGTTTAAGTAGAAATTTGCTTTACTATGACATCGCTAGGTTATGTAAGGGGTAATAATTGTTTAAACCGACACCTAAGTTTGTTGTTTTTTTATGTGAAGCGTCTCTATTTGTCATGTAAACAAGCAACTCTGCCTACAGTACTAAACACACTATCGCAGTGGTGGTAGTTTGAAGAATCTACTTGATGCTATTAATAGACATATAAACAAATGAATTTATTTTTAAAAGGTTATTGGGGGTGGGAAAGGGGAGGCCTTAAGGAGGCAACACTCAATGTGAATTTGCGAAGGATCTATAAAACTGAAAAGTGTGATCTCGAGGTCCTTTAAGGCCCAACCACACTTGCGTTCCGCTTATGAATTCCTTATGTATTTCCTTGCGTACTGGCTAACGTAAAATTTCTCAAGAATTGCGCATGTTTGATTTCTTCTGCAAAAAATACATAAGACGGGCTCACGAGGACCAATCAGAAGCGAGAATGTGACGTCACGAGTTTAAATGTCGATCTAAACTTTTGTTGTTTTTCCGTTCATGATTGAAAGCGTCGGTAGTGTCATGAAGGATTAAAGCATAGTACAGGAAGACAAACAACTGCGTATATTCAATTCAATTCAATTCAATTCAATTCAATACAACTTTATTTATCCACATAGGGCAATTACAAGATTTAGAAGCAGCTAATATTATTGAAATAAATAAATACATAAAAAAGTTTAAAAAACTGTGAAATTTAAAAGTTTATCACACGATTTCATAAGCACATGTCCTACCATACAAACATAAACCAAACACACACGCAAACACACACACACCACGCACATCATGAACACTCACAGCCGACAGTTACATCAAATAAAAACATGAAGGTAAGAAAATAAGGTAAGAATATCATCAATGAATCATCATTGCAGTAGGGCGGTGGGGAAAATGTTAAAGCGGAGATGATCGCATCAAATTTAGCAGTCGAATTGCGCAAGGAATAAAACTGTGGGAGCGGCGATTACCTTTACAGGCCGGTAAGGCAAAACGGCGCCCGGATGGTAGCACTGAGAATTCGCCCGCCAGAACATGCTCTGGTCTACAAATAATTCCGTTCGCCTTCTTAATGATTTGCCGATCGCAGAAAGAACCCAGGTCTCTCTGCCTGACACCGATGATCTTTGAACAGACATTGACAATGCTGGACAAGCTATTCCTATCCCTCACAGTCAGGCTGTGGAACCAACAAACAAACGAAAAAGTCAGCAAGCTCTCAATGAAAGATTGATAAAACAAGCTGAGAATCTTAGACTCCACAGAGAAAGACTTCAGTTTCCGGAGAAGGTACAATCGCTGTTGGCCCCGTTTGACAATGCACTGTGTGTTCACATCCCATTTAAGCTTGCTGTCAAAAACTGTGCCCAAATACTTATATGTGTCAACAATCTCAACATCTTCATTATGAATAACACTTGGCTGGACCACCTCTTTGACTCTCCTAAAGTCAAAAATCATCTCTTTCGTTTTAGTAACATTCATATCCAAAAAATTATCATCGCACCAATCCACGAAGTTCGTGAGGGCAAAATCATGATCTCCTTCTGGTCCTTGAAATAAAGACAACAAAGCTGAGTCATCAGAAAATTTTATCAGAAAACTATTTTCAGCAGTGCTTCTACAGCTGTCAGTATACATTATAAAAAATAATGGCGACAGAACACAACCCTGTGGAGAACCTGTGGAAGTAACCAGAATATCTGACAAAGAACCATTGACACAGACTCTCTGTTGTCTATTAGTCAAAAAATTTAAAGTCCAAAGTACAAGTTGATGACTGAGTTTAAAATCAGAAACAAGTTTATCAACCAGAATAAGAGGCTGCATAGTGTTAAACGCAGAGGAGAAATCTGCAAAAAGCAGTCTGGCATGCGCCTTAGGCTTCTCCAAATGGGTATACAGAGTGTTCAAGATAAACAACTTGGCATCTTCCACCCCCCTCCCAGCCCTATACGCAAACTGAAGGGGATCAAGAGCGGCACCAGTCGCAGTAAGAATGAGGGTTTTAAGGATTTTCTCCAAGGTTTTCACAACAAGAGATGTGAGAGCGATAGGCCTAAAATCATTGGGTTGTTTGGGGTTGGGTTTCTTGGGTAGAGGCACGACATTAGAAATTTTCCAAATAT
Organism: Oncomelania hupensis; assembly: GCA_036898135.1. Taxonomy (NCBI): domain Eukaryota; kingdom Metazoa; phylum Mollusca; class Gastropoda; order Littorinimorpha; family Pomatiopsidae; genus Oncomelania; species Oncomelania hupensis. Next base: position 78,774,415 of record CM072513.1, read on the forward strand.
CAGGAATCTGACCAGAATTTACAGACTGCTGGAAAAGGGGCTGAAAGACGCCTCCAAGTTGATCAGCACAATAACGCAGTGTTTTACCACAAATTCCATCAGGGCCAGGAGCTTTACTAACATTTATAGACTTAAACAGTCTAGTAACACACTCTTGAGAAATCTCAATATCATGCATTGGGTCTAGGACAAGTGAGTGTCTAAAATCCGAAACATCAGCAAAAAAATCAAGCCTCTCAAACCGATTATAAAAAGCATTTAAAACATATATAGAATGGTACAGGGAGAAAAACCATTGTAAAACACATGCAGTGGTTGTTTCGCCGGTAGAGATGGGACTGGAGTTTGATTTAGATATAAGCTTTATTGTTATAGATGAAATCTAGTGGGGGACTGACTTTCAACAGCGTAAGATGACGCTGCCTGTCAGCTTCATGATTGATGCATTAACTGATAAACCCCCGTAAAAGCGCAGGTAATACTGCACAGTTAGAAGACAAAAGAGCAGGTGAAAACCAGGCAGTTTAATGGATGGCAATTTTGAACTTGGGTAGGAAGGTGGGGTGGTTGTAATGTGAAGAAGAAGACAACAACAATAGCAACAACAACAACATGATGATGGTAATGATGATGATGAGAATGATGATGATAATGTAGAGTGTGAGGAGAAAAGATCAACAACAATATCAACAACATGATGATGTTGATGATGACAATGATGAAGAAGCAGATGAATAAGAAGAACAAGAACTGCTGCTACTACTACTACTATACTACTACTACTACTACTACTACTACTACTACTCCTACTACTACTACTACTACTACTACTACTACTACTACTACTCCTACTACTACTCCTACTACTACTACTACTACTACTACTACTACTACTACTACTCCTACTACTCCTACTACTCCTCCTCCTACTACTACTACTACTACTACTACTACTACTACTACTCCTCCTACTACTACTACTACTACTACTACTACTACTACTACTACTACTACTACTATCAACGGAATTATGTACAGCCTGTCGCATTTGAATAGATACAATCATGTAAGATAAAAGACTTTTTTTTTTTAAATAAAAAAAACAAAAACATTGAAAACACACACACTCACATTAAAAAAAATATTATTTTAGAAATTCATTCATTTTTCTTACCCACACACACCTAATACACCCCTAATATCACACATGTATGAAATAATAAAAATATATGAGGAATACAGCAACTATTGCACAACAAAGCACAGTACAAGTTACTAAATATCACAGCCAAGGGAAACAATTCAGTATACGTGTTAAAAAAAACTCACCAGCACAAGGGAGGCAAGCATCAGACCAGCCATCAAGCTCGCACAACGCACTCCCACAACACACACACACAAACGCATACACCCCCACACACACACACACACATACCCCCCCCCACTCTCCCCCCCCCCACTCTCCCCCCCCCCCACACACACAACGGTAGTTAACTTTAAAAAGTATAGCAATATAAAATACTACAGAATTACGTTAAAAAGCGCGAAAAACATAACTGAAGAACATGATAATGTATAATAAATTACATTTTTAAAAGTCACAGAACTTCGTTGTAAATAAAAATAAGTTCTCCAAAATCTGGCACTGGATAAAGGTTAAAAAGTTGAAAAAGAAACATTTTTGCCAAATTTCTCGACTTGGACCATACGCCTCCTTACCGAGGCACTCGCACCCCTTCCTGACCTTCGTCCCACTGCTACGGGCAGCCGCAATTCACACTTTTCTGCTATCCTATGCACCAACGGGAATCCCCTCAATGAAACATACTTCCGGTTTCTTTCTCCGCGTGTTTTAGTGAGTTATTTCCAAATATTCAAGAATAATAACATGTGTCACTGGCCACCAGTATCGTACCCTCACATATTTTAATTTTTTTTGCTGCAGTTTATTATCCCTTTCTATCGCCAGTGGCGCGCCTAAACCCTACCTACCTAACATTATTTGTGAATTTTGAAAAATATTCGGAAAAACATAACGCCCAGATGCTGGCTCGAACCCACACCTTTCAGGCGCCATTGGTTTCTGGCTTGTGGACAAGGCAAGTTAGTCCCGCCTTAGCCCACTTGGCCACAACGCTCGCCTAACATAGTCAGCTACTTCGTGTTTTGTGAAGGTTGCGACGGCGAAGCTATGGAAAGCTACAAGAGTCTTCAGGTCCTGTTTCACTTTCTGTCGATGATCGACGCACCTCCGAAGTCGCCACAAATACAGGCCTCTACGATTGTTTTTTTTTTTGCATCCTTTCACTGAGCATGTACTTCCTCCACCGTTTTTATACTTATCCCACTCGTTTTCTGGCTCTAACAATCGTCGTTTTCGGCAATTTGCCATATTTAAAAGTCACGCATCAAGCTTTAATAAAAGCAAAACAAGCCAGACCGGAACTTGGTTTCATGCGAACCTCGTTTTAATTTATAATGGCGATACCCACGAGTTTTTATGAGAGGTGCCGGAAAGTTGTGAATACCCACCGTACCGACTACTGGGTGTTGCGACGTCCCGCAACATTGATCCGGAGGTCAGGGAGGTGGGTACGAGTCTCCGGTTTAGGGAGTATTGATGTATCCAAGCGGGAAATCTGGGAATAGCTTGCCTGGATCGACAAAACCCTCGCCGTCCCTGCCCAGTCCTGGCCTGGGACGGCATGGGAGACAATATATTCCAGGGAACACTCCGCTTTGTTTACTACTATAGTTCGCGTATAAACCCACTATTCGTAATAAGCGCGATTGAACAGGTCTAGGTACTGTGCATGTATAAAAAAACTAACAAATTATTGTTTCAAACAAACTCACAGACATTCCTAACATAGTAATAGATCCTGTGTACACTGCACAATTTTGTGCCGAAGAAATAAGATAAAACCTAAAATCAGTAACTATGTTATTTTTGAGTGTGTTGCATACTATCCAAAATAACTTGTACCAATAATAGCAAACAATCCCCATAAATAAATTTTGTTGTCAAGTTTACAGAGTTATTTACCATCTCCATAAAGGAGCAAAGTTCAAAAGCACAGTCAACTGCCTGGTAAGTGGCCAGAAAGCAGAAGAGGGGGAGTGAACACTGTTCACTAGACGCCAACAGCTATAGTATTATTCTTGGGAGACCAGTACAAAGATATTTTAAAAAAAAACAAAAACAAAAAACTAAACTTATATCGCGTTACCTTATGCAAACATGTGTGACATGGAGTGTTGCGCTATACACTTTGCATTAAGTGGACATTGGGTTGGATTGAGGGACATTGGATTGAATTGAATTGGATTGGCTGACACAAGTGATTGTCACTGGAATAAATCTCTACTTTACTCCAACCTGAAGAAGAAGGAAAAGAGAACCACTATTGACGGTGAACCAGTATTGACGGTGACGGTAATAAACTTTATTTGTATTTGTTCCTTTCAACCATTTTCTTGATGATCACACACAAACACATAGGCCTACATACACCGATCAATCGGGAATGTAACCAAAACAGGGTACAATTGGGGAATGGTCTTTTTCTCAGTGATATGTACAAATCAAATTTTGTATTTGATAAAATGAAATACATTTATGAATGACGTAAAGGATTGATGGGTAATCTCCCCTGCAGACTTGATTTTGTTGTAAGGCAGCTTTCTAAACAGGTGTGTATAATGTACATACTTGTCTACCGATGCGATTTCTCTATATATGTATGGCTGTATTATGCTGTTTTCTAGTGGAAAATTTGGTTTTAAAAAGTGGGGAAGATTTTTGCTTCCCCATTTTTTTTTTCAAATACCCCATTTGTTACCAAGTTTATAAGAAAAAAATGCCCAGTTGTGCGGTTATACACACACACACCCACACACACACACCGAAAATGTGTAACACATGATATGAGGGCACGAACGTATTTACACAATGTTTATTGAATTCATAGTATTTGATATCAATGCACTGTACGTGCACTTATCAAAATACATCAAGTACATAAAACAATAAACTGTGCATGTACAAAATCATTAAACAAATGTAGAGTATTAATCTCAATTCCATTCCATTCAAATCCATTCAACAGCCCTAATTGGAAAATCTCAATTCCAATCCATTCAAATCCGTTTAACAACCCTAATTTGGAAAAATCTAGTGTCTAATGACTTGGGCAATAAATTATACTGAGTCTCACTCAGTCACATTCTCACAATAGCAAACAAGCTTCATAAAAGTACATACATATGATTGCTTAGCACATATGAACTACGAGAAAGAAATTAGCATTCATTCCGAAAGTTTGTTGGTACGTATGCTGCATGTTTCAAGCATGAATTCAAGGAGACACGAACCGGTTTCTTCCACAAGAAGTTACGTCACTATGTTGACTTATGTTTCATACTATATCGAAATAATATTTACAAAGTTGAATACATACTACCATCAAATAATGTACAAGATTGCACTTTGTGCATCACAACGAAAAACAAAAAAACAGTTTTCCTATATATCGTTCAGTGCATACTGGCGCATAATAATAGTAAAAAGAGTCAACGAATATTTATACACTGAATGCACAATAAATGCACAATAATTAATAATTAAGCTTATATTAATCACTAGTCAGCGATTGTCAGATATCCAGGAAACATTGTAATAATGTCTCTCAAACACAAATGCCATAATAAAACAGTCATGATACAGATCTTGAAAAAACCGGAAGGCTATTTTCATATCCACGTCAGTAACAATTATTACATATCCATGGGTTCAGGACCCGCAATCTGAAGTTTGTGTGAGGGTGAACCATTAGGGACCCACACGTCTCTCTGACTACCGTTGCTATGGCACCAAGCATAGTCATAAATGTCCTTCACCCCCTGCTTGACCTCGCCCTCTCCCTGACCTTGGCTGACCCTGGCCCACCTTACCCACAAACGGCACCCGTCGCGCATCACACGCTCCAGCTGAACACGTACAAGGGACGAGGACAGAAGTCGCCACAGTGAAAGACGATTGACTGAAGTAGCGGGCAGCACGCGGCACCACATGACGTGACGATGACCTCCAGGGCGAGTCTGCACAGCGGCTTCGCACATGACACTGCCCTTCTTGCCTTTGCTGACTTCCTGTAGCACAGCTCCGGTCTTGGCGCGTGCTGACCCCTTCAGGACACGCCGCCACTGACCTTTGGGAGAGATGTCCGTTCCCGCCGGAACTACCGCCAGCTTCCAGGGAGACCATCGAAGTTGCCTGAAGCGGAAGTTGGTGTCGGGCACCTTTTCTCGGTTCAGCTTCCGCGGAACGCTGATCTTGTGAACTTTGGTCTTCGGAGAAGCGACAGCGCGTGCCACCAGCTTCTTGGCAACAGAGACACCGCCTGTCGTCTTCTTGGCCTTGGCTAAGAGAGATGCGGCCTTGGTCAGCTTGGACACTGAAGGTGCTTTGGTCAACTTTGGCGCCGAGGACACGGAAGAAGGTATGGACGGCGTTTTTGCCAAAGAAGGTAGCTTTTTTAGTTTTCCCGTTGCTGACGTGCTGACTGAGGCGTCTCCGGTGGAAGCAGAGGAGTCTGCACGTCTGAGGACTCCGAACACTCCCTCCAGGTCCTTGTGCAGTGCCATGCGTCCCTCGCGAGCTCGCACCTCCGCCTCGTAGTTCTGCACAACGCAACAGACACAAGGGTAAGGCTGCGTACACACAATCAATTATTCCTAATCCTTTCGCTTATGTGTTATAACATGAAACCAGTATAGTAATGGCCTGTCTTAATTGAACGGTTCGTTGAGGTTAACGAATCTTATTCGAGGTTCACAGGTTCCTGAACCTTTTTTTGTCCACAAGGTTCAGGACCCTAAGTTCGGGATCTGAGAACCTCGAAAAAAGGTTCGTGAACATCCACGAACCTTCCAATTAAGACGGGCCATAACGTTTGTATGGATACAATTTCGGACATTGACAGTATGATTTATACAAAAGGAAATTTAACTGGATTTAAGGGGGTCGTTAATCTAGAACTGGTTTAACAACGATCGATATTGGCCTACTTACCGAGAGGAACTCGGCTCCTTTCTCCCTATAGCAGATGGCCATAATGACGTCACACAATGTCCCGAACTGGGACAACTGAAGGTGTTGACCGTCAGTCATGTCCACTATGGTTTGGAAGAACTTGGTGGCCTTTGTTCTTGTGCTGACTTGCACGCCGTAAATTCGCACTCCCTGAACAGACGAAAGATAGATCGTTTGAATATATTCCTTCTTGAAATAGGTTTGACCTCAAGTCATGAAGAGTGTACTGTGCTATTTTATAAAAAAAAAAGAAAAAAAAGATAGGTCATCGTGATGTATTAACCGAAATATCATGTTGAGTGAATCGACTGTGGTATTATTTTTTTTACATGAATTTCAACATGCGGATTAATTACGAATATTTTGAATCGAAATAATTATAAATGACAAATCGAAAGTGTTTCGGAGACAACAGAGCGACTACTAACCATTTCCCGAAGAAGTTTTGTCTCCTCCTTCCAGTCAATCTTGTCCTTGTTCTGGGGATCTTTGGGAGGATGGGGAAAGGCATCTCCGATGACCACCAGGACCCGTTGTGTACCAGGCGTCCAGGATAGATCCTTCCTGACCAGCCTCAGCATCACCTCATAGGCTTCAGGCTCGTCCCCTCCGCCTGTGGACTGGACGTTGTTGACGAAGTCCACCAACTCTGGAAGGTTGTTGCTAAAGTCGATGTGCTTTGTGATGTAGATGTCCCTGCAGAAGCAAGAGGATCGTATCGTTAACAGACATAGTCTAAGAATGTTGCATGTACAAACAACTCTCGGAAGATTAGCCGACGTCACAATGACTTACGTCGTTCGAACAATAAACCAAACCACTGCTCTCACCTGTCACAGTAGTCGCCGTGGGCAATGACGGCGGTGGTGACGTGGGGAAGATCAGTTTGCAGACGCTGCAACATGTCGGACAGACGCCCACGCACCTCAGTCAGGGCTGAACGCATGGATCCCGTCGTGTCAAAGGAGAAAGCCACCTGTAAGGGACCGTTGGGCATCATGGCTGCCATGGTTCTTTAGCGTAGAATTGAACTGCTATAGATGCCTGCCAGGTGAGAAACTTGTATTAATAGTTTATATCTTTAAAACTTTCACATTTAAAAGTGGTTTCCCCTCTTGGAAGGTGAGCTATTGCAAATACTTGGGAAAGTGCCATTGAAATGCTACGACCAAAATAAAATAATAACTAAATAAATTAATTGCTCATTAATGTTTATTTAATTAGGATAAAACCAAGTAGAGTGTTTACTTACATAATTAGACCTCATAAATCATATATATTTATAGCAGAAATTTAGGGTCTAGGCATAAGTGCTGTTCCAGGAATTAATAGGTTACAAACAAAAAGAATTGTTATCTAACAATATATTACACAAAGAATATGTTAATACTTACCTTTAGAACTAATTTGCGGATGACTTCCTGTGACACCACGAATAGATGCTATGTTATGCAACTTATTATCGCTGAAAAGAAAATCCCGTTTCTATTAGCGCTTGTCAACTGTTCCTTTGGAAGATTTTAACTGCCATTGCAGACCGTGCGACTGTTATTTATGCTACGAAGCTGTGAGCTCCGCGGATCAACGAAAGACGGCTATCGATTGGTTTGGCTATGTTTAGGTTTGGACTTCGCGGAGTAGCCTACCTAGATTTGACAACAGTGGGCCTACTGTATTATCTATTAATAGTTTGTTGTTGTTTTTTTTTTAAAACTTCGCGGATAATTCGAGGCTTATACTAACGGCCACCCTATCTTTACTCCCATCCACCCCACCCTACTCTCCACTCCTAAGAAGAAGAAGAAGAAGAAGAAGAAGAAGAAGAGTGTCGTGAAGAATACTGAGATAATTACTTTTTTTTTTAAAGGTTTATAAAGCCTATTTCAAGGTTCCCTTAACCATGAATTATCATAGTCGTATTGACCTCTTCCACCACCTAACAACTTGGACTTGTCACTTCATGACTTGTCAGTCGAACAGGAAAGGTGTTTTAAATAGTGTAAACCACGAAAAAAATATTGTTTATATGGTTCACTAGATCTACTTTAAAACACACACACAGGCTAAAATAAAAAACAAAAAACAAAAGACATCGAGCTATTTTTATACACACTGTCAATCACATATCAAATGAGATTTTATTTCGCAAATAACAATCTTCTTTTATTGCAAATAGCAAATTTGTTATATGGCAAATAGCAACTTTGTTATATGAAAAATCGGAGTGGCTGAATGTTCAGGTTTGTTTTTAGTTTCAGCATGGAGCTGAGTCGAATAGTTGAAAGGGAGTTTGGTGTTTGGTGTTAGATTACACAATTTTATGAATTGGTGTTTTATTCTATACTGACTGTATTGTGTGAGTGTGACTGTCAATGATTGCTGTACACTGCGAAATAATTCTCCTAGCTTGCATGTTGGGACAATAAAGATTCTGATCCTGATAGCAAACTCTGCGAATTTTATATTATAGCCATCATCTGCATGTAATTGTAACTTGACAGTGTATTATGACTCCTGCCAAAACTAGGTTTGGCAATAATTTGTGTTAACCGTGACATAATTGCGTTTTAGTTGTTACAACCGTACTAGTGGCCTTTCCAGTCTGTATCAGCGAGACCTCCTGTGATCCGCGAAGCAATGAACAGAAAAGCGCAGCAGTCTTATAGGTAAGGCAGAGAACTTACATAAACTCATGAAGTGACTCGAGCGGCTTGGGTTAGATCCTGTGTTGCCTTGAGCAACTCTTGAGCTGGAAAAGCGCTATATAAGAACTTTTACTTATAAAACAAAAATTTACAAATAAGTATATTGTTTTGTGTTATTGGTGTGTGTGTGTGTGTAGTTGTGTGGAAAGGATGGAGGAGGCGCGTGCGTGCGTATGTGTGTGTATGTGTGTGTGCGTATGTGTGCGTGTGTGTTCTGTCCCTGTCTGCAGTACAAAAATATATAATTGTCAGGTCAATAGTAATAAACCCCCATGTAGGCTAGTTTTGTATTTTGGTATTTCCAGACCTATCTGGAAATACTTTAAAATAGTCAGGGGATTCACAAAGAGCCAAATGTATGTCTGTCGGCCCATCTGTTTATGGATCCGTCGGTCCGTTGGACGCCATATCTCAAAAACCGCTACAGGGATTTTGACCGAACTTCATAGGAACTGTACCTAGGTTAGTGGTCTGCTTCCCGTGCCATCATATTTGCTCTACCTCAAAAGTCAAGGTCATGGGAGTCTGTTGCTCAATACGTTTTGGTCAATATCTCACAATCGGCTTAACCGATTTTGTCGAGTTCTTGGTATTCAAGTACTTCATTCAAATCATGGGCCACCCTTCAATAGATGTGCAGCCGGTCAGCCCGCCGCTCTGAATGTTCACTTTTTTTGTTCAAAACACAATTTTTGCCTTATTTCAAGAACAACTGATACTGTAACTACTGCTAAGAATAGCTTATCACGTCATTCATTTGTGTACTTTCTCGAAGTTCGAGGTCATTATTTGTTCGGCTAGGTGTGTTTATGTTTAGGAATACATTTAAATGGTTTGCCCTCTTGCTTAATTTTCTTTTGCGTTATGGGATTCATTTTATAAGGAAATTGCGAACAGAATTGTTTTGAAATTAAATGACAGTGTTGTCTGCCCATGTATTTATTTACCTATTTATTTATAACCTAATAAAACGACCCGAATTGTAGGCCTACGCCTTTTTTTTTATTAGCTGTTGCTAACCAACCAACCAACCAAACCACCCAACCAGCCAGCCAGATAATTAGAGACCGATTTAGAGAGAGATAAGAAGAACAAGAACAAAGTACAAGAACAAGAAGTAGAAAGACCAAAACAGACGGAGAAAGTGTCGCACTCAAACACATGTGAGGGACACACCCTTTAAATTTCGCTTGTTTTAATGAATCTTTACTCTGAATTGCCGTTAGCTTGCGTAAATCTGTAGATTAAGCTTACACAATGCAAAATGGTATAGAGATTATAAGTCCTGAAATAACTGAAAGCTTCTGGGAAATGTTAACATTTTGAGGAGCCTAAATACTTCGATTTTGGTGCAAATGGCTCTTTGGTGCATTATGGCTCTATAAAGTGGGTCAGTAATTACGTCACAGCGACATCACAGAATACGTCCTTTAGGCAGACGGCATCTCACCCCAGCGCACAATATCAGTAAGACATTAATTGTATCTCAAATTTGTTTGTTCCCATGTTTAATTTTAAATTGGATCAATAATGAATATATCATTGTGCTTTTTTATTTAAATTTTGAGACGCTTATTTTCGGTCAAACGAAATCTTAGTTTTAAGCAACCAATTCGTGAAAAAAGAGCAGAGGTGAGAGAGAGAGAGAGAGAGAGAGAGAGAGAGAGAGAGAGAGAGAGAGAGAGAGAGAGAGAGAGAGAGAGAGAGAGAGAGAGAAGCTGCTGGATCTGTGAGACTGGGCGTGGTGTACGTACCGTGCACAGGCGCTTGTATCTGGACACGCGATCGCCTATGCCTATGACGCGTCTCCCTATCTATAAATACAAGGTCTCAAACTGAATGATGCTAAAATTACGGGCCATCGCAGTTTTAACATTTACATGATATATAGATGATACATATCCAGAGGGAGACGCGTCACAGACATATGATCGCGTGTCCAGATACAAGCGCCTGTGGCACCGTGGAGGCAGTAGGCACAGGATCTACATGGGTCGGAGAAGTCGGGCGCAGGGTCCAAACAGGGCGGTGGCTCGCACCAGATAACTGCTCTCGGAACACAAGAGACGGTGCCATCATCATCATCATCATCATCATCATCATCATCATCATCATCATCATCATCATCATCATCGTCGTCGTCGTCGTCGTCATTATTTTCATCTTCATTTATCATCGCCGTCATCATCATCCAATCCAATTGTGGCCTGAAATAGTTCTGCCACCTCCGGGTCTTGCAGTTTGTCCAGGTCGAACTTCAGTCTAGTGCACTTTGCTGTATTTACTCTCTTCAAGTGGAGCCGGGGGAAAGACATCATCACGAGATCGTGGTCACTCCTGGAAAAGTGCGTGTCCTGCCAATGTTGATGCTTGATCTGAAGCGTTTCTTGACCATGATAAAGTCTATACAGGCCACAATTGGAGGGAAATTTGCACCACTGCTCATTTTGGGGGCTGGTGAAGTAGATGTCAACACCATGACCACCACCTTCAACTCAGCTGTGACATATGCCGCCACTGAGATCCTTGGCAAGCACCGACCAAAGAAGAAGCCGTGGATCACACCTGAACTTTTGGATCTGTGTGATAAACGAAGAGAGATTAAAAAAAAAAAAAAAAGAACAACTCACAGGGAGCTGATGTCTACCGAAAAATCAACAATGGCATCCGAAAAGGCATGTGCACAGCAAAGGAGAACTGGATAGAAGATCAATGCCAGGAAATAGAGAACGTCTGAACAAGAACAACAGCAAGAAGGCCTACAAGACTGTGAAGCGGCTGACAAGTGTTAAACAGCCCAAAGTCTCCACGATCCAAAGCAAGTCTGGCATATGCCTTACAGAAGAACAAGAAGTCTTGGACATGTCGACAGATGGACAGAGTACTGCTCTGACCTTTACAACCATACACCAAATGGAGACCCCTCAGTTCTAGCATGTCCCGAGAACAGAGAAGAAGAAGAAATCCTCCCAATTGTCCGGGAAGAAGTTGAGGCAGCAGTGCAATCGCTGAAGAAAGGGAAGTCAGCGGGAGTGGACAACATACCCGCGGAACTGCTACAAGCAGGAGGAGAAGCGATGATTGATGCCCTCACCATTATCTGTAACGAGATCTGGCAGAGTGTGGAGTGGCCTACACCATGGACCCAGTCGCTTGTCATCACTCTTCCCAAAAAAGTTAACCTTCAGGAGTGTGATAATTACCGCACCATCAGCCTCATCAGGCATCCCAGTAAGGTCCTCCTGAAAATAATACTCAACAGGTTGAAACCCCAAGCTGAACATATCATAGCTGAAGATCAAGCAGGATTCAGGGCAGAATACTTTGTGAGAAATACCTACGGCACCAGCAACTTCTATATCATGTGTTCATAGACTTCAAGAAGGCGTTTGACCGAGTCTGGCATGCAGCTCTTTGGGCAACAATGAAAGTGTACAACATCAGCCCTAAAATTATTGAAGTCATCAAAAGCCTGTCCTCCATAACAGCGCCATCGGGAACTGGTTCAGAACAACAATCGGTGTGCGTCAAGGATGCCTACTCTCTCCAACACTCTTCAACATCTTCCTAGAGCGCATCATGTCAGATGCTCTTGCAGATCACGAAGGCACAGTCAGCATAGGGGGTAGAGCAATCTCCAATCTTCGTTTTGCGGATGACATTGATGGATTGGCTGGAGAGGAACAGGAACTTGAACAGCTGGTACAGAGGCTTGACACCACCTCCAGAGCTTATGGAATGGTACTAAGTGCAGAGAAGACCAAAATGATGACCAACAACACCAATGGCATCAACACGGACATCAAAGTCCAAGGCCAATCCCTCAACACAGTGCATAGCTTCAAATATTTAGGAGCCATTGTATCAGACAATGGGTCCCGACAGGAAGTCCTCTCCAGGATCGCACAAACAACTGCTACCTTGACAAGGTTGAAGCCCATTTGGAAAGACAGGACCATCAGTCTACATTCCAAAGTAAGACTGCTGCGCTCCCTTGTCATCTCCATTTTCCTATATGATTGCGAAGCATGGACCCTCACAGCAGATCTACAACGAAGAATACAAAGCATGGAGACGAGGTGCTACAGAAGACTTCTGGGCATTTCCTATACCCAACACATCACCAACGACAAAGTCCGACAGACCATCACACAAGCCATTGGACAACACGATGGCCTGCTCACAGTGGTGAAGGGACGGAAACTCCGATGGTATGGCCACGTCACCAGATCATCAGGCCTTGCAAAGACCATTCTGCAAGGCACGTGCAAGGAGGTAGAAGAAGAGGGAGACCGAAAAAGAGGTGGGAGGACAACATTCGAGAATGGACTGGTTTGACACTGAGCGAAGCCATTAGGGCTGCTGAGGACAGAGAAAGATGGATTATGCTGGTTAAACGATCATCTGTGGTGCCCCTACGACCTCCGGGTTACGGGACAGGATAGGATAGATGGGATAGGTCATCATCATAGACAACCTGATTATCATCATCTTTTGATTCAGCGACTTTAAAAAAAAAAAGTCACTGACGTCGTTGTTGTAAAACATCACCTTCATCACAGTTGCCCACGTTGAAATCGTCATCTTTGTTTTTTGTCAGTCATTGAAAATGATGCTGTAGGTCTATTAATTATAACCATCGTCATCATCATCGTCACGAGCGTCATCATCATCATTATCGTCATAATCATCATCGTCGTCGTCGTCGTCGTCGTCACAGGGGGTGGCGCACTGGGTATGGAAGCTGTGTCAGCATAGGTCTGGCCTAAATAATGACATTCCCCACTCTGCCTCAGGGTGGTACGGCGACAACAAAAACAGCAGCCAACAACGCTCGTTCCATCATCAACCTTATAACACTGACTGAACTGTGAACAAGTCAACCCCGCTGCTAGCTACATATTTATACTGTGTCTTCCAAAGTACATCATCCACTGATCATCTCAGTACATGGACTCGCATGTATGTTTATTATCAGTTTTGGTGATTATATTTACACAAATAAAGGGCCGTTCGCCTGCTTCCGTAACATGAAATAATATAAAATTACGTGTTACGTTTTTTGCAAAGGGCAACAGCGGATACTGAGAGAGCGAAAGATGCGTGGCAACAGCTAGACTGAAGTTAAACAAAAGATGCTTAAGCTTAACAAATCTCCTTAATATTCTTCTTTTACGCCCGCTGACTGCTGTGTACACATAAATATCACATGCGCTTGTCTCTGGGCACGCGAGCGTCTATGCCTGTGACTGCTATATAGGCCTACGTAATACGCAATATTTGTGTATTATTAGACTGCATAATTATGTCATTCTTCTACTCCATTCCCTACATGTCCCGGGTTCGAGCCCTGTCCGGGCCATTGTGTTGTGTCCTTGGGAAAGACACTTTACTCCCGTTTCCTACTCCTTCTGATGAGAGTATAAACCGAGGCCGTCTAGTCTGTGTCGCATGCACTCCATCATAACGGACTTTAAAGATCCTGACGCTCATGTCCTAGACGGGTGAGTGCCGGTAACAAGAACATACCCAGCATTTGGCTGCAGAGTCCTATAAGCTGAGGGTGGCAGCCCCCAACGAAAGAAGAAGAAGAAGGACATGCACCCTCTAAACATTTTCTTATTTAAAACACAAAAAATATACATGCATCCGTTGCAGGCGTACAGTACTACTGTTGGCACAGTGGCGGAGAGCTCTCCTAGTGATAAGAACAAGGTCAAGAAATTAATTATAAATCTACAAATAAGGCAATAGGCCTGGTACATGTATGACCCGCCCACAAGGAACGAAAGTACGCAGGAATATATAATTTTGTATTCAAGAGTCATTTCCCTTCGACCGAACAACAAAATGGCGGGGAGTTTGGATACTTGTAATATTGTTCTGCGCTCTCTCTCCTTATTTCAGACTGACCTCTTGAAGATGATCATCGTGTGCATTCGTTTTACCAGATGATGGGCATCAAAGTGGCTGATCTTCAAATAAATCCAAGAATCACTGCAGCTGTTCTTCGTGGTAAGCCGCCTACTGCGTTGGCACACAGGCTGTGAAGTCCGTAGGCCTCGCCTCAATTACATACTATACATATACTATGTATAGTATGTAATTGTGAAGTCCGTAGGCCTCGCCTCAATTACATACTATACATATACTATGTATAGTATGTAATTGAGGCAAGGCCTACGGACTTCACAGCCTGTGGTTGGCAGTAGTGAGTAGATCACAGGCTGGGAAGTCTCGTCTTTCATAGGCCTCAATTACATACTATATGTAATGTATACTATGTATGAAGGAGACCCACGAGTTTACAAAGACGATAGAAAAGACTTCAGAGCCTGTGAGTAGATCAAGATTAATCATCATGCATCTCCTACTAGTACTGTACAGACTACAGTGTACTAGTCTAATACTAATGCTAGATGTGGTGTATCAAAAAGGCTTGCTTCAATTGAGTTTTACTATTGGTATTACTAGTACTATTGTTGTAAGGACAAAGTCAGGCTGTTAAAACTTTATAAATGTCCCATTTTTTATAGTGACGTGAACACTGTCTCTGCATCTGCCTTTGGGGTCATTTATATTTATTCTTTCTCAAAGGTCAAGATCGTTATGGTCTATCCATGGGTCCATCATTTTCTAAACATGTTTAGCGCTGTATGATCTCAAAATTTACTAAACTGATTTTTATATTTTGCTTAGTTGCAGATAGTTCATATAGTGGCCCATCATTCCATGTTTTATTTTTTGTTCTTTTGAGTAAAGCAATCACAACACCGCCAAGGAAATTGACACTTTTGAAAATGTTTATTAATTATTTAGGGGGGAATGTTTATTAATTATTTAGGGGGAGGGGGGGAGGGGAATGTCTGAGTGCCTGTGAATAACATTTGAATGGCTTGCCATCTTGTTTCTTGTCATGAAAATCACTTTTCAGGTGTATTTTGTTTTGATTCGGTTTGCTCTGCAGCAGGGCTTCAGACAGGAGAAGCAGTGTTGAAGCTGTCAGGAGCAGAAATAGAACAATTGACCAAGCTGTCATCAGGCGATGTGACGCAGCTCAAAGATGCAGTCACACAGGCAGTGCTGCAGCATTGCACAGTCACAACGGGTAGGCTAGGCCTATTTACTATTTTATTTGCAGTGATCAGTGGTTCTGTTTTTTTTTAATAAATATGTGTTATGTGTGAAGGATGAGTTGTACTTTTAAGAACCCTACAAGCATGAATTGATTTATTTAGAAGTAAAACTGCGACAACAGACAGATTAAAAGTCTTGTTTGGGAGGATGAGTTAATCGGGTCCTTTTGTGATGATGATGCTTGTGACTTGCTACGTGCACCTTCAGACAGCACAATTCACACACACACACACACACACACACACACACACACACACACACACACACTCATATAAACAATGTAACAAATTATAAATTATAGAATGATTCACAGCTGCTTACTATCATAGAATAGAACTGACAGGATTATCTTATGTCTCATCTCTTGTTTAGATCCCACAGATACATTAGGGTAGAACTGTGACAGGATTTTGTCCTTCCCAAATGTCGCTCATTAAACAGCAGTCTAAAGATCTTATACTTTCCTTTGATGCATGGTTTTGAAATCTTGACTCTTTTTCTTATACATTTTCTATGGAAGTGCGATAGAATATAACTAACAAAATGCTTCTCTTCCTTCAGCGCTGCAATTGTGGCGCAGTGACCCTGTCCTCCCCAGACTGTCCACTGGCTGTGAAGTACTGGACAGGGCTCTCAGAGGTAACCAGGACATTTATTGTCAGGCTTTTTTTCCCCTGTCGGATAACATTATTTTTGTTGTTGTGTTCATTATGTTGGTGAGGCTAAGATATGGATTAGATTAACATAAGCTGTGAGAAATAAAAAGAAAGGCTGTGCAGGGAATTGTATATAGTGACTGAATTTCTACAGCAAATGCATCTGTTTCCAGAAGTAATGCAATGATTAGCATGGTTAATACTTGGGTGGGTGATCACTAACCTATGATTGTGTACGCACCTGAATAAACGTAAAGTGAACACCCCAATCCACAAGTTGTCATTGGAATCAAGAAGGGTAAAACAGTGACGGAGAGAGAAGGACTTCCCGCTTTCACAGAGCTGGCCCTGAGAAGTGGAGAGGGTTAGGAGGTGGGCTTGAACTCGACGACTGCCAAGCTTACTGGAGAAACCTTTGGCTTCTGTTAACAATGTGTGTGACTTAATGCGGGTGTTCCTATTGTTTGTAACTTGCTGTGTGGGTGTATATTATTCATTGTGACTCATTATCTGCCTGTGTGTTATGTGCAGGAGGGTTGCTGACTCAAGGTGTGACAGAGGTGGTGGGCGAGAGTGCTTCGGGCAAAACACAGTTGTGTCTTCAGTTGTGTCTCACTGTCCAGTTGCCTCACAAGTACGGTGGCCTTGAAGCAGGTAAGTTGAATCATAAATCTTGGGCTCGCCAATTCTTCAGTATTGGTGCTTCTGACCGGTTGCCCACATGCGTGACGCATGTTTGATAACAGCGGATACCATCTTCCTGTATATTTATGGTTGCAAAGCTGACAGCATGACTCCTAGCTATAATATGAACAGCCTATAAGAATAATATTTTCTTAGCAGACAAACATCTATATATTAAATAACAAATCTTAGTGTATCACTGTGTTGTGTGTACACATTGTGTGGAGAGGATAATACATCATTACATGATACCGCCTGAAAGCCAGGATTTTTGGAATGCCCTGTGGACTAGTGACTTATTGGAATTTAGTTGTCCGTTGGAGTTCTTGCAAGTCAGCTAGCTACTTTGACACAAGATGAAAATAATATTTGTCTGCTCATTTTGAAGACTGTACATTATTCTCATTCATGAAAGTATCACCAGCTATGAAAGATGGAGAAGGCAGTTGAGAAAGAGGAAAAAAAAAGAGTCACCAAATGAAAGGAAACAATAATTTAGACTACCAGAAAGCCTGAACTTATCCAAAACAATAATTGTTTGGGACAAGTTCAGGCTTTTTTGTTGTCTAAATAGTTGTTTCCTTTCATTTGGTGACGAATACATTCTCAGTTCATTCCTGTGTGTTGTTTGTGTGACAGGAGCCATGTATGTGTGCACGGAAGGTGCGTTTCCCAGCAAGCGACTGCATCAGATGTCTCTTTGCTTTGCTCAGCAATATAGATCTATCACCAAGCGAGGTTTTACTGACTTCATTTCTGCTTGAACATGTTGCAGACTTGGTAGGACATTATCTATACCAGATTTGCTGTTGTTGTTGTTGTTGTCATTGTTGCCAATACTATCATCAGTATCATAAGCATCGTCATTATCAACAGCAGCTTTATTATCTCCATCATCATCAGCATAATCATCGTCACCGTCATCACCATCAACTTTATCATTATCTTCTTCAACGTCAGCATCATCTTCTTCTTCATGATGCATTTTCTGGTCTTTATCATGAATGAACATTGAAGTTTAACGTTGAGGATATGGAAAATGGGGATAACCATCTCGGGAGGAAGAGAGGGTAGGGACTTTAATCAACATCGAACCATCAGTGCAATTACGCTTCTAAAATGGACAGTTAAAAATTGCCACCCTTTTCTTGCCAACCAATGGATTCAAACCAATGTCGTCAGTGTGCCAATTGAGCACTACCATCTTGGCCATCAAATTGGAGGTGAATGACATTTTGTGTGGGCCAGTCTGTCAGTTGGTCATTTTTGCTATTGACCCATTTTATTAGTCAGTGGCACCCACATGCTCAAAATGTATGTATTTGCTATTTACCCTCTTTTGGGAATTGTGTCTAATGTTTATGGTGCATCGTTTTTGTTGGTTGTTATGTTTCTTTGTTTCACATGCCTGGGGGTGCTAGTAGTACGTGGCATTCAATACAATAATATACGGAACTTTTATGACGAGTGTGCCTTCATTGAGTCTTGGCATAAAAAAACTATTTATGCATGTTGATTGCTCAGCAGTGACCTACACCTTGTGCAGGTGTTTTTAAAATGATGACAATGTAGCTCAAGCTGCCCCAGGCGCCCACAGGCTGCTGTACGCGTATTGTCTGATGCACAGACAGACAACTGAGCATCACCCTGATGGCCCCGCAATGAGGGAGAAGGGACGTAATGCATGCTGGGTGTATTTTTGTAGCCGACACTCGCCAGTCTAATACAGGAGCGTCAGGATCTTTAAAATCCGTGCAATGGAATGTGTATACTCTTATTTGAAGGAGTAGCATGCACTTACCTGAGCATTATGGCCGTGTTTTTATTTTTATTTTAATTTTTTTTTTTTTTTTTTTTTTTTTTTTAACATTTTTTTGCCGCATTAGGCTGTCAACCAGCTTGTAGCCACTGCCTGGACGGTTATTGCTCAACAGTCAATGATTAAACTGTCTCACTGTCGCTTACACCGCTGAGCCCACTGCTCCCCTCAGTACAAATGTGCAGTAAACATATTGACCAGTGATAATTTCTGTGTTTTTGTTGTCAGGAAGGTCTGGAGCTGTGCCTGAAGAAGAAGGTCCCTGTGGTACTGGAACGCGGACGTGTCAAACTACTGGTGGTGGATTCCATCGCTGCTTTATTTCGTTGCACCTATGATGCTGGCAACATGAGCGGCAGGGCCAAGCACATTGCCACCATTGCCATCCAGCTTCGCCGCTTGGCAGATCAGTATGGCGCTGTCATCGTCTGTGTTATCAGGTCAGTGACCAGTTTAGAATGCGTATGAAGTTTTTGGTGCTCGAAAATGTTGTTATCTCCCCTATCCCTCCCTATTTTATTTATGTATATATTTTTATTTATATAATGTAATATAATAATAGTGTGATTAATAGAAATGAAGCGTTTTCTCCGTTCTTTCCTTCTTTGTTTCTCCATTTCTTTCTTGCTGGTTTTGTCCCCACTTACATGCTAGGTACTGCATCCTGAACTCTAAGTTATCTTCCTTCTTTCAGTGCCCCCCTCCGAGCTCCCTCCCCTTCCTCCCTGATGGATCTTCAAGATTATTAGGAACATCAGAGCTACTTACCTGAGCCAAACAAATAAAACACAGGTACCACGCACGCACGCACGCACGCAGATTCATGTGCACAGTCACAAACTCAAATCAGTGGATCTTACCAATTGAAAATATTCACACATGCATGTAAGTATGAATGCATGCACACACGCAGTCTTATCTCTCTCCTACTAATACACACACAGACACAGATCAAGAAAAGAGAAGAAAACAGACTCATATGTCACTTTCTTATGCTGAACACAGGTTACAGCCATCATGAGCAGAGCCACAGGCAGCGGTGAACCAGCGCGAACCTCAGTCCCTGCGTTAGGCTTGGTCTGGGCCGACCATGTTAGCTGTCGACTTCTCATGTCCCGATCACACGACCCTCTCCTTGCACACAGGTCTTCAAATACCACTCTCCAAAGGCATGAAAATAGTGACAGTTTTCCAAATTCCAATGAGCAAGACCAAGAACTGTGTGGACAACCTCCTGGTGCTGATTCCTCAAGTGGGAACTGTTCACATTCGATAAACCCTACAGATGTGAGATCTACCAATGTCAACACGTTGAATTTTACCGGTGGCAGCACAAATGCCGGACTGACATCTAGGCGACAGATTGAAGTGGTTTTTGCCCCTCACCTTCCTCACACTACGGTGTCACTGGTCATCAGTCATGCCGGTGTATCCAGTGAAGGGAGAGACTCCGAAAGAACGCTTCCAACCGTTCATTACAGGCAAAGACCTCAGTGAGTGTTCCAAGTAGGAATTGTTCACTCCCATGACCGCAGCAATGTGAGTCTGTGTAGTGTACTAATTCCAAAATTTACATTGTCCAGTTTTTATTGCAGCGTGTGCAAATCCAGTGATCCATCTTTAAAACAGCTTCATTAAGATGGCTTTAAATTGGCCCATACAAGGTGAAGAGGGAAAAAAAAAGAAAAAAACAAAACTTGGGTTCAGAAATTTTTATTCACAAAGATGGAAAATGTTGTTAAATTGTAATTTTTATATATAATAATTGTTATTGAACTAAATTCATTGCAGACATTGAAACAATTTAAAGATTGAGGAGAGGGAGGGTTAAGGTGGGGTGAAGTGAGGGGGAGGGAATGTTGTGGCCTTTAGCCTTTAATATTGGTTGGTCATTGTATACTCTACTCACTTGCTTGCAGCAATGTGGCTCTGTTTTATGAATTATTCACATAGAAATACACATTTTTGCAAATGTGTGCAATATTTCAAATGTGATTTTTTTTAATTTTTAAAAACGTGTCTGTCTGTCTTTCTGTTCATCCGTCAATCCTTGTGGGAAAATGTAACGTTGTAGTTAGCAGCAGCAGCACGACCATCAGTTCAGCATTATCACAGTCACCTCTACAATCATTCCCAATATCGTAATCCTCCTCCTCCTCTTCATCATCATCATAATAATCATTTTTACCATCAACACCAGCACCACATTATTATCTCCATTACTATCATCCTCATCATCATCATGACCACGATTATTGTGTCTTGTTTTTTTTTATTTTAATCTTCATCATTTTTTAATTACAGCAGCAGGATTATCGCCATTTGCATTATCCTTCAAATCATGATCATCATCATTGTCATATATACACCACCTTCTCCAGTTTGATTGCTATTGCCATTTTCAACACTATTTTAATCCTCGTCATCTTTGTCAACGTTCACACCATATCAAACCGTCATAACCATTACCATTATTAGCATCTCCATTATCATCATTGTCATTATCTCCTCCTCTTTCTCCTCCTCCTCGTCCTCCTCATCCTCATCATCTTTATCATCATCAGGCAATCAGTGTTGAGGAGACGCAGTAGAATTTGATGCTGATGCTGCATGGTATACTGACGCTGTTTCATTATGCATACAGACTTGATGGCCCTTTTAATCAATATGTCTGCATAACTGCATACTCGATCAGAGCAAGACATGGAGACAGAATAATAGCTAAATATGCCTCTATATAGCTTGTAGAATGAACGGAGAAATTACACATAATTTGTGATTTTCTGTACCGGTCATATCCACTCTAAACATAAAATGCTTGCAGTATAGGAATAATTATTATAGGCCTCTGTGTAGAGAAAATGTTGATACACAGCATTCACGTTGAATAAAAGATCTATACCATCTGTACACATACAATGTTAAATAATAGGCCTAAAATACATACGGAATGTAGTTTTCAATTTTAGGCCTGTTCATACAGAATATAGTTTTTAATTTTAGGTCTATACATACAGAACAATATTGAATAATAGGCATATGATATATATACAGAATAAGTTGAAGTGTGAACAGAATGATACCAATGGAACTTGTAGATAAATAGAATATGACGAGTAATAGGCCTTTAGCTATAGAATCTGTAGATAGGACATAGATTTTGCAGAATTATATGATTTTTATAGCTAGATTCTTTTAAAAAAAAAATAATAATTAGGCTTATGAATACGAATTGGCCTATGATTATAGAATGTGTATAATAGACTTATACTAACCGAGGATGTAATATTTAGGTCTATAAATAGATTATCTACTATTTTAATAGGCCTATTCCTATCGAACCTGTAGAATAAGCCGGCTTATAAAGTCTTGAATATTACAGGCCTGTTGCCTCTTTTTGTGTTTGGTTGGGTCTAGGTCCAATGCCGGAGAACTGTTATTATATAGATGTCTATGAGCACTCAAAACTTCAAATCCTAAAACTGTGGAGAATATTACAGCTTAAACAGTCTTTGTTTTATAAATGCATTATCATATATGCACATGTGTAGGCCTATAATTCAGAAATCTGTCTCTCTCACTCTCTCTCTCCCCCCCTCGCAAACACATATCCACAAGTTTCTTCTCTCCCTATCTCCCTCTTTTCTGTCCCCCTAACAGCAAGCCATGAACACCAAGTCTCTCTCTCTCTCTCTCTCTCTCTCTCTCTCTCTCTCTCTCTCTCTCTCTCTCTCTCTCTCTCTCTTTCTGTCTATCTCTGTGTGCGTGTGGACGACACAGTTTGACTGGCATGAGTCATACCTCTAAAGGGCCTTTATCTTGACAAAAATAAAAAACTGCAAAGCAAAGGATTTCAATACCTTTAACCAGTGACTGAGTCAGATGAACACCCCTGCCTTGAACCTTAAAACTTGGTTGACAACTTTCCCGCTCTCTCTGTCTGTCTCACTCTCTGTCTCTCTGTCTGTCTGTCTCTCTCTCTCTCTCTCTCTCTCTCTCTCTCTCTCTCTCTCTCTCTCTCTCTCTCTCTCTCTCTCTCTCTCTCTCCCTCCCCTAAGTAGTAAGTTGATAGTTTTCTTACGCTCTCTCTGTCTCTATCGGTGTCTCCTCTTTTACTCTCTGTTTCTCTCTCTCTCTCTGTTTCTCTCTCTCTCTCTCTCTGTTTCTCTCTCTCTCTCTCTCTCTCTCTCTCTCTCTCTCTCTCTCTCTCTCTCTCTCTCTCTCTCTCTCTCTCTCTGTGTGTCTCTGTCTCTTGGAGGCCTGCTACAGAAACACAAAAAATATAGATAAACTAATTTTCTGGTTACAGTGACAATAAAGGAATGGTTCCAGTTCAGTTGTATTACATGTATACTGTTTTGTATTGTTTTATATAGGCCTAGTGTGTTTTTGTTTGTTTGACACGGTTCTAATCCCAGCCAGATATCCATTGATAGGGGTATGACGTGCGCTGTAAGGAGGGGCCGGGTAGCTCAGTTGGTAAGAGCGTCTTGCTAGTAAAGGAAAGGTCGCTGGTTCGAATCCCGGATTGGTCAACGTGTGATCATATTATTTTCCCCTTTACCAACAACTGGCCCGCTGGTGTCAGTATAAATCGGTCCAGTAGTCACCTATATGCAAAAGTGTCGTGTGACTATAATCTACATACAAACAAACAAACGTGCGCTGTTGCATTCTTTGTGCTGTTTAGTGGTAGCGTCTAAGTACTAAGTAACCATTCTCTCCACTAGGTAACGGGACTCGACGCATTCTGTTCACACTTCAATTTTGCGGCGTACTATTTCAGAGAAAGAAAGCTTAGTCAATCTTTGAAAATAAGAATGGACTCGACTTGCTTTGCCAATCAGTTATATATTTTGCCACAGACCACTACGCTATTGAACAACCCATATGATATCCTGGGAAAGATTGGAAAAGATGAGGTTGTCAAGTATGAGTTATCATTTGTAAAGGACAGTAGCACCCGGGGCCATTCCTGCAAACTCTCAAAGCCAAGATGCAAAACATCACTCCAACATTTTTTTTTTTAATCAGACCTGATAGTTCTCCGCGAAATCGCGGAAATCCGCGAAAACGAAAACGAAAAAAAAAAAAAAAAAAGGAAATGCGAAACAATCCGCGGACACTTTGCTGGAACACTATATTATTCAGTGACTGACTGTATCATCAACACACACACATTTGCCTACAAGCAGAAGCTTGCCACCATGTTTGCCTCACCTCCCAGTAGCAGGTAAATTTGTTCATTGATACATGTGCATTATGTCTGTTGTGTGAATAATCAGTTCCACAACTACAACTTGTCTCCTAGTGGTCTTTTTTAAAGTGTGGGGAGGAGAATGGCATTCTTATGAAAGATGTATAATAGCTACAAAATGTCACTAGATGCAAAGAGATGTGTTCAAAAAATGCTAAAATTCGTTTTCGGCCGGGGGGCTTCGCCTCCCTGGTTACCTCATCGGGGCTTTGCCCCGATCCCCACCTGGGCCTGGGCGACCCCGGACCCCTGCCCCAATTCAGGGGAAACCTCTCTTAGATCACTATCAGGTCTGTTTAATCGCAAAGTGGTTGAAATTAAATATGAAACCAGCTGCCAGAAAGTGTTGTTGAGGCGCCGACCCTGAACGCTTACACAGAATAGATGCACATGCTGTATGCATATTATAATATATACAGTGTTGAAAAACCTCTCACCTCAGTTAGGGCCTAATCACAATATCAGTGGAAATACTGTTAAATAATTTTTTTTTTAAAAGTCTGTAGAATACTAATGCTTGGTCAAAAGATGTGGAAAAATTCGGCCACAGGCTCTGCGAGTGCCTAATTATCCGCCGAAATAATTACTGTACTGTACATGTATTACTAATTATTCGGAGACTGAAAGTGAAACTGAAAGTGTCCTAGTATACAGAGAGAGAGGGGGAGGGAGAGAGCGTCTTTACCCTGCTTACTAATGTTACTCTATCCTATCCCGTAAGTCGAAAGTTGTGGGGGCACCACAGATGATCATTTTACCAGCGTAATTCATTCTTCTCTGTCCTCACAACCCTCATGGCATCGCTCAGTTTCAAGCCAGTACATTCTCGAATGTTGTCCTCCTGGCTCTTTTTCTGTCTCCCTCTTCTTCTGCCGCCTTGCGTCGTGCCTTGCAGGATGGTATTTGCCATGTTTCACAAGAGTATAAGAAGATGGAGATGACAAGAGAGCGCAGCAACATTACATTGGAGTGTAGACTGATGGTCCTGTCTTTCCAAATGGGCTTCGACCTTGTCAGGGCTGCAGTTGTTTGTGCTGTCCTGGAGAGGACTTCCTGTCGGGACCCATTGTCTGATACAATTGCTCCTAAATATTTGAAGCTTTGCGCTGTGTTGAGGGATTGGCCTTGGACTTTGATATCCGTGTTTTTGCCGTGGGCGTTGTTGATAATCAATTTGGTCATCTCTGCACTTATTTCAATTCCATAGGCTCTGGATGGGGTGTCAAGCCTCTGTACCAGCTGTTCAAGTTTTTGTTCCTCTCCAGTCAATTCATCAATGTCCTCTGTACCAGCTGTTCAAGTATTTGTTCTTCTTCAGTCAATCCATCAATGTCATCCACAAAACGGGTGTTGGAGATTGCTCTACCCCCTATGCTGACCGTGCCTTCATGATTTGCATGGGCATCTGACATGATGCGCTCCAGAAAGATGTAAAAAAATGTTGTGCAGAGTAGGCATCCTTGACGCTAGCCGATTGTTATTCTGAACCAGTTCACGATGAAGCTATTGTGGAGAACTGCACTGGTAGCCTTATCATACACAGGCTTTTGATGACTTCGATAAGGTTAGGGCTTATGTTATAAACTCTCATGGTTGCCCACGGAGCTGCAAGCCAGACTCGGTCAAACGCTTTCTTGAAGTCCACAAACACATGATTTAGATATTGTTGGTGCTGTAGGTATTTCTCGCAAATTATTCTGAGGTTGACAATCTGCTCAGTGGTACTTCGTCCTGCCCTGAATCCTGCTTGTTGTTCAGTTATGATTTGTTCAGCTTGGGATTTCAACCTGTTGAGTATTATTTTCAGGATAACTTGGCTGTGATGGCTAATGAGGCTGGTAGTGCGGTAGTTTTGACACTCCTGAAGGTTACCCTTTTTGGGAAGAGTGATGACAAGCGACTTGGTCCATGGTGTAGGCCACTCTCTACTCTGCCAGATCTTGTTACAGTAATGGCGAGAGCGTCAACAATGTTACTCTAAGTAGGCTTATACGGTTTATCACCTAGGAGCAAGGGAATAAAATACAGTAGTAAGCTTATCTAATAGGAAGTAGAAATAGTACATTTGATTTATCATTCATATAGAGATTAGAAAACATTGTTTTGTGCATGTAAGACTAGGGGAAAGAGAGAGAGGGGGGGGGGGGGGGCAGAGGGGGATTGAACTCCGTTTTTTCAATAAAGTTTTCCCATAGACCTTTATCGCCCACTCATGAAATCACACACTTCATTACCCAAATCCCAGTAACTACCCCACCTCTCCCCACCACACACACACACCACACACGCACGCAATTTCTCCTACAACGATATTTAGGCCAGGCCAATTACCCCACAACAAGGAAATATCTACGAACAAGAATAAGGCCTATCTGGAGCAAGAATGGTGCATTAATCGTAAAGAACGGACCACGGTTACTGTGCTGTCTAGGAATGAGAAACCATCTAACCCGTGTTTATTGCACACACACACCCCAACAACGATATTTATTATTGAAGAATACAAATTAAGATGAAGCAAAAAAACAACGAACAGAAAGAAAGAAAAAAAAAACAACGAGCAATTTATTATACAAGTACATAAATGGTGTACTGTTATTAATAGAGCGCAGATTTGTGCACTCTTACGATTTTGGCGTAATTTTTACGCGAAAATTTAATTTTACGCCAATTACGACTTTGAGTACAATTTTACACCTACCTTTTTTTTTTATCTTGTAATTTTGACTTTGGCAGTTTTGCGGATATATAATCAACAGACAGATTTCTGGAAACTGAAGTGCTGTGTGATATGTTGTGAAGTGATCCACTTGCTTTTGGTATGTATGATTCATTAATTGACATCGTGCTTTGAATCATATTTGAGTGTAAAGTTAAAAAGGCGTGAAAAAATATTTATGTTGGTGAATTACACCAAAGTTGTGTAAATTACACTTTTTGGCCTGGGAAATACACCAGCTCATTTTTCGGGGTGCACAGGTCTGAGAGCGCAATTATGATGGAGGAGGGAGGAGACTTAGAAGCTAGAACGCATTGAAGCGAAGTGTGGTTCGTTAGTGTAATAACTGAGCCAGGACACAGAGCAACCGTTTTGCTTCTTTATTACGTTCTTGCCAAGTGCGCCTCCTCGCACGAGAGTTACAAGGGAGGTAATTCTATTGTCTTAACACTCCTCCTTTTAAGTTTTAACGTAAGTTAACAGTGAACAATAAAACTAATAAGCAGTAATTCAAATGCTTGCAATGTAAACTAAAACTACTGTCTCTGAGATCCCTGGGTAAAATAATAAAAATCAACAACGTCCATCAGGAAATATATCAACTACAAAAGAATACGAAAAGAAAACGTCCAGTCTTCTGGTAAAAATGATTAGATCGTGAGTTTGAACACATATCAAACGATTTACAAGTTCAGTCTGTCCGGAGGTTTACGTGTTCTTTTTGGGCGGTCAGCTAAAGCAGAAGCAGGTCGGTTGAACTCAGCCAGCTGTGGGGCGGATTCTCCAAGGCTCAGGCGCAAACTGGAACTTCCTTCTGGAACATCATTAGGCGAGCCCGTTCGTAGTGGAAGACTTCTGCTTTGTAGACCACTGGTAGAACGTGGAGATCTGGAACACGCAGCTGTGGCTGGACACGCGCCACCCGAGACCTCAGGTACAGCTGGCTCTGGGGCAGGAGCAACATCGGACTTGTATGGTGCAGGATTAGCAAGAGCCAAGGTTTGGGGCGTAACTTCTGAGGGATCCTCAAATGGAAGAGACAAATCAGAAGTCATGGCAAAAGGAGGGGTTTGTTCTTGCTTTTCTGCTACCCAGCATCTGCGAATCTGGTCAAGATGGCGACGCACAACTCGGCAATCTTGGAGCTTGACTCTGTAGGACAAAGGACCAGTGACTTCTACAACCGTCCCCTGGAGCCAAGTCTGACCAGATCCAAAGTTGTGGACATACACTCTGTCCCCAATTTCAAAGTGTCTGTCTCTTGTACCACGGTCATGATAATGCTTCTGTTTAGCTTGTGCTTCAGCTACCTTGCTGGTCAGATTGGGTCGTACCAAATCAAGACGTGTCTTGAGACAACGCTTCATCAACAGTTCCGCAGGTGGAACACCTGTAGTTGTATGAGGCGTAGTATGTTGATTCAGGTGAAACAATGCCAGTTTCTGATGAATAGGCAGCCTAGGTGACATTTTCTTCATTGACTCTTTAAATGTCTGTACGGATCTTTCAGCAAGTCCGTTCGATGCTGGGTGATATGGAGAAACCAGCACGTGACGAATGCCGTTCTCCTGCATGAACCTTTTAAAGTCAACACAAGTGAAGGTGGGACCGTTGTCTGATACAATGGTGTCTGGCAAACCATGTGTTGCGAAGAGCTCTCTAAGACAGCAAGAAGTTTTCTCTGCGGTGATGTTTGTCATCAATCGGACTTCAGTCCATTTTGAGTGTGAGTCCACCACCACAAGAAACATGTGACCCATGAATGGTCCAGCAAAGTCAATATGGAGTCGAGACCAAGGCTTGTCTGGCCATTCCCAAGGGTGCAGTGGAGCTTTGTCTGGCATATGACGTACTTGCTGGCAGGCTTCACATTCACGTACTGTTACTTCTATATCATGATCAATACCGGGCCACCAAACGTAGGAACGTGCCAGGCATTTCATTTTGTTTACACCTGGATGAGAGGAATGAAGATCTTCCAACATAGCCTTCTTGCAGGCTTGGGGTATAACAACCCTGGTTCTGAACAGAACACACCCATTCTCCACACTAAACTCCATCTCGTGAGCCTTATACAATTTCAGCTCCGTTTGATATGCCTTGGGAAATTCTGAAGGCCATCCTGATAGGGTGTACCTCTTAACACGAGATAACACTGGATCAATATCAGTCTCTCTTTTAATGTCAGCTGCAGTGACGGGAATAGTATTCAAATGATCCATCAAGAAGACCAGTTCCTCTGGGGTTTCTGTTTCTGAACTGGTGGCTGGCATTGGCAGCCTGCTCAAGGCATCTGCATGTGTCATGCATGAACTTGGCTTGTAGCTTATTGTGTAGGTGTACCCAGACAGCTGCATCGCCCATCTTTGAATTCTTGGAGACACGTCTGTAGGAACAGGCTTGTGTTCATTGAACAATGTCATAAGGGGCTTATGGTCAGAGTAAAGCCAGAAGTGACGCCCAAAGATGTAGTCACGGAACTTCTTTACCCCGAACGTTACAGCAAGAGCTTCTCTTTCAATGTTGGAATAGTTCCGTTCTGCTTTGTTCAAAGATCTGGAGGCATATGCAATGGGGCGCTCTGTCCCGTCAGGTAGTCTGTGGGCTAGAACAGCTCCTAGACCCACTGATGAAGCATCACAGGACAAGGTGACTTCCATGTCTGGATTGAAGTGAGCCAACAAGTCAGCTGACGACAACATTTCTTTCACCTTTTTGAAAGCTTGACTCTGTTGATCCCCCCATCTGAAGACAACTCCTTTACGAAGGAGGCTATTCAATGGAGACAAGACAGTTGAAAGGTGTGGAAGAAACTTCACGTAGAAGTTGACTAGTCCAAGGAAGGACTTCAGCTCAGAAGCATTTTTAGGAATAGGGGCATCTTGGACTGCTTTCACTTTATCTGTTGTAGGTTGAATTCCATCTGCTGTGATTCTGTGCCCGAGGTATGTAACCTCTGGAAGCATAAACTCACATTTTCCTTTCTTCAATCGGAAACCTTCTGCATCAAGTCTGCGAAGAACTTCCCTGAGGTGAATGACATGACTCTCATCTGTGCTTCCAGTTATGAGAATGTCATCTTGAAACACAGCTACTTGCGGGATATCTTGCAGCAAGCAGTCCATCGTTCTTTGGAAGATGGCAGGAGCTGCTGAGACACCGAAAGGTAAGCGATTGTACCTGAACAGTCCCTTCGGCGTGTTAATTGTGGTGAGATCTTTAGAAGCCTCTGTGAGCGGCAGTTGTTGGTAGGCATGGGTCAAGTCAAGCTTTGTAAATGTTTTACCACCAGCAACCTTATTGAAGAGGTCTTCAATGCGAGGCAGTGGATAAATATCAGCTTTAGCCACTGTGTTCACTGTGACTTTGTAATCACCACAAAGTCTAACGGTTCCATCAGACTTTAGAACAGGGACTATTGGTGCCGCCCAGTTAGAATGTTTCACTGATTCAATAATGCCCTCATCTTCCAATCGCTGAAGTTCAACATCAACCTTGTTGCGCAGTGCGTAAGGTACAGTTCTAGCTTTGTAGAACTTGGGTGTACAGCCCTCTTCCACATGAAGAGTGACAGGGAACGACTTGACGTGTCCTAGCTCTTCTTTGAACAAGTTGGGAAATCTATTGATTTCCGCTTGGCATGATGGTTTCTCAGTCACATGATGCACCAGGACAGCTGTTTCCATCTCTAATCCCCGGATCCAGTTTCTGCCCAGTAGATTAGGCCCCTTTCCACCAACCACTATGATGGGCAGAAGGGCAGACTTCTCGTTGTGTGAAGCAAGAACTGTAGCCTGTCCAAGAACTGGTATCTGTGACCCTGTGTATGTTCTGAGTGCTGTGTTGCATGGCTCTAGAGGCAAATTCTTCTTACCAAAGGTTTTGTGGAATTGTTGCTCGCTCATCAGAGATACTGATGCACCAGTATCTATTTCAAAAGCTACTTGTTTGCCTTCGACGGTGAGACGAATCATGTATGGTTCACTGACACTCTTTGATGGTGAACTATGGTTCACTTGCTCATTTTGATCCATGTCACTGAACCCAAATTTATTTCTTGACGAAATATCCTTTCCTCTAGAACGGCAGACGGCAGAGAGGTGTCCCAATTTCTTGCAGTGATTGCATCTGTAAAGCTTGTAGGGACAATCAATAGATGAATGTTGCCTGCCGCATCGATAACACCTTTGAGTTTCATTAGGTTTAGCACTAACCGATGATGAAACCCGTGCTGCAGCACTTTTGTGGACAATTTTTACTTCTGATGAATCTAAACGATCCACACCCTGACTATGGAGGGCAGCTGAATGAGTAGCAGCTGCTTCCATTGCTTGAGCAATCTCTATTGCTTTCGTAAAGGTAAGCTCTTTCTCAGACAACAGTTTTTTCTGGATGGCGGCATTAGACAGACCACAGACGAACCTGTCTCTCAGTGCATCTTGAAGAAACTGGGCAAAATCACACGTAGAAGCCAAACGTCTCAGTTCTGCTGCAAAATCATTCACCTTCTCGGTTTCAGATTGACATTTATTGTGAAACTTGAACCTTTCACCAATGACTAGTGGTTTGGGTGACACATGCGCCTTCAGAATTGCAACTAATTCATCATAAGTCTTTGAAGCAGGAGCATCAGGTGAACAAAGAGAGCGCAGTAAACTGTAATACTTGGCACCAATAACAGAAAGAAACACGCTCTTCTTTTTATCATCAGCAATGTCATTAGCTTCAAAGTACATTCCAAGTCTCTCAGTGTAGCAATCAAAGTCTTCAACTGAATGGTTGAATTCATTGAAAGTGTCTTTCTGCGCCATATTATTCACGTAGAATTAGTATTCTTCCTTTTTTTTTTACAAAAATTTTCCGGCCGAAAAATAGATTACGCAAACGTCACAGCACAAACGTCACAGCGCGTCACTGCTTCTAGATCTAACACTGAATCACACAAAACGCCTCTAATTTCCAGGAACAACTAACCTGTGAATTTATAGAGATAACCTACTGCTAGTCTGTCACTTTATGCACAAGCACTGCAGGTCCAGAGTGGGTTATAAATCATATGCTCGTCGCCAATTTGTAATAACTGAGCCAGGACACAGAGCAACCGTTTTGCTTCTTTATTACGTTCTTGCCAAGTGCGCCTCCTCGCACGAGAGTTACAAGGGAGGTAATTCTATTGTCTTAACAGTTAGCACAATTAGTTGTTTTGGACCCAAATCGCAAATCACTGTTGGCCAGCTTACATCTTCTTTGCCAGCACTCAATCTTATATATATGGAAGACAGAGGTGGGGAAGGGGAGGGTGTTGGTGGGTGCGGAAATTGAAAGGAGGGGGAGAGGTAGATAAGCGTTTTGTGAGAGAGAGAGAGAGAGAGAGAGAGAGAGTGTGCGTAAGTGTAAGATGACAAGATGAGAGTATAAACCGAGGTCTAGTCAGTTACACGCACGCATTTTATCGCACGGACTTTAAAGATCCTGACGCTCATGTCCTAGACGGGTGAGTTCCGGCT
This sequence comes from Oncomelania hupensis, assembly GCA_036898135.1. Lineage (NCBI taxonomy): Eukaryota > Metazoa > Mollusca > Gastropoda > Littorinimorpha > Pomatiopsidae > Oncomelania > Oncomelania hupensis. The sequence continues at coordinate 78,806,993 of CM072513.1, forward strand.
ACATAAAAATACGCCCAGCACTCATCATTCCCTTCTCCCTCAATCCCCGTCCGCCCAGGATTGTGTTCATTCGTCTGGGCGTCAGACTGTTGCGCCCAAAAGTTGCATAGTGGGCACTTCGGCCGACTTGAGTTAGATCCTGTATCGGCCAGCGCCTTGAGCAGCTCTTGAGATGGAAAAGCACTATATAAGAATGATTAAATAACTAGAACTTTCTAGCATGCCAGATTTGGGGCAAAGCGGTTGTTCACAATGAAAATCTGTCAGAATCTGTTACAGGTCAAGGCCTGCGGGACACGCTCTATCTCCTCCCCTTCTTCCCCTCATCCACCAACACTACTCATATTCCCCTTTACAAAATGCAAGATTAACAACAGCCTTCTTTTTCTTCTGCTTCCTCTTCCTCTTCTTCTTCTTCTTTTTCTTCTTCTTCTTATTTAGGATACTGTGGATAAACTGCTCCTACTGTTTGAAGAAAAACTCCACGACTTAGTTTAGGCCCACTATCACTCTCTCACTTTACTCTTTCCACCCCATATCCGTCTCTCTTTCTCTGTATCTGTCTCTGTCTGCCCGTCTCTGTCTTTCTGCCTGTCTCCTTCTGTCTCTGTTTGGCTGTCTCTCTCTGTCTGTCTGTCTCTCTCTCTCTTACTCTCTCTCTCTCTTTCCACGGTCTACCCCGCTGGGAGCTCTACTGGGCTCTTTACATGTACATCGGGAGGTATTCAGTGGGGAATACTCTAGAGGGGGAAATCGGATACCCAAAACTAATTGTTATAGAAGCAAAACTTACTGCATCGGGTAGAGAATAATTGGGTTAGCTTATGGTTCAAAATCGGCCGACAGGGACGTAGGGGAAATATATTAAAATAATTTTTGAAAATCGTTATTTTCATTGTTCGCCCCCTTTTGACGCTGTTCGTTTACCACACATTGCACTGCATGCATTCCACAAAAGTGGGTCGCAGGTGACCTCATCCTGACCTTAGACAGCATTGTTTTACAGAGAATGGCGGCAAACAGTGAGGTGCAGTATAATGTATGATAGGCGAACAATGTGATAATTATCTCTCTCTCTCTCTCTCTCTCTCTCTCTCTCTCTCTCTCTCTCTCTCTCTCTCTCTCTCTCTCTCTCTATATATATATATATATATATATATATATATATATATATATATATATATATATATATATATATATATACACATACATACACACACATTCTTTTTTTCTCTCTTTTTTACGATTTAGTATTTTTTCAATATGCTCAAATCAGAGAATTCATTTCTTAGATTTTATAGTAATATATATTTTGTTACCAGGGCTAATTAAACGTGAATGTTTGGTTGATAAAACAATGTCAAAATTTTATATACATTATTATTATTATTATTATTATTATTATTATTATTATTATTATTATTATTATTATTTACGATTTAGTCTTATATTAATAAGCTCAAAGAATTCAGTTATTAGATTCCTATCCTATCCTATCCTGTCCCGTAACCCGGAGGTCGTAGGGGCACCAAAGATGATCGTTTAACCTTCATACTCCATCTTTCTCTGTCCTCAGCAACCCTGATGGCTTCGCTCAGTGTTAAACCAGTCCCAGTGATCGTCCTAGGGATTTGCAAAACCGGTACGACGTCACAGTAAACAAACCCACTCGAACGCAAACCGGTAGGCCAGTCACGGAAACCGGTATGACCCATAGCAAAGCTTAATGTGTCACTATTTTTGCCACCGAAAATCTGCCGACGAATGCAGTGATTAATTCATTGCTCACAGTAAAGCCTACTAACAGTCTCCCTCTTCATTTGTCTTGTTTTTCTTTCTCTTTTCCTTTATTTTTGAAACCAGTCAAACAATATAAGAACCGGTAGGCTCTGCCGGCTACTGATTTTTCAACCGGTATTTTTATTCTCAAACCGGTAAAATACCGGTAATTTCCGGTTAAATCCAACCCTGCAGTCCATTCTCGAATGTTGTCCTCCCACCTCTTTTTCGGCCTCCCTCTTCTTCTACCTCCTTGCACTGTGCCTTGCAGAATGGTCTTTGCAAGGCTTGATGATCTGGTGACGTGGCCATACCATCGGAGTTTTCTTTTTTTCACCACTGTGAGCAGGTCATCGTGTTGTCCAATGGCTTGTGTGATGGTCTGTCGGACTTCGTTGTTGGTGATGTGTTGGGTATAGGAAATGCCCAGAAGTCTTCTGTAGCACCTCATCTCCATGCTTTGTATTCTTCGTTGTAGATCTGCTATATTATTAGATTGTTTAGTAATAATTGTCACCAGGGTTTCTGAAGCTGTATGCGGCATTTGCCTAAAATCAAGGAACCAAGATGACGCCATCATTTATCCGACAAAAAAAAGGGAATTTCTAGTATTTTGCTTGCTAGCAAAACAAGAGGAGATCAGTGAGGTTGACTTTGTACACGTTACTTGTCGTCGCAACTATACTAACAAAAAAAGTATAAAGACAAACTTGAACAACATTATTTCAGAATCAAGTTCACGGCCAAGTTGTTCAAGCACAGCGCAGTTCGATTTGAGGAACAGCTGTTTGTTTTGTTCAAAAACTGTAGACAAAACTGAAAAAAGGCGTCTACAACCAAAAGATGAGGGGTATACAGTTCGAACATTAGAATATAAAGAAACTCTTCACATGGCTTGTGCAAAGCGCAGTAATGATGACGGGGCACAAAAGGTCACTGCAAGACTGGAACTTGTCAATGATTTAGTTGCTGCAGATGCGGTGTATCACAAAGATTGTAATAGTCGATTTCAGTCATTGAAGAGTCCTTGGGAACCTGCTTCAGATCAGCAGAATCTGCAAGCAAAACGTGGCCGCCGAAAAAATGAAGCTTTTGCTGAGGCCTTTCAGAAAGTTGCGCGTTTTCTTGAAGAAATTGACGATGGACAGATCACCTTCAATGATTTGATCTCAAAGATGAAAGAAATCATTGGAGGGGATGAAGCATACAGCTATACCAAGATGAAACACGAATTAAAGAAACACTTTGGCGATGACGTTATAATCACATGTGTGGATGGGAAGGCTAACGTTGTTGCGTGCAAAAAAACTGCATCTTCTATTCTGCACTCGTTTTATGCCAGACAAAGTAACGACGAGGAGGCCCAGAAGATACAGATACTCAAGGCAGCTACAGAGCTTATTAAAAGTGACATAAGTCTGTTATCCATCATCTTTGTTTGAATCTCCAGACATAATGAGACTACCAAACAAGGCATCACTGGCCGATGAGCTGTGGAAGATGGTTTCTGAACCTCCCATGTGTTCTCTACCCCGTGACCTCCAGTATGTTGTGGGCGGAGGTTCCTTACTACAACGAGTACAAGCACCCTGGAAGCGGGGCTCCACATTCCAAAGCATTGTTGACTGTTACGTCAGTTATGTAAATAGCCAATATCCCCATGCCGTGGTAGTCTTTGGTGGATATGAGTCTGGACCCTCAACCAAGGATATGACCCATATAAGACGCACAAAAGGAATGAAAGGAGTACCGGTTCATTTTACTCATGACATGGCCCTGCTGTCTACTAAAGAAGTATTTCTTGCACACAAGGAGAACAATCATTATATTCATATCTCTCCTTGGTTCATGCTTGGAGCGGACATGCACAGTCATACAAGCGAAGTCAGACGCTGACTTGCAGATTGTCCTGGCAGCTCAACAGGCAACTAAACACAAGAACGCGGCTGTGGTAGATGAAGACACGGACCTGTTAGTGTTGTTGAAGTATTACCTGTGTGCCGAAGACCATGATGTCTACTTCTATTCAGACAAAAACAGCAAAAGAAGAAAGTATGGGATATAAAACGACTTGCTGATGTCCTTGGGTTCCCGCTACGTCATCTCCTGTTAGTTCTGCACGCCCTTAGAGGTTGTGACACCACGTCCAGGCCCTTTGGCATTGGCAAGGCTGTAGCTCTCACAAAACTGAGGTCCAGCACCTGCTTTCAAAAGGCTGCCAAAACTTTTCTGGAGGCATCTTCAGTGACAGAAGTAGAAGCAGCAGGAGAGACAGCCATTGTACTCCTTTATGGTGGCGCGGCAAAGAACATGATAGAATAGACGAACTGAGGTATCGCACCTTCTGTAGGAAAGTGGAACAACCTTTGTTCAGGTGAATACGCTGCCCCCAACGTCTGCGGCTGCACGATTTTACAGTCATCGCGTCTACTGGCAAGTACAAGAGTGGATGGGCAAGCAGCAGGACGCATGCCCAACAACATGTGGATGGAAGCTGGAGGGCAGCATGCTACTGCTAGTGACAACCCTGCTTCCTGCTGCTCCACCAAAGCTGCTGAAGATAATCCGATGCTCATGCTCGGGAAATTCTGATGCCCATTCCCGCTGTTCATGCAGGAGGGACAGGCTTCTTTGTTCTCCTGCCTGCAAGGAGTGCCGGGGTCTTAGCTGCTGCAACACTCCCCCACCCCATCCCGATGAAGTGTAGCAGGATTGGAGCACAAATGTTCAGTCAGCCTTGTATAGTTTTGCGTTATCATATTAAGTTAAAGAAACTGACTGCATAGTACAATGCTTTGCAGTGTAATCAATATTTTCATATTGTTCATTGTTTATTATCTGTTGTCTCATAGAGCATTTACATAACCTTTCTACATCATTAACTTTAACCAGTTAACAGTATCGTTAATTATTATAATGTTTTCGATAATGTATTTTTATTACCTTTCAAACGAGGTGCTACTTGATAGGGTTCTAACGATTTTTGTGGACTGTGACCTTGACCGTGACCTTTAAATAGCCGCTAAAAAGTATGCCGCACACCAACTGTGTCCGATTTTTTATGGGAAGTAGCGACTGATCGTGCCGCCATAATGCAGTGAAAATCTTTTCTATAACAATTTGTTTAGGGTCATAGCATTTTTTTTTCTAGATCCCCCAGGCTAGAAGGATCTATACGCCTACTAATGTCAGTCTCTGTAATTGTTTTGTTCCCGCGTCAAACGGAACGGACTCGTTCTTGTTTCATGCAGTTCGATCGCTTCCTGTATAATACGAGTATGTACGAGTGTGTGTGTGTGTGCGCGCGCGCGCGCGTAAATGCATTTCGTGTACCTGTATGTGCAAGTCAACATCAAAAACTGTTGTATGAAAAATAGCAGATTACTGTTTGTATTTGGGGGGAATTTGTTATGTTTGCGTGCCATGTGTATATGCGTGTTTGAATGTGTGTGTGTGTGTGTGTGTGTGTGTGTGTGTGTGTGTGTGTGTGTGTGTGTGTGTGTGTGTGTGTGGACTTGTTTACATGGCGTTATTTCGACAAACTAGTGAACATTAACATACAACACAACGTATGTGGCGTTTCATGAAAGTCATAATAACGCCGTGTAAACAAGTGGGTGTGCGTTGGTGTGTGTGAGTGTGAGAAAGCACACGAGTCCACAACTGACCTTTATAATCTGATTACGTCCCTTTCCTCAAAATAGTACAGCGCACTCACCCAAACCTACACGATTGGTATCCCTCTCACTCTCAGTAACTCACACACACAGACACACACTAACACCCGCGCGCGTTCTCAGACACACACATACACACACACACACACACAAGTATGTAAAACACCAAGACTGGGTTTTACTAAGAATGTAGGAATCGGAAAGTGGTTTTTGACAGAAAAGGGTTAGGGCAAGGGTTAGTTGTAGCGCTGCAACTAGCCCTTACCCTAACCCTTTTCCTTTTCTAGAAAATTGACCTAGTTCGTCTCCTATAGGCGACGAAATAGGTCGAATTTTGTTCAAAAATTCTTCAGAAATTCACTGTATTTTCTCCGTCCCGGATAGAGCACTCCTGTGTACTAAAAACACTCTCATGCACCACAACTGCACTCCCATGCACTAAAAGAGCACTCCTGCGTACTTAGAAAAAAGTGGGTGGCTGGAAAACTCTGGGTGACTAATACACTCACCCATTTCCTGCATAAAAAGCAAGGTTAATCACCCATTTTAGGGCTTATGCCTCCGCACACCTTGTAGATTAAAAAAAAAAAATTAAAAGGCGACGTCATCAGGATTACGTCACTCGATTTGCATAAGTTTGGTTTTACGTTGGAGGCATAGGGAATGTCTAAGTATAAACCAAACTTGAATCAAATCCCTCCAGTACTGCAGTAGTTTGGGAAAAAGAATGGGATTAGAAAAAAACTACAAATTATGACGTTACCATTATCACGTCACACGATGACGTCACTCAGTGTACCATAGTTTATTTTAAGTCTCAAGGCATCTGTACACTCTACATAGGAAGCTTTAACAAATTTTAAATGTTTTTTTTTAAATTACGTCATCGTGATTTCGTCACATAAGTTTGATTTTTACCTTGGAGTCATTATTAAAGTCTAAGTACATACCAAACTTCGAAAATAAAAATGATGACGTCACCATGATATCGCCACACGATGACGTCATTCAATATACCATTGCTTTGTTTAAGGTTCAAGGCAACTGTACACTCTAATAAATAAGAAGCTGTTTTCTTATTTAAAATATATATTTAAATTTATGTAAAATGACGTCACCATGATTACATCACTTAATTTGCATAAGTTTGGTTTTACCTTGGAGGCATAATTAAAGTTTAAGTACGTACCAAACTTGAACCAAATCCCTCCAATAGTTTGGGAGAAAATAGTATTAGAAAAAACGCAACAACTATGACATAACAATGATGACGTCACCCCATATGCATATTTTTCCGTCATCTTGTAAATTCACTATTTTCTATCCAAATACCAAGTTTCAAAGAAATTCGTCCATTAATTTCAGTGAAAAGTGCGCAAATCACTCCGGACGGACGCCGAATGGACGGACGGACAAAGCCAAAAACAATAGTTCCCAGAGCTATACAACTCGGGAACTAATAGTAGTAGTAGTAGTGTTTTAAAGCATATTCCTCACACACATAACCTAAGTTTGATAGATCTCTGCGTGAAGCCAACGCAAGGTCGACTCTATAAGAAGTGGAGAACTGGCTTTCTGTCAATCTCAGAATGGTCGACTTGAGTTATCCCACAGCGTGGCGCTCGCTACATACCTTGTACGGGATTATCTCCCGTACGTCGGCCCTTCGTCGCTCAATAATTATTATTGGTCGACGATTTAGCTGCACGCATTTATGTCCCTTCGCCTTTGTTTACACCCCACCAACCCTCTACGGTGGCGCTCGCTACATTGACGTTGTCCCAATTGTTAAGAATTGTCTCCCCTCTAAATGTCGCTCTCAATATTAACAGCATTATTCCCACACAGTGTAGGCAAAGTTTGCAGAGCAAAGCTCCTTAACACTCAATGAACGACGTCAGCCTCAACGCGGTCTCAGCCATTCTGTATGCATGGTTCCAAAATACACAGTTCCGTAGCTGTGTCGTGAATGCTGTGTCCGGTGCTGTAGCTTGACCAGCAAAGTAACACAGATAGGTCTTAATAATGTTACAAGCCTGCGGTCAGCTCAAGTTGTAGACTGTAAGAAGAAGAAGAAGAAGACAACGAATTAATTAATTAATTAAAAAGAAGAAGAAGAAGACAAGAAGAAGAAAAAGAAAAAGAAGAAGAAGAAATTAATTAGTTGATAACATTAATAATAATATCGGATGCGATACGCGCCTTATTCGTAAACCAGTCTCAAAACGTGGCGATCTGTAACAACATACACTCTCAACATGTTAATTAACAGATACTCCTACATACACAACAAACACACATTCATCACCCAAACATGTGGTGTAAGAGGCAAGGTGCTAGCAGAAGACGTTAATAAAATCGAATGTTGTTGTTGTTGTTGTATGTAGATTATAGTCACACGACACTTTCGCATATAGGTGACTACTGGACCGATTTATACTGACACCAGCGGGCCAGTTGTTGGTAAAGGGGAAAATAATATGATCACACGTTGACCAATCCGGGATTCGAACCAGCGACCTTTGGGTTACTAGCAAGACGCTCTTACCAACTGAGCTACCCGGCCCCTCAAATCGAATGTTATTTTGTGACATTTTAAATAGACCGCGTCCAATACCATTATTGAAAGGCGGTAATTACCCGGAGAAAACTTGGAAAGTCTCGTACTAAGTCACATAAGTTCGTTCCCTGCGGGAGTCGAACTCGCAACCTTCGGCTTTGGAAACTGCCGCACCTGGCCACCCTTTTACTTCATATACTCTGCCCAATCTTGTGTCTATGCGTTTCATGGGGTGTTAGTTAGTTAGTTAAAATAGATTAACGTCCCCGGACACATAAGCGTATAGGGGACGGGTGAAACACAGTCTCTTTATGTTTGCCTACTCAGTGCGGTATCGGACAAAGCGAAAAGTCTGTTTGGCGCAGTTTTGCAATGTCAGTGCTTCTCTCTACGGACATACAATGCTAGAGAATCAGCTCAGCTTTGTAGGGCTAGCGTTATCCTTTGCACTTTCGGTTAAAGACAGTTTCCTAGTCTGCGTAGACCTAACACAGTTGACTTCTTGCGATATGCCTACGCGCGGTTTTACTTGAGGCGGAAATGCAGTGGACAAAACGAGCCGAGGACGAGTGAAAAATCGCTTACTCAGAAAGTCAGTTGGGAGTATTATTTCTGTAGGTCTAGTCAGTGCGTCTCCGGTTATTAGCATTATAAGTAATGTAATGCCAGACGTCGTTATAGGCCCTTGTGTGCCCAGCTATTGATCTGTGTATACATTGCTCTGAGAGTTGGTGTTGTGTCTGGTGCGAGTGTGTGTGTGGGAGTGGGGTGTGTGTGTGGGCGTTTATTCATGGTGTAATGAGATGCTAAACTTGCCTTTTTATGCACAAAATGGGGTTTTTAGTTAGCGCCCCACTTTTTCTTTCTCTCCAGAACCCCACTTTTTTTTTCTAACGGGGGTGCTCTTGTAATGCATAGAACGGACTGATTTCTTGCCAAATTTGAAGTAAAAGAGTTAGGGTTTGACGGGAAGAGAAAAGCCATTTTTTGATGCGCTCTATACGTAAAAAAATAGTTTCCGATAATACATTTGGTCAAACCCCCCAGTTTTCCATCAATACACGCTTGTGTGTGTGTGTGTGTTTGTGTGTATGTTTTGTCGAAAGAGGGGTGTTTGTGTGCGTGCGTGTGTGTGTGTTTGTGTGTTCTTGCGTTCTTTTCACACCTAGACAACGTATGACTGGTTTCTTAGACGCTCTGCTGGAACAACACAAAGACGGCGATATTTATAGCCTTTATCCTATCCTATCCTATCCTGTCCCATAACCCGAAGGTCGTAGGGGCACCACAGATGATCGCTTAACCAGCATACTCCATCTTTCTCTGTCCTCAGCAGCCCTCATGGCTTCGCTCAGTGTCAAACCAGTCCATTCTCGAATGTTGTCCTCCCACCTCTTTTTCGGTCTCCCCCTTCTTCTACCTCCTTGCACTGTGCCTTGCAGAATGGTCTTTGCAAGGCCTGATGATCTGGTGACGTGGCCATACCATCGGAGTTTCCGTTTCTTCACCACTGTGAGCAGGTCATCGTGTTGTCCAATGGCTTGTGTGATGGTCTGTCGGACTTCAACGTTGGTGATGTGTTGGGTATAGGAAATGCACAGAAGTCTTCTGTAGCACCTCATCTCCATGCTTTGTATTCTTCGTTGGAGATCTGCTGTGAGGGTCCATGCTTCGCAAGCATATAGGAAGATGGAGATGACCAGAGATCGCAGCAGTCTTACTTTGGAATGTAGACTGATGGTTCTGTCTTTCCAAATGGGCTTCAACCTTGTCAGGGCAGCAGTTGTTTGTGCGATCCTGGAGAGGACTTCCTGTCGAGACCCATTGTCTGACACAATGGCTCCTAAATATTTGAAGCTGTGCACTGTGTTGAGGGATTGGCCTTGTACTTTGATGTCCGTGTTGATGCCATTGGTGTTGTTGGTCATCATTTTGGTCTTCTCTGCACTTATTTCCATTCCATAAGCTCTGGAAGGTCTTTATATAGCCTTTATATTACAGAGATTTGGCTCAAAAGAGTCCGCTGGACCTAAAACAATAACCATGAATATATTACAGAAAAAATTTAACCATCGGAAGAAACCCTACCTGATATTTTAATTTATTTTAATTTGTATTTAAGAAAATAAAATCAGTTGTCATTATACAGTGTTGTCATTTTTTTATAATCTATTTTTAACTAGAAAATCTTGTCGATGCTAATTGCTAGGTTTAGGCTATTAGATTAGAGTTTCGGGACTGGAACCCTGCCGAGCTTTTTAAAAGCTGAAGCCTCTTACCACTAAACCAAACGGCTTTCGTTTATACTGCCTATAAGCTATGCATAAGGGCAACGGATGTTAAATAATACAGTGATCTTTCACTTTTACAATGACACAACATGTTCCTCTAACCTTTCAGCCGTAGAGAAGATACAGGAAGGAAAAGAACTGCCTTTTGTCTGGGCCGGCTTGGTGACCAATTCGCCTCAAAGTACTCCCCTAATCAATACAACTGCATGGAAGCTAATGGGAGCATAGACCGGTGTGTAAGATCATGGTGTGGAACCTTCATTTCTGTCCTGGTCCAGCTATGTATGTGGTGGCGAAGCATTTGTCTTTCCCTCTCTGCTTCACCGTGGTCTTCCCGGGGAGATCTAGTGACAGCCGGGTACCCTTTCACAGTTTAGTGGAATTGGGTGAATGCTGTATACTGTTTCGTTCTTTTGCACCATTCCAAGGTCATCCGTGCAAGTAGCTTAATAAGCAACCGTGTTTAGTTTAGCCTTAGCTTTACGAAATAAGGAAAAGTGGGGTGTTGAAGTTATTAATGTCAGGTATGGATTAGGAAGGGATGGTGGATGGTCATGTTCCCCTTGACCTTGGTGGTGCTGCACTGTGGCTGCCTTTATTTTGTGTTTCTGAAGAAAGTTCCAGAGAGAGAGAGAGGGAGAGAGAGAGTAATTACTGATCTTTTGTACGTGGATTATCTTGGTTGATTTAGTTTAGTGTGGTCCTGATTCGGCTCCTTGCAGTCCGCTGGACCCTATATACAATGGCTAACTTTAGTCAACTGTAAGTTTGTACCCCCTCAGCCCTACCTAATGGCCTGTCTTAATTGAAAAGTTCGTGGAGGTTCAAAAACTGTCCAAAAGGTTCAGCAACCTAGGTTCTCAAAAGGCTCAGCAACCTAGGTTCTCAAAAGGCTCAGCAAGGCTCAGCAACCTAGGTTCTCAAAAGGCTCAGCAAGGCTCAGCTAATTAGGTTCTCAAAAGGCTCAGCAACCTAGGTTCGGGTTCTGGTAACCTTGAAAAAAAGGTTTTGAACCTCCACGAACCTTCCAATTAGGACAGGCCATAACCCATCCACCCCACCGCCCGCCCAACACACACTGCACCTACACCCAACCCAGTTCAAGATCATGACAGATGTATGCCTTCTTGAGTAGGGGTAATCGTTTGTTATGAGTGTCTCTTTTCGCATATTCTTCGATCAAGACTGTCACGTGGGGTTTATGGGCTCTGCACAATGGAATTATGGACCCTCACGTTTATTCGGTGGGAACTGCTAGTAAGTCACCCTATGAATTACTTTAATAAATTTATTTGTTTAGCTCGTTCTGTGTTAAGGTTGGGGTACAGAAATAGATAGAAAAATGGTAAAAGAATACTGTCACACTAGCTTTCACACGGCTATGAATCATATGTAGTCCAGCCACTTGATAACAGTTAAAATCACACATTTATTTCTTCTACTCTATACCAGATTCTCTAAGTACTAATCTAACTTAAAAAGTCTCAGTCACTGCTAATAGTTCGATCGCTGATAGTCTAGGCAGCTGTTATTTCTTCCTCGGGCACTTGCTATAATATTTCATGTAGATTTGGACTACTGTGGTCCGTTTTACAGTTTCTGAAGAGTTGGACTACTGTGGTCCTGCTATGATCAGTTTAAGTGCACCTTGGCGTGTTCACTTAACTGCTAGATGGTGCGGTCGAAGTCCTTCTGTGAGGTAGCTTCTGGTCCACCTTTGTAGTTGTGTAGTTGGGTTCCCTTGCCACGCTGTGGGGTCTGACAGGGTGTCTTTCAAGGCAGCTCTTTCCGTCTGGTGCGGTAGAGTCTCCTCAACCAACTAGTCGTTTCTGTGGAGTGGGATAGCTCGGGATAGCTCGCCTGCTCGTCTGTAATATAAGAGACGAAATTCTGCACAACCCTGAATAATCGGTTTGTGCAGAGCGTCTCACTGAAAGCCAAAGTAGCCCTCAGTGATAGCTCCACATCTCTATACCTAAGCGACGAACATTCTGCTACTTCCGGGTTCCACTGGAATCTCAACTCTAAATTCCTATACATACATAAATATCAATCGTATCTAACTATACACATACAGAATTAATAATATTATAAACATTCAGTGGTACAGCCACTGGTCTGCAAACATACATATAAGTTAAACAACAGTGGTTCCGTATGGTATGCAACATGGCGGCGCAACCGGTCGTGTTTCGCCTCGTGCTCGGCTCTTCCACGTGGTACGGCAAATTCGGATTAACAATTCACATTTATGCATAGCAAATTCTTCAAACATAATTTCAACAATAATACAAATATATCACGATGAAACAGAAGGGTGTTCATTTACCTGTTTGACAAGTTCAGGCCCGGGATGACTTGAGAGAATTCTAAGATTCCTAAGTCCTGCTTCCTGGTCTATGAGTGTAGAGATTTCTCTAGCTGTGGAGATGTTGACTCTACCTTGTCTCACACACGACTGATTCAAACTGTGTTAGGCTCTGACACATTCAGAACTGCTCTACCCACTGAGCCTGCTCTGATTGGTTAAAACGGTCCGATTCAAAGCTCAAGTGCTGACTCACTGCGCTAGCGTGGGTCGGGCTCGCGGTGTGTGGTCTGCTGTGTAATTTAATTGCTGCTGTGTTATAGTCTAACTTCTAAAGTTACAAGTACTACACATGGCTAAATAGTCACTGGGCAGAGTTAAAACTAGCCAATTCATGACAAAGACGACGAGATTGATCAAAGACCTTCACAGGCGCGATATGTTGTGATTGTACTGCATACACGCAGATACACTGAGCGAGAGAGAGAGAGAGAGAGAGAGAGAGAGAGAGAGAGACAGGGGGGGGAGGGGGAGAGGCGGGGAAGGTTGGGAGAGGGGAGTGGGCGGCACAGAGGGTGGAGGGAAGGGGAGTGAGTATTATGCTGTGTTGGGCGGACCGAAGAAAGTCAGTCATCCAGTTCAAGGTCAATCTATGTTACGCTAAAACTTCACAAGAAAAAAAAAAGCGTACACAACCTTAACCATTTATCTGGATGCGATTATGATTATGCTAGAGCAACAGCAGTGAGCCTTGAAGTAAAAAAAAAAAAAAAAAAGGCTTCTCTGAGACTCTAATAACATTCTTTTTTTGTCTTTCTAATAACAAAGCTTTCTCGGAGATTGAGGCCTATTCAGCAACGGTTTATATTCATACATGTAGTGGCAGCGTAATAAGAGTCTATGCTATAAATCCTTAGGTTGAGGCGCTCCCGGTATAGCGAACTTTCACAGAGAAGGAACAACGAAGCTTAATTAACGTCCTATTGCATCAGCGTTAAGGACGATCACCACGTCGCCACTCTGACAACAATGATTATCATCATCATATCAAAGATGAGATCCTACGGATCAAGGTTACTTTCACAGACTAGACTTGGTTGACATTTTCTGAACGAAAACATGAGGTTGCGTGCGCCTGCAAAGCATATAATATGTTAAGTAGGTATTAAATAATGTGGTTAAGTAGCTAGCCTATGCACACTAATCCAGCGACTCGAACTCTACTCTGCGGAAAACGATGCTTAACGTCCTATTGCATGAGCGTTAAGGACGATCACCACGTCGCCACCCTGACAACAATGACCATCATCATCATATCACAAATGAGATCCAACGGATCTTTTTTTTTTTTTTTGCCTGGTAGCTCATTCTTATTTATACTTTCTCAAAGGACAAGGTCATTGTGCTTTACCATTTTCTAAGCACGTTGTGCGCTGTGTCTATAAGCGTAACTAGGTTTAGTTGTCAACGTAATCGAGCATTTGCATAACAAAACCTCCCTTTGTGTTCATAAGTTTACGATCAAATAATTATGTTACATGTGTGCATGTATACGTACTGTGTGTGTGTGTGAGTGTGTGTGTGTTTCCTGTTTGTACGTGTGTCCTGTTTGTGTGTGTGTGTGTGTCCAGCTTATAGGTGTGTTTAGCAATACTGCATTTGGGGGTGCAGGGGGGGGGGGCATAATTACCCCCACTATCGCCGCTACTACTGTGCTCCTCTTCCTCTTAGTTCTCATCGTCCTCCACCTCCTCCTCATCGACATCATCTCTTTCTCTTACCTACGTTTATCGTACCCATGTAGCCTAGAGAAATGGCCCGTCCTGTACAGTACATGTAAACTTTTAACATTAGCAATAACTCCTTTGCTGTAACAAACGTGGATCGCCTTGCTCGCAAAGTAATATTATCTACCTGAACCACAGTGAGTCATATTTGCCTTTGTACGACAGCCATAACAAACAGAAGACGATATGTGCGTGAGCAATTAGTTCCGTTAATCGGCGCGGATCAGCAAGAAGAAAGTGGGGGAATAGGGGGGGGGGGGGGAGGGAGAGAAGGGAGTTCTGCGTGAAGAAGGGGAGAGGCTGCCCAAATATGGAGGTGGGGGTCTTAAATGTCGTATCTGTATGGGTAATTAGACCATTCCTAATATGCATACTAAATCTTGCAGCAGTTTGAACTGGATCTACTTCAGATTTAACAAAGTGTTTTTGTATACAAAGTGCGCAAGATTACGGGATAACTGACATTTATTCATTGTGCAATGTACAGTCTTGGACCAACAATATTGTTGGTCCAAGGTACAGTATAGCCGGTTATTATACAAATCTACCTTGTGAAGCCAGAACACAGTCCAGAAATGACGCTTTCGAGAAAACGCGTTTTTTTCCTTTCTGTTTTACGCCATGAAAGTGCCATCTTATATATTGTGCATTATACCGTTGGATAGATCACGAACCATGTAATACTATCCATCCTATGATTAGCTACCAGAACATTCTGTTTCGACAAAAACAGAGAAGAGAAAAACACATTTAGGCTACTGTGTTTTGGCTGCATAATCATGTCAGTGATGTCTGTCACAGAAGGCTAGATTTAGACCCTGCACTAAGGCTTCACGCCTTAAATAGTTCAGCCTGCTGTAGCCTTTGTAAATTAAAGTCGATGCCAAGTAGACGACGCAAGTCAGTTGTGTGCTAAGCATGGATACTACATTACAGTAAATATAGGTCAGTGGTGCTAAGCATGTGTACGCTAACGCTGGCTCAGTTAGAGTGACCTCATTCAGCTGACGTATGGCCAGAAACACCCGATAGAGGCGCCACTTGTAGTACTAGCTTTCGCGGGCTTTTGCTGACCACTACGATAGGTAGTCATTCTGTGCCTAACTCTCACACGAGAAGGAGCAACGCTCTGAAAGATATCGCTAGCAGAAGACTAAAGCAGGGACGGGTGAAATTCAGTTCAACTTAGTATAGCCACAGCCTGACATTGTCAAAAAGGTAAATGATCAATCTTTTGTTTCATCGCGATTCATTGATATTATTGCTGTATTATGTTTGTGAAGTTTTGCCATGTTTAGAATTGTGAATGTTAGTCAAACTTTGCTTGACCACGTGGCGGACACGCGACCGGTTTTGAAACCAAGAGAAGCCCCCACTGTCCAACTGTTGTTTCTCCTATGTGTGTGATTGCAGACCAGTGGCTGTACCGGTGAATGTGTATATTGTTAATTACTTCCCATAGAAGATTGTTCGTCACTTATATATATATATATATGATATATATATATGATCAAATAAGTGGAGCTATCACTGAGGGCTGTTTCTGCCATCAGTGAGATGCTCTCACCCTTAGTAAACACGGTGTCGCAGAAATTCGTCTCATATTTTGCAGACGATCAGGCATCGTTGGCCCGAGGCAGGAGGAAGACCACTAAGCGTAAACCCTGACATTCAGCCTGCAGTGGAACATCTAGCACTGAGCTACGATAGCCCTATAGTCTACAACCAAGGAGGAGACACCATCACCACACCTCAAGGAAACAGCTAATTGCTAACGAAATCATGCACCCACACTGACCTAGAAGGACTGTGCGGTAGTCCAATCTCCTGAAACCAACAATAGGCCAACCAGAACAAATAGCCCAATGATGAGATATTAGCAAATATCGAGAACAGTAGCAGCATAGACCCATCAAGGAACGAACTATTCGAAGTGAATTTGGACATGTAAGTTAAGAGAGTGTTTAGAGAATGTTGTATAGAGTAGAGGAAATAAATGTGTGATATTTACTGTTAACAAGTGGCTGGACTACCTATGTTTCATATCCGTGCGAGAGCTAGTGTGTCAGTGAAGCTATTACACTTTTCTCCCTATCTCTGTAACCCAATCCGCACCCAGACAGAGCTAAACTTATAAATGTATTAAGATTAGTCACAGGGTGATTACACTAGCCGATCCCCGTAGACAAAAACGAGTGGGTAATAGCATTCCATTGTGCAGAGCCCAGTAACAATAGACCCACCCTACAAGTGTACAACAGGCCGTTTCCTTGCACAATAATGTCAAAGTCACCTAGTACAATGGGGACACTTGTGCGTACACGAGTTCATTGTATAAATGGACATAACACGTGTTTTCAGCAATGTGGCGCGACACTTATTGGTTTTATTCATTGTTTGGAAATACCCTGTGTGGGTGGGTGAGTGGATGGGTGTGTTTTTATGCGTGTGTGTGTTTGTGTACGTGTGTTTGTGTGTGGTTGATGTGTGTGTGGGTGGGTGCGTGCGTGCGTGTGTTTGTGTACGTGTGTTTGTGTGTGGAGTGTGTGTGTGTGTGTTTGTATGTGTGTGTACTTGTGGTGTATGTTTGTGTGTGCGTGTGTTTGTGTGCATGTATGTATGTATGAACAGATACCGACGTTTTGTTGTTGTTTACATGCACGTGAGGCAACGCGACAGGAAGTGAAACATCATGTAAAGAGTCAGAACAGAATGTCGACTCCTTGTGAGAGAAATATCCTGCTAAATGCGAGCATCGAAACTGGGTGGATTCCCTCTCGACTCGCACGTACTGTACTACCCTTGTGACATTCAGTGACAGAGAGATTATTGTGCTTTCGCTTTGTAGCCCTAATATTACATTGATCGACACTCTGGAATTTATTCTTAATATTTATTCTTTCAGTTTTTCTTTGTTGTTGTTATTGTTGTTATTGTTGTTGCTCTTCTTCTTCTTCTTCTTCTTCTTCTCCTTCTTCTTCTTCTTCTTCTTCTTCTTCTTCTTCTTCTTCTTCTTCTTCTTCTTCTTCTTCTTCTTCTTCTTCTTCTTCTTCTTTTTCCCCCCGTTGGGGTGCCGGGGGTTTCAGTATAAATAGTATCCCCACTTTCTGGAAATTTATTTCGAGGGGCCGGGTAGCTCAGTTGGTAAGAGCGTCTTGCTAGTAACCGAAAGGTCGCTGGTTCGAATCCCGGATTGGTCAACGTGTGATCATATTATTTTCCCCTTTACCAACAACTGGCCCGCTGGTGTCAGTATAAATCGGTCCAGTAGTCACCTATATGCGAAAGTGTCGTGTGACTATAATCTACAAACAAACATGGAAATTTAGTGCTTTAAATTCCCACTGTCGCTGTCTTCCTCATTTACTCTTTCCCATTCCTGCTCTGTCCTATCACTCTGCTATACTATCTTCTTCTTCGCTAGATCAATGACCTACCTTTTTTCTTGAAAACTCTTCCTGGACAAGACTCCTTGTTTGTGTATGAGGTCTGTTGGATCAGCTTGGGAGTGTTGGACGCTTTCTGCCGGGTGGTCACTAGGGCTTCCTATGATGTTATTATTTAGCAATATAGGCATTTTATATGTATATGTTTTGTTGATAATTTATAATGATGTTTGTATTCTATTTTGTTTTTGTAACCGGGGGTTCTAGTAGTTGGGGTAAAGCCTCAGCCGTCCCCTGCGTGGGATGTCTTTATTGTAAAGTGACTGGCCGGTGGAGGGCATTCAATTTTCCCACTAGGGTTGTTTCAGCAGATCTTTTATGCGGATCGGGGGTTGTCCGGTCCTGATTTGGCTCGGAAGAGTCCTAAAGCAACAATCAATCAATCAATCAATTCTTCTTCTTCTTCTTCTTCTTCTTCTTCTTCTTCTTCTTCTTCTTCTTCTTCTTCTTCTTCTTCTTCTTCTTCTTCTTCTTCTCATCGGGTTTCTTCTTCTTCTTCTTCTTCTTCTTCTTCTTCTTCTTCTTCTTCTTCTTCTCCTCCTCCCTATCATCCTTGGGTTTGTTCTTCTTCTTCTTCTCCTCCTTCTTCTTTCTGCTAGACGTTAATCCATAGCCTGAAGCTGTGGGCTATTACATATATATGTAACACTAATAACCAAAGTGTGCTCCATGTACAAGTACGTGTTAGAAGTAATTACAGTGGTTTTATGTTGGTCATTAGGCTGTAGGTATAAGGTCATAATGCCATGTAATAGTTGGCTATAAAAGATGATGAGCACATTGTAGACTACGTTGTCCCCTATAGGCACTGTGTCCGGGGACTTAAATCTATCTACTGAACTGAACTGAACTGTAGACTACACTGCGTAGCTGAGACTAGCCGCGGCTTAGGATCGCCTCTCCGCTGTCGACGAGTTTCAGCTACGTACACTTCTGTGACTACAGACGGGATTGTGAAGAGGGCAGGTAGAGTATGGCGGGGAGTGGGGGATGGGGTAATGAAACGTGAGTTTGAGTGGGAACAGATATTACTGCTTATCATGTTTCGTCATTGTGGTTGTCATCATCATTCTCATTCATCATCAATTATTGTCATCATCAGCATCAGCAGCAGCATCGTCGTTGTTGTTATTACCATACATCATAATGGTACTGTAATTTTTATTTTTTTTAAAGATGTAGTCCTCTGTTCTTGAAAGCACCTTAATTAGAGATTCTGATTGAACAGAAACGAGGTTCTGTAGAGGGCACCAAGAATACACATTTTTACGTCACAGATCCTTGTCAAATCGACAGGGGATATTTTGGAATTGTTTTTTTTGGGGGGTGGGGGGAGTTGGGGCCTCCCCTTCCCTCTCCTCCCTTTCTCACTCCCACCGGAAAAATATAAGATTTATAAGCTTAACTTCTGTCAAAGTACGGTTTTGATATAAATCAATGCATCCATTTCTATATGCGCATGTTAAATAACATCAAGGTCGATTCTTTAAATTAGCACCACTGCGAAAGTATAATTATTATATAGTAAGCACTATTGTAGGCAGGGTTTGTTTGTTTGCATAACACAGAAAAGCGCCTAATGTGACATCGTCACAGTTCCTAGTATCCACAGGCGCTTGTATCAGGACACGCGAGCGCTTATTCCTGTGACGCGTCTCCCTTTGGTTATCTATAATCCTGTGCTAGTATCTTAGCTGGGCTGGGAGCATTCTGATTGGTCGACGCGTTACAAAATTCGACGCATGCGCACAGTGCTACCGTAGTCTTAGTAAGGATGAGGGTTAGGGTTAGGTTTAGGGTTACGACGCCTAAGAGCATCTTGAAAAAGCCGGCCCGACATGACCTGGCGCATGAGCAAAGGCGCCCGGATATAAGTAGGAGACCCGGAACTTTGACGATGTGACACTAACAATCAAAGCTCAGCCGTCGGGTTGCACAACGATTACCCATTGACTCATCTTTTAATGTGATAGCAAAGCAATGTCCTAAGTAAACTCGTTGTTACCACTCAAAAAAAAAAGATAGGCCTAAATACCATACGAGACAACAAGAACACAAGTGATAAAGGCGTCTCGCCTAAAGCGATGAGACTGGGGTTTATTAATAACATCTTGGATAATTACATTACATTACATTATTAATGCTTTAGGTCCAGCGGACTCTTCCGAGCCAAATCAGGACCGGACCACCCCCGATCCGCATAAAAGATCTGCTGAAACAACCCTAGTGGTAAAACCGAAAGCTCTCCACCTACCAGTCACTTTACAATAAAGACTGTACATCTCACGCAGGGGATGGCTGAGGCTTCACCCCAACTTATCGAACCCCCGTTTACAAAAACGAAATAGAATACAAACATCATTATAAATTATCAACAAAACACATACATATAAAATGCCTACATTGCTAAATAATAACATCATAGGAAGCCCTAGTGACCACCTGGCAGAAAGCGTCCAATATTCCCAAGCTGATCCAACAGACCTCATACACAAATAAGGAGTCTTATCCCGGAAGAGTTTTCAAGAAAAAAGGTAGGAGACTGGGCTAGCGAAGAGGACGACTGTATAGCAGATTGATAGAACAGAGCAGGAATGAGAAAGAGCAAATGAGAAAGACAGCGACAGTGGGAATTTAAAGCACTAAATTTCCAGAAAGTGGGGATACTATTTATACTGAAACCCCCGGCACCCCAACGGGGGTAACATCTTGGATAAAATCCTTACTAGTTGCAGTCCTGCGTAGAATGAGGGAATGGTAGGAAAGATCTATATCCCCTTCTCTGCTGCCAATGGTTTTGCATTTGTGGCTTTAGATACCGATGGCCATTTCACTGTGTTCTCAACTCGTCAGTATTACCGGCTGGCCTTGGGGTAAATCCCTTGTCATCTCCATCTTCCTATACTCTTGCGAAACATGGACCGTCACGGCAGATCGGCAACGAAGAATACAAAGCATGGAGATGAGGCGCTACAGAAGACTTCTGGGCATTTCCTAAAACCAGCACATCACCAACGACGAAGCCCGACAGACCATCACACAAGCCATTGGACAACACGATGACTGTGACGAGATTACTAGTTTTACCCTGCCTATTTACTATTTAGCCTTGTTTAGTCATTGTAACTTTAGAAAGTTGGAGTATTACACAGCAGCTGATTACAGTATGGGAGGTACACACACTGCGAGCTTGACGCAGGCAGTTAGTGACGTCAGCACTGTGTGCCTTGAATCTGAAGTAAACCAATGAGACGCAGGCAGAGCGGTTAGAGCTGGTTCTGACTGGGTCAAAACCTAGCATAGCTTAAGTCAGTGCTACGAAAGACACCGAAGTCTACACAGCTAGACCGGAGTAGAGAACTATCTTCACTCATAGACCAGGAAACAGGACTTTAGAATCTTAGAATTCTATCAAGTTGCCACGAGGCCTGACTTTGTCAAACAGGTAAATGAACATACTTCTGTTTCATCGTGATATATTTATATTATTGTTGAAATTATGTTTGTAGAATTTGCTATGCATAGATGTAAATTGTTACTCCGAATTTGCGTGACCACGTGGAAAAGCCGAACACGTGGCGAAACACGACCGGTTGCGCCGCCATGTTGTATACCTGACGGAACCACTGTTGTTGAACCTATATGTATGTTTGCAGACCAGTGGCTGTACCAGTGAATGTTTATATTATTATTAATTCTGTATGTGTGTAGTTAGCCACGATTGATATTTATGTATGTATAGGAAATTAGAGTTGAGATTCCAGTGGACCACGGACGTAGCGGAATGTTCGTCGCTTATGTATAGAGATGTGGAGCTATCACTGAGGGCTACTTTGGCTTTCAGTGAGACGCTCTGCACAAACCGATTATTCAGGGTTGTGCAGAATTTCGTCTCTTATATTACAGACATGCTCTGTGGGTTCGTGCATTAAATAGAATAGACCCAACGTTTCCCGGCGTGTCGTAAGAGGCGACTAACAGGGGTGATGTTAGCACGGCATCACTGGGCGAAAGTCTTCTACACAGAAGTCACCGGCCAGGGCGGAGGAACCTCACGTTACTACAGGTTCAACGACCATGTGCTCAGGGCCAAGGCGAGCCACACTGTATTCGTGGATTTCGGCTGTGGCCAACAGCCTGGAGAGGATTGGGCACCGCCAGGTCTTTTTTGCCCAAGACACACTACATGATGACACAATCCACTAATTCCATACCGGATCGGTCGTCGCCCGGGCCGTCACCCGGCACAAGGACCGCGCCTTCCGTTGGCCACCAGGACGGAGGTGTTAAGTATGCTACTGATGGACAATTTAGCAAGATCCGCACGAGAAACAACATCATCATAGGAACCTGGAACGTCATGACCCTAACTGCGGAAGGAAAATTAGAAGAACTGGCCCACGAGTTGGACCACTATCGATGGAACGTTCTAGGTATCAGCGAACTGCGATGGAAAGGCCTAGGTGAAACAACGACCGACAAAGGCCACAAGCTCTATTTCAGCAGTAGGGATGACAGGCACGAACACGGCGTTGGATTCTTGGTCCACAAGAACATTCTAGCGACTGTCATGGGTTGCCGCCCAGTCTCCAGTAGACTCATTACCATCCGTCTGAGAGCAGCCCCTTTCAACATCACCATCATCCAGGCCTACGCCCCAACATCAGACTATGACGACAGCGAAGTGGAGGATTTTTATGAAAATCTACAGGCGGTCCTTGACCAAGTGCCGAAGAAGGACATAGTCATAGTGCAAGGCGACTGGAATGCCAAGGTTGGCCAAGATGCGCACCGCAACTGGGGAGACACATGTGGACCCCACTGCAACAACGAGACAAATGACAGGGGTCTGAGACTCTTGGAGTTTGCCAGATACAACAATCTGGTACTGGCAAACACGCTTGGTCTCCACAAAAACTCCAGACGATGGACATGGCACAGTCCTGGCGGGGAGCATCACAACCAAATAGACTACATCATGGTCAAGAAACGCTTCAGTGCAAGCATCAACATTGGCAGGACACGCACTTTTCCAGGAGCAGACATCGGAAGTGACCACGATCTCGTGATGATGTCTTTCCGGCTCCACTTGAAGAGAGTAAATACAGCAAAGTGCACTAGACTGAAGTTCGACCTGGACAAACTGCAAGACCCGGAGGTGGCAGAACTATTTCAGGCCACAATTGGAGGGAAATTTGCACCACTGCTCATTTTGGGGGCTGGTGAAGTAGATGTCAACACCATGACCACCACCTTCAACTCAGCTGTGACAGATGCCGCCACTGAGATCCTTGGCAAGCACCGACCAAAGAAGAAGCTGTGGATCACACCTGAACTTTTGGATCTGTGTGATAAACGAAGAGAGATGAAAAAGAAAAAGAACACCTCACAGGGAGCTGATGTCTACCAAAAAATCAACAATGACATCCGAAAAGGCATGCTCACAGCAAAGGAGAACTGGATAGAAGATCAATGCCAGGAAATAGAGAACAGTCTGAACAAGAACAACAGCAAGAAGGCCTACCAGACTGTGAAGCGACTGACAAGTGTCAAACAGCCCAAAGTCTCCACTATCCAAAGCAAGTCTGGCATATGCCTTACAGAAGAACAAGAAGTCTTGGATAGATGGACAGAGTACTGCTCTGACCTTTACAACCATACACCAAATGGAGACCCATCAGTTCTAGCATGTCCAGAGAACAGAGAAGAAGAAGAAATCCTCCCAATTCTCCGGGAAGAAGTTGAGGCAGCAGTGCAAGCGCTAAAGAAAGGGAAGTCAGCAGGAGTGGACAACATACCCGCGGAACTGCTACAAGCAGGAGGAGAAGCGATGATTGATGCCCTCACCATTATCTGTAACAAGATCTGGCAGAGTGGGGAGTGGCCTATACCATGGACCCGGTCGCTTGTCATCACTCGTCCCAAAAAAGGTAACCTTCAGGAGTGTGAAAATTACCGCACCATCAGCCTCATCAGCCATCCCAGCAAGGTCCTCCTGAAAATACTCAACAGGTTGAAACCCCAAGCTGAACAAATCATAGCTGAAGAACAAGCAGGATTCAGGGCAGGGCGAAGTACCACTGAGCAGATTTTCAACCTCAGAATAATCTGTGAGAAATACCTACAGCACCAACAACATCTATATCATGTGTTCATAGACTTCAAGAAGGCGTTTGACCGAGTCTGGCATGCAGCTCTATGGGCAACAATGAAAGTGTACAACATCAGCCCAAAAATTATTGAAGTCATCAAAAGCCTGTATGACAAGGCTACCAGTGGAATCCTCCACAACAGAGCCATCGGGAATTGGTTCAGAACAACAATCGGTGTGCGTCAAGGATGCCTACTCTCTCCAACACTCTTCAACATCTTCCTAGAGCGCATCATGTCGGATGCTCTTGCAGACCATGAAGGCACAGTCAGCATAGGGGGTAGAGCAATCTCCAATCTTCGTTTTGCAGATGACATTGATGGATTGGCTGGAGAGGAACAAGAACTTGAACAGCTGGTACAGAGGCTTGACACCACCTCCAAAGCCTATGGAATGGAAATAAGTGCAGAGAAGACCAAAATGATGACCAACAACACCAATGGCATCAATACGGACATCAAAGTCCAAGGCCAATCCCTCGACACAGTGCATAGCTTCAAATATTTAGGAGCCATTGTATCAGACAATGGGTCCCGACAGGAAGTCCTCTCCAGGATCGCACAAACAACTGCTGCCCTGACAAGGTTGAAGCCCATTTGGAAAGACAGAACCATCAGTCTACATTCCAAAGTAAGACTGCTGCGCTCTCTGGTCATCTCCATCTTCCTATATGCTTGCGAAGCATGGACCCTCACAGCAGATCTCCAACGAAGAATACAAAGCATGGAGATGAGGTGCTACAGAAGACTTCTGGGCATTTCCTATACCCAACACATCACCAACGACGAAGTCCGACAGACCATCACACAAGCTATTGGACAACATGATGACCTGCTAACAGTGGTGAAGAAACGGAAACTTCGGTGGTATGGCCACGTCACCAGATCATCAGGCCTTGCAAAGACTATTCTGCAAGGCACAGTGCAAGGAGGTAGAAGAAAAGGGAGACCGAAAAAGAGGTGGGAGGACAACATTCGAGAATGGACTGGTTTGACACTGAGCGAAGCCATCAGGGCTGCTGAGGACAGAGAAAGATGGAGTATGCTGGTTAAACGATCATCTGTGGTGCCCCTACGACCTTCGGGTTACGGGACAGGATAGGATAGGATAGGATATTACAGACGAGCAGGCGAGCTATCCCGTGCGCCCAACTCCACAGAAACGGCGAGTTGGCTGTTTAGCCTTTACAGCACAAGTCTGAGAGAGCAACCCTGAAAACCCCCTGCAAGACCCCACAGCGTGGCAAGGGACCAAACTACACGATGACACAGCGTGTACCAGAAGCTACCTCATCAAAGGGCTTCAAACCACAAGCTAAGTGCATAAGCAAAAGTGCACCCAAACTGATAGCAAAAGGACCACAGTAGTCCACTCTTCAGAACTGTAGTAAAACGGATGACAGTAGTCCAATCTTCATGAAATCTAGAAGCCAGTGCCCGATGAAGACATAACAGCTGCATAGACTATCAGCGATCGAATTATTTGCATTGACTTATGACGTTTTAAGGTAGATTAGCACATTGAAGATCTTGTATAGAGTAGAAGAAATAAATGTGTGATGTTTAACTGTTATCAAGTGGCTGGACTACATATGATTCATAGCCGTGTGAAAGCTAGTGTGACAGTGATCTTTTACCATTTTTCTATCTATCTCTGTATCCCAGCCTTAACACAGACCGAGCTAAACAAATAAATTTATTAAAGTAATTCACAGGGTGACTAACTAGCAGTTCCCATCGAATAAAGCGTGAGGGTTACAGCATTCCATTGTGCAGAGCCCAGTAACCCATAAACCCCACGTGACAATGACATGCTCACAATGGTGAAGAAACGGAAACTCCGATGGTATGGCCACGTCACCAAAACATCAGGCCTTGCAACAAACAAAAAAAATCCTGCAAGGCACGGGGCAAGGAGGCAGAAGAATAGGGAGACAGAAAAGGAGGTGGGAGGACAACATTCGAGAATGGACTGGCTTGACACTGAGCGAAGCCATGAGAATTGCTGATGACAGAGAAAGATGGAGTATGCTGGTTAAACGATCATCTGTGGTGAACCAACGACCTTCGCGATAGGGGATAGGATAGGATAGATAGGATTGGTGTAAATCAAGGGACTTATTTTCCAACAATGAGAAGGCGCCTCAATGAAATCTTCATGTAAAAAAGCATCTTCATAGCCATCTATCGAGCTATGATAGCATCC
The DNA here is from genome assembly GCA_036898135.1 of Oncomelania hupensis. Lineage (NCBI taxonomy): Eukaryota > Metazoa > Mollusca > Gastropoda > Littorinimorpha > Pomatiopsidae > Oncomelania > Oncomelania hupensis. The sequence goes on from CM072513.1 coordinate 78,833,197, forward strand.
TGTTTTATTATTATAGCTGCTACACGGAGCCCGAGGAAAGGAAACACAGCTTTGATATTTGATTTAGCAAGTAAAAACAGAGCTTTATTCGAAAGAATATTTTTTAATCATGTCAACGGTACAGTGTATTACCATCAAGAAAATCAGTTCCCTGCAGGAAACTTCTGTGTTTATTTTCTAGACTTGAAATTGAACCCAGGTCTACCGGCTTTGTAGCGGAGAAGACTGCTAGGCTAGGTCGCTCCGATGACATCAAGTAGTAGTAGTAGTAGTAGTAGTAGTAGTAGTACTAGCAGTAGCAGCAGCAGCAGCAGTAAAATCGTGTCTTACGTTTTAAGACCCGACATAGTGTAGACCTATAGGACTATTAAGAGTTCAAAGAGAATGTTAAAACTTATCTTTCAGTGTGATGTTACAATTAAAGGAAGCTGAAATTGTAATAACGGAACACTTACGCTATACAGTGTTAAGAATATATTAATAATAAATTCTGGTTGCTCAACAATTACAAACTTGCAGCCTTGGAACTCCGTGTACCCAGTCTGACAGCAATATATTTTATAGACACGTACGAATACTCCTTTCTTCGCCAGATGAGATGTGCACCGCTCTCACAAAGCTGGCCTTTAAGGCGAAGTTTGAGGTTTTTAATGCCTCTCCAATAGATACAAGGAAAACATGTACTGTCAGTGTCATCTTAATAAAAGGAGAACCTTACCTTTGACCTACCCTATTCTCAAAACCTTCATATTCCTGGTTGTTCAGGCATTGGGCGACAACAGACGTTTACCAGACACTCCGCGTATTTGATTGTGGCAGCTATTGTGGTTCATGGTCCTCTGCTTGTGCCCTGACGTGAATGAAAGGAAGGATTTACCCGTCTACCTGTTTGCACCTGCCCAGGTGAGATAGTCAATCTAGCTGCTGTACAGGGAGGAGGAAAGAGAGAGGGAGAGAGCGAGAGAGAGACAGACAGAGACAAACAGAGTGAGACAGACAGAAAGAGACGGAGAGATTACAGCTTACCTACAGTACGGCCCAGCAGACCGCAAGGCAAATTTAACTGAGCTTAGCATTGGTGAATATGGTGAGACTGAGCAAACACCTCTCGCTCCGCCTGTTAAGGGACAAATGCACGCATCAAAAGATCGAGCGTTGAAAGTGGTGACCTGATGAAACGGGCACGTGACTATGGGACGCACAGCTACATGTGTGGGCAGCTCGACATGCGCCATCGTTGAAGAGGGTGCTCCTCGCAGGGTGATACGTGATTCAATTGGGCCCTTAAATTAAGCCCTGATGCAGAATCAGCCGGAAGGCAAAGTTATGTGAGGTTAGCTTTGGTCATAATTATGAGTATCCCTAGACGGACGAATCATCGCGCTATTTAACCGGTCATATTTATTTATTTCTTCTTCTTGTTCTTCTTCTTGTTCTTCTTCTTGTTCTTCTTCTTCTTCTTCTTCTTCTTCTTCTTCTTCTTCTTCTTCTTCTTCTTCTTCTTCGTCTTCTTCTTATTATTACATTTATAAAAAAATTTTATTTGCGCCCGAAATCATTAAGCTGATTATTCTGTCACAGTAAATACACTCTTTTCGTCGCGGTTCATGAAGTAGGCAAACGATCTCATGGTAACCTATGACGACCTACTAGCGCCAAAACCGAGAGTTACCATTATAACGAGATAATTGAAATTAACACCTGTTCTGTGTAATTTACAGTGATACCGGTAATCCACAGTGTTAATTAATAATTATCAGTATTTGCCACGCCTTCCTAGCGCCAAAACCTGATAATTACAAATATAATGTAATTGTATCTTATGATATATCATAGGAAAAATACAATTATCAAGGGTTAATTACAATTATCATTGACAATTTACACATATCTTCGCGTGATCATGTTTAATTTTCAGTCTTGGCTCTAGCAATCGTATGGAAATGGGCCAAAACCGAACATAGCAATTTTCACTTGATAATAACAATTTTTATGTTTTAATTGTACATTTGTGGATGCTATTTGTAATTATGACATGAAATTTGTAATTATCAGGTTTTGGCGCTAGTAGGCCGTCATAATGTGAATTACATTACATTACATAATTGTTGCTTTAGGTCCAGCGGACTCTTCCGATCCAAATCGGGACCGGACAACCCCCAATCCGCATAAAAGATCTGCTGAAACAACCCTAGTTGGAAAACTGAATGCCCTCCACCAGCCAGTCACTTTACAATAAAGACATCCCACGCAGTGGACGGCTGAGGCTTCACCCCAACTTATCGAACCCCCGTTTACAAAAACAAAATAGAATACAAACATCATTATAAATTACCAACAAAACACATACATATAAAATGCCTACATTGCTAAATAATAACATAGGAGGCCCTAGTGACCACCTGGCAGAAAGCGTCCAATATTCCCAAGCTGATCCAACAGACCTCATACACAAACAAGGAGTCTTGTCCCGGAAGAGTTTTCAAGAAAAAAGGTAGGAGACTGGTCTAGCGAAGAAGACGATAGTATAGCAGATTGATAGAACAGAGCAGGAATGAGAAAGAGCAAATGAGAAAGACAGCGACAGTGGGAATTTAAAGCACTAAATTTCCCGAAAGTGGGGATACTATTTATACTGAAACCCCCGGCACCCCAACGGGGGACATGAATTGCACAGAACACGTGTTAATTGCTATTATCACTGATACCTGTAAATGCATGTTGTGGCGCTAGTAAGTCGCCTTAGTCAGAATTAAGCATGATCACGTAAAAATTGTAATTATGAAGTGAAAATTGTAATTATTATGGGATAATTATAATTTTTGGTTTGGCGCATTTTCAGGCGGATTGCTAGAGCCAAAATGAAAATTAAACATGATCACGCGAAGATATAATTTATAATTTTTCAATGATAATTGTAATTATCCCTTGATAATTGTAATTATCGCATGATATTTGTAATTATCTCATAGCAAGCACCTTATTGTATCCCCAGTATCCCCACCAGAACCCCCACCCTTACCCACCCCACTCCCCATGCATCTGTCAACGAGCAACGTTAAAAGCGAGAAGCGACGATGAGCCTCGATGATCCATCCTCTATAACTCTGTTGAAATGTCAAACATTAATTTAGAACGCTCGTCTATTTCCACACAGCAGAATACGCATCCAGGTTAGAAGAGGCGTATCATCAAAGCTCATCACCGCTGTTCAGTCGCCAGTTGGTTGACAGGTATATCCCGGTCTTAATCAAAATTTCTGTGGACTCCTAGGAACATGTTTGAAGTGAGCTTGTCATTTTTGCTGAGTTACCCGAAGAGAGAGAGAGAGAGAGAGAGAGAGAGAGAGAGAGAGAGAGAGAGAGAGAGAGAGAGAGAGAGAGAGACAGACAGACAGACAGACAGACAGACAGACAGACAGACAGACAGACAGAGACAATTTTATTGTCCAATGGTAAAAGAGTAAGCGCTGGGTGCACTTTTTTTTAACATCCTGCCCTTGTACAATAACAATGAATGAGAGAGAGCGAGAGAGAGAGAGAGAGAGAGAGAGAGAGAGAGAGAGAGAGAGAGAGAGAGAGAGAGAGAGAGAGAGAGAGAGAGAGAGAGAGAGAGTAATCTGGTAAAAGTCAACAAGTTGAAACGCAGAAACCAAACTCTAGCGGAAGGCGAACTTGCTTATTAACTTATTAATTGTAAAATAGCGGCTGCACAAAAGACCGATCGCGAGTCTAGTAATAGTGTGTCTTGGGAAGTGATTAGAGTGTACCTATTCTTACCCATTATTCACTGACTACCGGCACAGGTAAAATGACCGGCGGGCGAGGATCAACGATGAACCGCCCTTTTGAATACGGACGCGTGTTTATTGTCTTATGCAAAGACATCTCATTTAAATGTTTATGATGGGACAATAAAGGATTCTGTATTAGGCTTATGTGCATTGGCTTTCTATTTCTCTTCAAGTTCAACACAATCCCATAGCGTTGAATGCCCCGTGTTCATGTTTGATCATCCCATTTCATAGGCTACCCGTTGAAATGCTTTCAATGCCCGAACGTTGCTATATTTCGAGTGCATGTATTTATATGCTATGACTATGTAAAGCGTGGTGAGTCTGGTCATAGGCTGGAGTACCCGCTATATAAAAATCCGTTATTATTATTATTATTATATTTGCGGAAGACTTGATATACAATTGTGTCAAGCCGGTGACAGGAATTTAAAATGATATAACCGAACAATACCCAGACTGATTGACGCAGTGCTGACCGACAGTTTGACCTTGAATTGTTGGGTCAATTTTGCAATCAGACAAACATGCGTTCGACGCATTACCAACTGATCACACAGCGTAGCTGTAGTCCCTGAGGCTTACGTTTGCCTGTCAGTGAGAGGTATTCAGCGAGTCTCAGCTGCCCGGCGTGGATTTGCTGTGCGTCTTTAGCTTCGGTACACCTCCGCAGCGTAGCTGGACCTGATAAAAGCTCACTCACTCCCCTGAAGAGAAACAATAGTCCTCCAAGGTTCCAAAGGTTACGCTCATTGAGTGTATGACGCTTGAGCGAGCGTCTCGTGACGTAAACGTACCCTTCACGCGTGACCTGCCTCTGCACTGTAATAATCTCCACACCGCCCCTCCCCTCACAGAACAACCCGTATGTCTTAACCTACTCTTCCATAGTCCTACAGCACAGATATATTTATGTGTCTGTGACTCTGGCCCAGTTAACTACTCACAGCGTGCAAAGTCAGAGACAGGAAGCACCTTTGTACGTGCGCGCTGAGCATGCTGCAAGCAGGGACCAAGCTTCTGTAGTGCAATATTTGGTTCTCTGTCTGTCTCTGTCTGTCTCTCTCTGTCTCTGTCTGTCTGTCTCTCTCTCTCTCTCTTGTTATATTATCCCTTCCCTCTCCCCAGCCCCCCTCATCTCCTTCCTTACTCGATCTCTATGTTTTTCTCTCTCTCTATGTCTCTCTTTGTCTAAATCTATCGAAAAACATATTCATATTATTGTTATGCAGTTTATTGAACAACATGAACTCTTGTATCCTTTTCAGTCTGGATTTCCTAAATTTCACTCGTGCCACACTGCCCTCACGTCAATGTGTGATTCTTGGCTAACATCTATTAATCAATCCCAAATCGTGGGTGCTGTTTTTCTTGATCTCAGAGAGGCATTTGACAATGTTAATAATAGAATCCTTGTAGATAAGCTTATATTGTACACTCAAAACGATCGTACAGTCAACTTTCTTAAATCGTTTCTGACTGATATGAAGCAACAAGTATACTTGAATGGGACTTACTTTTGCTTAGATAGTGTCACAACTGGTGTACCCCAAGGATCTGTCCTAGGTTTGTTACTATTTTGCCTGTTTATAAATTACATGCCCCTTCACATATCTGCAAGTTTTGTGTCCTGTGATCTCTTTGCTGATGACAGCTCTTTCTACACGTCTTCTCATGACCTAAACAAAATTCAGTCGGATCTTCAGAACGCAAGTAATAACGTTGCACTATGTTGCAATAATAACAAAATGTTTCTACATCCAAATAGGACTAAGAGTATGGTCATAACGTGCAGACAAAACCATCAGAGAACGCTGCTCTGCCTTGACCTCGTTGTTGGGACCAATGTTGTTGAGAAAGTTGAAACTCATCGCGTGCTTTGAGTTATTATTGATCATAACCTTAGATGACATAAACATGTAGATTACGTTTGAAAACTTGTCTCGAAAAATCACAACCTTCTTAGTTACATTAAAATTTGTTTGTCGGGCCTGGTGCGAGAAGAACTTTTTTTCACGTCGCACTGCCTTTCACATCTCAATTATGCGTCATCAGTATGTTGTGGTGCAGGAGAAGCGCATATTAATAAACTAAACTCTTTGCACCGTAGAGCAGGGAAGATTATCTATTGATGATCCCAGTCTTTTATCATCTGAAAAACTTAAAGCAGCAAACCTATTGTCCTTATACCACCAGTTCTCATTCAACATTGTGACTTTCTTGTTTAAAGTGCAGCATGGCTTTACACCAATCTATAAACTGCTGCGACAGAACGTTACTAGTCCAACAAATACATTATTCCCCGAACACGAATTGACCTGTTTAAGAATAGTTTTGCATTCTCAAGACTTATAATCTCGAACTCTCATTCTTTAAACATTAGATCGTGTACCACCCTTCCTTCATTCAAACGTACATCAAGGCAACATTACCTTAATATAACGTAACCACTGATTAAAATTATATTTAAAAAAAACTGTTTTGTAATGTGCTACTTGATTATTTAATCTGCATTTGATGCCTCTTAAAATGTATATGTAATTGATTATTACTGATTATTTCATATACATTGGGTTGTTTGTTAGGTATTTGTAAATGCAACAGCAATATTGATTGTCATACATCTTTTTTTGTTTGCTGCATAATATAGCTCTTATGGTTACTTGTTTTAATTGTCGTGTTATTATTGTTATTTGTCTTGTCTTTGGCATACTTGACTGAAAATGGCAGAATGTGAGTGTGAATGGTACGAGAAACGATTGTATGATTAGGTTATCGCCTAAAATCTGTATCCTTGTTGTCAATTAATAAAAAAAAAGTCTGAGTTTCTCTGTGTGTTTCTTCCCTTGCCTCTCTCTTTTTCTGTCTGTGTCTGTCTGTCGCTTTCTCATTCTGTTTTTCTTTCTCTCTGTCTCTGTCTGTCTGTCTGTCTGTCTGTGTTACACTCGATGTTGGTGTTTTTCTATTAGTAGTTGATTCAGCCCCGATGCTTGAAATCCTGATAGGTGTAACTCAGATTCTTTTATCCACGCAACCCGTTCAATCATCAACAAGGCTGGAGTCGTCGTATGAAGTTTTCCACTTTTATTCAGCACTCACCAACAACTGCATACAGTCGCTCAATCGCTTTTTCCACTCTACAATTCTCAACTATGAACTTTCCACTTTTTAACAACTTTCTCAACTCTAATACAACAGCTCTCTTTACTGTCAACTCTCTCTTAAAAAAATCACCTTTTTAAAACAGTGCGGCAATATATATAGTCTCTCTAAACTCCAGAAAGAGCGAGAATACCCCCAACGTGACACACCACAACCAATCAGATTTAATTTCATCAACACTGTCTCACGTCACACAACCTTATTTGGAATGGAAGCGTCTCGTGGTTACCACTAGAATTATCCATACGCTTCGATCGATAGTAAACAACCAATTCTCGAAAATTCTCAAATAATATCGACCATCTAAAAACACCAACGTTATACAAAGCTTCTTCTAATAACAACGCAAAATCAAATCAAAGATAAATACACTCTATTACTGCATGCGTTGCAAAATAAAACGAACAGATCTATCGCGCGCGTCACACACGCAAGCCTACCATTGCACGCGTCTCCAACGTAACACTCTGTCTGTCTGTCTGTCTGTCTGTCTGTCTGTCTGTCTCTCTCTCTCTCTCTCTCTCTCTCTCTCTCTCTCTCTCTCTGTCTCTGTGACTCTCTCTGGCTCTCCGTCTCTATCTCCCGTCACCGTTTCTTTATCCCCCATCTGTCTGTATCTCCAGCTGTTTTAATCGCCTTTCATTCTACTCAACTTCCCACATCCACCTTCCTCTCTGCCTCCTCCATCTTTGTCAGCAGTACAATATCTAGTTTCTAGGTCCTTTTCCATTTCACTTCTCGTTTCCGCTTGCTCTCCTGTCTCCCCCGTGCATCTCTCTCTCTCTCTCTCTCTCTCTCTCTCTCTCTCTCTCTCTCTCTCTCTCTCTCTCTCTCTCTCTCTCTCTCTCTCTCTCTCTCTCTCTCATCTTTCTCTCTCATCTTTCACTGATCTCTGGTATACCAGGGAGCCTACACTATTTACTGAAAGTTCTCTGAGTATACCTATACTATGTCAGTGACGTTTAATGACCTGTAAGTTCAGGACTTAAATCTGGTGACTAAATTATACAAGAAAAGGTAAGTTGACGGACACAGGTTTACTTTACAGAATAACAGTGTCGTCTTTCTATCGGACTTAATAGCCCCATACAGATTCGGATATTCAAGGTTTGATTTTTCTGACGCTGGGTGGCAGTTAAATACGTGTACTCGTTACTTAGTAGTGACGGAAGTTGTGCAAGACAGTAAGGCGACATACTTTCGGTAATAGATTGTGCAGACTTGAATGGATTAGGGAAATTACATGTACTAGGATACGTCTACTGAAAAAAATTTGGGTTAATGCTGTGCTACCTAATAATAATAGTAGGCTACTACCACTATATACCTCTATAGCACAGGCGCCTCTATGGCAAGCCTATTACTACAACAGGGAGAGAGAGAGAGAGAGAGAGAGAGAGAGAGAGAGAGAGAGAGAGAGAGAGAGAGAGAGAGAGAGAGAGAGAGAGAGAGAGAAAACTGATTACCACCACTACCATTCTAAACCCCAACACCAGTACCACCACCACCACCACCATCATCATCATCATCATCATTATCATCATCATCATCATCATCATCATCATCATCATCATCATCATCATCATCATCAACATCATCAACATCATCCTATCCACGGGGCGTAGTTGACTAATTTTTAACCATGAAGTTAAGCAAGGATCAGAAGAAGCAAGAATTAGCTGTATTGGTCTACAGGGTCAATGTTGAGAAACTGATTGGGTTATAATTATAGAGGAGTCTTATAACAAAGGAGAAGGGCAGAAAAGTATAATGTCTTTCATACTGCTCCCTTGCCCAATGAGAGAATTGTATTTAATAAGGGAATTATGGACATGACCTAGTAGATGCATTCTTCACTGTCCAGGCCTGTCCCTTTTCCTAGGGCGAAACTACTTTCACAAAGGTTTCAAGCAACGCTTTGCCGCTATATTAGGAATGGCAGCTGACTGAAAAGAGGAAATAAATGTAAGCTTACAACGAAAGGAAGAAATGACAGAATAAAATCAGGGTCAATGTGGAAATAGTTTCTCGACTACATTGACCCACCTCAGCACTGAAGGGCGCGCACATATTTAAAATTATTTTAAAAATTAATATTATTATATATATGTTTTTAAATTACTGACCGAGAGGGAATGAGGGTGAGAGTGAGAGAAAGGCAGTTGGGTGTGGGATAGGTGAGAGAGAGAGAGAGAGAGAGAGAGAGAGAGAGAGAGAGAGAGAGAGAAGGAGGGAGGTGGGGAGAGAGAGATTGAGAGAGAGAGAAAGAGAGAGAGAGAGAGAGAGAGAGAGAGAGAGAGAGAGAGAGAGAGAGAGAGAGAGAGAGAGAGAGAGAGAGAGAGAGAGAGAGAGAGAGAGAGATCTGTCTACGCAGACATCGGTGTATTGACATTTCCGACAGGCCAGATGACGTCTCTAGTTCAGTGTGTTAATCCATAATTATCAGAAGACAGCACCCCCTGCGGACAGAAGAAGAAGAAGAAGAAGAAGAAGAAGAAGAAGAAGAAGAAGAAGAAGAAGAAGAAGAAGAAAATTTTCCGAGATGATGATGATGATGATGATGATGATGATGATGATGATGATGATGATCGAGCCATTGGACAACATGGTGACATGCTCACGACAGTCGTGAAGAAACGGAAACTCCGATGGTATGGCCACGTCACCAGAGCATCAGGCCTTGGAAAAACCATCCTGCAAGGCACGGTGCAAGGAGGCAGAAGAAGAGGGAGACAAAAAAAGAGGTGGGAGGACAACATTCGAGAGTGGACTGGCTTGACACTAAACGAAGCCATGAGGGTTGCTGAGGACAGACAAAGATGGAGTAGGCCTACGCTGGTTAAACGATCATCTGTGGTGCCCCAACGACCTTGGGATAGGATAGGATAGGACAGGATGATGATGATGATGATGATGATGATGATGATGATGATGATGATGATGATGATGATGATGATGATGGGGAAAAGAATATCTGCGGAAAAGGAAGGGAAAGCAACGGCGCATGGTGCGTACATCGGAGATAGATCTACACGTCGATCAGCTATAGCTCCACAAATATTAATTACAACAACTACAGCAAAACTATTCAGGGTACTCATGCTCATCACCACTACCCTACCATCCCCCACTTCATCCACCATCAATGACAGATATCACGCCTATTTCAGTACTGACCAGTTGTAGGTAGCTGCACGCCTGTATAAAGTGATCAATATCTTCTGAACAGGACAAATTGATAACATAATGCTGGGTTATTTAAGGAATAAGACACAAACGGTTCATAAGCTTATAAAATTTTCCGTTGTTTTTTTTCCTTTCTGAAAAATCAGAGCAATGACTCTTTCGCGTTTGATGTTGAACTATACAGATCCAGCTAGGTCTATCCTTCTAAAACCGCTTGTGCCGGACAGCAATGCACCACGCACATGTAACACGCACCAAACAGAAACTGATACTGCGAAAGTGAACGTTAGCAGTCGCCCAAAATGGGATCTAGCTTGAAAAATCGGGAAATAGATTTATCGCTGACTCCATCAGTGAAGGGATGATATTAAACAGCTTCTATCATCGGTACAATGTGATGAACGGTTATAAAGGCCTTTTTCTCACATCATAGCGAAGTGGGCGTTTCCTCATCGGATCCGTTCGAGACCGGCTTACAACTAACGAGCACCTGCTTACTCATTTCGTTTCGTTATTTTTAACAGTGACAGCTATAAAGAAGAAACCTCGTCGCGAGTTTCCTTTTTGGCATCACCGATCGTCTATTAACTTTTTCACCACTGTTTTCCCACCCGGCCAGCGCAAAGATAGAGATGAGTAGATCTCTGTGACTGTGCAAGCACTGTTGCTACTGTTCCGTACAGCTGTTTTCGCCGGGATGATGTCATGCCTTCTCAGGGGAGCCAATCGCAGGCCGCCGTTCGCTTGACCTCCATGCGCACGTCTGTCAGTCCCTCAGCGTGTAGGGAAAAGTCAGCCATTTTGATGGGTGAAATTTCGGAAGCGACCGAGACATAAACATGGATCGTATTCGATATTATGCGGATTGAATGGACCAACATGACGGATTGTGTAAAGACTAGGTTCCAAGGGAAGGAGCGGCCCTTGTTCTGGCGGATTTACCACTGGATCTGAGCTGTTACGTGTGAAAACCAGCTTCCTGCAGGGGCGACTTGCATCGGTTATAGCCATAGCGACCTGTCTTCGGGGCTAATTCCGGCAATATACGAAGCCCCACACGCTTTGGTGCATTGCAGATGCTTTTTGATTGCGATAAACTATTTTCCTGCTGTTGTGTTTAGTGCACCGCGACTTTGGTGATTGTGAAAAGTGGATTATTTCACAGCCTTCGTCGAACAATTATAAATTCAAAATGTCGGCTACAGCCAGAGGTCCTCTTCAGACTGTTCACGAGTCTGTTCCTGTGGATAGGCATGTAAGTAAATTGTATTTTTGACCAGTATGTATGTATTTGTATCATTTGCCCTGTCAATAAATGTCATTTGCGTGATACATGCCAGTACTGAAGCGATTTGTATCATTTTTAGCGAGCTGTTCCAAGTGGAGATGAGAACGTCAACACAAACATTCTGCACCCTGTACCTGCGAGGAACCGCTCTGATGAGCCTCATATCGGGAAATATCGCCTCATCAAGACGATTGGCAAGGGAAACTTTGCGAAAGTCAAGCTTGCCAAGCATGTTCCTACTGGGAAAGAGGTATGTCTTAAGTTTTGCCATCGGATCTGAAGTTTTGCATCAACTGTCAAGTTTTCAAAACGAACGTCAGGCCCAGGGAGGACATTCCTGAGTTGAAGAGCTAAAGCTAAAATGCTGAGTGCGATTTATTGGTGGAAAAATGTATTCATTGTGTTGCAAATGTCAGCCTGAGTGGTGGAGTTTCAGCATGTAGTCTTTCACTCTTTGGTATTACTCATACACCTGATCATGTCATGTTCTGCAAATATTAGCAGACGGAAAGCTGCCACAGCATTGACTCGTGCCCTTTGTCGTTGCAATGGAGGAATCACTTATACTAATTTTGTGTTACTGGATGTTTGGTCAGGTTTTAATTTATAAACCACTATATTTGTATTGATTGTGTACTGTGTGGACTGTAATGGAAGGTTTTTTAGTTTCCGCATTTATTGATTTGTCACTTGTCATTTGAGCTAGCAGTGATGCATTGATATATCCAGGGGTATATTTCTTTATCTTCAGTGTCAACTAAAAATGAGGTCACCATATTAGGTCATGGTTGGTGTGAAATGTTATCAGTAATAACCAATACTGAACAGGAATGCTCTGAATAGTGGTAGTGTTGAACATTGATGCCAAGTCTGATTATTATTTTGGCATTAATTATTTAACCTATGATTGTATGTAACAATGGTGGCTTCATTGCTGCCACTGTATCAGTATCATTGTATCAATATTACTATTAGTATATAATAATAGAAATGTACAGGTATTAATTTGCTCATGATGATTGTTAATTATTTCAGGTTGCAATCAAGATTATTGACAAAACACAGATGAACCCATCCAGCCTGCAAAAGGTAGGATTTTATTTTTGTGTGTGCCAACATCTAAACTAAGGCAATTGTAATTTTATAATTATATATATTATTGTTTTGATTGGAACCTCATGATGATATGGATTTCTGGGAGTGGTGGAGGAAGGAGAGAATGGGGGAGGGGAGAGGGATTATGGAGAGGTATTTTCATAATTGTCTAGTTTATTGCATACTATTATTATTATTATTGTTATTATTATTAAACATTTATGATTGCCTAATGTGTATTTTTAATTAAATAGTTATAACAAAAGTTGTAATGGCAATATTAACTGTTACATTGTGTGTTTTCTGTGCAGCTCTTCAGAGAAGTTAGAATAATGAAGATGCTGGACCATCCTAATATAGGTAAGCATCGATCGAGCTGTGGACTTTGACATAGGTTTTTCCACCATACCCTGATACATAACTGTATTGACCTGCAAACATATATGTTTGATTCAACAATAGGGTGTCGGATAGCGCAGTGGTTGGAGCCCTCGCTACTGTGTCGCAGGTTAAGCACCGTCCAGTGCGGTTAGCACTTGGATGGGTGACCGCAAAACGTGAAGCGACAAATAACAACGCCCCCAGTTTACTCAACTGTGACTGAGTACCTACTCTCTTAAGGGTGGGGAAGGTAAAGCAGCGAGGGAGAGAGATGGGCATCACCCTCATTACGCTGGCCCAAGATAAGTGTGATCTCCAACATCACGCTCCCCTACGGCCACAAGGCTATGGGACCACCTTTACCACCACCACCGATTCAACAGAAGATGGATTGTTTTCATGCTTGTCCATTTATGCCAAATTATATGTTCCTTTGCTGAAAGCACAAAATGCAACTAAGCAAATTGTATGACAGATTTGTACCAATTTGCAGATTGTCCCCATTTTCCCCATTTTTTTTGTGTGAGAGTTATGAACAAGTTTTGTAAGAATTATACTGGGTTATTTGTACAACAGTTAATAAACATTGAATTTCCAAAACCCTCTGGAATGTTGTATAGTAGATCACAAAGAGGAAAATGTAGAGGAAATACTAAACAAAATAGAAACTTGTAATTGTATTTAGTTACAGAAAAATATTGTTAGTCAAATTTATTATATATAAATAAAATGTTTTTGTGTGTGCCTGCAGTCAAGATTTTTGAGGTGATTGATAGAGAAGACACTGTACTTGGTCATGGAGTACGCCAGTGGATTTTAGTATTTCAATTTCTATACACTCTAAAAATAGTGCACTCTATGTAATGGGTATTAAAAAATCCCATGGGTCATCAATTATTATTGTGTCTGTGAACCTGAGAGCTCTAGCTGTTGACAGTGTTGTCATAAGTACTCTACCTTGAAGTAGGTAGCGGCAGGACAAATTTTATTTTCGTTGAGCCAACTAAAACATAACTTTCTGGAGCCTAACTCAAAAATATAAATTTAAATGTTAAATAAAAGGCTCAAAAGGCTTATAAATCAAGGTTTTTGCCAAATTTATGACCCTCCAATTTCTAAAATACAGGCAGCATTATCAAAGTTTTAAAAAAATTGTTATAATGGTGTAGGTTGGTGACTTTTGATGCAAACATAAAAAAACAACTAAAAGTACAACCATGAAATATATACAGTAGAGCAGGCAGGCTAAAGCAAAATAGCAAGTCAACTGACAAACCTGCACAAAACGCCAAGTTTGAAGGCATCAAGCATGACATTTATTTGCACATATGTCTCACAAAAAAATATTTAGCAATTAAAATCGGACATTGCACCAGTTTCAAGCAGCACTGTCTTCATGTTGAAGTACTATAGCTCCAAACTTCCAAAAATTCAAAAAATAGAAAAAATATAAAATTCAAAATTAAATATTATACTTAAACTTATAAATGTGCGGAAAAAGAAAGCAAAACAAACCAAACAAAAAAAGAATTTGTGTTTATCTTTTATAGAAGCTGAGATACAAACTCCTGGGCAAAAATAAAATCGTTTTCACCCAATTTTGCTATTAACGGTCAAAAAAACATAACAAAACACGACAAAACAAAAGAAACCTCTTTTTAAACCACTGTTTTTAATCCAATTTAATAAATAAATAAAATTTGTCAAACTTTCTGCTCAATCCAAGTTAACATAAACTTGTGTATGTCCACCCCCCCCCTCCCCATTTTCCCCCAACTCCTCCAGCACATACATATACATAATAATTATATATTTTTGTACTAAAACCAAAAGCACAAGGTCAACTGACACTTTTTAAATTTATTTAAAAAAATTTAATTAAATTTTAATCTTCATTCCTGTATTGTCAAAAATAAAAAGGAAAAGGAGTTGAAAAATTGTGAGACAAAAACTTGGTCTAAAGAGAAGCAGAGTTTGAAAAAAAATAACTCGTACACACAACAGCACAAATGAAATTTGGGCAAACAAGACATTTTTAATTCACCAAAATTTTGTTAATCTGAACTTGTGTGTATAACATCACCTCATAATAAACTAAATCAACTTCCATAGCAGCACAATACTGACACTGTCTTAAAACCTAAATGCATGGAAACAATGAAGTAGCAAGGACAACATAAAATTAATTTTTTACAAGTTTATATTCTTTTAAATTACATTTATATACAGCTTTCTTTCTGATAATTTTGCACAAAAAAATTTTTGAAATAGGGAAAAAAATTAAGTAGTGAAATGTTGAAAATAAGCCTACTCGCAACCTATCTTAAGAAACCTGCCTTATAAAAGGCAATTTGATCGACCAAATAAAAAATTTTGTGTTTATTTGATAAAAAATTTATTTTTAAAGATTACTTACAGAAACTTGGCATAAAAAAAAAACAAAAACTAAAAAAAAAAAAAAAAAAATTAAAAAAAAAAATTAAATGTTGGGTTTCTTTTATAAAAAAAATATTTTTTATTATTTTTTTCTTAAAATTTCACAACTTTAAGTAATCATGGTAGAATTATTTTTGTGAAAATAAACTTTGCAACAAGTATATAGTTAGGGGTCTAAAGTTTGGGTTTTGAACAATTGAGGAAAGAAATGGACGAATATTTTGTATGATTTTTCAAGTCACGTTTTTATATTGATGGGACAAGTGTTGCACGAAAAAAACCCACAAAAAACCAACGTAAATGGTGGCAGTTGTTTCATCTTTGGACACACAGTTGTCCCCATAACACGATTTGTAGAACACACCCACTCCTAAGCGAACTAAAAACGTGGCGTAATGGCATCGCGCTCCCCTAACCATGGCTTAGTAGACCATTTTCCCTAACATTCACATTCACTCAGTTTATTGCCAACAAAATATAAAATATGAGCGGAAATTCAATCATTTTATTAAGTATAAAATGACAGAGGATGAAAAATCATAAAAATGGGATGAAAAAGGTGCCTTTATTCAATTATTAAACAACAATCATGAAAATCTGCAAACAACATTGCTCTTGTCATCTTCATTTTACTTAGTTTTCATAATTTTTTTCACTCATTAAAACTGCATCAAAAAAATGGCTGTATTCAAATAAAAATAAAAAAAAAAGCTTTATCTCTTAATGCATTAATGCGAAAGATAAACAGCTTTTGAATACACCCCTATCCGAACGCTGAATGCCGCTGCGAAAAATTTATCACGTTTTGCTGATCTCGTTTCAAACTAGCGCTTTGCGATACTTCTTGGATGGCTAATAAGAACCAATGAGAAGTTATAAGCTTTTTACATTTTAAATATTACGAACAATATTAAAGTTTTTTAAGTTTTAATTTGATTTAACTAAAGTTTAAAACTTAGCAAGAAATAAAGAGCAGACTTTCCTTTATAAAACTAGGGTATTTATTAATTTGTGCATTACTCGCGGAGCGCTTTGCCGTAGAAAAGTCTACCCAAACGGTGTTCGGGTTTTCTTCGGCCATGGGCCAACTCGTAGGCCTATTCAGCGACAAAGTGCTGAGCGTAGTAGCACACCAGTAGGCCTATACTTTGCCGGCACGCACTGCGAAATTGATGATTTCCCAACTTTGAAGCACCAAAACGGCTGAACATTACATGGGATAGGCCTGAGAAAATTGGGCTTGGAGTATAACATATGAAGGGGTTACCTGTCAAAAATCAGCTTTCTTGGTATCAATATTGGCTTCACTTTGAGACTCCAAAGTTGTCAATTTCTTCAATTCCAAAACGTTGCCAAAAAAACACCAACATTCGGCATTTTCAAACATTAATAACTTTTTACCTATTTGTCCTAGGGGGAAAAAAAACTTATGTTCAGAATGAAAAAAATCTATTTCTCTTATTAAAATCAAATACTTTTTTCATTTTTTTTTACATCAACTACCAACATTTAATAAAAGTCACATTTTTTTTTTTTTTTTCTTTTTTACATTCAAATCGTTATACGTATTATGATAATTTTTATAACCATCTAGTATATTTTTTTTTATATCGTTTTTATGTACAGTACTATTAATTTCCCTCGTTTATAAAGACAAAACCAAGTAAATCCTTGTGTTTTGCATTATATGTATTATTGCATTTATTTTTGCGACGTAAAAAGCCATAGCTTTCAAACCCCATCAACATATAACACTAAATTCAACATACAAGTAACAATGATTTTCATGCACAATATTTCATTTATTTCTAATTACAATATTATATACCCCTCAAACGCTAAATTTACAATTACATCATCAACCCTATTTCTAACCACCCCACATTCAAATGTATTATTCCCATCCCCAACCACAATAATCTTTGCATGCATTTTAATATACCACTTCATATGTCTGCACTACTGACCCATTTGTGTGTGTAATATGAAAAATTTTGAATGTATTACAGTCATTGAAGAAACTTTCATTTCACTCTCGCACTTATCATTTGTGTGTATGTTGAAAATTTGTTAAGAACCTTGCCATCATTCATTATTTTATTTTTAATTTATTTACTACAGCATTATTTTTTCAGATTTTATGATCATAACAGAATCACTAAATGTGATTTGAGGTTGGTAAGAGCTTCTTGGATTTGAGGTGACTAATATTCTTGATTTATGCTTCAACAATTCACAATTTTCACTAGGTTTGGGAGATTTGTAATTATACCATTGTCAAGCTCATGGGAAAAAAAAATCTTCTTCACCCCTTTCACACCACACATTCCATGAAAACAATTTATTAACTTTTGTGGTTTATTGTATCAGTGAAATTTTAAAATGTCAAGATGTATCCTGTGTTGTTTTGTTTGGGATACATTCATTGAAATTAAAATGTCAAGTGGCGATTTCCTGTATCTAGGATTTTTTTTGACACAATACAACACTTCAACTCTTTGATTTATGAGAAGTTCTAGGAATTTTAAACCTTAGTTTTTTTTCCCCAGGCTGAAAACTTGCTTCTGGATGGTGACATGAACATCAAAATTGCAGACTATGGTTTTAGCAACGAGTTTGTACCAGGGAACAAGCTAGACACATTCTGTGGCAGTCCTCCCTACGCTGCTCCAGAACTTTTTCAAGGTATGCAGCTCTGTAAACATTACACACTGTTCAATGGATAACATCTTGTTTCCATTGCTCCCCTCACTGTTTTAATTCATTCTCTTGCTCCTCTGTAAACTTTCAGGGTAGAGGGGAGGGGGGAGGGATTGAGGAGGGATAGTTTCCCTCAGCTTACTTGTTTTGTAATGTTTGACATCATGCTTATTATGTGATAAAGTGCTTCCCTTGTATTAATGTGGCTTGCTGTGGTTGTGCAGGGAAAAAATATGATGGTCCTGAAGTAGATGTCTGGAGTCTTGGTGTCATTCTCTACACACTCGTCAGTGGTTCTCTCCCATTTGACGGCCAAAATCTCAAGGTTTGTAGTCAGTTCTCTCCCTTTGATTGTAAAGAAAGCAAAAATGTCTTGGAGTATGTTTGGGGGCGGTGGAGGGGTAGCAATATTGGCTTAGCTATTAGCAGTATATAAGGTCCCAATCAGTCGAGCAATCCTTAAATTTGTGGGTCGTTTTCTTCAGGAAAGCATGACAGCTACTCTTAACCGAGTAAGTTGATTTGTCACCTGGATTATGTGAGGATAAGAGTTTTGTCCCTGGTAAAAGTTCACTCACGTGAGAGCACAAATCTTTTTGTAACATGGTGGCAACGTTTTTTAAGCCAGGGGTCACCTGCATGGACAACGAGACCCTAGTTTGTGTAGTAAGCCACTTTGACTTTCTCTGCACTTTTCTCTCTTTGGGTTATTATTGTGTTCTGAAATCAATGTTCATCTTCCTTCCTGTTTGCCTCACTCCATATGTCCTAGATAATAGCTTTCTGTTCGATCAAATGCATTTGTGTCATCATTTCATACAATTTGTTGCGTTACGTGCAGGAATTGAGAGAACGTGTTTTGAGGGGGAAGTACAGGATACCTTTCTACATGTCCACAGACTGTGAAAACCTTCTAAAAAAATTTCTCGTCTTGAATCCACAGAAGAGATTAAGTCTGGAGGTATGTACTGTTCTGCCTTGCCTTAGAGCTGTTTGGAGAATGAAGGAAAACTCTTTATTTTCTGATGACCTTCATTTTGGGGACTTGGGAGTAGGGAAAAATAGACTATGATTGGATTGAGAAACAAACGCCGGAATCTTTTTAAGAAATTCCCCTCTCCCCAAATGCCTATATTGACATTGATTCATCTTGCAAACATGTGAGTTTGTTCTGTTGTTTTTACATCCCTATTTACTCTTGAGAGCTGTTTTGTTTCCATAGGGGTAGGATGGGTTAGTATGGTGTGATAGATTATGAAACAAGAATGAGTTTTACGTTTAGTGTATGTTTACACACTTGCCTAATGATTCTTAATTTTTGCAGGATTATGGTGTATGAGATGATTTTTCTGTCGATAAAATGACAAGTTTGATAAAAATGACAAATGTCATAAAGATGTTTCTAATAAGGTTTGAGAAGAAGATGTGTAGGTTGTTTGCCCCATTGTTTGTGATGGACACTCCATGTTCTGTTTTGACGTTTGTTTGTCCCACACAGACAATAATGAAGGACAAGTGGATGAATATAGGTTATGAAGAAGATGAACTAAAACCTTTTGTAGAGCCTCCTCCCGACATAAATGATCCTGTCCGAATAGGTAATGTTTCAACGCCACTGTGTCCTTGTATTTACTCGTGTTTTTCATTTTGGTTGCCCTGCGTACGTCCATTGTCTGTGTGGAGAGAGAGAGAGGATCCCTGCATGTTGCATGGCCTGGCTAGAGAGCACTCCTTATGTCCAATTATTGTCCGAGTTACCCTTTATTATTGTGACTATGGCACCACAGTGTTTGTCAGCACCCAACCTACTGTTTCCTTCTTTACGACCCTTAAAAAACACCAATTTCTTCTCTCCTTTTCTCGTTCACATTAAGATTCCTTGGAATATTGTCAGTATTTTTGGTAAATTCAATTAACTGGATTCTAAATTAAAATTCACTTTAATCTAAAATTCCAAAATTTCTAGACCACTGATTGACATTGTTAACATCATGCACCAAAAAAAGCCTTCCCATCTGTTCAGGGCTGTAAATATTGAACTCCAGCCTTCATATTTGAGTCTGTCTTTGTGCATGATCTAAATATGGTTGTCATTCAGTCTCAGTATGCATGTTTTGCGTAATGGACTTCTTGAGAGATGGAAACACCACTGACTTGTAACATGAATGAGCACAAGTTTCTAAAAATTCATATACTGTACATTTTAAAGATTTCTGTCTCTTTTTTTGGATTCTTTTCTGCAGATTTGAAGGAGGGGAAAGGGTGTATCATTTCATTTCTGAAGCTGACCATTATTAACTCTTTTCCTCTGAAGTTCATGCAGTTGAGGAGTTCTAAGTTCTAAGGTTGTCTACTGTTGACTATAATACATCATCATGTAGGTATCTTGATCAGATAACTTTCTGCTGCTGTTCATAGTTCCTTACCGCACTGTGGTGCCCAAGTAAAGTTTGGTCCGTCTCTTGATGTAACAGACTTTTTGGTGAAAAGATTTGTCCTAATCCCTTGGCCGTGTCTGTAAAGATACGAAACCATACTGTTGTAATTGTACATAGTGTGTGGGTCAAACCCTGTAGCGAGGTAGCGACCTCTCTCTCCCCCCTGCCTGGGCCTGTGTGTGTTGACTGTCGTCTGATGCTTTCAAAAGATGTTTGTCTTCTGATCAGAACATAATGAAAGACCGCTGGATCAATATGGGCTTTGAAGAAACTGACTTAAGGCCGTTCAAAGAGCCGTCTAAAGACGTTCTTGATCAAGGGCGAATAGGTAAATCAGCCCGTGCCCAAATCTGCCAGACCTGTGTTTTTTTTTTCTTCCATTGGTATGTTGCTGGCTGGACTAGGTAGCCTCATCGCTCATGTTCACTAGCCCACTAGCACTAGCCTGTCCATTCATAGCTAAATGGCAAATCGAGTATGAAGCTACGCTAGGTTTCCCTGTGTTCAAAACTCGTGATTTACCTCCCATTGTTCATGAAGAAAAATACCTGTCAAAAAGCTTATTTTTTCAAGAATATTCTTTCTAGAAGTGGCTTAACTATAAAAGTAACAGTCTTTGACTGCGTGTTTATTTCACATTTTGTAAGAAACTGTAGCACAAATAAAATTAATTCCGCTAGCTTTGTAATGTATTCATGGGAAGTATTGTTTAAAGTCAATGTTTGTTGTAACACATTTTACACAAGTCCTTTTACACAACAATTGTATCCTCAACCCTCTTTATTCATTCTCCGTTTATTCTGTGTTTTGTGAGAGAATGGTAGGTAATTATAGGGGTGAAGAGGCAATCATGGGAGGTGAATAAAACAAGTTTTGACAACAGTAATTTACTGAGAAATGAGAAGGAAATTTCAGTCGTGACTTTGATCCTAACATCAGTATGAATGATTACAGTGACAGGGAAGTGTTAACAGTCAGTCTTTTGCAGTGGTACTTAATGGTCAAGGAAAAACGGGTTAATAATGGCCGTCATTGTATTTTGTCATTGTGGACATGAAGAATGATGAGTTGCTACTTACTCCGACATTGGGTTGGAGCTTTCATGTTGCTTTGGGATTTCCTCTCTCTTTCTCTGTAACCCCCTAATCTTACAACTTATTGTAGCCTCACTTTGTATACTCTCATTGTTCAACCACCAATATGAAAGCTCTGCTCATTCTCTTGTTACTTTTCTGTTATTTAGTTTTTGTTCTATCTGGCGTGTGTATGCTTAACTCGTTCACGTAGCGCTATTTACCAATCTTTTACTCTGCACTACTTGCTTTGTTTGCTTGCTTCTTTACTACACTCACAGCAGCAATATTGAATTGCATGTGGAAGAAAATTTGAAGACTTTAGGGTAGGCGATAGTTTGTCAGTCTAGGTCGAACGGGCACAAATAGGATTATGTATAAATGCGGTCAGAAGTTGAGGTTGTAAAGATTTTTTGACAAAAATAAGAATAAGAACAGTCTGTTCTCAGAAGTGTTTGATTCTTTGTAAGTGATAAATTGTTGCAATTGTATATAAATAAAAAAAATATGTATGTAGCGTCTCGGCATGCGAATGCAAAAAACATAATTTGTACTGATATCGGAGCAAGGAGCATCTTGTCAAAGTGGTTACTAGCATGCAGTTCATGTGTAGATGTACAAATGGTGTTTTCTTGTCTCAACATTTTGTTTGGTATTTATCCACGGTTGACTCGGTACATTCAGTTATTCTGTCAGTGGTTTCTTTGTAAGATTAACACAGCAAAATTAAAACCTTATACCAGTGTGAAAAGTGGTATTTTGCAGATCAAAAATAAGTAAATATCTTCAAATCAGTTTTTTATCCAAAGCGTTTTCTTTTCAAGTCTCCTCCTCTGAATTTTTGCTTGGATTGTTAAAAATTTAGATCATGATTGATCTGTGTCTTGAGTGAGAGTTTGTGACTCCTGTTATAATATTTATTATTATTTGTAATTTTTAAGGATGTCGTTATAAAGGCGATTGAAACAGTATAATGTTGTTTTCCCATGCAGCAGTAAAAGAAAACTGAGTCAGCCGTTTGTATTGTCTGTCAATATATATCTTGTGTGAATAAGTTTTTTATATACCTTGTCGTTATGGTTTTCTTATATGTTATTTATTGAAGAGCAACATTTCTTTGCAGTAATTACTGTTTAGGAAGTGTATTTACATGCTTTTTGATTTGCGCTGGTTTTTACATTTCCAGCCTGAGCTCCGACGTTTTTGAGTTACGATTTTAATTTTAAAAAATGTAATGTAATGCATTTAGCATGGTGTTCTAAAGGAAAAGATTAAGCATTGTTGAAAGTCAGCTGTAAAGCAGATGCTGAAGGTGATTGAGTATAAAATTATTGGGCTTGCATCATGCATTGTACAATAGTGGAGTGTGCAAGGCAGTGCTCTAGGGTAGAGTGAACTGAGTGTAGAGTCTGGTGCCTAATGACGTATGTTGCTTTCTTGACAATGATGATGATGTGCAATTCCATGCTTGTTAACCTTGTCACCATCTTACTCATTCATGATTTTCCCCTCTTCTCCTCCAGTGCTAAGCTATTTTGAGGAAGATAATCATTCCACTAGTAGTTTGGCAGACCCTTTGGTGGCAAACCGAGTCAAGAACATGTTTGGTATGCAAACTAGTTTTGATGTAGTAAGCTGTCCTTTTTTTTTTCCCTTTCTTCCTGTCCTTCTTTTTCTGTAGTCATCTTTTCTCCACCCCCTTTTCTTACATCTCGTGCATGCTGCTAGCTTCATTCCCATCCAGAACAGATCGTAACTTGTATCTGGATCTTTCATATCGTAATGCTGTGCGCTCAAAGAATGCTTCTGTACGTTTTAGTTTTTTTTCTTCAGTTTTGTCATTGTGAAACAGAACTAGCAGTAGCAGAGAACAGGCCAGTTATAGGATGGTAACTTTATTTTTGTTATCAGCAGCTGATACGGTTTATGTAGTAGAAAAAGACATTTATGATTTTGATCATATTGCTGTGCCCCAGAGAGTGATTAGACACAACGTTAGTGAATATTCTTTCTTCCACAACAATTCTTGATGTTCTAATGGTAGATTTTAATTTCATCCTGAGGATGTCCTAACAATAAAAACCACCATTTCCTGTATTATTATTATTTTTATTATTATTTGTATTATTATTATTTGTATTATTATTATTTGTATTATTATTATTATTATATATTTTTAAAATTTATTTATTTATTTTTTAAATTTTGTTTTGTTTTGTTAGTTACTTGTTGTATGTTGTGATGTTTGGTTTAAAAACAAGAAAAATGTGTTTTTTTAAATAATAATTTTGTTCTTTTTGAGTGTTTAATAGAAATAACTTGATTCAGTGAGCACTAGAAGCACAATTGGGAAATGACAACAGTCGGGCTTTGTGACAGACATAAATAACTTGAGAAAGAAATATTATTTTGAAAGGTAAATGTAATGAGCAACTTTTAACAGAAATATATCAAGCTATTGTGAGAGAAATGCATGCTTTCCAGGGGGTTGTTTTCTTTGCTTTTGTGGTTGTTGCATGTTGTGAGTAATAACCTGTCATTTTATAACTCTCTGTCAGTCTTCAGTTTTGATGTTGTTTATTTACTTACTGTTTAAAGTTGTTTAGTTATTTTTATTAGAGGGAAGCATTCTCTAGAGTAACAAGTATTTTTCAATATGATCAAGTGTGGTTTTTTTTTTGACAGAAATAGTTTGTCATTTTCACTTTAAAATTTAACTTTTGCTTAAGAGTTTAGTTGAAAGATATATATCACTCAGTATTTTAACACATCGATTTCAGGAAGTTTTATTTTGAATGAAGGAATTTAATCAAGAATTATCAATTTTTAAAAAGATCAAATTGTGTTAACTAAAGTTAGTATTTATTGTGCTCCTTGCCTTGAAATCTAATTGTTTGGCATCTTATGATTCAAACTTGTTTGGATTTGTTTGATTTTAAAACTAATGTTTTGATAACACAAGTGTAGTCTGATATTGGATTGAAATTGCATTTGATAGAGAATCTCCTTGATTTAGAAAGCATCATTACCTCAGAATTGTTCATATTTAAACAAAAAAAAAAGTTCTGGAACATCTATAGTTTGTATGTGTGTGTTTTTTGTGGCTGTAATGCTGTTTTATTTGTGCAGACATGATGGTCAACATGGGCTACAATCGAAAAGACATAGAAGAGTCTCTACGACTACAAAAGTATGACGACATCCACGCCACATATCTTTTGCTGGGCAGACGCTCTGCAGAAGTGAGTGTAAGCATGGTTTGATCCTTCCTCGCTGCATCTCCCCCTACCCTCTTCTCTCTCTCCCATTCCATTGTCTCTTTTCTGCCTTGCCACGCGCTTTCAGTACAGATGCAAGATGAGGTTAGTAGGCTAGACCACGAAGTAAATAATGCAGTTTTATCAAGAAAGTAACAACAGCAGGAGTGATTTGAAGAAAGAATTTTTTTCCTGAGTTTGGATGAAAAATAAGATGAAGAAGAAAAAAAACGGATGAAGAGCGAATAAACAAACAATAGATTTGTTTGAATAAAGGAGGCTTTCTGTACTTGTTACAATTTTATTCGCCTGACTCGTGAGTCATTACACAGATTTAAATGTTATTGGGCAGAATTATATTTTATGTAAGTGCATTTCTTGCACATTTTAATAAAAAACTGTATTTGGTTTTGATGTATTGATCATGAATTGAAGCGAATTTATCCAGTAAAAACATTCTTAATGCATGTATCCAGATTTTTTGTAGAAGTTGGAAGAGCTGTCTGGAAAGTGGCCCTGCGGTAGCTGATATGGAAAACCAAAAAAAAATCTCATGCACTAGAAATAGTTTTTCAACAATTTCATTTTTGAATTTGCTGTGGCAGCTATATTATTTTTTTTTTAGCAAATTCACTTGTGGAATAAAGTCTTTGTCAAATGACCATGACTAATGCATGATTCTAAAGATTTTGTTTTATTTTCAGAATTGTTTTGGGCACAAGTCCCAAGTCAATAGTGAAGTGATTTTGATGAATATAACACTAAAAAAAAAAATGACAATTTCATATTCATTTGTTATATTCATCTGCTTATCAGTTTCTTTATGCAGTAGTTAATATTAAACACGATTCTCTGTTGGACAAAGTAAATCATGTTGATTAAAGGAATATTTTCTTGAGTTTAAAATTCATTGATGTAAGTGGATCATAATGATGTAAATGATTTGTATTAATAGATGGCAAGGGTGTGATATTAGTTTAGGCGGTTAGTAAAAGAGGTGAAATCACTTGCCAAGACGGTTCTCTTCTCTGCTAACGACTGCTTAGAGTGGGTTTTCTTGGTTCTGTATGCTTGTGTAATGTCAACTTTTGTGTATGATGACTATTTCTTTCTGAGCTGATACCTGTTTGCCTTCAGTATCCTAAATTAATTAAGTCTTTATTGTGTGGATGACTGTGCTAGTTTATTATTTTGTTTCGTTTTATTAATTAATTAATGAATTAGTTTTTAGTTATTATTTCAAAAACAAGGTTTGCTTTTTACTGGCTTGGTGCCTTTTTAAAGATTGAATTCTCTTCCTCTTTCACATCTTTTCTCATTAATCTTTGGGTTGCATTTGCCTTGATAATTCTGCTTTCCCTTTGTCCCCCTCCTCCTCCCCCACTGCTTTTTTCATCTATTTATTAGCATTTTAAATGTTTGTTCTTTCTTTCATTGATAGCAACAGGATTTTTTCATGATAATGACGAATATAAAAATCTAGAGCTTTACAGATTAACATAGTTCTTTTGTCTTCTGTTCCTTATTGATGCATTTATACTTTCGCTTACAAATGTTCTGTTTTATTGGCCGTACTTTTGTAACGCTTTTGCAGAAGGCTTTCATATTTCTCATTTAAAAAAATATTTTCATCATTAATAAGAATTTAAAATTTTTTGGGGCAAGCCGTTCTTCTTTGCAAACCATACTTTCCGCTGGCTGTTTTTCTGTTTTTTTGCCTGCATACATTTACTTTTGGAAAAATTTTTTTTTTTATTTGCCTATTGGTAAGAAGCTTGAAACTTGAATGGAAACATTTCATGAGAGCCAAAGAAGAAAAACAACTAGCAAAAGATAACAGATTTTCTGCTGTGCTGTTCTTGTATCAAAGAGAACATGACAGATAAATATCGGGAATTACAACTAGCTATACTACACTCACATATGGTCTTATTGCACAGATAAGAAATACAATTACTATTATTATTATTATTATTATTATTATTATTATTTGGTGAGGGATTACATTAGATTGCTGTTCTTCAAGCATGGGAATTGTACGCCCATTCGCGTATATATACACCCTTACCAAAGTCCAAATGCGCTCCTGAATTTTTCTGTACGTCCCTGGAAAAACCTTGGGAAAACGTAAGCTCGCACATCTTTTAGTCGATTGCCGTTCACTCAGAGAGTTATCATTTTTGCGCGCTAGCGATTGCCGCCATCTTGACTTTACTCTGCATGTAGTGAAAGCGTTTCCAAATCAAAATGAGTCGGTTCGTCTTGAGAGGTGAATTTTTCTGTGATGGAAGATCACGATATAAATGAAATTGGCCGTGGATGGATTCGGAAGGTGGCAAAGGAAGCAGCATTGATTACAGATATAGACTGTATCTACGAAAATTGCATGACAACCGCTGCACCACGCCAGACAACTGGATGCATGTAGTGTAATTTACAGAAAACAGATTCTAGATAGATTTTGTGAGTTTTTTTTTAATAGTACAAGAATGCATATTTACTACAGAAAAGAGTCTTGAATGCATGTTTGTGTAAAGTATGTTTTTATGAGCCAAACGTAAAGTGACTAAATTTTTTTTAAATTCCATTTGTTCACTTATTTATATGCTGAGAAGTGGTAAAAATTGCTTTGGAAACTGCAAAATCTCTCAGCTTCAGGGGGCTTTGCCCCTTGTTTCCAATAAGGGCCGTTGCCCCTTGACCCTACCAGGGGGTATACCGCGGCCATTTGTACTCCCCTCCAAGTCTTAGTCATTCCCATCCCTGGTTCTTGAGTGTATGAGGGATGATGGACATTTTTCATTCCACATTTCTGTGGTCATGCCTACTGCAAAATGTTTTGAACGTAAGCATTTATTTGTTGGTGAATGTTTTGATCGTAAGCATTTTGGTGAAATTATCCCAAAAGCACGGTGGAAGTTTGCAAAACTTTTAAGTGCTAGCACTTCTTGTGAAGATAGAAAAGGTGAAAATGCGAAGGTGTAAAGGAGATGACCATCTAGCCACATTTTAATGGGAGATAATCCTTTGAAAGTTTTGACACTAATGTAGCAAATAACTGCAGCTAACTTGACCAGTATTGAGCATCATTTGGATGGGAAATAATCCTCTAATGATTGGACTTTTATGTAGCGAGCGCCACCCTTTGGGGTACTCCAATTTACCGTTTATCTCCCTTGCTCTCCTGATTGACAAAGGAAGGTGTTCCAGTAAAGGACACAGTAAAGGGTCGCTGAAAATAGACGATAAATAGGGTCCTTTTACCTTTTATCATCCCTAGCCTGGCTCTCTGTGCTTGTGTGTGTGTGTGTTCATGCCTTGTTTCTTGTCTCCCTCTTGACTAACGTTAGCGCTTGTTTTGACACTTATGGCGGTGATGAACCTCTTCCAGTTGGAAGGCAGTGAGCGGTCAGGTAGCAACTTGTCGTTACAACAGATCCGGTCCAGCCAGCGTCCCCACAGTGACAACAACGCCGCCGCAGCCTCCCCCAACAAGGTCACGCGGTCCCAGTCAGCCACCAGCAGTTCAGGTTCGCAGAAACACCGGCGCTACAGCCACGGGGGGGAGAACAACGGTAGTAACAAACGTTGGTGTTATAGTGATGGGCATCACTTTCTTTTTGCTTGCGTTGAATCCATTAGCCACCAGTAACTACGTTACTTTGTAACCGAAACTGTTACTACTACTACTACTTCTCCGTTTTCCGTCGGCTGTATCGCTGATCACTCAGGTCTCTCGTTTGTGTTGATTACCTCTTTTTCTTGTCTCTTCACTCCATTTTGAGTTTGTTTTTGTTGTTGTGTGCATGCATTTTGTTGACTTAGATTACATTTACAGGGCGAATGGGATGTTTTGGAACGCTGGAAGGGTTTGCCAAACCACAGGAGTGGGATTTTGAAGTTGGGGAAAGGGAGTTGGGAGTGGGGTTAAGGGGAGATAATGAATAGTCGTTGTTGTAACGATGTTTCCTTTTGTGGTTATACGTATTAAATAGTTCTGATTTGTCAGACATTTATCACTGTCAAGCAGAATGTGATTTGGGTTCTGAAGGGAATTGATTCAGGGAAGAACTGAAAGAAAATATCAAATCCTCTTAATACCTGAAAAGTGGGTGTTGACAGAATACGTGTATGGACTAGCTGTTCTGATTCTTTTAAAAAAAAAAAAAAAATTTATTACTCCTTATATTTTGTTGTCTGCATGGTAGTGATAGAACTAGGTGTTGTGAATAGAGTAGTTCTCAACCTGCTTGGTTTTATAACAGATGTTCTTGTACAGCCCACTTCATCAGCTCAAAGAGCAGCTCAGTGCACTTAACCGCATAATGTTTTGCACATGTTGATGGCAGCACAAATAAGAAGATTGACTGAGGGGAAAAAAAGAATTAAAGCAAATTCAGATTTAGCCATAAAACTATCTGTCTTCTGCTGAAGGAAAACAAATTTGGGATTCAGTACATCTTGGACATTTGTCTAGGCAATACTTTATTAAAAATCTTGGAATTAAGATATTGACACGGTTTGTTACTTAAAAAGCTGTTCAAGGTGGAGAAGTTGTGTGGAGCAATGTGGTGGGATGATCAAGGTTGAATTTGTTGGGGCCGAGGGAGCGGAAATTGGATTTGAGGCCGGGTCAATGTGCATGTTTTTCCTGCACTGGCATGGCAAAGAAATAGTCGTAGTGAATGTTACTTCGTTGATAGATGGATGTTGTCTGCATACATAGATGGTTTCATATTCTTGGGTTAAGGATAAAAATCCCATTGTCATTGGGAAAGCAGGACCAGTTTTGTGTGGAATTGATGTTGAAGAGGAAAGTTAGAGTTATGGTTAAGTGGAGTCTGTGTTGTTCTAGGTTCAGAGCTTGTTTTGGTTGCAACATTATCTTCACTTTTCATAGTTTATGGGTTGGGACTTTTTTCACACATTTTGTTTTAATGTTTGTTAAACATCCAATGTTTAATTCCTGTTGGAATCGGTTATATGCATAGTGAATAAAAGATAAAGTCTATTTGATATTTTGTTTCAAGTCCAATGATTTTCCTCTTGGTGTCATGTGTATTCCTAAATGCACTTGAATTCACATTAATGTTGCACCAGATTCACCATTTCAGTGTTAATTACTACCATTCGTTCTAGTTTAGACCACTGCATCATAATAAGCCATTATATTTGTTCAAGGTTGCCTTTTGGTAGAGTGAAAACATGCATGATTGGGCATGTGTGTATTTCAATACACTGTCTAGAGTTTTACTCTGTGCATTCCTGGAACGTAGAAAGTTGTGGGAGGATGGGCCAGTAGAGCTCTTGGGATGGTAGTTCACTTTGTATAACCTGAGAACGGTTGCTGTCCTGGCACACAACAGGTGCAGGTAGTGCTACCAGTGGTACATCAGGGACACAGAGCTCCACACGTAGACAACAGACCATCGACACGTCCACCACCAAAGAGAGCGCCCTGACCGCTCGCATGGCCAAGACCTCTTCAGGTGGATCTGTGTCTGTCGAATCCCCAAAGGTTAGTGCACTGGCTTACTGCACCAGATTTTTTTTTTTTTTAAATCACTCTTTTTCTTTTTTGCAAGTGCCTTTCTCTGTCTTTGGGCATTTGTCTTCATATTTTCTACCTTACATTTTTTTTCTTCTATCTTTTCTACTGCGATTGGGTACTTTCTCCTTTTCATTGTTGTGTTGGTGTGGTGATCTAACAACATTCCTTCCAGGCTGTAGAGCAGGCTAGTCTTATTGCTAGTGATTTGCAGGTGGGCCGGCCCTACTATGTACTTAGTTTGTCTTCTTTGCATGATTTTGGTGAAGGTAAAGCCACAGATTGAGAGACAACAGATGACAAGAGGAAAGAGCTTCCTGTTCAGTTCATGTGGAACATTAGAACTATTATGTAAATTGAGGGGTAAAACCTTTTGAACGAGTAAACACGAGCAGAACCGCTCAAGACAAGGGAAGCAAGACGCATTTCAGCCCCACACCTAACCCCACAACTGATGCCCTGAGTGGGATAAAAGAACATCAACCCATATAAAGACATGGCTTTATATGTTGCTAGAGCTACCTGTATACCTGCAAGTTGCTTTTTGGACAGTTGTTTGTAGGGCACTGTGTAAATAACTTAGAAATAGGATGCTGTGTATGTGTTACAAATATGTGGACTCTGTGGACATAAATGATCATGTAAATTAGGATCCTTGCACCAGGGCTGGACATCCGCGAAAGCTCAGACCTTGATGTTTGGGAGGTTAAATTACTGACCTGCCTGCCAACTGTTAGATTAAATCTATGTTGGGGTGGTCCGATGTCTTCAGTCCCATGTTCAGTTGCTTAGTGTAAAACTCAATGATCATGCCCAGTTTAGGCAAACTTCCTTCTGTTACCCTAGGCAGTCAATAAAAATGTGAATGTCGAGTTTTGTTGTAGGTGACATAGTTCCACGATTTTGCTATTTATTATAGTTACATACAATAGCTGCCCAGTTTTAGATCTAGCTTGTGGGGCTTGGTTCCTTCTCACAACCATTGCTTGTTGTCATTTTGATTTTGGGTTATCACCTCATCTAGACACACTTTGGGTATCGGGATATATTTTTTGAGGATGTTGTTTTTTAATTTATTTTTTGAAAGCTTGGTTGTCAATTTGGTAGAATATATTTATTAATGTTCTGTTTGAATTTAATTGTGAATTTAATTGACAACTATTCTATAAGCACAGACAGGCATGAGATTTTACTTTTATTTTGTACAAATAATGAAGTCTTTCAACGAGACATTGTCAATCTGCAGTGTAAGAAATTGTGGACAAATACAAGAAGAAAAGCAAGTTCAATCATATCTATAAATTCCCGTGTTTGTTTTCATATATCACCTTTTGGCATGGCCTTGTTCCATCCTAAGCATTTGTTGCATGCTGAGTCTAGTTGCAAGCAGACACCAAGATAATCCAACAATGGTTGATACACAAGGTTTTGTTTCTGTGCACACAGAGCGTGGATACATTTCTCATAAGTCAATGCCAATGTGTTCAGTGTTGCCAAGTGCTTCTAACACAACAGTTTGTAGTGCAACTTCTTGCACTGTTCAACACAGCACCAGCACAGTCACTGATAACAAACAACAAACTTGTTTTAAATTTAAGGCTTGGTTTGTTCATAACTAAGTTTTTTTTAAAAATCTTGCTAGAAAATAATGTTATAATAAAACGAGGCTTGTGTAACAAAATCTGTGTGACAGCTTAACATTGCATCCTTCTCATGCCTGGCCTGTACGACAGCAGTCATTTGTAGCCAGTGTCTGTCCGTCTTGTTTTGTTTTGTGTGTGGTGCATGTGACAATGCTGCCAATAGCATGTGTCTGTCTCCATTAGACCCAGTCTGGGCGAACGAGCATGAACCACTCAACGTCCAGCAGTAAAGACTCTATGTCCTCCACTCGGCCCAAGACCCCCTCCAAGGGATCCATAGACTCGCCAAAGGTAGGACACTGTTCCACCCTCATCCCCCTAATTCCCATTTTTTCAGTGTGGCGTCATATCGCTCTTCGCATTCCTTGGTTCTTGCATACTCACTGTTGTTATCAGCCGCATTTCTGTCCATGTCTTTGTAATTATACCTCCCTATTGCTCTACTTGGTCTGATAAACGTTTAATATTCACATAAAAAAGGTGATTCATATCGGCATTTTGTAAAAGAGGAGTTGGTCATTAGTTACAGGGAGAATCAAGCACAGTTTTACTGGAACCTGTCAAAAAAAAAAAGAAGAAAAGAACCATATTTATTACTTGTCAGGGTCTCACCCAAAAGAATGGGTATAACATTTGCTGATTGTGGTCGTGAGTTGCGAAGATATTTTGGTTTGGATGTATTTGTAGAATATGTATAATTTGGGTCTGTTTTAGTTTATATTTCAGTATTTCAAGAAACTTACACTGTTAAAGGCAGCCGCTGTGTTATATCAGACCAAGTAGAATAAGTTACTATTCCATTGAGGAAATTTATATCGGTTGCCAAACAGTTTTCATAAGGGATATAGATTTGTGACCTAATTATATACCTGAGAGCTTTGATACTAATATGGAATAAATCATCAATCATTCAAAATTTAATTGTGTATGTTTAATCTCATTATTTGGATTGTTGTGTATTTTGTAAGCTCCTCAATAATATGCCC
Organism: Oncomelania hupensis; assembly: GCA_036898135.1. Taxonomy (NCBI): domain Eukaryota; kingdom Metazoa; phylum Mollusca; class Gastropoda; order Littorinimorpha; family Pomatiopsidae; genus Oncomelania; species Oncomelania hupensis. Next base: position 78,866,183 of record CM072513.1, read on the forward strand.
TCTTTTTTAAACCCCCCGATTGAAAATGTGTGTGGATTGTTTTCATCCTTATCTAATCAATGTTTTCATGATAATCCAATGAACTTGGTAAACTTTTTTACATATACGCACTGTGTTTGTTTGAAGTTTTGTTCCAATAACATGCTTGAGCTTATTTTAAAAAAAAAAAGTAATTTATATTTGTTTCGTTGATGTTTTGATATAATGACTGAACTATATCACTATTTTAGAACATAAAAATTAAAAGGGAATGAGAGGAAGCTGTCATTTTAGCCGTGACATTTAATGTATTGTTTTGACGTGCAGGCAAAGCAACGCTCGTAAACATTTACCAAGTATAATGGAATGTTAACTATGCCTATACTGTTAACATGTAGATCTGCTAAACACTGTACATAATGATGCCTGCGACCGTGTTTGCTGGCATGGCGGTGACAGAGTATAGCATGGTACACTAATCATCATTCTCACCCTGTTTATTGACGCACTAACTGCATTACCACCTCCTCTGTTCAGACCCCCCTGACTGCTGTCCGTTTTCTCTGTTAGATTCCCTCTCGAAAGCCCCTGAATCACGCGTCGTCTGCCTCCTCTAAAGAAAATTCTGGCGTAACGGCTACAGGGCGATCCAAGTCGGCAACCTCTAAGGGTTCTGCTGACTCCAAGGTAAAGACAGTCACAGGACCCAGTGTGTTTCATGTTCACCGTTTAGTTTAGTGATAAACATTGAGGTCTAGAACACACTGTTGTCACGTTATAAATGCCCAGTAAACAAATTATCTAAAGAAATATAAAGACATTTGAAGTTTGTGTTGTGTGTATGTTCGTTTTTTACAAACCAATTTCGTTCTGTTTTGTTACTTAATTTTATTTTTGTTTTAATATTTTACATTTTGATTGACGCTAGTTTAATGGTGCATTGCTTTTTTATTTAAAGGGTTTTCAGTTATTATTTATATTTTGTGTGAACGACCACCGCTCTTTTTGTGGAAACGGGATACTTCGGTGATGGTTTTTTTGTTTTGAATTATCAATTTAATTTGGCTTTATTTTGTATATACTCTTTATAACTTGAGCAGTGTCAGCAAATGCAAACACTTGGAAGGGATGGGGTGGAGAAGAGCGTGAAGAAGAAAAGAGAAAGCCCCACGCCACCATGTTGCATGTTTCATCGTGATCTGCATGAAGTTTTGTTTTGTTTTGCTGAAATGACATCACTGCATGATCCCACAGCATTGCAATGAAGAATTTGTTTTGAAACATTTAAGTGTGTGCATGGCTGCAAACTGCATGCTTTGCGGTGACTTACATTTTCTTTCACTCATTTTGTGGCAATAGGTCAACTGTTTTGCATGCAGCAAATCTTTATTTTGGTCACCTCAATGACATTTGGCCATACTGCATGCAGTGAACTTCATCAGCTTGTTTTGTGCGAAACATGCTTCCTTCATGTCCAGCATTGGCAGTGTGGAAGAAACGATTATCTTTTTCTTACATTAATAGCAAGGTTTTCAGCATGTATGCAGACTGCAGACTGTTCAGTTGAAGTAGTCATGATCTGGGTAGACAGCTGGAAGATGCAATGTTCTTGGCAGAGAAATTCTCTGGGAAAAAATAAGAAAGGGTGGAGTGAGGGGTTGGTTAGGTTAAGGGGGTGGTTAAGAAGTGGAAACTGAAAGAAACGGTGATGCATCACAGGAGGTTATTTCCTTACCATGCTGTGATGGTGGTGGTGTTCACTGCTAACAGATCACGCAGTCAGGAGTGAGAGCCACCATGCCAGTACGGAAGAGCCACGCGCCAGGTACTGCACCTGCCACAACCCCCAACCCATCCTCCGCCGCCACGTCAGCACCCAAAAACTCTGTGGTGAACACAGGCATCCCCCGCAGGAGTACGTTCAGTCCTGGCGACAACCGTGCTCAGCCTGCTGCAGAAAAACCCAGACCCACCAATGGGCAGGACATCAGAAGGTACTTGTTTTCTCTGTCTTGTGAGTCTTGACTGGAAACATTACGCCTTGTCATCATTTAACCAGACTTCATTGATCTAATATAGAGGGTATGAATATTTCAGCCATATTTTTATCTCAGATTTTTACTGCTTGAAAAGGAGTGAGTGGTTGTAATTATAAATAAAAATCATATCACAAAGATGCTATACATGTTTCAGCCACCTACCCACCTCCCCCAGTGCTACAACTGAAGTGGCACCACCTCCCACAGCAGCGCGCCCCAAAGGTCACTCCAAGTCTGCCAGTATGTCACAGCCATCACGAGTCGTTGACCTGCCGCCCATTACTGGTGATGCTGACTATAGGCCCACGTGAGTTGATGGATATATTTTATTTAGTGTACCTTATTTTATTTTGGTCTATTTTAGTTGTGTTTTTTTAATAGTTTGTGGTGTGTCTTTGTATCTTGTGATTGTAAGATTGAAAAGCTTGATAAAGATTTTGAAGGATTGAGGGTAAAAAAGCAGTTTGGAAGGAATGATGGAAGAAAGTGACAGTTGAAACCAGAAATGTTTGTGCAAACTTGAGCTGGTGACCAGATTTAACATTGTTGAAACCAGAAATGTTTGTGCAAAATTGAGCTGGTGGCCAGATTTAACATTGTTGAAACCAGAAATGTTTGTGCAAAATTGAGCTGGTGGCCAGATTTAACATTGTTGAAACCAGAAATGTTTGTGCAAAATTGAGCTGGTGGCCAGATTTAACATTGTTGAAACCAGAAATGTTTGTGCAAAATTGAGCTGGTGACCAGATTTAACATTGTTGAAACCAGAAATGTCTGTGCAAAATTGAGCTGGTGGCCAGATTTAACATTGTTGAAACCAGAAATGTTTGTGCAAAATTGAGCTGGTGGCCTGATTTAACATTGTTGAAACCAGAAATGTTTGTGCAAAATTGAGCTGGTGGCCAGATTTAGCATTGTTGAAACCAGAAATGTTTGTACAAAATTGAGCTGGTGGCCAGATTTAGCATTGTTGAAACCAGAAATGTTTGTGCAAAATTGAGCTGGTGGCCAGATTTAACATTGTTGGGGATGAGTTGGGAACAAGTGTACACAATGACAAAAATGTTAAAACTCTATGACTAGTGGTGTTTATGGTACAGGACGGCACCTAGCAAGACACTTGGAGCGGTGTCTCCCAGCAGCAAGGGTCCCAACCTGCAACGTGGCACGCAGGCCAGGAACACATTCCACGGCAAGGACGCGCGCCGGGCCGTCCAAGCCCCATACAACGGCCCTGGAGCTGCCCCCTCCCACACTGTCGACACCTCCGCCATGGGCCCTGGAGGGGCTGGTCGGCCGTCATTCTTCAACCGCATCACGCAGAAGTTCTCACGCAGGTCAGTACCGATACCCTGCTGTCTTGTTTGGTCATGTCACGTTTTGTTTTGTGAATTGCGTTTTGGCTTCAACTTTCTGTTGGGGAATTGAGTTAGGGACTCTCTCTGTCTCTCTTTCTATCTTTCTCTCTGTCTGCACTTTCTCTGTAAAACCCTGGCACAGAGGAATGCTGTAAGCTTTGTGTTACCTATAAAATGTCTTGGAACAGAGAGCGCAGTAACACAATCATGTTTGAACTGCAGTCATGTATTTGTGAAGGGAGTGATAGGTAAGACACCATCATCCTCCATGTGATATTTCTTAGTCAGATGTGTTGCTGCACTTCTCCATGTGTAGGGTAGGTTTGGTATTGAAGAACATGTTACATTTTAGGTGCTCTTTCTGAACACCTTCTTCTAGAGTCTGCCAAAAGTAGATACTGTTGTGACATGTACACAGTTATCGGCCATGAATTTGCAGCTTTGTCCTTTTGTTGGAAAGCATTGACTGGGTTGTAGAACTAGAATTACTGTGAATAAAGCAGACTTGATGCAGACCGTAGTGCTGACTGGCTGTTTTCCTTTCAATGTTTTGTGAAGCTTTGTTGAGTCGGCCACAGAAGTGTGTGCTTACTAACACTGAAGCTCTCTATTTCTATTTTACATGCGTAATGCAGTGATGTTGTTTTCTTTATTTCTCGGTTATTCAGTGGCACAGTGTGAGTATTGCACATTCGGTACTATCCCTGTGCCATGGTAACCCGCTTCTTTTTGCACTTCCCTTTTTTACCCTGACCTGAACAAAAATCCCAGCTAAATGTGTGGTATTGGAGGGATTAGAGAAAGGGAAGAAAGCACATTTTTTCAAAACCTCTGACTTATTCCAATTTGATTTCCTGATTCATGTCTCTTTGCTATGGCTGTGTTAAAATAACCTGACACTTTAAAAAAAAATATTTTTTTTCTATTTGCTCCACTCAGTCCTGGAATGAGGTATTTAACTTTTTTCATCTCTTGTGTTTTGTTTTCCCCACTTTGTTTGTTGTCTTTTCTTGTTTTTCCTTTGTGGATTTGTGCTTGCATCATTTGTCAGTTGAAACTAATAACGTCATGGCCTCTCACCACATGCTGCTGTCTAGGCTTGTAGCGTAGTCCCTTGTCTTCATGTTGTCCCAACAATTTGTGTTGCGGAGAAAATAAAGATCAATCTTCGACTAACGTCCATTTAGAATAGATCTACCTGTCCACAGAATGTACGTATACTATGGAAGGGAAAGGAATTGTAAATGTCTAATAAAATGTTTTATTTGGGAATGGTTCTAACGCATTCATAAACATAATACACAATTTAACATGGTAACAAATATGTTCTTAAGTGTTGCAATACAAATATTAGACTTTGTCAGAGCATGTCCTCAATTTCCAGTTACATTAAAAAAATATACAGGATTGTTTTTAACGTTTGAATAAACACTATTTTAACTTCAATAGGATGATATTCGTGTGTAAATTACTTTTGGAAGCCCAGCCCGCAATGTTGTTGCTTTGCTTGTGAGCATATGCATGACTTTGGAAAAAAATCATTCCTGTTCGGGGTTTGCTAAAAATATATAATGCTATTTTTGGTTCTTTGTGCTGGATAATGATATTGAAAGGGGTCTTTTACTTACTGTTAAACTGTCCATGGTATTATGGGATTATGATCACCGTTTACAGCCACCCATATAGTTCTTCAGTTCTACTTGACGGGAGTTTGGATGTGGCTATGGTTAACTTTGTGTTGGTTCTGTGGGAAGAGCATGTGTCTGGATTGGAGTTGATGCTTGGTTTCCATTTTTTTCCTGGGGAGAGAGAGAGAGAGAGAATGGGAGTGGGTTGGGATGGATTTCCAAATCCTCTTTCTTATGAAACAAATCGTTTGCCAGTCTAGTAAGATCAAGAGAAATGGGAAAGACGTCGTAACTAGGAAAAATGATGAAGTCACTGTATAAAATTATTGTAAAAATTTACAAATCCTCTTTCTCTCTTATAAAACAAACAGTGCACCAGTCTAGTAAAAATCAGAGAAATGGGAAAGAAGTAAAAACTATAAAAAAAAATAAACTAAAAGGTGATGAAAAGAGAGTTTTGTTGGAAGATGTTGAACTTTGTGTTGTAACGCCAGACATCCTCGCTGTGGTCACTAGCTTCTCCCTCCCACTCCCCACCCTTTCCCTGGCCCCAGCTTACAGCTGCCATTCATTTATTCATGCACAAGGATTGGCCTTGGGTCCATGCAGCTTTGTGTTACGAATATTGAATAGAAGAGAAAAGAGGAAAAAAATGCAAGTAGGGCCTTTTATTTCTGGACATGCTGAAATTATAAATGTTGGAAAATGGAGACGTTATTATTGTTGGAGTAGGCAGTGATTAGGTGGTTACTGGTGCAAGGGTAAGGGAACGTTTTAGAAGTATGGTATTTATATTACTCTTTACAGTGAACCCTTGCTACTTCACGGTTCGATATTTGCGGATTCACGACTTCGCTGATTTCTTTTATTATGGGGTGTCGGATAGCGCAGTGGTTGGAGCACTCGCTACTGTGTCGCAAGTTAAGCACCGTCCATTGCGGTTAGCACTTGGATGGGTGGCCGCAAAACGTGAAGCGACAAATAACAACGCCCCCAGTTGACTCGACTGTGATTGAGTACCTACTCTCTTAAGGGTGGGGAAGGTAAAGCAGCGAGGGAGAGAGATGGGCATCACCCTCATTACGCTGGCCCAAGGTAAGTGTGATCTCCAACATCACGCTCCCCTACGGCCACAAGGCTATGAGACTACCTTTACCTTTTTTTTAATATTATATTATATGAGAAAATATATAATGTATTTTCTGGAAATTTCGAAAATAGTAGCAATATATGATATTTTATTGCATAACATTTGTGCCCGTGTACTGTATGTACATACTGTACATGTAGATAACTGTACCTTACTGTAAATGGTGGTTTGTTAACAGTACATAAAGGGAGGGTTTTAAATGTCCGAATACACGTTAAATAAATATGTAAATATGGTATCCCTACTTCACGGATTTTCAGCTATCGCGGCTGATCTCATAACCTATCTACTGCAATAAACGAGGGTTCACTATATAGTTGTAGTTTATCATTACTCTTTATAGTACTGTACATCAGCATGACATTTTTTTGAAAAGCCCAAATGTTGTGTGCCTATTATTTGCGGTCTGTACCTAAGTGGTGATATGATGCGTGTGGTTTGTGGTCATGAACTTTGTGTGCCTATTTCTTAGTGTAACCAGCTTTGTGTCTCTTTACTTTATAGAACATGCATGCGGGTAACTCCATAGCCTGTGTTTCCGACCTTTTTTTTTTTTTTTTTTTTTAAACAAGTATTGTCTTCTTTGAGACAACCAAGATTAGATACATCAGTTTTCTGTATAGATTAGATTTTTTTCTAAAATGTGCTTTTTAATCAATTTTTAGAATCTTGCTCTGTGTGTTTTTATTTCTGTTTGCTTTTTGGTAGTTTGAAAATACATATGACTGTTTTTGTATTTTTATATTTGGATAAGTGTTTTATCCTTTTACTAGTTTCGTTCAGTCTCTTCGGTATCGTTGGGTTAGTGTACACTTTCTTGCGCTTTTAATTATTCCTCAGTATCTTGTCTGCCTGGAAAAGTTTTGTAAGAAGAAAGTGCAGAAGGAGCAAGAATTAGGGAGAGATATGGGAGAAAGGGTGCTTCAATACTTGTCTCTTTTCCATGTTTTTTTTTTCTTGATTACATTGCTATGAAAGTCCTGATTTTAAAGTTCTCCCCTCCATCTATCCATGTCCCTTTAATACCATTTTGTCTGTTTACTATCATTCATCATCTGTTTGAACAATCTAGCAATTTGGTATTTGTCTCATATCCAAACTCTGTTTGAATTGTATTTTTACCAAATCGTGTCTATATTTCACCCACGAAGTTTCCATCTAGCACTTAAGTTCATTGTTTGGCAAATGTGTTGAAAATAACGGAGAATTGCTAATATATAATAATCAGAGATGAGAATCTTCCGCTTTTTAGCGGAAATCCGCTCTTTCGGAAGGTCCCAGGGTCATTTTTGAGATCGGTTTAAATCCGGTGAGAAAATTTTAGTGTATATGACTAGGGTGAGTTGTTGATTTTCGATCTCGCAGCTTATTACCACTCGTTATTCCCATGCGGATTGTTGTCATTTGGTTCGCTCTCACTTCGTTTTCGTCGATCCACAAAAGCTGCCGTAAAAAGCCGAGATAACCCGATTTCTTTCTTCCGTGTGTCCTGACGTACGTGGGGCTCTCTTAGATACTAGCCATCGCATTACGGAAGTGACGTTGCGTATCTAAGCCTCCCGTTTCCTGCGCATAAGATTCCGGCTGTTCCCAGACACTCCCGCTGATAGTGACGTCACTCAAATAGGCGCTTGAAGCCCTTTCTCATGCGCTGAGTTGTAGTGCGAACGATGGAACAGCCAAAACATGTGGTTGATCAGCCATTGTCTAGAACAAAGCGCGACTTGTAAAATGCTTCAAAAACTAAATCTTGGAGAAAAGGCTCTTGCTACCCACATCTACAGTGGTGTAAAAATCAAGTGGAACTTTTTTAAGAGGTTAGAAGAAAAGTTGAACACAACAGTCTTAATTCGTTTGAAGGACAAAAAGATCGAAAGAAATGTGGAGTTGAATGCAGAGGCAGAGAAACAAGCCAGACTGGCTCATAAGAAAGATCTGACTGCCCGACTTCAGGTGTTGGTGAGGAAGAGAAGTGAGATTAGAAGTCAAAAGCCACCAGCCAAGAAAGCAAGAACTGGATAGTTGCCTGGCTTCAGTTATAAAATACATGCACATGTACATGTACATAGTTCATTCAATAATTGTGTGTGTGCAGACTGTATAGCATGTTGGTACCTGCCAGTTTTTATTTATACTTATAACAATTCTTAAAAAAAAACATGAGAATGTTGTATACACAAAGAACTGTTAATCCTAGTGCATGACGTAATTGTAAACTTCAGCCTGACTTCAGTGCCTGATTACAACTTCAAGGCTGAAGTTGTTCATAATGTATATGATTATAGCATCAGAACTGTTTTAGGAACGACTGCCTGAAACCATCCGTATTTCTGCTTTCCTTGTTGTGGTTTTTCCAAGACATTATCTTGAAATTGTAAACCTTGTTTGAACAGTCAATCGAGGTATTTATGACTTTATTGTTTGGTGTGACCGTAAGAGTGTCAGTGAGGCTTCATACTGATTCTATGTATAAATGTACAACTCTGTTTTGGACAGTAATTATGTGCATTGGTAAAGCCTTGTCTTGTCATTGGTATTTAAACCATTCTTGTCTGCAGTCAAAAGGAATGTTTGTTTAATACAAGGCTTAACTGATGTTTGAAATAAATTCATTATTCCTATGTGTTGAACTGTGGAGAGCTAACAACAGCATTTTAGTATCACAAAAACAACTGATCTGACCCCATAAAATAAGGCTCAGAATGCATAGATTTTAACCATCTTTTCAAAAATTTTCCGGGGGAGCATGCCCCCGGACCCCCCTAGCATCGCGTACCTGCTTCGCAGGTACGCGCACTCGTGGCTTCGCCACTCGACAGACTTTGGAATTTTTCCTCCTTTTTGTCATTTTAGGATTCTCATCTCTGAATAATGATGATGTACCTACTACCTTAGTGTTCATGATGTAATGTGTAGCCTTGTGCCTTGGACTTAACTTTGGCTGTATAATCCAGATAATATGGTGGAAGTATATACATTGTTACACAGGAGAGGGTTTGGAGATAATATTGCAAGATTTTATCAGCTGGAATTATCTACGCTGTTACACAGGAGAGGGTTTGGAAATAATAGTGCAAGATTTTATCAGCAAGAATCCTGGATGTTTGCACTAAAGGCTTAGGTGTTGTAAAACAAAACCTGACTAGGAGAGCTTTGTATTGTGATGAGATGTGAGTGCTTACACCTTGTTTCTGGCTTGTCTTTTGTCCTCTAGGTCCTTTCGGTAAGTTGCATTTGGGGCCAGGGTGTGGGCTTGACTATTTTATATTGAATGTACCATCATTTATACATGTACAGGCTAACCCAATTTGGTAAACCCTCTGTGATGTTATTTGTGTTGATGGATTAACAAGCATCGAGTAACGATAAAGAGCCAGCAGTGTGATACCAATGTCTGTATTCTGTAGTACATATTTATCTTGTACACTCTTGACAAGTAATCAACTATTTATATTGGTCCATCTAATCAGCTCTTTTTGGTCTTCGTCAGCTCTTGTCCTTGTCATATAGTCCTCTTTATTCTTTTTCTGTCTGCCCTATACCGCTGTTGTAATAAGTTTTGTTTTTTCTCTGTGCACATACTTTTAGCACATATTCACTTGTATGTATATTCCTACTTCTGTACAGTTGTCTTTGTCCTTCGTAGATGATACTGAGATGTAATTTGGAGGAAATGTTTTAGTATTGGCTAGCATTTGCACGTTGCGTGGATAAGCGATGATTTAGTCATGAAGTGATTGCTGTGATGTAAGGATGCATGCTAAGCAGTGCATGTTTCAACTTTCATAGAACGTAGTATGTTATGATTTGTATGCTTGCCTAATGTCAGTATGATAATGATCACAACATCCCTTTGATGGTACCTGGTCGGTCTGTGAGCTTTTGAGTATAAAGTTTCTTGGTCTTTGTAGTTAGAATATTTTTGCTTAGTTATTTGTATGACTGCCATTGCATACATGATGCATGAATCTCAATTTGATTTCATTTGACTGTTTTTCTTATTTGTGCCCAACAATGTCAGAGGATAACTTGTATAGCTATGTTTTAACAAGCCAAGTTGGTTCTCCTGTACATTTTTGTTTTCAAAGAGAAAATTAAACTTTTTTTCCCCCTTATAAATATTTAATAATATTGTTTGAAATCAAAGTTCTGTTTTAAGAAATGACCTCTCTGTGCATGAATTTTAGAAGGGAGCTGCAATTTTAATTGACAACACAGAGATGTATTTGTTTAAAAATGAGTGATTTGCTAGAGTAAAAACATCAAAATTGTACTGACATTGCTGGGCAGTGTTTTTAAAAAAATTAAAATTCAATTCCCATCACTTTCACTAAAAATAATGGCTATTGCCTCACACCCTTGACCTTGTCTTTCTCAGTGTATGAACTCCTTGATTTGTTTTCTTATTCTTTATTTGCTTGTGATGATGTATGGCCTTGATAGAAGTATACAGCCTGTGGTCAGAGAGAGATTGGTGGTCTGTACGTGAGGTCCTAACACATATCCCATGTTGTGCATGCTTAAGCTAAGTGTGATGACTAACCAGCACTGTATGAATGCCATGCATTGACCTGTGAGACGGGCGCTTTTCAGAACTGACTCGGGATTACAGTATTCTCCCCACCAGTCAGCCTCGGGGGCCGCGCGACCCAGGCAGCTTCAGTGAGTACCTACTCTGCATTAGGTCCCGCCCCTGGCCCACCTGGCCCCCTTTGTTGTCCAGTCCTCCCCTTCTGTGGCGTTGAAACGTTCCCAAAGCCCATTGGCTGTGTACATTATACCTCTCCACCACTAGTACTCTTTCTCTCATCTGTCTTCTTTCCTTGTCCCTTAATTAATACAATGTGCAAGACGATTGGTTGTACCCATTGCACAAAGCACTTACAGAATGCTTTGTAGAACTATCAAATGCAGACGTAGTTATCGTTCAAGTGGCAGCTTTGAAAGCCATATCCTGAGTGTGAACAAGCTGTATGCTTTGGACAGGAAAGATCATGTGAAGAAGGTTTCAATTGTTTGTTCTTACGAATATGGGGAGTATGCATTCCGACAAAATTTCTTGTTTTTCCTTCGTTCCGCCCCCAAGTTTCTAATAACTTTGTAAAACATACTGAAGGTAAGAATCGATATATCTTTTGTGTTTAGAATGTGTAGGCAAGACTGAAAGAAAATGACTGGTGTTTGCAAAAGAAAAAGATGGTCAGAATGTTCCAGTTTTTGTACGGATGTGCGTAAAATGTGTTTTTCGAGAGATTAGTGTGAGCTGCATCGCTTGTGTTGTATGTTTCACATTATTGATTGGATGATTAGCCTAGGCATGCATGTCAACAGCTTTATGGTGGGTGCATGTACATTATTTACCCTTTATCTAAACACAGATGTTTGTTTTGTGTTCAACACACAGATCTAGCTTTTAGCTACAAGGTAACTTGCAATCAGTGTGTTAACTAAAGATCCGGGAGAGCAGTGTCTTGTCATGCGATAGCTGTTGGCTTGTGGCGCAATGGATTAGGCGCCGTTTCCTATGCCGAAGGTCGCGGGTTCAATTCCCGCAAGGGGAGAACTTACGTGACTTAGGTACGAAACTATTCAGGTCGTTGAGGGATTTCTTTGGGTACTCTGGTTTCCTCCTTCCATTCAATAATGATATTGGATGTAGTCAACCTAACATTTAAAAATAAAAATTTGATTTCCCCTTTTTCGAATAGCGATCTCGCTGCCTTTATACCACATGTTTGAATGATAGATGTGTGTTGTGTGTGTGTGTGAAAGTGGGTGAAACATGTGAGTGTGTATGTTGTTCAGATTGCCAGGCTTTGAGCTTGATTAGTAATTTGGGGAAAAGCTCATATATAGTATCCATTATTAGTATTATTATTGTAGAAAATTTAATGCCATGGGTCTTAGCTTCATATTTCAGGCAGATAACTTGCTGTCATGGAGATACCAGACCTGCCTACTCTCCCGCTTTTGGCGGGAGACTCACACTTTTGACATGCATCTCCCGCTCTCCCGCCAACGGTCCAATTTCTCCCGATTTTTCCGATTTTTCCTGATTTTTCGAGTCAAAAACTAGAACATATTTTTTGCGCGTTCTTGCGCAGTCTTTAGTCAACTTTGTTAGTCAAGGATAATATTTGGTTTCGGCTTCCGTATCGCTTGCTCTGATTGGCTGATTTACGGGCTTTGTCCAATCAGAGACTGCTTTTCGTTGACTTGCAAGGCTTGAAAATGGCGACCAAAAGAATTAGACTGCATGAAACCGAAGACGAAGACGGAGCCGAAGAACTTTCTCAGCAAGCGAGCAACAGCAAGAAGATCAAGAAAAGAAACTACAGATGTTCTTTCAAAACTAACCTCACTACTAAATTCAAAAACATTGAAAACTCTGCCAAAGGGGACAATTGCGCTAGGTGTACAATTTGTTGCATTGATTTCCCCGTTGGAGAGCCGGGGGTTTTAGTATAAATAGTATCCCCACTTAGTGCTTTAAATTCCCACTGTCGCTGTCTTCCTCATTTGCTCTTTCCCATTCCTGATCTGTCCTATCACTCTGCTATACTATCTTCTTCTTCGCTAGATCAATGACCTACCTTTTTTCTTGAAAACTCTTCTTGGACAAGACTCCTTGTTTGTGTATGAGGTCTGTTGGATCAGCTTGGGAGTGTTGGACGCTTTCTGCCGGGTGGTCACTAAGGCTTCCTATGATGTTATTATTTAGCAATATAGGAATTTTATATGTATGTGTTTTGTTGATGATTTATAATGATGTTTGTATTCTATTTTGTTTTTGTAACTGGGGGTTCGAGTAGTTGGGGTAAAGCCTCAGCCGTCCCCTGCGTGGGATGTCTTTATTGTAAAGTGACTGGCCGGTGGAGGGCGTTCAGTTTTCCCACTAGGGTTGTTTCGGCAGATCTTTTATGCGGATTGGGGGTTGTCCGGTCCTGATTTGGCTCGGAAGAGTCCGCTGGACCTAAAGCAACACTCAATCAATCTCCATTTCTCACGGTGGAGCTAATGATGTAAAAAAAAAACATTTAAGTAGGGCCAAGCATAAAGACATCGAGAAAAAAATGAAAGAAACAACAGCGAAACAACAGAAGTTGGGCCGATATTTTTTAAAAAGTAGTGATTTGCAGCAAAATACAACAAATGCTGAGGCTGTTATCACACAGGTCATTGTAGAACACTACCTGCCATTGGCACAATTTTTGTTTGTGCGATGCATGCATTTTGTCGATGATGTCGATGCCAAAATCTCCCGCTTTTTGATCCCCTGTCTCCCGCTTTTACTCTGAGGAGGGCAGGCAGGTCTGAGATACATTTTGTACAGAGATTACAGTTTCATCCAAGATAATCTGACTTCTATTCCAAGGAGACATTTGATCATTGTGATCAAGTCCGAAGAGATAGACCACTCAGTAGATAGAATTCATTTTCTTTGTCCATTCAATAGATAGAATTCACCTTCTTTGACGATATTGTATGCATACTTTCCATCCAGAGAAATAATGTAATTGGGACTATTTTATTCAGGGAGGTACATTATGATCTGGGATCTAACAGCTGGAATGTTGCTGTCAACTGACTTGCAAATGTAGTCATGTTGTACCTGCTTCAGTCTCACCTGTTCGTTTAGCTCTCCCCCCCCCCCCCCCCCCTCTCCTTCCTTCCTACACCACACTAACACAGCAATCACTGGTCTGGCATTGGTTCAGTTATTGAGTTTGTTATTATTACCTTGATTGTTTTAAGTTTTACTAAATTATTTATTTCTTCGTTTTATATTAATTAATTATTTTTACCCCTGTATATATTTACTTCTAGAATTTAATACTATTTAAAGGTATTGTACATTTTTATGTCGGTGTTTAGAAAAATATCGGTGAAGGAAAATACTATCGGTGAAGCTTTGTAGCTGTGTGAGCTGTAGATGACTAGTGACTGTGTATGTCTTGCCTGGCAATGCATGCATTGCCGGTGTGGACTTCACCAGTAGTTGGACTATGCAAATTTGCACGTAGTCTGTAACTGTATCTGTGTAGGTAAGCATCTCTTTTTCTATAGAAAGAGTAATGACATCTTGAGTGTTTACATCAAATTTTGGTATGAATAATGCTTAAAGGAGTACTTTTTCATGTGTTCTATTGAGAAGTAAAGTTTTGAACTTGGGTTGTTAAATGAAAAAATAATATTAGATTGTTTTGTCCTGTTTGTCAAAAGTTTTTTTATGGGTTCAGTTTCAACATTAAATAGAGGGATCGGGTTTTGAAGCAGTGAAATTCTTAGGTGATGGTGTGCTGCTTGTCAGTTACTTTTTACTCGTAAATTTGTATATTATTATTACACTTTTATTTGCATGTGACAAGCCACCTTGTGACTTTTCTAAGAAATCCATGTTAGAAAAATATGACATGATTGGGATGGGTCTGTTTTGTACATTTATTTTCATAAATTTCTCATGAAAACCTGGTGGTCGTGAATAGGTTGTTCCAGAGAGTTGCTTGAAAAGCTAACACTGATTAAAAACTAGCAACAATGATATCAAGTAATCAACATCAAGGTGCTTTATGCCTCCATATCAAGGGAACCTGATTTCACCTTTACCATTCCTTGCTGCCAGTTATCATTATTTTTTATAATGGTACATATTATGAATGTTGTGATTACTTTCCTTTGAAATGTAGCCATTTTCTTGCTACAGTCAGAGGTGTGTGTATCGGTGAGTTCAGTTTGGAGAGGGAACTAAGGGGTTAGTAACTGGTGGCAACATTGCCTGGAGTAACAGATGTTTAATGGGTCAGGTCAATGTAGTCAGCTGAATGTTTTGTATTACTGTGGTTAAAGTTTTTTGTGAAGATGATAGTGATTGAGACAACTAAAAAGAAGAAAGTGTGGTTGATGCCTGACCTAATGCCCAGTGTGTGTGGTGTTGTGTTGTGGCAGGTCCATGAACGAACGTGACCCAGAGGGCAACAAGCCGCGGTCACTGCGCTTCACATGGAGCATGAAGACCACATCCTCCATGGACCCCAACGAGATGATGAAAGAGATCCGCAAGGTGCTGGACTCCAACAACTGCGACTACGAGCAGCGTGAGCGCTTCCTGCTGTTGTGTGTGCACGGTGACCCCAACACAGACAGCCTGGTGCAATGGGAGATGGAGGTGTGCAAGCTGCCTCGCCTCTCCCTCAATGGCGTGCGCTTCAAACGCATATCAGGCACCTCCATAGGCTTCAAGAACATTGCCTCCAAGATCGCAAATGAGCTGAAGCTATGAGGGTGGCTGAACGTTTAAAACGTAGCACTACAACACCACTCCCTTTTCTCTCCCTCCCTCTCTCTCTCTTAGCTGTAGAAGAGGAAGAGAGAGGACGGGCTTTTTTACACTTTTTTCAACAAGGTGGAGATGAGATGCTTACCGCCTTTCTATGCTAAGTAAAAAGGCCAACATGTATGAGAGAGATTTTGTGACCATTCATTGCTTGCTGTATCAGGCATGGACCGGACGATCAATGCAAGCGTTGCTGATCATAACAACGCAGCACTAGCGTCTTCCTTCTGTGGTTACCAACCTTGTGCATCAGTGTGCCGCACCAGACTTAATGAGACCCCTGGGTGACATGATCATCGTTATCATTTAGCGGACACTGGTGACATCTTGATGGGTCACTGTGCATATAGTTCACTGATGACTTGCTACGATAGCTAGACGATACACGGCAACTTCATCACCGTCACCAGCCATGGGGCCAGGCTCTACAGCTGTTCAAGGGTTGCTTTGGCTGGTTGACTAGCTTAGTAGGGAACATTGACACACTTCACCCACTTCGTACACACTTACTAAACATATTCTTTGGGCAAACAAATGCGATCAGAGAGCGTGGTATGTGTGTGTGTGTGAAAGAACCAGGCCACTTACTGAGCAGTACTCATAAAACAGCACATGCAGCTGTGCTCAGCTTCCTTTTGGGGTGAAATGAGCTGGTTCCTGATTGGATGAGTGTAATCGTATTGAAAGCTTTGTTGATTTGGAGAAATAAGAGCATATGTTATTGTAGAATAGTGGTAGTCTTACGATGATGTACAAAATGAAGTGTTCTTGCATTTGAGATTGATATTTAAATAAAACCAATGTAGTTAAGTTGTGAAATTATCATTATTTATCGAAACAATGAATTTTAGTTTTTGCAAGTTGTGTCTGCTCTATTTTTGGTTATTGTTTGTGAAGCCAGGATTAAAATGCACGGACATCATTTGAATGGAAGAACGTAAAGAAACAAGATCTCATGCGCAACGCAGTATAAAACCAACATTTAGTTAATGAAACAAAAGAAGTATATAGGAGAAACATAAGGCAGTTGAGAAGAAGTGATGTTGGAAAAGAATACAATAATGTGGCGTGGGAGAATACATGTAGGCAAGTTTGATGAAGTATGGTTGATTTTGAGAGGAAAAAAGGGCCAGTTTGTGAACTTTCATTGTACATATCTGCCCTGGATTGTGGTGCACCGTTTAACAGAGGATGTTGAAAGCAGTGCATGGTGGCAGAAAGACTGTTTTGTGATGGGGAAAACGCTGTCCGCGTGAATGGCCATAATGCGGTGTTCACTGTGTGTGGGTCAAAGTCGCAGTTTTTAGGCGTCTATCTGTGCCTCTTGTCTACGTTTGTTTGCTGGTTAGGAGGGGGGCGAGGTTTTTTTAAAATTGAATGTCAGGATTTTGTTCTTTAAATTAATCTCTTCACAATGTTGGGGACAAATTGTGCACTATTGTCTAGTGCAATAACAATGTCAACATTTAATTAGGTGCGTTTTTTACAAAGTGATGCAGATAAACCAGTTCTTACAACAACAGAAAAACAAACTCTTCTGCTGCAATTTTATATTTTATTTCCTTTTTTCTGTGAAAGAATTATTCTGTAACAAAAAATTCGCTTATTGAGAGTGTCCATCGGCTGTCAAGAGGTGATCTAGATGCCTGTGAGAGATGGGTGTTAGAAAGATTAAGTGTTTGTACTGTTCGCTATACAGACATTTTGCTAAGAAATGTGGACATTTTGTTTTCATTTTAGAACTGAATGGACAGCTGTGTGGTACACAAGAGGTAGGGTTGAAAACTACTGTGCAGTCATTTCTTTGTGTATTTATTTTAACCCCCCCTGAGAGCAGTTACATTGATGATTCTGTTTAGCCCCCCTGAGAGCAGTTACATTGTGCTTAGCAGCTTAAGGAAAGAAAAGGTTTTACTGAACCTTTGAATTTTGTTCAGAGTTATGTTGTCATATTTTGTACTGCCTATCTGTGATTTTTTTTCCCTTCCAGAGTTCGCTCTGTAACTAACTTTCTGACAGAAGGGTGATTTTCTGACGGTAGCCCCATGGTTACATTTCTGACATACAAGAGGTTGAGCTGAAAAGGTTACCAAGTTCATGTGACCATGGAAAAGGTATCGTACCAATGTCAAGGACAAAAATTGTTACGCTTTTGTGAACAGCGACTGCCAACTAAGATCAACATGACTAATATTTATCAGTTGTGCTATCGGGGTAAAAAAAAAATAATTTTTTTTAAAATTGCAACTGTTTGTAGTGTTAACATATATTTTACAGCTTCTTTGTACATTTGTCACAAAATAGAAACT
Source organism: Oncomelania hupensis (assembly GCA_036898135.1). Classification (NCBI taxonomy): domain Eukaryota; kingdom Metazoa; phylum Mollusca; class Gastropoda; order Littorinimorpha; family Pomatiopsidae; genus Oncomelania; species Oncomelania hupensis. Next base: position 78,883,980 of record CM072513.1, read on the forward strand.
TGTGAAAAATTATTTAATAAATGTTTCAGTAAAAAAAAGAAACTTGTGAAAAATTAGCACTTTTAGACTTACAACGTGGAGATTAGCTGGATTTGATAGACATACCACATGCAGTTGTCAGATTCATGACTATGTCAGATTGATTTTAACAAAATAAGGGAAAAAAAAAAGTTTGAATAGCAATTTGTTTGATTGGATGAAAGGAGCGTGTGTGGGACAGACAGGAAACCTTTTGAGTGCGTGAGCAAACAAGACCTGAGCAATGTTGTGAAGACAGCTGGCTTGGGTAGTGCTGTACATTCTGCTAGGGGCCCGTGTGAGATTCGCTGCAATATTCAATGTGTACAAAGATTTCTGTCACTTTATTTTTCTCCCCTGCCTCACTGGACACACATTGCAGACATGTTATTGTCTGTGGAAGATGGCTCCAATATTTTGTTCGTTTTCTTATTTTCCATTTGAATTGATTGTACATCGAGCTCTTTTACTTAGTTCAGTTGTAGATTGGTGTTTATCGTTTCCAATGTTGTGCATCGTTTGACAATTTTTTTGGAAATAGTTTTTTCCTTCAACTGGCTGCCTTTGGGGCACATGGTTGTGTGATACACTTGAGTCTTGACTTGATTTGTGAGTGGTAAACGTGAGTGACGAGTGCGTGTTACTAGCTGTACACTTTGTGTGAAAGTGGGTGTTTTGTACATTAGCTGTGTACACGAGTTTTATATTATAGAAGCCCGACATGGATAGTACGTGGAGCAAACAATGTTACATGATGGTTTTATGTGCATGTTCTGAGCTGTGTGTCAAAGCTGATATATTTGCGTGTGCATGCACTGTGAGATGTTGATGAACAAAACTGAACACATTCAAACGAGATTCATTCAGTCTTTAACTTTACCTTTTTGCTGGCAATATGGTGGCTTTATTTATGCCAGACACACTTGACTTTCAAGTTTTAACTGTAATATATTGTCACAACTGGTCTTGTGTTTATAGTGGTCAGTCCTAAAAGTTTGAAATAGGATAAAGTTATAAGGTTCAAAAGTAGTGTGTGATACCCAGGAGATTTTAGATCTATCGCTTGAAAGAAGTTTAGGCAGTTCCCAAATTGAACTATAGGTGCGGGTTCACATAGTAAAACGGCATGAAATATGGTGACAGTTTCACTTGACCACGTGTGCGAGTATGAGGGCAGCTGAAGAGAGACCAGTGAGTATCAGGAAGCATTGCTCTGGCAATAAGAGTTAGCTCCAGGTACAGCGTTCTTTATTGTTCCTCGTGTCTGTTTACCTATGCAGAGTTACGTATCGTTTGTATCACTTTGGAGCCATCCCATGATTGAGTCAGGGTGTTTCAAATACTATTGTTTGTGGTGCCAATTTCCCCCACCCCCTTCGCCCATCCTGATGCACCATCAGTGTTCCAGCATTTGCTATGTTGTTGATGATGATGAGCACTTTCCTGTCATGTAATCCGACTTTGATCTTGCCCAATGTTGCTATTTCTTTCAAAGGGTCACTTGGGGTCTCAATGTGTACTATCAATAAGGAATATATTGTACCACATCTAACCAAAAATCTAGTCTTTTCTTTCTAGAATTTATTGTTAAATGCAAATCCTTCCCTTTGCAGTTTCTCCCCCTTCCCTCAGGGCCTGTTTTGTACAATGAAGGTGTTTGTGTGTATTTTGCCCTGTCACTAGTTGTCCCTATCTTTGCAATGGTTCCTTGGCAGTCACAGTATGTCCTTACTATAAACTGAACATGCATGTTGGAAGATTTCTTTCCCCCCCATTTCCAGGGCACACGTCGAGCTACTCCAATGTGTTAGTTTTGTATCTGATCAACTTCATGTATCTTGAAAATGCCTTTCTTCTTACCGACATTACAAGTAACTCATTGTAACCATTTTGTGTCAATTGCATCTTGGCATTGAATAGCGTGACTATTTATTGACAATTTTTCTAAAAGTAAAAAAAAAAAAAAAAGAAATTGTTCATTACAGATTTATTTGCTCCGTTGTTGTACGTGTGATACTAGAACTTGTATAGAAATATGACAATAGCAATTCTTTTTGCAAGTGTATATGGATGGAAGGGAGTGTATGTGTACATAGGAGTGTCAAACTTTTGTGGCGTCTTCAGAATCCCCAATCCTTTTTCCCCCCAGTTGTGAAGGCGAGGAGGTAGCCCAGTGCCCCGTTCTTGTGTCTAGTGTTCAGTGTTTGAGATGCGGATTAAGATTTTTAAACGACGTTCTCACAGTGGAGTGTGTTTGACTGAGCTTGCTGTGGGGGCTGTCTGCCCCCTGACTTCTCTCTACCTTGTGATGTTGGCATCACGAGTCAAGTTTTTAGACTGAATGATAGGTGATGACAAAATTGATAATTGATACAGATAATGCCAACCCAATAAAAACATGAAATATTGTCAAAACGTGTCAAGTTTTTGTTTTTGAAATGTGGAAAGTAGAATGTGCGACACAAAGGAGTATATTTTAACCATGTCATATTTTTAATTTCACTCAACTCTTAAATTGATTTGAAAATAAATTCATTTTAATTAATCACATTTTCTTCCAATGTTCAAACCTCGCTTCCACAAACACAATTGAAAATGTGCTAAAATTCTGAAGTCATAATAATGTGTTAGCACTCAGGCATGCTACTTTTCCTGGAATTCCAGGAATTCCTGGAGATCGATATTTGGCTTTCCTGGTGATTGAAAAATTTCCTGGAGTATTAAAAAAATCTGTGTCGAAAAAAAAAAAAGCAAGCTTTCTTATCACGGTAGGCGATATCAGCGGGATTCGTCTGCTAGACCGCCATGACAGTCAATTTAACGATCATATCAAAGCGGCGTTGTGATTGGCTAGCTAAATTTATCTCACCAATCAGATTGCTTCTCTCTTACGTGATTCGCTCTGTGTTATAGCCAGTGGTTTCCGTTTGATTTTTGACAGTCTTCACCACGATTCTCTATTTTTTTAAGTTTGATAACGTATGGAAGCGTTTTTGTGATGATAAATACTACTAATAGTAGCATAGTATCAAAATGTTTCGAACCGACATTGTAATAAGAAACACAGTAGGAGACTGGGACAAAGGTCTCAAAAACAAGTGGCGTTGGGACTGGCTGCAGAGAACACTGGATTATGAAGTAAAAGTTGTCGGAAAAGAAAAATTAAAAAAAGAAGTACAATAATGTTAACAGACATGTAGGCCTACCAGTGTCATTTCTTGTATATAGTTTAAACTAAAATGTTCTTTTTTTTTTTCGTCTTTGTTGATTGATTTTTCGTCTCTCAAAAAGTGCTCAGAATGTGCCAGATTGCACAGATTTTAACTTAAAAAAAAAAAATTCCGGGTGAGCATGCCCCCGGACCCCCCTAGGGGGCTCGCCTGCTTTGCAGGCTCGCTCTCGGGGCTCTGCTAATCCTTCAAAAATTTTCCTGGAAAACAAAATTTTCAGAGTAGCATGCCTGGCACTGATTATCACAGTTCACACACATGCACAACAATTATGGCAGTAAAGTTTTGAACACTTTTTCTGGTAATACAAAAGAATACTACTTGATATTATTCACCAATTTTAGTTTTCCGTGAATCGAGGGACCATGCTCGAATAAAACTACCACTGCATAATAAATAATAAACTACACGTTCATTATGAAATGGATAAATAAGGTAAAGTTCTTACTATCACATACATAACATTTTCTTCTTCGCACTCCTTGCCCAAAATAGCATGCAAGCACCTTGACAATCATTTTTTTCTAGCAATCGCCAAGCGCAAATCACATCTTATGCAGAAAAATGTGACACAGTATCAAATGAATTTCACAGCTCAAGGTGCACGCACCTTGAGCTGGACCGCTTCTTGGGAATCGAACCTAAGTGGCAAGATACACCTCGTTTGGGCATGGTTGAGCCTTGCATGTGCCAAGGATGAAAGGAGAGAAGAAGAAGGGTAAGTGTAAATGAGTATAGGATAATTAATGCCTTGAGCATGGAAGAGAAGGGGAATAAGGATTTTACAGAAGGTAGGAAATGGGTGAAGGAAAAAAATAATATTGTACAGAAGATTCCGGAATATGCCAGTAATTTTGCTCTTCGAGCTAGTACGACTGAAAATAAAATTATTATATTATTAACCTTCGTGGAGTTGGGCAAGCAGAAAAGCTTGCAGAATAGATGAGTAGGAGTCAGGGATTAGAGAGAAGAATTTGAATGCTTTAATCCCGTTAGATACGTGTAACAATGTGGGTGGGGTGGGGTGGGATAGATTGCAGTGCATGATTTACGAGTGGAATGGATTGCAGTGCATGATTTAGGAGTGGGATGGATTGCAATGCATGATTTAGGAGTGGGATGGATTGCAGTGCATGATTTACAAGTGGGATGGATTGCAGTGCATGATTTAGGAGTGGGATGGATTGTAGTGCATGATTTACAAGTGGGATGGATTGCAGTGCATGATTTAGGAGTGGGATGGATGGCAGTGCATGATTTACAAGTGGGATGGATTGCAGTGCATGATTAACAAGTGGGATGGATTGTAGTGCATGATTTAGGAATGGGATGGATTGCAGTGCATGATTTAGGAGTGGGATGGTTTGCTGTGCATGATTTAGGAGTGTGATAGATTGCAGTGCATGATTTAGGAGTGGGATGGATTGTAGTGCATGATTTACAAGTGGGATGGATTGCAGTGCATGATTCACTAGTGGGATGGTTTGCTGTGCATGATTTAGGAGTGGATGGATTGCAGTGCATGATTTAGGAATGGGAGGGATTGCAGTGCATGATTTAGGAATGGGAGGGATTGCAGTGCATGATTTAGGAATGGGAGGGATTGCAGTGCATGATTTAGGAATGGGAGGGATTGCAGTGCATGATTTAGGAATGGGAGGGATTGCAGTGCATGATTTTTGAGCAAGACGCCATCATGTTGGTGGAGGGTTGGAGTTTCCCAGGTTGCGGATGACGGTGGTTGCTGGAGCCTGCAGCACCTTCCTAGAGATCCGAACCCTACCGCTGACTGGGTCACGCCCAAAATACTTCACTGTGATCTCCTGTCCTACCTCCAAGTTGAGCACACTTGGATGTTGCACCTTTAGATTAAAAAGAAAAAAGTGATTAAAATATTGAAAACATAAATTAATAGATATTTAATTTATTGCATTCCAACATTATTCAAAATAAATAAAGGACGAAAATAACTAAACCAAAAAAGTGTCTAATCATTTTAGAGACTTGAAAGCTGACCTTGCGTTGATCTAACTGCGAGTTGTGAAGGAGAACTGGCTGCAATTTGGGATGAAGTTCCACCATCACCCCCACCTCTCTGAAATAATCAGGCGAATAACTTCTGTACAAAATGAAGAATAAAAGTATAAAGTCTCACCTTTCAGAAACAAGTGCTCCGTAAAAAAGCAAAGGCCGAATAACGATAACGTAAGAGGTTCACACTGCCTCACGAGTCAATATTAAGGACAATACAAATAATGATCCTCATCATGATGGAGGGTGAACAGGTAAATATGTCACCCGCTTCCCGAAAGAATAATAACTAGTATTAATAGAAATAAATAGAAGACAAAATATTCTTTAAATTTTAGTAACAGAAAGTTACATTTTGGTTGGAAATGTTAAGATTTCAGTATTTTGATCTGAACGTAAAATAAGAGTGAGCAAAACAAGAGAGATAAAAAAAGAGGAAAAAGGATTATATTTATATTTAAAAAATACACCAACCTGATTTCTGTGATTCTGCCTGTGTAAATAGCACCAAACTCCAGTTCAGGTTCTTGCTGTAAAAAGAAAAGAATTAAAACAAATTTTAAAAAATCTAAACAAGAACAATGTATACATGAACAATTGTTCGTGCAGGAGGGAGGTCACTACTGTTATAAAAAAAAAATTTTAATAAAGAAGTAAGATTACCAACTGCATGGGTGATTCGTACTTGGAAAAGACGGCCTACTGTACAAGCTAAAGAGTGACGATCGGGACTGGCTTCACAAAGCTGGTTGCGAGAAAAAAAAGAACAAAAGGTCCTAAACTCCTCTCTCCTTCCTCTCAAAGGCTTGCATAAAACCAGTTACATCTGTTTTGTTGGTGCATCTTACAATTTGAAATAAATGACCACAATTTAAAATAACACGTTTTGAGCTACTCCCCTCGTCTTTGAGGAATTCCTCAATCATTTCTTTGGCTTCATCCATGGCCTCAGCATTGGGCGCAAACAGCTGGAAACTGACGTCATCCAGTGGAGTAACTGTCACACCTGACATGACACATATGGCATGTAACTGATACTGTTGGCAAACTTTCTAATGTGAACTGTAAATCAATAGGACAAGTAAATTTCATTTGGTATTTACATCTTTTTCGTTGAATAAGCTTAATATATGAATAAATGAAAATGTATTAAGCGCATAAACATTTCCACACAGAAAGTATGATCGCAGCGCCGAGGATAAAAATTACAAGCCAAAGTGGAACCCTCCTCCTTTCACAACACATCCACATGCATGCATACACGTGCAGCACACGCATCTCTTGTTCTCAACCTATTCAACAATACAGTTGACAAATAAATCTACCTAACTATTATTTTCTTTGTTTTGTTTTTTTTTCTCCTTAGAAGTAAATACATTAACATTGTTAATAATAATATCAACAATAATAATACATTGTAACACACCTATAGTTTCATGCATACCTACATATTATATAACTATACCACATTATGTAAAAGCTGCTCTCTTGGGCAATTGTGGGTTAAATCTTGACTTCCTCAAACTACTTTGTGCATCACAGTGACTAGTGCCTAGAAAAGCTCTTTGAGCTAGTAAGAGTTATAGGAGAACAATCTCTGTTTATGAACTGACCAGTAACTGATCTAACTGACTGAGCTGTTGAAATGTTAACATTACATTACTGTCTTCTTCAGCTACACAATGGATTGTTTTAAAAGTACGGGGCTGCTGAGTGCAGCGAGGGTTAACCAACCTGTCTCGCTGCGCAGCCTCCTCAAGTTGCGACCTCCAACCCCGAAAAACTTGGACCTCTCCTGGGCCTTGATGTCCAGTTTTTCTGTCAAATGAACACAGAAACAATTACAAAATGTCTCATATCCACACACACACCGAGAGAGAGAGAGAGAGAGAGAGAGAGAGAGAGAGAGAGAGAGAGAGAGAGAGAGAGAGAGAGAGAGAGAGAGAGAGAGAGAGAGAGAGAGAGAGAGAGAGAGAGAGAGAGAGAGAGAGAGAGAGAGAGAGAGAGAGAGAGAGAGAGAGAGAGAGAGAGAGAGAGAGAGAGAGAGAAAGAGAGAGAGAGAAAGGGGGAAGGAGGGAATATTCATGAAAAGACACTTTACCAAGAGCAAAAGAAGCACCTTTATTTCAGAGAATGTGGTACCAAAAAAGAAGTGGTCAACGTTCACGCGCAGAACTTCCATTTTGATAAAATAAGTTAAAATCAATTCAAGAATTAGATAAGTTATGTTACAAAAGAAAGAATAACTTCATACAGGACTGGTACTATTATGGAAACAAAACAGAACTTATCAAAAACAGGTCAAGAGAGAGAATAAAATCATCAACATTAGAGAGAAGATAAATAAACACAAAAATCCCAAATCAAAACACAAACGTACCCATAAGGGGCCCACTAGATTTGACGCTGTCACGTGGTTTGGATATTGTCTTGTCCATTATGTCCAAAATGTTGTTTTTGGCTCCTGAAAATTTCAAATTAATTGTTATTTATTTAAATCACAGAAGAACACCACACACACACACACAAACGCCACAAAACTTATAAGTAAATTACCTGGAAAAAAAAAAAAAAAAAAAAACTTATTTAAAACAAATCCCAAAACACACAAATGTTAAAACTGTTCAATGGAGAAAAGTAGTCGTCAATGCATGAATAGGCTAGAATTGACTTCTGTATTGTTTTGTTGTTATTAAAAAAAAAATGTATGAATGAATAAATAAATAAGCAAATGAACATGTGACATACCAAAACCCTGTTCCAAAGTCTTGTTCACAATTTCCAAGGGAACACCGGGCAGTTTGAAGTCAACCTGCAGTGCAGTGATTCCGCTACGAGTGCCAGCCATCTTGAAATCCATGTCTCCCATGTAATCCTCTATACCCTGACAAGACAGGCGCAGCGAAATGAATCAGCAAATACTTGACCGGAAAGTGGTCAGTTTAACTCTAAATACTGACTCTATTATTGTCGCTCGTAGTATACCAACCCAGCCATATCCAGGCAGACAACCATAGTCTCACAGCTTCATGTTTTGGAGACAAACCTTAATTATTAAAAGCGTAAATAACCCTAGATCACACTGTAACATGTTAGAGAATATGAAATAGTAGTGGGACAATCAACAGTATTGCTATATTACATGATTATTGCTTTAGGTCCAGCGGACTCTTCTGAGCCAAATCAGGACCGGACAACCCCTGATCCGCATAAAAGATCTGCTGAAACAACCCTAGTGGTAAAACTGAAAGCTCTTCACCAGCCAGTCACTTTACAATAAAGACATCCCACGCAGGGAACGCTGAGGCTATACTCTAATTTATCGAACCCCCGTTTACAAAAACAAAATAGAATACAAACATCATTATAAATTATCAACAAAACACATACATATAAAATGCCTACATTGCTAAATAATAACATCATAGGAAGTCCTAGTGACCACCAGGCAGAAAGCGTCCAATATTCCCAAGCTGATCCAACAGACCTCACACACAAATAAGGAGTCTTGTCCCGGCAAAGTTTTCAAGAAAAAAGGCAGGTGACTGGTCTAGCGAAGAAGAAGATAGTATAGCAGATTGATAGAACAGAGCAGGAATAAGAAAGAGCAAATGAAAAAGACAGCGACAGTGGGAATTTAAAGCACTAAATTTCCAGAAAGTGGGGATACTATTTATACTGAAACCCCCGGCACCCCAACGGGGGAACAGTAGTTGCTGTTCTTGCTTCAAAGCATGCTTACTCAATATTGAAATAAATATCTGCGGTAAGAGAAAAAAAAAAGACCACAAAAGTAATAAAATCCTCACCAAAACAAGCTACAAAATTCATCTAAAACTTTCTCCAACAAGTCTAAACTTACCAGAAGATCTGTCATCACTTTGTACTCTGTGATTTCCCCTGTCTCAGGGTCACAGCGGGTCACCAAGCCCATGGCGACCCCAGCTGCAGCAGCCTTGACCTTCACCCCTGCATCCATCAAGGCCAGACTGCCCCCACAGACTGATGCCATAGACGATGACCCTGTTTGGGCAAAACAACACATGGCTTGACGTTAACACTTTGTCCTTGCCAGTCCAAATTGGGCCAGCACAGAATTGGGTTCCTCTTCCTGGCAGGTCTCAAGTCCTAGCATTTTTAACAAGACAAAACGCCACAGTCCTGATAAATAAATAAATTGCTACAGCTACCCTCTGACAAAATAGCACCTACAGCTCGTACAAAAGGAACGTACCGTTGGACTCCAGAACTTCAGAAGTGAGTCGTACGGTGAAGGGACAGTCATTAGGTATGATGGCCCTTAGTCCTTTCTCCGCCAGTGCACCTGAACACAAAATACACACACAGACATTCATCACTGTCGTACACAGAAGCAAGTTTCACTTTTTGTTTTGACTATCTAAAGTTAATCAACTGTTAGTAACAAGCCAGATCAAAACGACTACTTAATGCAACAAAAAAAAAAAAAACGCTTTGCATTTTTGTTTTCCCTTTACCTGATGAGTGTGAGCTGTTCTTTGTGGAAACCTGCACCCTAAAAAGACTCTGGTATCATAATCAAACAAACTAGATAAGTAATAAATAAGCATAAAAGTGGGACAACAACAGTACTAACCATGGCCATACTCTCTTCTTCCTATTGCGCCAGGCCGCCCTGTTTCGTTGGTGGCATAGGGTGGGAACTGGAACCATAAAATCATCGTCATGTGAAAACACAGCCATCAAACTTCTCAAATCTATAATTTCTAACTGTTATAGACTATTCTTTTCTATTTAGTTTCGTCAAAGTGAAAACTTCTCAATTAATCTTGTCACCTAAGCAATTAATTTTGTCACCTAAGTTGTTTCTTTTCTACATGCCTAAAGCTGTTCTATGGAAAGCGTAAAATGGTATTTTACAAGCCTGTCCTCAGTTCCTTGCATATTATAAATGATTAACTAAATCAATTGTTCATTTCGCGTCATACTGACCTCATAATGCAGCATGAAGTTCTTTTCTTTCACGTTTCTGAAACAGGGGAAGAAATTGCATGATTTCTGTATCACAACAAAATCGTGCTCACATTGGACTAAAATGCAAACCTATAGGCGTGCTCTTTCTCAACCTACCAAGTTCAATCTATGATTCATTATGTTGGAAGAACAAGCTATAAGATCCTATTGCATCAACATCAGGGAACTACCAAATCATGCTATTGTAGTTAAAATAATGTAACATACATTGGTAATTCAATTCAATTTAACAAATCATGTATTAATCATTCGTAGTAGTAGTAGTAAGAATAATAATAATAGTAACAATAATAATAATAACGCATTTGTCCTTAATTAAAAAACAATAAATAATCAGAATAGAGATACATCCACACTAACAAGCGTGCGGTAAAAAAACAAAAAAACAACATAATTATCTGGGATGGTTGATCTATGACATAGATTCATAGGAGATAACATTACATTACATTATTATTGCTTTAGGTCCAGCGGACTCTTCCGAGCCAAATCAGGACCGGACAACCCCCGATCCGCATAAAAGATCTGCTGAAACAACCCTAGTGGTAAAACCAAAAGCTCTCCACCAGCTAGTCACTTTACAATAAAGACATCCCATGCAGGGGACGGCTGAGGCTTCACCCCAACTTATCGAACCCCCCGTTTACAAAAACAAAATAGAATACAAACATCATTATAAATTATCAACAAAACACATACATATAAAATGCCTACATTGCTAAATAATAACATCATAGAAAGCCCTAGTGACCACCTGGCAGAAAGCGTCCAATATTCCCAAGCTGATCCAACAGACCTCATACACAAATAAGGAGTCTTGTCCCGGAAGAGTTTTCAAGAAAAAGGGTAGGAGACTGGTCTAGCGAAGAAGACGATAGTATAGCAGATTGATAGAAAAGAGCAGGAATGAGAAAGAGCAAATGAGAAAGACAGCGACAGTGGGAATTTAAAGCACTAAATTTCCAGAAAGTGGGGATACTATTTATTACGATTCATAGGAGATGATAATGATGTCCACTTATAAAGCGCAACATCGCCCATGCTGTGGGCGCACAGTATCTGTCACAGTCACAATGGACAGGCTCTGGTTTGATTTGATTTTTGAAACTTTATTGTCCATTGTTATTATGAAATTAGGGGTCGCCTCCTCTGGGGAAGGCATAGTCGCAGTCTGTGGCATGCCCAAACCCAACCTACCTAATATTAGTTGTGTTTTCAAATTTTGCTGGGGGAGCAAATTATATCCAGGGAAAAACCCCGAAACATTGCCCGAGCCGAAAGTAAATAATATTCGGAAAAACATAACGCCCAGAGGTGGGATCGACCCCAAACCTGAAACGCCATTGGTTTCTAGCCTGTGAACAAGGCAAGTTAGTCCACCTTAGACCATGGAGCACTAGACTGAAGTTCGACCTGGACAAACTGCAAGACCCGGAGGTGGTATAAATATTTCAGGCCACAATTGGAGGGAAATTTGCACCACTGCTCATTTTGGGAGCTGGTGAAGTAGATGTCAACACCATGACCACCACCTTCAACTTAGCTGTGACAGATGCCGCCACAGAGATCCTTGGAAAGCACCGGTCAAAGAAGAAGCTGTGGATCACACCTGAACTTTTGGGCCTATGTGATAAACGAAGAGAGATGAAAAACAAAAAAAGAACACCTCACAGGGAGCTGATGCCTACCGAAAAATCAACAATGAAATCCGAAAAGGCATGCGCACAGCAAAGGAGAACTGGATAGAAGATCAATGCCAGGAAATATAGAACAGCCTGAACAAGAACAACAGCAAGAAGGCTTACCAGACTGTGGAGTGGCAATGCCAGGAAATAGAGAACAGCCTGAACAAGAACAACAGCAAGAAGGCTTACCAGACTGTGGAGTGGCTGACAAGTGTTAAACAGCCCAAGGTCTCCACGATCCAAAGCAAGTCTGGCATATGCCTTACAGAAGAACAAGAAGACTTGGACAGATGGACAGAGTACTGCTCTGACCTTTACAACCACAAACCAAACGTAGACCCATCAGTTCTAGCGTGTCCAGAGAACATAGAAGAAGAAGAAATCCTCCCAATTCTCCGAGAAGAAGTTGAGGCAGCAGTGCAATCGCTGAAGAAGAGGAAGTCAGCGGGAGTGGACAACATACCCGCGGAACTGCTTCAAGCAGGAGGAGAAGCGATGATCGAAGCACTCACCATTATCTGTAACAAAATCTGGCAGAGTGGGGAGTGGCTTACACCATGGACCCAGTCGCTTGTCATCACTCTTCCCAAAAAAGGTAACCTTCAGGAATGTGAATATTACCGCACCATCAGCCTCATCAGCCATCCCAGCAAGGTCCTCTTGAAAATAATACTCAACAGGTTGAAAACCCAAGCTGAACAAATCATAGCTGAAAAGCAAGCAGGATTTAGGGCAGGGCGAAGTACCACTGAACAGATTTTCAACCTCAGAATAATCTGCGAGAAATACCTACAGCACCAACAACATCTATATCATGTGTTCGTAGACTTCAAAAAGGCGTTTGACCGAGTCTGGCATGCAGCTCTGTGGGCAACCATGAGAGTGTACAACATCAGCCCTAAAATTATTGAAGTTATCAAAAGCCTGTATGACAAGGCTACCAGTGCAGTTCTCCACAACAGTGCCATCGGAAACTGGTTCAGAACAACAATCTGTGTGCGTCAGGGATGCTTATTCTCTCCAACACTATTCAACATCTTCCTAGAGTGCATCATGTCAGATGCCCTTGCAGACCACGAAGGCACAGTCAGCATAGGGGGAAGAGCAATCTCCAACCTTTGTTTTGCGGATGACATTGGTGGATAGGCTGGAGAGGAACAAGAACTTGAACAGCTGGTACAGAGGCTTGACACCACCTCCAGAGCTTATGGAATTGAAATAAATGCAGAGAAGACCAAAATGATGACCAACAACACCAATGGCATCAACACGGACATCAAAGTCCAAGGCCAATCTGTCAACACAGTGCATAGCATCAAATATTTAGGAGCCATTGTATCAGACAATGGGTCCCGACAGGAAGTCCTCTCCAGGATCGCACAAACAACTGCTGCCCTGGCGAGGTTGAAGCCAATTTGGAAAGACTACAGTCTACATTCCAAGGTAAGGCTGCTGCGCTCCCTTGTCATCTCCATCTTCCTATACGCTTGCGAAACATGGATCCTCACAGCAGATCTCCAACGAAGAATACAAAGCATGGAGATGAGGTGCTACAGAAGACTTCTGGGCATTTCCTATACCCAGCACATCACCAACGATGAAGTCCGACAGACCATCACACAAGCCATTGGACAACACGATGACCTGCTCACAGTGGTGAAAAAAATGAAACTCCGATGGTATGGCCACGTCACCAGATCATCAGGTCTTGCAAAGACCATCCTGCAAGGCACAATGCAAGGATGTAGAAGAAGAGGGAGACAGAAAAAGAGGTGGGAGGACAACATTCAAGAATGGACTGGTTTGACACTGAGCGAAACAAACAGGGTTGCTGAGGACAGGGAAAGATGGCGTACGCTGGTTAAACGATCATCTGTGGTGCCCCTACGACCTCCAAGTTATAGGATAGGATAGAATAGACCATGGAGCCACAACGTTTACCAACGCTGGTGCACAACACAGCACAATGTCCGTTTCTATAGCTGAATCAGAATGAAGCTGATAAAATAACTTGTTCTGACCCTGTGAGAACAGAGATGGGATCCATCCTTGCTGCTGCCTCTGGGCTGTCGTAGGTTACTGTGCACAGGACCTGCACAGCCACAGTCATAGATCATCATCATCATAATCAATCATTATTATCAATCATCATCAAATCACACTACATCACACCAATAATACACAGAGCACACATGGGTTTGAACTTGGATCAGTGTAGCTAGCTAGTACACTAGATGTAATTATTGCAATTCTTGTTTGCCTTCATTATAAAACAATATTCAGAGTGCTTGTGTCTGGTGCTGAAAGGCATATCGTGTGATACGTGTTCATTGTAAGCACTTGGAGCTACTGTTTAGATTAGGAGGATGACAATTCGTAATAAGAATAAAGACATCACAGTACTGCAGAAATATTTCATTAAACCATTTCTGTATTAAAAGTAGAGAGCTAAATAAATTTGATAAAATATAAGATATCTGAATAAATACAAGAGAAGAAAATGGAGCCAATGAAAACAAAATGTACCTGTGTCTGCCCACGTTGAAACAAAGCAGAGCCATGCAGTGGTTTGTACAGGTCCACCTTACATGTGATGTCTCTCAGCTGTGTCAAGCTCCGACCATCACACCTTATAACCCAAACACGCCTTATATATTCATTCATATTTGGATCTTTCTATGACTTGTAGTTTTAACAAATCTTACCAGTCTTGTAACATGCAAAAACAAAGTGTTGTCATGTTTTTTTCTGACTACGTTATCACTTTTATGTAGCGGTTTTCCAGCTCAAGAGCTGCTCAAGGCGCCGGGTCAATGCAGGATCTAACTCTAGGCGCTCACCTGTGACTTTTGGTCTGATGGCCAGATGACTGAGCACAGTCCTGGGTGGCCGGGGATGGCCAGAGGACTGAGCACAGTGCTGGGTGGCCGGGGATGGCCAGATGACTGAGCACAGTGCTGGGTGGCCGGGGATGGCCAGATGACTGAGCACAGTCCTGGGTGGCCGGGGATGGCCAGATGACTGAGCACAGTGCTGGGTGGCCGGGGATGGCCAGATGACTGAGCACAGTGCTGGGTGGCCGGGGATGGCCAGATGACTGAGCACAGTGCTGGGTGGCCGGGGATGGCCAGATGACTGAGCACAGTGCTGGGTGGCCGGGGATGGCCAGATGACTGAGCACAGTGCTGGGTGGCCGGGGATGGCCAGATGAATGAGCACAGTGCTGGGTGTCCGGGGATGGCCAGATGACTGAGCACAATCCTGGGTGGCCGGGGATGGCCAGATGACTGAGCACAATCCTGGGTGGCCGGGGATGGCCAGATGACTGAGCACAATCCTGGGTGGCCGGGGATGGCCAGATGACTGAGCACAGTCCTGGGTGGCCGGGGATGGCCAGATGACTGAGCACAGTCCTGGGTGGCCGAGGATGGCCAGATGACTGAGCACAGTGCTGGGTGGCCGAGGATGGCCAGATGACTGAGCACAGTGCTGGGTGGCCGGGGATGGCCAGATGACTGAGCACAGTCCTGGGTGGCCGGGGATGGCCAGATGACTGAGCACAGTCCTGGGTGGCCGGGGATGGCCAGATGACTGAGCACAATCCTGGGTGGCCGGGGATGGCCAGATGACTGAGCACAATCCTGGGTGGCCGGGGATGGGAAGAAAAGACCTAGTGCTTGCTGGGTGTATTTGGTGTCGCTGGCACTCCCCTGTCCAGGGCATTAGTGTCACAATACAGTGGAACCTCCGGTATACGACCGTCCAAAATCTTAGAAAAAACGGTCTTATAATAGAGGTGGTCTTATACCGGAAACAAGGGGTGGGGTGGGGTGGGGGGGAAGGGGGTCAGGCTCGGAGGGGTATGTAGTCATAATTTTCACACTCACCAGCATGTATTCTCTGACAAAGGAAACTGTAAAACATGTTTCATTTTTAGCTTTGTCTTTTATTCACAACTTCAAAAATAGAAAACAGTCGAACCCCTGCCCGACGCGTTCATCCAAGTCTGTCAGTGCAGAAGCTCTCAGTTTCGATGTTTCCCTTTTCGCCACTTTATCCACTCTCCCATCGTAGTTTCACAGATTCCTTATCCTTTATGATGAGCTGAATTTGGGTCTTCCCAACCTCTAAACTTCTTGCAATAGACAAACAACTCTCCCCATTTTCACTTCTTTCAATCACTTTCATTCTCTCTGCCAAACTCAAAACGTTCCTCTTGCGCGACGCCATTTTGACAGCCAGTGTAGGCGAGTAATGTCCCTTATTTGCGAACCGGAAATAGCAAACAGCAGGCGTACACTAACATGAGAGAAAAAACGAAAGGTACAGACAGCAAATTAACTGATATCTCTTTTAAATTGCACTAAGACGGTCGTATAAAGGGCTTAAGAAACGGTCGCTGGTCGCATAAACGAGGTTGTCGCATACCAGAGGTCATTTATTATTGGAAGTGAATCCGTCAGAAGTTTTCAGGTCACATAACGGAGGGAGTCGTATACCAGAGAGCCGGATACCGGAGGTTCCACTGTATTTGACGTCCATGCAATGGAATGCATGCGTAAACAGACTAGACCTCAGTTTATACTCTTATCCAAAGGAGTAGGGACACAGTTTCTCAAGATAATTTTTTTTCTTTATTATTATTAGTAGTAGTAGAAATAGTAGTAGTAGTTTACTCCAGGTCATTTTGAATATTGTAGCAATAGACTCTTGGCTGCTATTGGGCTGTTTCTAAAGGTTATAAAGGCAGCTGGCCCAAAAGTGATGCTGACCCCAGGCGGAGTGTCATGGGCTGTGGAGGACATACATCTATAGACAGCCTAGGCTTGATAGATCTCTGACACTCAGCTAGTGTCAAGATGGCCTGTGTAGTGAAAACTGGCCTAAGGCTGATTCAAGTCAAATGATGAAATGCCAATTCAGTCATTTCGTGGTCTGAAATAAAATGTTCCACTGCAAATACCTCAAAACCAAATATAATTCTTTACTACAGAGAAGTCTGGGGAATCCAAAGTCCGCTTCTTTTCACAAACAGTTTAATTTAAAGCCTTGCTTTAAGCATCCATACTATGAGTCTGGAAAACCATTGAATAAAGGCGGTTTTTATATTTATCTATTCAAGTCAAAGGGTACCTGCGTTCCTCATCCAGAATAAGTTTGCGGAAAACCTCTTTGGCCACCATGTTGAAACTCTCCGTCATCAACCCTGGGTCAGCGTTGGGGAAACTCTCTGGAAAACACACCACACACATATATGTACAATGCACAAACACACACATATGTATAAGAAACAACAAATACACAAACACAGCACAAACACATACACATACAAACAATATTTTTGGAAAGTACAGCAATCTCAATCTGAGGCTTGTGCATAATAATTTTTATAATTTCTAACAAAAACCGAAAACAAGAACATGTTTTTCTCTTCTTCTTCTCCTTCTTCTGATTATGTCAGTATTTTGAAAGGATGTCTTTGGCAACATGAGCTGAGAGGCTAGAGTAATTAATGCCAAAACAATCAAAGGCACAAACAACATAACAAAGTGCTGATTTTTATAATTATTGTAACTTTTTGTGGGCTTTACCATTACAGAACAGAATTTTATAATAGAGAAACAAGAAAACCCAAAGATGTCACCTTTCATTTTCTCTATAACATCAGCCTTGATTTCTTGAATAGCAACGTCTCGAGAAATCTGAAAAAACAATATCAAGAAGAATATCATCAGAAGATATTACGTGGTTGCTTGATTTCTACCTGTGCTCTTACAGGCTCAAAAGTTAATGAAACAAAAAAGTCCAAAGTCTAGTGCTTGTGCAATTATGGATACAAAATTGCAATTAACTTCGTAATAATAATAATAATCATCATCATCACCATCATCATCATCAGGATGAACTTGCACTTTCAGCTTTACAAAAATGAATGCAATTATTGTGAAAATACAAATAACCTTATTATCCTCATCATTTACACAAGGATATTCCATTTGCCATGAGCCCCGGAGATATAGAGTAAAATATAAAATAAAGTTAAAATGCCAATAATTATCACTGCACCCCCTTTCACACATGACACATACATACACTGTCTTCCCTTTCTCTCCACTAGTCAATCTCTCATTCACACACTTCACATCCAATGTCACATAAATGGCCGTCCACCATAAAAAGAATGTAAGTGGATGCAAAATGTGGCATTTAGCACAACCCCCGAATAAATAACTTTTTTTTAAAAGAGTCCATTAAGAAATGATTTTGCCCAATTTCTTACCTTGTCGTGGCTATCATCAAACAGAACTTGCCGTATTCTGGCTGCACACAAACTGCAACATAACACATTTAATTTAAAACGACACACAGCAACATCAACAAAACAGCAAAAACAACGACAAATCACCAGAAACAACAAGAAAACAATCAGACAAGAAGAAGAAGAATACTGCAACAACAAGAACAACTGTTCATTTGTGAGTAGTATTTTCGTACGCACAGTACGATAAATTTTAATGCAGAGAAGAACTTACCTTGCTGCAAATTTAGAACACACAATTACACAAAATAAAATATTTTATTTAAAAAAAACAAACAAACAAAAAAAAAAAACAGGCATATGAATGAAGAACTGTTTTTGTCAAGCACTACTTTCTTTCTCTTTTAACACTGTTACCATCTTTTCTCCACGAGTTTTCTCTGGCCTATCTTTCATCATTTGAATTTATTCCTCTTAATATCAACACAGAAGACCTGAATTATCTCCTGTGCAGAAAGTCAGGTGAGTGTCTGTATATGTAACTCAGTGTCTATCACCAAAAAGTACACTCACCTTCTAAGAGCATCAACAACTTCCATGTCTAAGGCAGGGATAGGGTCAGGGACTCGCTTGGGTTTGCCCATCTCCAGCTGTAGCTGTGAAATACTCTGTACGATGCGCTGCGCCTCGCTGACCCCCTGACTGATGGCACGCTGCAAGTCATGCAGAAAAACGCTGTCTCCGAACCCCTCCAGCATCACTGCAGATAAACAACAAGTTTCATTGTTACAGCAACAATTAAAAACACCACTGCGAGTCAGAAAACTTTGCTTCATGGTATGATGATCCTCTACTGTGCAACTGCAATACATGCAGGTTTTGAATTCTAGAAGACCTGATCTAAGCCAATCCATAGTGTTTCCACATGAAAGCAAGCACAGGGGCTAGATTTACTCTTGAAACGATGCATATTTAGGGGGAAAAGCATTATAAACATTATCATCGAGCATTGTGGCTGATGTTCTAAGGCGGTACTAACTTGCCTCGTCCACAGGCCAGAAACCAATGGCGCCTGACAGGTGTGGAATCGATCCAGCATCTGGGTGTTATGTTTCTCCGAATATTACTTACTTTCGACTCGGGCAATGTCTCGGGTTTTTTTTTCCTGGAACTCCGGTTTGCTCCCCCAGCAAAATTTCAAAAACACAACTAATATTAGGTAGTTTGGGTGTGGGCACGCCACAGGCTGCAACTAAGCCTTTCCAAGGGGAGGCGGCCCAGAACTTCCCCATAAAAAGGGACATAAAGTGTCAAAAATCAGATCAAAATCAAATCAAAATCATCATTACAAATAATAAACGCTACCGTTGTTTGCATCACGACTGATGAATCAGCTTTGTCCTGTCTTCGAGAGAAGTGGGGTGTCTATACTACAGACATCACAATGTTTGAGTGATACGGGGCTGTTGTAACGTTTTACTATCAAGTTAACCTAAAATTTCTCTCACACACAAACAACAAGCACTAAAACAACTCTTGTTCATTATTCTTTTCCTCTTTCTTTTTTAAGTGGAAAAGTTTGACTCACCCACTTTGTTTTTGATGGTGGCGGCGATGACCAGGTCAAGAGAGCTGTGTTGTAGCTGTCGGCGTGTGGGGTTGACCACCACCTCCTTGTCCACCAGCCCCACTCTCACTGCTCCTGTGGTAGAACATCGCACAACAAATCTATCACCACACGCACCTTGGACTTCCTATTACTCAGCTCACCAATCACATTGCACAGTGCAGGACACAAAAACAGCTCATTACAAACAAGATGAACAAACCATCATCATCAATCATCATCATCGTCGTCGTCGTCATAACGAACATAATAAAGACAAAACTCACCAACAGGACCATTCCATGGTATGTCCGACACACTGAGAGCGGCAGAAGCTGCAACACAAAATCACCTATAGTTGTAAAATTTCTGTGAAACGCACCACACTCGAAGCAAGAAATAATAATCCAATCCACTTGCACACATTATACACCTGGAGCAAACATAAGCACACATGCATGCACGTACGCACACACACACACACACACAAACACACTCGCTCACACATCTTACACAAGCATGGGCAATGCAGATACAGTAGAAAAAATAACGCACCAGCATTAATGCTGACAATGTCAGGATCATTTGCTCCGTCCATGGCTAGCACGTTGCACACCAACTAAGAAAACAAAGTAACACAGAAGGCGACTATTAACATCTTGCACATAAGGTACAAAATAATGAAGTAGTACTATTTATCTACTGCCTGTCTATGCTGTATTCTGAACACGTAGTGTTTCCTGTAGACTTTCAACTCTACAGGTAACATTTTAAGGACCCTCTCAGACATTTTAAAAAAAAAAGCCTGCTTTAAAAGAACAATCAGCACAACAAACTAGCAATCCTAGCTAGACTTAACTGGTATACATGGTACTGAAATCTTTCCCTTTTCTTTAAAATTAAAAAACCAACAAACGGTAATGTACCCACTTTACGTATTAACAGCATCTTTATATTAGAAGGGCAAAGCCCATATGACTCACATGCTCCTTGTCACGTGACACGTGAAATTTACGTAAAACACATAAACAACACAAACCTTAAGTACATCTACTCATAAATTTTATGAGACCACACTGTTTTGCTGAGTTTTTGATTTTCCACTATTTGTATTCTTCCACATACAACATATAAAATATGTACATCAATGAGATGGAATGAATAATGTCAATGACATAATGCATGCGCAAAACTCAGCAAAATGGTGTGGTCTCATAAAATTTACGAGTAGATGTACTTAAGGTCTGCGTTTTTTATGTGTTTTACGTAAATTTCACGGGTCAAATGACATAATTTGGGGGCTTGTCCGGGATAAGAATCCATAAAAAATTACGTAATTCTATGTCAAGTAGTAGTACTTACATTACACATAAACTAATCTAAAGACAGCGCATGAGTCCCGTTTATGGATTCAAACTTGGAGTAGTCCAATTTTTTTCTACTAGTTGTGTAGAAGTCAAGGTCACGTAGCATTACTTGACCAACGTTTTGCTAATATTATAGGCAGTTGTTGGGCGCTTATAAGATTTGAGCGGAATAAGAACCTCGCTACGCGTTGAGCGAACATTAGCCAACTATAGTCATCTAACCCATTATTGTTTTCAGATCAAACCCGTTGTCTCTAATTCTTCTGAATTTCGAATGTTTCCAGCTATAGTTGTACAGCAAAAAGCAATTATTAGTATTTGCGTAACATATTGATATTGATCAATAACTGATTATTAATGCTGATTGCGAATGCTAGCATGTGCATGTGGAGTGACGACATGTGGTGTAGTGATTCACAATATTAACTTCACACTGATCAATTGTCTCAAAGTTTGTAAGTCAGCTCAGATTTCTGTAGAGACAGAAATTATCACAAAAGAGAATCGTTATAAGAAGGATCGGTTGTCCTATAATCCAAAGGTTTAAAAACAAAGAGTTATCGGTGAAGTTAATGCACTTGATTGCAGTATATAGACACATGCCAGTGTTTACAGAACGGATGATGTCAGCAAGCAGTGACGTCGATTTTTCTTTGAGTAAAGAATTTGCAGCATGACATATAGTACATTTCTGAATAAAAAGGCACCGCCAAGCAAAACGAAAAACAAAAATGCTCAACAAAATAGAAACCAAGATTCTAACAATTCTGCTATAGAAAATACAGCTCAGAAAGCCAAATGAAACATGCAAGGATAGAAAGATAATGGTAAACTCCTAGGTTTCACAGAGAAAGATCTTGCCCATTATGTTGAAGATAGAAGGAGGGAAGCAGCAAAAAGAGAAGACGAAAGACTAGAAGCAGTAAGAGAAGACAAAAGACTAGAACTAAATGCAGAAAGAGAGCAACGAAGGAATGAAGCAAAATTAGCCTTGAAAATGCAAGAAATAGAATTACTTGCCCAAAGAGAACAAGGCATGACAGCTACTTCAGTGAGATCTATTATGAATGGAGGTGGAAATAAAGGAGCTAAAATCAAATTGCCGAACTACGAAGATGGGGATGACTTAGAAGCATACCTGTGGCAGTTTGAAAAGATCGTGGCAGCAGAAGGATACTCTGAGGATCAATGGGGCATACGCCTACTTTCAATATTGAAGGGCAAAGCTTGAGAAGCTACTGCACAGATGATGCAAATTGATCTAGCGAATTATGAAGATCTGAAGCGTGAACTAATGAAAATGTTTCAATTAACATCAGAAGAATACAGACACAAATTCAAGTCAGCAAAGAAGAAATCAGAAGAAACGACTAAAGATTGGTTCGGCAGATTGGTTGAAAGATGGTTTGCTTTGACTGGAAGAACAAGATCGTTTGAAGAAGTATTTGGCCAATTGATGACAGACATTTTTGTAGTAAAATCACCTACAACCCACTATGCCAAGTGAGAGTTGAGGGAATCGAACACAAGGATTGAGTGACACAGGAGCAACAATCATCATTGCAGACACCAAACTTGTACCTAAAGAAAAGTTCATGGGAGATATACGAAATGTAAAGTTTGCACCTAGTGATACTTGAGATGTACCTGCGGCTAGAGTAGAATTATAAACACCATTCTTCAAAGGCAAGCTGATGTTACTGTTATGCCAAGACCAGTAATACAAGTTCTGGTGGAAAACCACATGTATATAACTTTATCAAACAAGGGAGACATCTCAGTTTATCCAACAAGCGATATCTGTGTGGAAGTGAAGACCAGGGCTACAGTGAAATCGAAAGAGATAAAAGAATTTTAAAAAAAACAACCAAAGAAGATATCATCGATGTCAAAGGAAGATTTGAGGAAGGCGCAACTCGCAGATGAAACATTAGAAAAAGTACGCCAAGAAGCAAATGAAGTTGAACATGGAAAACCCAAGCAAACGAGAAAAGCGCACTATTTGTGGAATAATAGAATACTATTCCGCGAGTTTGAAGAAATTGGAAACAAGTTCAGCCAAGTTGTAGTACCCAAGCAGTATCGTGATGAAGTATTGAAACTGCACACGACACATCTAAGAGCGGACACTTAGGCAGGAGAAAAACCAGAGGGAGAGTATGGGCGGATTTCTATTGGCCTGGAGTATGTGGGATATCAGACGATAATGGACTTCATGCGACACATGCCAGAGAACATCAAACAAGAGAAACAACACAAAAAATACCAGTGGGGAGAGTACCGGTGGTAAAAAACGCTGTTCCAGAAAGTAGTGGTGGATCTGATTGGACCTATCATTCCTGCAGCAACCAAAGGATACAAATACATCCTGACAATGGTGGATTACGCTACAAGATACTCAGAAGCAGTCCTGTTGAAAACGTGTCAAGCATGAAGTGGTGAAGCATTATAGAACATGTGGACGAGACTTGGAATATCAGAAGAAGTAGTACCTGATCAAGGAGCTCAATTCACAGGTGAGATGATGCAGCAGGTGAACAAATAGTTGAACGTCAAGGGAATTAAAACAACGCCATACTATGAACAAGCTAGTGGTCTTGCTGAGAAGTTCAACGGCACACTGAAACACATGCTAAAGAAATGTGTTTGGAACAACCCAACAAGTGGGACAGGATGATTGCAGCTTTATTATTTGCATACAGAAAAGTACCACAACAGTCAACCATGTTCCCACCATTTGAGATGTTGTTTGGGAGAACTGTGCGAGGGCCCATGCAAGTGTTGAAACAATTATGGACACAAGATTAAGTCCAACAAGAGGTACCAACGACAGTGGAATATGTCATCGACCTGAGAAACAAAATAGAAAAGACTTGCAAACTAGCCAGAGAACCACTGGAAAAAGCTAGCTTGACATGTAAATAGTCTGTACATTTATATCTTAGGAGTGGGAGGGGGGAGGAGTAAGAGGGGGGCAGGGACTGTTTTTGTGGTTCGAGCCCTGGCCGGGCCATTGTGTTGTGTCCCTGGGAAAGACACTTTACTCCTGTTTTCCTACTCCTTCGGATGAGAGTATAAACCGAGGTCTAGTCTGTGTCACATACATTCCATCATAACGGACTTAAAGATCCTGACGCTCATGTCCTAGACGGGTGAGTGCCGGTGACAAGAACACACCCAGCATGCACCTAGGTCCTTCTTCCCCATCCCTGGCTGCCCAGGATTGTGCTCAGTTGTCCAGGCGTCAGACCATGCGCCCAAAGGCTGCGGGTGGGCGTCTCGGGCGGCTTGAGTTAGATCCTGTATCGGCCAGCGCCTTGAGCAGCTCTTGAGCTGGAAAAGCGCTATATAAGAACGATTAAATAAATAAATAATTATTTTGTATTAGTTTATACATTATTTTACTGATAATATTTTATTTCTGTAACAGGGATGAGGCGGGTCTTGTATTTTTTTAAAAATTTATCTGATCATTGTATTAATTATTGTTATATCATATGTAACACATTTTTTGTTACATTTTAAAATTTGTATGGTGAGCTCTCAGATTTTATTATCTTATTATTATCTAATATGCCATTTGTATTTTAAAAGTAATATTTTTCATTATACATGTTAGGTGTATTGTATATGATGTTGTTCCCTTGTATGCTTTTGCGATTACGGTTGGTGTGAATGCTTGCTTACTTTGTTTTTATTGGTCATATGTCTGCTCTTTTCGGTGTACTATCTTATCTAATATATATCCTATGTTAAGAGCGGTGAACCCAGCCCTGAGCGGGGGTACTGCGCTATACAAGTCTACTTTATTATTATTATTATTATATGCGCATGCGTACAACATGAAGACAAAATCCAAGAACATCAAGGAAGGACCAAAAGTGTGACTATTTTGCCAGAGAAACACAAGCAGCTGCAATTAACCTGGAAAGGACCATTTGTTGTGCCAAAGAAACTCAATGAATTTAACTACCGGATTGTAGTCAAGGAAAAAGAGAGAGTATAATACGCTAACCTACTGAAGCTTTATGTTGAGCGTAAATCTAAGTTGCAGTGAAAGTGATCAAAGGAAACAATAATGTTGGTGCAGACTATCTCAGCCCACGATGATGTCAACTGAGACTTTTAGCTTCAAAAGGTGGAGAAGGGGGGTAAGGGGAAGAGAGTTGGAGGAGGAGGGGGGCTTGGTGTCGCAATACAAGCTTCACTGAGATACATTTATATGTATATTTAATTATGATGTTATTGAAAGAAAAATATAAATATTGTGTCTTCCTTTGCTTTGGGGACCAGTCGATTGCAGAAGAATTGTCGCATAGATACAGAATTGCTAGGGGATTTTAACTGTTTAGTCAGTCTGCGAAAAGCTCTGCACAGAGGAGGACTCAGTTTCAATAGGCGCTGGCCTAGCTAATGGGATTTTTCAAGTTTTTTTCAGCAGCAGTGTTCCGAGTGTTGTTCATAACCTATTCTGAATTGTGGAGAGAATTTAGTTCAAATAGGTCTGTAGTGTGAAGCATTTGGACGCTTTTGGAAGAAATGGTAAGCCTTGGGATGACCTTGACCTTCGCATGACCTCACATGCATGTGTGATCAAATAACCCAATGTTGTTGCATGCAATGTGTTAAATATACAGCCAATCTCTGTTTGATGACCTATTTTGGGGCATGTTTTTGTAAGGTCTAAAATGACCTTGACTTTCAAGATCAATGCAAAAACAGAAAAATATATGAAAGATCAATCTATTGTCACTAAATACAACGTTTGGGCTTAATATTTAATAGTTTAGGGTCACGGTCACTTGAAAGTACATATACAAACCGACTTTGGACAGCTCCAGTAACCCTGGCCTTGGAGTGAGGTTGACCAAATTTGCATAGTATGTGTGTCTCATCAATATATTTCTTGCTTCCAAGAATCATAAATTCAATATTAATAACTTAATTTTTTTTAAGTGAAATTTTGTTATTTTTTAAACAAAAATTTGTTGACCTTGTGACCTTGAAGTGAAGTCATTCATTCACTGATCATTTATGAGGTCTCATAGATATACACCATCTTACCAAGTTAGGTTGTGATAGTTGAAATAGGTTCTGAGATATTAATCCATTCACAAGTTTTGCACAGACGGCAGACATGCATGTGAGTCAATAAATGTAAAATAAAATGTGTCAGAAAATCTGCCAAGTACCTGCGTGTCAGCAAGGAATCCAGAAGGGAACAGCGGCCTCAATGATCTATCTACAACCCAAAACAGAAGAAAACATAAAATCAATAACAACAATAAGGAATTTAGACATGGAGACAGAAAAGAAAACACCAACAATACTGTAAAACCAATATGTACAAGAAATGGAACATACAATTCTGAAGCTTTTTCAATGTCAAAAAGTTTAGCAAACGAACTTCCCACAATGATCTTTTTAGAACCCTGAGACAGAATACCAAAAGTATGAGAGAATTTGTGTAAATAAAAGGGGATTGTGGATTAAATAAATTAATGCTTGCATGTTTCAAAACCGATTTTCTTCTTCTTTTAATTTTTTTTAAAGCTATTGACAATTGATTATTCTTTGCATGAACCAACTGCAGGTACAATTATTATGAAAATTACTTGTTGAAAAAATTTGTCCAAAGTTGCTTATTACAGGTTAAAAAAAAGAGAAGAAAATGTTGATAAAAATTGGCAGAAAAACCAAGATGACTCTTGTGTGCATGCCATAGGGTTTACAGAGGTTAAAACAACACATGCACTTCAAATCTTAAGCGAATTTACTAACCACCATGCGAGTCGAAAGATATTGCAATACAGGTAACAGCCAAGGTAATTACTATGATTATTCACTTTTATTGCATGGAAAAAGAATCTGCTGTAACGATCAGCCATTCGTTCCAGTCAGACAAATCCGATGTGTATACTGACAAAACTGAAACATCACTTTGTCCCTAGTATCCAAGTGTATTTTCCCTTCCAAAATTGTCCCCCCCCCCCACCCCCAAAATGAAAAAAAATACATGAAAAGATGCATCATTGTCAGAGACAGAATCTGCCATCTTGCCTTGCCTATGCATGAAAAAAAATGCGTTCCAAAAAACAACTAGAAAAAATATTCTTCTTCTTCTTCTTCTTCTTCTTTGTGGGCAGCCAACTTCAATATATTGAAGAAACTTGCTGCGCTGGATTGGGAGCTGCTGATCCGGAAATACTGTGCTACGACTATAATCATAGATAGTGGTATTTAAAGATGTTTGTCGTGCTTATAACTGTATAATAGGTTCTGAGGAATAGAAGGGGAGGGAGGGGGGAGGGGGGTTGGAGGTGTGGTTGGGTTTTATTGGAGGAGCTGCACAACGCTAGCCTGAAATGAGGCCAGGGTCGTTGCGGAGACAACCTCTTCAGTCAAGGAATTCCACTCAGGAATATTTAGAGGCCGAAAAAAACCTTCGCAAAAATTCTCCGAGATACACAAGGAGCGACTTTAACGGTCAACTCTAGTCTAGTTTGGAAGTTCAACTGTGCATGTCACGGTGCACTGAAAGACGTTTAGGTCAAACTCTAGTCGATTATAGTCAGGAAAATGGCTGTCCCCAGATTGCTAGCATTAAAATTTCTGCTATCGATTAGGATTAAAGGTTCTGAAAACTGTAATTGAAACTAATAAGAGTTTGACACACATAGGTTTTCTTCATATTTTTTGCATTGTTTATGCTAAAAAAAATTATTTATAGATCTTCCACAAGGAAAAAAGTGTGCCATGGCCTCAGCTTTCAGATCGACTGTCGGCCATTTTAAACTCTTCAAACCTGCCCCGAGTTGCTTAGAATAAAAGCGCCACAAAGTGCTTGCAATTCCTCCACACAAACTATTTTTGCTTCTGGGCAACCTTTTGTCATAAGCGAGTGCTTTTAAAATAGCGCAGCACATGTTGACTGCAACAGCCAATCAAAGTGAAGTTGGCTGAAAGTGAAAGTTACTGTCAATCGCACTGACGACACAACAATACTATCAAATATAAATACTAATTCATACCGATTGCACATAAACATAATTATTCCATCAAATAACAAGTACATATATATCATACCAAATTGTAAATGACAAAAAGTCCTCCCTTGCTATTTCACTATTGAACACATCGCCAGCCCACCACTCTGACCGTCATCTTTTTCTCTTTGCAAACCAACTTTCGAGACCGCTACAGAGCGCTCTGTAGCGCTCTCTGTGGGCATACAGTTGCTCAGACTTTCTGCCAAAATAATTACGTAGCGTTATGTAGTGCTCTGCCTAGGCAACTCAGGGGCCGGGTCAATCCAGCATAGGGATGACGGTCGGTCTAGAGAATCCTGAGTGATGTCATCTGATTGGTCTAGACCATCTTTCAGCTGTGGTTAGATCAACTACAGGGTCTAGGGTAGCTGCTGAATGTCGCCCACGGCTTTGCAGGAAGTAGACCAACCGTTGCAGTTGCTTTCAGCGCCGAGCCAATGTGCACCTAACCCCCTCCCCTCAATACGGTGGTCTAATGGTAGAGCTTTGGCTTGCGGATCTGAAAGTCCCGGGTTCGAGCCCTGGCCGGGCCATTGTGTTATGTCCCTGGGAAAGACACTTTACTCCCGTTTCCTACTCCTTCGGATGAGAGTATAAACCGAGGTCTAGTCTGTGTGTCGCATACATTCCATCATAACAGACTTTAAAGATCCTGATGCTCATGTCCTAGACGGGCGAGTGCCGGTAACAAGAACACACCCAGCAAGCACTTGGTCCTCCTCCCCCATCCCTGGCTGACCAGGATAGTGCTCAGTTGTCCGGGCATCAGACCAAGCGCCTAAAGGCTGCGGGTGGGCGTCTCGGGCGGTTTGAGTTAGATCCTGTATCGGCCAGCGCCTAGAGTCTGGTCAAGTACGGTGAGATAAGTGCGCTATAAAAATCTTCAATAATAAATAAAATAACTCTCTTCCCTTCCTCAGGATAACAGGAATTTATTTCGCCAATTGACATGTAATAGATACAACAATCGGAATATTAGTTGGTGTTGGACAATGGCAGAATGTTTTATATTTAACATCTCTCTCTCTCTTTTTCTCTCTCTATCTCTTACACCCATGCACGCATACTCACATACCTACATACACAAATACACACACGCATGCACAACCACACACACTCACACAAACATACCCAAGGGCTCGCACACAGTCATCACCTGTACTAATACTTAACACACACACTCACACACACTTCCTCTCACAGTAAGAGCATCATTATTACATGGTATTCCATAGCATACTGAAATGCATAAACAGATAGATATAGAAAAACACAAATAACCAGTCTAAAGTGATCACAAAAACATTCTGGATTATAACAGTCGCCGTAGTATCTAGATGTGTGCAGGGCATGCGCACGGCAGGGGGATCAGCGGTGGGAGGAGGATGCGGCGTTTAGAGATCTTACAGTTTGAGGGTAAAAGGAATCTTTAAAGCGCGAAGTGTGGGATCTGAAGGATCGAAAACGGTGGCCAGAGGAGAGAAGTCACGCTTGGTCATTCAAGTACTTTCAGACTGTGTCTAAAAATTCCCTTAGTTCCTACTCGTAGGGTCCCTTAACGCAGGCTGGACTGCTTATAACCTGCTGAGAGACGGCCAGCGACCCACAGCACAAGCTATGCAACTGGCACTCGCCTGGAAGCTTATAATTACTTTAACCGCGCGCCAAGCTCTGTACTGTATAGGGCCAGGAAGGGGGCTGGCCGGCCGGCTGCGCTACATGCAATTGAGTGCCTATTGCTTGCACCATTAGCACCACGAGACTTTCGTAAATTCGCTACAATTACAGAGGCCTGCAACCTAACATAAGAAAATATTTTATAATGTCGACCACATCACCAGAAAGTTCAAACTGTGTACTAAGTGACTTCAAATGATGAACATTGTAGAAAGGATTTAAATGTGTAATTAAAACGCGTATATACACTAGATCGAAAACCGGTCCGTTGCAAGGCAATGAAGGGCCGATCAGTACACACGGTCAAATCGACTAAAATATAAGACAAACGAAATGGTATTCTGAGATTTAGTTTATGCTAACACAAAACACAGATATGAAAGTAACTAAAATGCAAAAGGACTACCACAATACAAACGATATTTCACATAACATGATCAGTTCTATAGCACACACTGACTCAACCAAAGCTTTTAGGTTTTGAAGCTAGTTCAGCCAGGCTAGCTATAAATAGCTTCGCCGGTGCTCTTCTTTCCTTTCCTTTCACTGAAAGGGAGGGTGTAGGCAAGCTATAAATAGCCAGCAGCCAGCAAAATATGGGAGAACCTAAGAGTGCTGCTCACATAGGCATTGAGCAGGTGTGAGCACAGAGTTAGAGAATGATATCCAGTCAGTGGTACGCCGTTCTTTGTCTAGTATGTTAGCGGGAAGCGAGACTGCAGGCATGATATGAGGCTAGCCGGCTGGCTGTAGGGCTTGCCAGCTATAATTAGCCTAGTAGCTCCACTGAAAAGTCCTTTCCAGTGAAAGAAAGCACAAGCGTGAAGTTCAAACAGGGGGTGGGCAGGGTGGGAAGGGTCAGAGAGGATCTTGTGGGCTCTTTTGAGAGAACGGGTCGAGTAGATGGAGGCCAGAGAGGGGAGCTCACAGCCGACAATCCTGCCTGCCATGCGCACGACCCGCTCCAGCCGGTCTTTGTCGAGCTGCGTTGCTGTTCCGAACCAGACAGTGATGGAAAACGTTAGGACGCTCTCCACCACGGCCCGGTAGAACTGGAGGAGAATGTCTTTGGAAAGGCCAAACTTCCTCAGCTGTCTGAGGAAGTACAGTCGTTGATGGGCCCGCTTCACGATGGTGTCAATGTTGGCACCCCAGCTGAGGTCGTCGGAGATGAGGTAACTCAGGAACTTGAACAAATCCACTGTGTCGATGGCTTGTCCATTGATGAGCAGTGGATCTTTGGGGTCCTGGTTCCTGCGGTAGTCCACAATCATCTCGACAGTCTTGGAGGTGTTCAGTTCGAGGTTGCTGTCTTTGCACCATGACACCAAGCGGACGACTTCCTGGCGGTATGTTGTTTCGTCACTGTTGGAGATGATGCCCTCAACCGTGGTGTCGTCTGCGAACTTCACGAGCTGAACACTGTCAGCATGGGACACAGAAGAGGCAGTAGAGGAGAGGTGAGAGGACACAACCTTGCGGCGTGCCTGTGTTGAGATTAAGGGTTTTGGAAAGGTCGGAGCCGATCTTGACAGTCTGAGGGCGGTAGAGAAGAAAGTTCAGGAGCCAGTGACAGGTGGAGAGAGGAAGATCGAAGGAGCAGAGCTTGTCGAAGAGTTTCTGGGGGATGACGGTGTTGAAGGCACTGCTGAAGTCGATAAACAGAAGTCGGGCGCATCGGTCGGGGGACTCGAGGTGATGGAGGACGAAGTGCAGAGCCAAGGCAACGGCATCGTCCACAGACCGGTTGGCGCGATAAGCGAACTGTAGAGGGTCTATTTTCTCCATGGTGAGAGCCTGCAGGTGCCGGAGGACTAGTCGTTCCAGCACTTTCATCACCACGGAGGTCAGCGCCACCGGTCTGTAGTCGTTGAGGGACGCCACTTTGGCCTTCTTCGGGACGGGGATGATGGTAGAAGACTTGAAGCAGAGGGGGACAGTGGACAGTTCGAGAGAGGAGTTGAAGAGGGAGGTGAAGATGGGGGCGAGTTGATGGGAGCAGTGGCGGAGGGTGAAGCACGACATCCCGTTGGGGCCAGCCGCCTTCCTGCAGTTCTGCCGGCTAAACAGCCGCCGCAGCTCCGATTCTTCAATGACGAAGGGCGGGGGCAATGAAGAGGCAGGGTCGGGGGGCATGACCTCATCATATAAAAGGCAGTAAATAAATAGATAAAAATATAATAATAAAACAGTGAACCTAAAAAAAACGGAACCATTAAAAAAAAAAAATTTAATAATTAAAAAAAGAAGTGAAAAATGGAACACAACTGCTTACCAATCATTCTACTGGTGAGGATTTCAGTCTCTGTGGAGCCCAGCTCTCTGCGTAGGAAGTTCATGGGGATCCTGCCTGCAGCTGCTGCCTTCTGTCGGAAATCCACCTGTAGGCCGCATCAGGATTACAGCATACAATATTATGCTTTACTAGAATACTTAACAATTTAAAAAATATTATACATGGATTTATAAAAAGCATCTCAAGCTGAAGGAAAAAAAGTGATTCCAGGCGCATTTCATGCATTAACACACATACATGTGTAATAACAATTATGGAACATACAAAAATAGTGAAACACACAATCATAACATTGAACCGGGACAGTAATTTGTCATATTATTGATCATCCACCCCCCTGGCAGCAGACTCAGTATGCAAATTGCATCAAAATAATCCATGTGTCTGGGTTAACTCCTACTTGCTTAATAATATTGCCAATTTGGAGAGAATCACTTTGTGTTATCATTTGCTTACCTCAGGTGTATAATCAATTCACTTAAGTGTCAGTATTTCAATGCATGTGTATGCATGAGTGTATTTGTTTGCGTGTCTGTGCACAAGTTAGTATGCACATAATTTAATATGTGTGTGATTTATCGCCTCTATTTTATCTTTCAGAATAAAACCTCAGAAAAAAACCCATAAGAATTTTGACAAATTACTTTTAAGAATGATAATTCAGCCAACTTACAGTAAGTGGGAGAAAAGATGCTGCTGAGGACCGTTTCTTACTGACTGCTGTAACCAATACTGATGTGTCACCCAGCTGAAAATGAAAACCATGTTTAATTATCATCACTAGAAATAAAACTATTTTACTTTATTCTATTTATAAAATTGACAACAACAAAAACATTATAATAAAAATTTTAACAAATCAAAGTTAGAAACAACAAGGAAAAACAATGACTACAAAATATTACCTTAGCCACTGCAGCCCCATCGGCAAATCTGGCCAGCTTCCCAGAACTGACCTGAAGTTGTCTGAAATGTATTACAATTATTAAGTAAATCTCCATGTAATAACTAAGTAACTAGAGAAAAAAAATTAACCTTAAGTTAATTGTTAATTTTAAAATATATAAAGTACATTTTATAAGTGTTATTAATTTTTATAAAACATTTTGAAAACATGTGTGATCATGTAATTTCAACTAAATTCAAGCAAGTTTTTCGAAAATACAATACCCATATCCACTACTGACATAATAACATACAGAATAAAGTAACTAAATCTTGACGGCCGAAGCCGCAATGCGCTGTATTGGTCTATAATAGGCCTACTATTATTAATACTTCTGTCTGCAATCAGCAATGTTTACTGGCCAAGGCAAATACATGCGTGCGAAATGTGCAAAGCAGTGAAACAGGACCACGTACCCTTTG
Source organism: Oncomelania hupensis (assembly GCA_036898135.1). Classification (NCBI taxonomy): domain Eukaryota; kingdom Metazoa; phylum Mollusca; class Gastropoda; order Littorinimorpha; family Pomatiopsidae; genus Oncomelania; species Oncomelania hupensis. Next base: position 78,917,579 of record CM072513.1, read on the forward strand.
CCAACGTTAATTTCAACCTCACAGCCATAGTCCTTGTCTCTCCACGGTCCGAGGTGCTTTGCTCTGCAAACGGGACTCCACACAGACGACCTCAAAAGATACCTTCGGCACTGTCGGCACACTCTTATGGAGGCCGCCATGTTGTTTGTGTAGGAGTAATTTCCCTTTACTCATTCAACGCTTCAAGCTTGGTGGGGAAGGAGCGAGGGGTGGTGAGGATAATGTCAAACTCGAAAATGCTCACTATGACAATCAATAGATCTATGTTACGATTTTACACCATAAATCACCAACATGTGTTCTGCAATTCAGATTATAACAAATCAGTTTTCAATCAATAATAAATTGTCAAATTATAGGCCTAGCTAGCCTTCATAACATTTATTTATCCGTCACCAAGGACGACCCAGGACAGGATCAAAGTAAAGTGTATGGGCGTATGTGTGTTCTGGCTCAGTTCCAGCGTCAATAACGCATTCATGCATGAATACTGTCGTTCAATGCGACATAAAAAATTTACACTACATGTAGGTGTGCAGAGATCAGAGCATAAATTACCAATGCCAGAAAGAAAATTAATATAAATACAAGACAATCAGTCTGATCCTCACATTACATTAGCGTTTTCTTATGTGGAAAACGGTTAGTAAAGGACATGTGTACAGGTATATTATTGTAGTTTTTTTTAATTACGTTAGCGTTTTCTTATGTGGAAAGCTGTTAGTAAAGGACAACATGTATACAGGTATATTATTGTAGTTTTTTGTTTGTCACTATATGAACACTTTGAACAATCCTCTAGCTGTGTTTCAGGAAAGTGTTGGTGATGTAACTGCATGCGTAAAAAATCATCAGTAGTTATCATTAAAAAAAAAAACAGTGTGACAGGAGATCAAGTAGTGTTTTATAGCCTCAATAGCTTATTTCATTGTTGCTATCAATAATGTTTTTGTATTTCCAGTATTATCTGGCAATACTTTGAAATAGGGGAGGGGGGGGAATGAGGGGGGAAGGGGGAGGGAGGGAGAAGAGGGTAAGAAGGGGGAAAAATCAGAACGAGCCAAATGTCATCTGTCTATAGTCTGTTGGAAGCGATATCTCAAGAATTACTGAACGGGTGTTAACCAAACTTCATGGAAACACTACCTAGATTGGTGGCCTGAGACCGTGCCATGATATTTGCTCTAACACAAAAGTCAAGGTCGCTGGAGTCTATTTCTAAACACGTTTTGCTCAATATCTTAAAAGCGCTGAAGCCATTCTGTTGAATTTTGGTATACAGGTACTCCAAATCATGGGCCATCCTTCAGTATGAGTGTGGTTGTTGGTTAGTTCAGTCGGTCTGTCGCTACAATCGTTTGCATTCTTTATTAAGACTTACACTATCGCAATATTGTATCATCGCAAAATGACAGATAATAATGAGCGTCATCTGGACGGGACATAATCCTGTCAAAGCTGGACCTTAATGTAGCAGTGGGGTGTAAACAAGGGCGAAGTTAAGTTGACCAGTATTGTTGACAACCCTATCAAAGTTGGTACCTTTATGTAGAGCGAGTAGCTAAACTGACCATGTTCTCTATACATCTTACAGATAATACTCTTGACTAGCTACTGGACGACTCTTAACCATGGTGAAGGAGACAGCGCAGCCAGCTCTCTGGGTACCTGAGGAACGCGTGCTGAAGATGATCATGCTGGGTGATAGCGGTGTGGGTAAATCAGCCTTGGTGTCACGTTTCACGCGTGATGTGTTCGCTGTGGAGACCCCATCCACCATTGGAATCGCCTTCGCTGTCAAAACACTGAAGGCAGCCAACGGGGATAAAGTCAGGGTGCAGGTAAGGCTCGGCCATCTCTTCAAAAAATACAGCAGGCCTATACATATACTGTGATTTATCTAACAGCTCAAAAAGCTGTTCAAGGTGCTGGTCACAATTAAACCTCCCATCAAACTCAAGACACTTAGTAACTTGAATGCACGAACCACACTGAAAAATCTCTCTATTGAACAACCCTGATCGATCTGAATGCATGCATGTTCATATGACCTGAACTTGTCACCTAAACTTTAGACAGAATGACTTGGCTCTCTAACATTGCTGTTGAGACCACGCATGGAGAAGTAAAACACTGTAGGCTATATAAAATCATGACAGAGTCAACTACTTTGAGAGAACATCTTTCATCACCAGGGAGGAACCAAGTCAAGGTATCCTGCTGGTCTCCTCCGGCCAGGTTTGCATTCAACCTTATGACTCATAAAGAACTGTATTCTGACACCCCAAGATGATGATGATGATGATGCGATGATGATGATAATATTTATATAGTGCTTTAGCTTATTAAGAGATCCAAAGAAGATGTCATTATTTCTGAATAAATTGCTTTTGTGTGCGTGTGTGAGCTGTGGGATACGGCAGGACAGGAACGATTCACCACTATAGCGAGTGCTTACTACAGAGGTGCTGATGGCATCGTCATCGCTTATGACCAGACTGAAGACAACTCCATCACAAGACTGCAGCACTGGATTGCCCAGGTACTAATTACAATATTGCCTTTTACACACACACGCACACACAAACAAGAGCACGCAACCACAATCACAAACAGACCTACCAGAACCCTTTCTACAAACGTCCACTCATGCTCTCACATGAATATGCGCAAAAGCTCATAAGAAAATGCTCAATCGGACTGTTGTTATATTGCACACATTTCACTAGACCATACAGCGTAGCTAAAATGAGGAATGCATCGTCTAGCCTTAGATACGCTATTTGGTTCAAGATCAAACCAAGACATACACTTGCCCATAATGCGACGCCACGGTTCATTCAGGCACCTCAACCCTCTCCCCATGCTCACTCACACGCATAATAGTCCTACTTTGTTATACTTTTGATATTCACACCAACACATGTACTGATGTAGGTTATGTCATGACATGCCTTTATCACCTTATGTCATCCAACGTCCACGGGCACAAACACCAGCGCGCGGCATGTGAATAGTCTACACTTTTGCTCTCTCTTTATTTTAATACATGAATAACATCTTGGTACATGTGTGTGTGTAAATTAACATATCTGTGTATGTGTTTTTCAGGTCATAGATCACTGTGACTATGAACATACGGCAGTTGCCATTGCTGGCACCAAAAGTGACCTAAAGAACCAAAAGCCAGTGTACGTCAGCGCAACATCTATCTCCGCCACTGACATCCTAGGAGCAGAGTCTGTCGACCTTGCTGGAATTTTCGAGACCAGCTCCTCCACTGGCCAAGGTGTAGAACAACTCTTTCAGAGATTGGTTGACGTCTGCGTAGAGAAGAAACAGCACAATGAAAATCTCTTCATGAAAGCCGCTAGCTTGAAACCATTCAGCAAACCTCCAGGCGATGGTCGTGCTAAAGGCAAGCCGGCGGATTCAGAACCAAATACCAGCAAGGACAAATCAGATTCTACAAATAAAAACAAGAATGCGTCTGCTACCACAAGCACGATTTCCACAAGTCTGACACAAAAACAAAAAACAAAGTCCAAGTTGTGTACTATTTTGTGAGATTTGGGATATCTTCAGAAATAGAGTGTGTTAATTCAATCAAATAAGTTTATTATTATTATTATTTTTATTATTAATATAGCACTGCTCAATTACTACTAGTACTAGTCTAGATCTATTTACTTCTGCTATCGTGTTTTTGTTAAATTTCAATGTATACAATGTCAATAAGCTGGCCTATTTCTAGGTTGTAAACTAGTCTCTGAATTTGGATCCTGTCTTGGCATTGGTCAACGGATTAGTCTCAGGAACCATGACTATATGTTGCGACTTTGGGAGTGCACAGCCTTAATTTTCTCTACCATTAGAAATACAACATGAGTTAACACTTTTTTAAAAAGAACTTCAGCATTTCGCATTACAAAGCTAGAGTTTAGCTCTCTAGCTGTACAGTCTTTAAGAGCCAGTGTTCCCTCAACAACAAAAAAAGGAGAGTCCTTGGGACTCCCAGGTATAAAATTTTAAGAGTCCTTGTGCAAATTTTGAGTGTCCCCCAAATCAGAAAAAAAAAAAGTAAAAACAAGTCCAAGCGTCACTTTTTTTTAAAACTCTTTTAAAGCGTCACATTAGTTATCATAGACATATAAAACCAAACAATTAAAACATGTATTAAATGTTTATTTAAGCCTAGATAGAATCAAAGAATGGATTCACGAAGATTTCTTCTGTTCAGTGAATGGATTGCTTGGAGGAAGTTTACAATGCGCGTGCATGCGATTTTTAAGGACGACAACTCCCGACACAATCTTTAATCGTCTGCAATGGCAGTCTCAGTTGGGTTCTGATTCTGCTTATGCCGTGAATTAGTTCGCCACTCGTTCGTCGTATTTTTGACTTCAGCGATTCGAAAAAAATGTGTGCGTCCACAGGACGCACACATGCAAATTTTTCTGCGTCATTTTTGATATTTTGTGCGTAATTGACGCACTACTGTGCGTAATCGGGAACACTGAGAGCAGATTAAAACTACGGCGCTGATTTATTTAAGGGTTTGAAGGATTTGCAGCCTGCATACAGCATGCTGGAAACCTTGAGAATTTCATCAGCCTGATGAGAATGTGCTGGCAGTCTCGAGGTTTCCAGCAGCCTGATGAAAATGCGCTGGCAGTCTGGAATAATAGCAATGAAAATAGACTTCGTTTTTACGAAAAATAAAAAATTAAAAGCTTCGTATGTGGGATATGTGTTATTTGGTGACTGCGTGCAAGATAAAAATTTGTAGGCTGATTTGACGAATTTACCTGCAGACAACATTCAAATTTGCAGGTGCGCCAGCTTCCATATTACTTTAAGTGTATATTGTCTTGGAAAAAAGAGCCATCGTTCTAACATAACAAAATCTTTGATTGGCTTTTGGAATAACTTTGACCAATTAAAAAACGTAGTACATAAAGCTTCTTAAACTGGTTAACGTTTCTGAACCAGCATAAGTACTAAAATACTCCCAAGATGAAGGGAGGCAACTCTAAATATTACAAAACAGAACAAGCCGAAGAAATGAATGAAGTATTTGCTCTTGTTTTCATCGGAGACAGTTACTCTTGTAAATCAAAAAACCATCAAGACACCACTGTAAAAGATGTTTTCTCCCTCTACCTTTTTTTAAAAGTTTGTTTCTATTTGGCATAGTGTTATTTTCACTAGAAACAACTCTTCAAAGAAGTCACTACTCTTATTTTAAATGTTATTATTTAAATTTATTATTATTGTTATTATTTTATTTTATTACTGTTTTGTGGGTGTGTGTTTTTGTTGTTGTTTTGGTGGAAAATTTAAAATGAAAAGAAAAGAAAAGATTTCTCTTATATAGCGCACTTACAAGCTCAGAGAGCTTCTAAAGGTGCTGGCCCGTAATATCCAGCAATCACACAATAGTTTGCTGAAGTCTAATGGAAGGTATACTGTTATTGAAATTGTTACTGTTATTATCATTGTTGTGGTTTCTGTATTATTCTGGATCATGATGAAGATTGTTCTTATTTTCTTCTTTGTTGTCATTGTCATCATCATAAGCAAAGTAAGTAAAAGAGAAGATGACTGTTCAGATGTCCAATACAACCATCAATTCAACACATAACTTCACAGAAATCAACCCAAATAAGTACCTCAGCATCATTTCAAAGTTTATTCCCACAAAAGAAACGAAATGCACCACTCTCCATGGCACACTCCCCCCGTACACAAGATGTTCAAAATATAATCACAGAGGAACGGAGGCGCCACATTTCATTCCACAAATTGAAATAATAAAAGATGACAATTTCAAGTAATTTATTTGCAATGACACTATATGCCTATTTACATAATGTTTACTGAGAAATGGTTTATTTACAACAGCAAAAAAAAGCGTCATGTACAATTTTAACTTTAAGTTAGAGCAAAACTGCTATGTGTTTCTGTACATACATCTGTCACAATGAACAATAATTGGAGGAATTGCTGAAAACACACTAACAGAAACAAAAAGCAGTCATTTTCAAGTCTTTGATCCTCTGAGAGGTATTTTATTAATTACATTTTGCGGAAATCTTGCAACAGTATTAACTGAGCGCATCAAATAAAATGATTCACATCAAAATGGTACGGTCACACCACATACAGCATAATTTAATATGAAATACATACAGATGCACACACCACATGTTAATACTTAACACAAGACAGATCCTGCTGTGTATATATATATTTATATTGTTATCAATTTAAGTAGGCAAACGTAAAAACTGAATCAAAACAGGTTTCACAGAGTGAAAACAAGGTTGAATGAATCAGTCTGTGTTCAAGGCAACGTAATCAAAGTTGTGTAAAGATGCTATAACTGGAAATGTCAAAGTCAGAAATATTTGTTGAATTGGGGCTACTAGCCCATAACAAAAATAAAGAAGAGCTTTCAGTGTGCACTACATTACAACGATTAATATATATATTTTTTTTAAATTAAAAAAAAGAAATTGTAGTGGAGGTGACGAAGTGAACTGATGTAAAATTCCAGCAAAATCTACCGCGCTGTCTGCCATCATACGCTGCCTGGGGGGTAGAGGCCAGTTTTTATCCAGCAAAACAGCAACTATGCAGTAAGCGCAATACATAGCTTAATTTTTCTAACAACAATGGTGACACATCCAATTTTGTTGAAATAAAAAAATCCAATAATCAAATGCCAAAAAAATTGGTAGGGTGAAAAGAAAGTACTCAAACTTTTATTGGGTTTAGAGCTGACTCAAATACACATCCATTCTGGTCTTACTGCTATAAATGGTAAACCTTTTTTTTTCAATGTAACAATTCAGTAATTTATTGAGGCAGGCAAGATCACTAACTTAAATGACTACATTTGGTTTGGACTGATTTACAGTTGTTTTCTGTCATCAAATGAAAATTCTCAATTAACAGAAACAGAAAAAAAAAGCCTTGGATGTGTTCAAAAATCACACACTAGATGTTGTTAAGTATTGCAAAGAAATCACAGTTCTTATAGTGATAAGGATGATAAATACCAGAATGTGTGCAAAGCTATTTTTTTAAAACTGCAAAGCGAATTTGCAAAGAACAGCCACAACTGTAACTCTAAGCCATTCATTTGAAACCAAAGCAGAGACAAATACTATCAATATTACATAATGAAATAGCTTGATGTATACAAGTTTAGAATATTACATAGTATTTCATAAAACTTGGATTCCAACGGCAAAAAAAAAAAACAAAAAAAAAAACAACCCCTGGTTTTAGGACATTGGTGAGCGGATATATTCTAATGGTCATTTTAAATATAATTATTGTTATTGCAGCATCGCTTGGGCATAATAACTAATATCAAGAACACAATCAAAACCCTTTTCTTTTCCATGACTGAAACCCCTGAAGCAACACACAGAGACAATGCAATATTAATATATATAATGTACAATCATTGGTGACTTGAATGATGATCTTCAATACTGCCCTATTCCACGTGATTAACTGATGTACAAGAAATCTGACACCAACACTAATACAGTAATAATTAAAACATTTCAATAGTGTGAAATGATGCACCCATTTCACATCACAATCCAAAATGGACTGGATGCGGTCACATGGAAATTATACAAAAAAACAAATTCCGCTACTCCATCCACAAATAAAATAAAATACCATCAGAAAAATAATAACAAAAAGTAAAATGTTAATTAAGTATTAATAAAAGTAAGCCTCCCAGTATCACAGGTTCCACAGCATGCTTTTATGAAGGAAAAAAAAAAGTTAACAAACCCATGATCTAAAATCCCTAAACCCCAAGGTTCCTAATCCACATTTAAGTTACAGAGGGAAATGTAAACAAAGTATATCATGTATGTGATGATTCTAAAGCTTGGTTATCCCTGTATAGTTCTACAAAAGGTCACCCGCCTACTGGTTATTCCAGACTAAAACCAAACATGTATCCAACTCTGTAGCTGCCATGAATAATGACTGACACTGACCTTAACAGTAACCTTCTTCTAACACAACCCATCTAGTTACTCTTTGTAAAGACGAGCAGACATATGTTAAAGTCTTTGTGCAATCTGGCTGTTGGTCACTGAGTACAGACACATCACAGACCCTATGATGAACTTTGACTCTTGGAGGAATGCAGCAGACGAGACCCCACATGCTCTCACGATTCAAGCCTACTTGCCAAAGATGAAACTACCTACTCCTTCATTCTATACAATGTTGTTTCTATCGAATTACCTAAAAATCAATATGAGCTAAAGTAACAATATCCCTAATGAATACAATTTTTTTAGTTTTTACCCATGTACCTTTTCTTTTTCAGGGTTGCCACAATGTTCCTATTTGGTAAAATGCATTCTATTAAAAGTAAAGCAAACAAGATCTTATATCTTCCAAGTTCATCCCACCACAAAGTGCATTTCTGAATTAGTTTTCCCAAACATCAAATAAGGCCATAAAAATGTGAACAAAAGTGAAAAAAATATTTGCCCCAAACCAAGATCCAACACAAACTATTTTCTTGCTTTAATCTCATCATTCCATTCCTTCCCTCTCTATTTTATCCCCACTGTTCTTGGACTGCTCTCATCCACTGGCCTGCACTGCAGAAGCTTCCATGTCTGTATAAATCACAGGCTCTGTAAGTGCATACTTCAGGCTCTAACAAAATAACAAGCACCACCGTCACCAACATTCCACTTCTTTACAATCAACAGTAGCATAACGCACAAACTCAAAACTTCAACAAGCACAAACTTCTGGGCATAGTTTTGAAGTCTGATTCTGTTGAAGTCAGAAACTACATCCAGTAATGCAACTTCCATCGCTAGAATGTTGGAGCAGAGGGGTGCGGTCATTTCACTCCACGCATCTTTACTGGTCAGTTTATTTTTCATGATTAGTTTGATAGTTGGTGTGGAGTTAGTAATGTGATATAACTCCCATCAAATCGCACTGAACCTGCCAATAGGGACAGCACTCTTTGACATACATTCTTCTGGTTTTCCATGGACCCTTTGGTCCAGCACAATTTGGATTCCTTTCTTCTTGTAATCCTACACAATTGAATTTTTGTTTTAAATAATTAATTTTATTTTCATTCACTTCAGCACAACTTGGAATAAATAATGTTTGTCTATTGGTAGTGTAGTCTATTCGTTCCTGCTCCAAATCACAGGACGTCTCGTTTGGAGTCGTTCTGTTGTTTACGTTTTCCGAGAGTGACGTAAAACACCGTTCAGGCCATGAAGACAACGAAGACAATGAAGAAGATGATGAGGACGGCGAAGATCTTGATCATGAGCCATCGGTTGGAGGATACAGACTGGAAGTACTTGAGGATCTCTGAGTGTGCCGCCTCTATATTGACTGTGGCATCATCCACGTTGGAGTCTATCCTGTTGACACAGAAACGTTCAAATGACTTCCTAATAGGAGTAAACACAGAAACAGGAATGGACTTACTTACATTTTTTTGTTTGCTGTTGACAAAATGACTGATGAACTATCTGCACTATACACCATCCATACACCACTCCTTTCACTAACCAGCCTGTCACAAGATATGTATAAAGGAACCAATAACATAAGATAGGTTTGTAAAACCTCTGTCCTACTGCTGAACTTGGCATAATACACCACAAACTGTGCCTTACCTCTCTGTACCACCTCCTCTCGCTCCCTGTCCACAACAGCTAACAGCTAAAGGAAAGATAGATACTACTAAGACTGGAGTAAGAAAGCAGCATGAAAACTTGTGTCTACCTCTGCACCATCTCCTCCTGCTCCTTGACCATGTGAGCAAGCTGCTGGAAGATGGAGCCCAGCTCTACGATGGTGGTCTCTATACTCTGCATGGTGTCTGCTCGCTCCTGGATGTACGAGTCCTGGTCCTGCACCACCTGCATCTGGTCCTGGAAGCGAACCCTACTGTCCACACCCCCCATGTCTATGGCCACGTCACCTCCATGACTCGCCTCATCGTGCAGCAGTACGGACCCAGCTACAACACAAATACACCGTCTCATCACTAACAAATTATGGAAAACATTTATTAATTTTAAACTCCGATTAATATCATACTGTTCTGACAGGAATCACTTTCCAGGTCAAACATCTTCAATGACCGCTTATGAGATACAGTTTTCATAAGAACAACTGGATTCTTCCAGAGTTGGAGCAAAAATCCTCCTCACCGAAGACAAATACTGCAAATGAACACAGTATGTGATACTTTGCCCCACCATGACAAGTACTAACACTGGGGTGCTCTTTATTTCTTTCTCAAAGATCATCACCAAACATCTTAGTACTGCCATCATCATCTTTATCATCTATATTATCACCATCATCACCACCATCATGCTAACAACTCACTGTGGTGTCCCTGTAGTGCAGAGGGTGGCAGGGTTGGTGTGGCAGATACTGACTGAGAGTACTGCTCCCTCTTACGCTTTTGGTGTTTTAGGTTCTGCAGACACACAAACACACCCACATACACAAAGAGCACCACATTCTGGCACCCTCACATTAGGTAGTCAAAAGCCATTTAAAAAAAATGATTTCCTCATCACAAAACTGACATAGATTTAACTCTTTCCCTGCCAATCGACGATATATCGTCGATCTGAGCCGCCATGTTTGTGCCAATCGACGATATATCGTCGATTTCAGTATTCCGTTTCGTTCCGTTTTTTTTGCGCAGTCCAATCCAAGTTTTATTTTAACCAAAGAGAGATAACTCTTTCTACTTTCGTTCTCGATCGACAGGCGCGTTTTTTCTTCAAATTGATTCGTTTTTAGAGTGTTTATTGTGCATTTTACTAAGCATAGTGATGGGCACAATCGACAGTGTGTCAAACTATGTGCTAATAATCAATATAATTTCAAACTGTAAAGTGTATTTTGATCCTAAATAAATTTTCTTTCTGGTGTGTGAAGCTGATTCAGTGATTGGAATTATTCCTCCAGATTTGTTTTATCACTGTGGTATGTAGAAATATTTTTATTTTATTTTATCATTTCAAAAAGATCAACATGCTTTCAAAACACATATTTCAATAACATAATCAAATTAACATTTTTGTGGTTTTTTTTCTTATTCTTCACTCTTTTACCTTTAATTTGATATGAAATATGTCTATTTAACAACTATTATTGAAAGAACAGTAGCTTAAATGCCTAAAGTACTGAACTTTCTTTCCGGTGCCAGAGAAATGTCTGGCACAAACGTGGAAACATGCCTGGCAGGGAAAGAGTTAAAGAGCTTTTCATTCTGAACACAGTGGTATATTTTTTTTCCCCAAAGGACAAATAGGTAAAAAGTTATTAATGTTTGAAAATGCCGAATGTTGGTGTTTTTTTGGCAACGTTTTGGAATTGAAGAAATTGACAACTTTGGAGTCTCAAAGTGAAGCCAATATTGATACCAGAAAGCTGATTTTTGACAGGTAACCCCTTCATATGTTATACTCCAAGCCCAATTTTCTTCAGGCCTATCCCATGTAATGTTCAGCCGTTTTGGTGCTTCAAAGTTGGGAAATCATCAAATTCGCAGTGCGTGCCGGCAAATGATAGGCCTACTGGTGTGCTACTACGCTCAGCACTCGTGTCGCTGAATAGGCCTACGAGTTGGCCATGGCCGGAAGAAAACCCGAACACCGTTTGGGTAGACTTTTCTACGGCAAAGCGCTCCGCGATACAGTAATGCACAAATTAATAAATACCCTAGTTTTATAAAGGAAAGTCTGCTCTTTATTCCTTGCTAATTTTTAAACTTCTAGTTAAAATCAAACTTACATCAAAACCGCTTTATCCACTTTGTTCGGCTCGTAACAAAACGTTTACACACGAGAGCCCACCATACTTATATGTAAATGAAGCTAAGTATCCGAACTTCTCATTGGTTCTTATTTTTAGGCCATCCAATGAAGTATCGCAAAGCGCTTAGACTTTGAAACGAGTCACCTCTCAGCAAACGACGGTGACAATTTTTTCGCAGCGGCATTCAGCGTTCGGATAGGGACGTATTCAAAAGCTGTTTTCTCGGAATCTTTCGCATAAACATGCATTAAAAACAACACAGATGTAAAGATAAAGCTTTCAATTTTTATTTGAATACAGCCACTGTTCGTTTTGATGCAGTTTTACATTAATAATAAGTGTTGAAAGTGAAGTGAAAACTGAGTCAAAACTGCCGAGCGGACAAGAGCCAATGAAGGGCTTGGAGTACCTACTCACATATATACATACATAAACGTAATAATCATAATAATAATGGATGCTAAATATAAACTTTTGGCTTAAACTGGACTCTTAAGCACAATGTATCACTGACTCGCTATCCTTGAAACACGCACTGTGGCTACATGGGATAGGACAGAAAACGGCCACATTTACAAAAATCTCACCAGTACGACTGTGCCCCCCGGATTCTAGCTGGTGAACAAACACGGCCACATTTACAAAAATCTCACCAGTACGACTGTGCCCCCCGGATTCTAGCTGGTGAACAAACAGAAGATGACTCACTCACTCACTCACACATACTGACTCCCCTTACTTCTTCACCTTCCCCCCTCTCTCTCTTCTTCCACACACAGTAAAATACTAAGACTAAGAGCAGTGAATAAATCATGGTGCACCGACCTCTGTTCTGACTTCCAACACCTGTTTGAAGTCATTGGACATGGATGCCAACTTGGACTGCAAACATAATCATCAATAATTATACAACAAATATTTATAACATTAAATTATTTAACCCCTTAACTTGTTTTTCTGCTTCCTGTGTGCCCAACTACGAACGCCGGTCGTTGGTTATTCGTCAGCATTCTGTATTCACCCAAGAAGGGAGGGAACAGCAGTAACCGTTGGCAGAGCAGTTAGACATCTCGAACCAAAGGTTTCTTCCTTTTGACCGTTAAAAAGTGCTAAAACCAAAATTTGCATAGGTTTGGAAATTTCAGTATTTTTCAGTGTTCAGTCGTCAACAAATATGGCCGACGGTGGACGACGAGGGGGTAAGTACTACAAGGTGTGTTTTCAGATGATATTCAGCACTTGAAGTGCTTCAAGAGGTCATAAATGATCAAGACAGTGATGATGAAGACCTTATCACACAAAATTCATATACTGGAAATAGTGTGTGGACTTTGCCTGCTCTGGGTTGTGACTTTGTTACTGCTGAGTCTCTACAGCTGTATAGTATGACCTGTGATTCTGGACTATCTTTACCATGGACAGCCACCCTTATTTCTGTGGATGATATTGCAGTAAAGTTGATTTCCAAGCAGTTTATTGAGTGCTTGATGTTTGTCCTTTTGTTACACCAGTTTTTTGTGGTGTTCTGTCATGCATTTTTTGTGTTGACGTGTGTTTTTATGTTCCAAAAATGCCTGATCATGGGGAAAAAAAACAAGATTAAATAATTACTAAAAAAATTTATGTCTTGTCAAATGAAACTATTTTCGAAGCCAGGGATGTTACAAAAAAACTTGCCAAATATCTAAGAGATATCTCATCAAATGCCTGAATTATTAACGTTTTAGTGAACACACCCCCAAAAGTCAAATTTTGCTCCGGCATACAGGAATACAGATGCGCTTTTTCACTGCAGCAGAGAAGGGGTTAATAATAATAAACAAAACGTTATAAATCACAATGCTATTCGCTTGCCCACCTTTCCACAAACACGCTACTATCAAGGACTGCCACTGCTTGTGGGAAACAAGGAAGGGTGGATCGGCACGTGTTAAATTAAAATAGCTATGCATTGAAATTAAAAGTACAATAACAAACAAACAAAAACATTAAGAGAATGTCGCCAACAACAACAACAGCAAAAGCTGGCAGACCTAAACAATACTGTGTGTACAAAAATGATAGAAATAAATAAATTGGCATCAACATTGCTGAAGACCACGCATATATACTATACCTTACAGACTAAAAAGCCATATACACATAATAACCAACAACCCAGATTGGTATCATAAAAAAATTCTTTTATACATAAGGCGCTTCATATTATAAGACGCACAAGAAAATAAGACACAATATCACTATCATTAATCTTGATTTCGTTAGCACAGATTTTAGATACCATTAGGTGTTAGTTAATTAGTTACTTACAGTGCTTGTAATGGTCTGGAGTTTAAAAAGAGGAAATTGGCCCGGGATGCAGGGCCCCCCTGGGCACTGGTAGAGAGTGCAGGGGAATGACACATCCCCCCTCCTCCCCCACCACCAAGCCAATATGAATTTTCATTTTAATTGTGCATTTCTGATGACCAACAAATATAACATAGTGAAGGAAAGGCTTGCTTACACACAGCTGAACTCTTGAAGTAGCCTGTCTTTATCAATGCACAGCTTACAGTTATTATTCCCCAACAAAGTCCAGTTTAAACAGACACTGGTGCCCAGCTGACAGTCCCTATTCACCAATAAAGTCAAAATTCCGTTGAAAATTGTTCAGACATTCTGAGGCACAACCCAAATTTTTAAAGTGTTTTCAATGGCAATGGTTTAGTTCATATGTTTGAAGAATTCGGAGATTGATTTGTTTGTGACTGCAGTTTCTCCAACAGGTTTTTGAGGTGCTTTACCAACACTGACTCATTGCTGGGTGCAGCACACTGGCTTCACAGTTTGTGCATCAGCAACACTGACTGAAAGATTGAAAGATGCACAATGGCTTCACAGATTGTGCATCAGCAACATTGGCTGAAGGTTGTGTCGATGTTCTGCACTCTTGCCTCACAGTTGCATGAGACTGCTTAGCTCTTTTTAGCCTCAGACAGCAAGTTCTCCATAGCTCGTATTTGATCTGCGACTGGCACACTCACACCAGCTCAATGCCTATGTGAGCAGCACTGTTTAGTGCCTCCACATTTTGCTGGCTGCGGGCTATTTATAGCTTGCCTGCACCCTCCTTTCCAGTGAAAGGAAAGGAAAGGGAGCATCGGCGAAGCTATTTATAGCTAGCCTGGCTGACCTAACCTCAAAACTAAAAAGCTTTGGTTGAGTCGGTGTGCACTGTACAAAAGGCTGTTCTATTTGTTGAGATCTTCCTTAAGTGTTATCCTAGTGGTTCATCACCCACTTCTTTTTCCATCCCTCCCCACCTCCATGAATATTCTACGCCTTTATCAACTGCCTCACCAGGCTGAACAATGTATCGCAACCATTTTGACGGCTACTATTCAGAAACGCGAATGCGGAGTCCCAAGTTTTCGTTGGACTTGAGGAAACACACAAAACACTTTTTCATTGGAGGAAAATTGTCAAACTTTTTTGTTCCATGGAAAGCCATGCTGTTCTTGTCGGAAATATTTGTTCCCACAGTTGAAATTCAATAAACAGAGAAAAATGACAAGCCCTGTAGTTGGTAATTGTTTATAGGGTACAGCGGACTGCAAAGAGCCAAATCAGGACCAACCATCAAGTGTACAATATTATAAGGGCACATAGGTGGAACTTTGGAAGCTGAGGAAAACATTTATCTCCTGGTAATGCGCACAGTAACAGAATGCAGTCATACCTGTAGCGCCACCACGACGGAGTTGGAATGTGTCTGGAGGTGTTGGTGGTGTCCATTCTGTGACTTCTGAGACCTGGCAAGCTGTGCACACACACACGCAAAGAAGTACATAAATAACCCATAAATTCATTAAAACTTCAATAAATACATTTAAGAAACAAAAAATGTGAAAGGAGAACGACGGGCATTGAAATGTCAGCCGACAGATCTCGGCCTTTAATAAGGTTTAGGGCAGAGTAACTGCAGTGTACAGTTAAAACTTAAATAAATAAAGAAAGAAATTGATGAAGAAAGAAACCACGCAAAGAAAAATGATGCATCACTATCAATGTATTTGTCAAAGGCACATCACATTCTCGGTTAAAAGAATGTGTATAAATGCCAAACACTGCAACATACGTCATCTCCGCATAGCCAGAAACGTTTACCAAAACTAGAGGCAAACTGACCGTCTGCAGTTGAGCTATTTTGTCGTTGAGACTCTTGATGTCCTGTTTAATGATGTACGTTAACTCCTGAATCTCCACTGGCTTGTCGTCAAACAAAGACTTTCTCTTCGCCACTGCACGCACAAAACATTAAGCAAGCTTTCATTAAACTGAGTGTGTGAACCCACACACATCTGCACACACATACTCATACACACACCGACACGTTTAATACAACATTATTATGCTGTTTTAACATACACGCGCATTTCTGAGGCAGTCTAAACCTTTCCAAAGGCAAAAGGAAATTATGCAAAATCTAAAATATAATTGCACTACTTCTTGTTTCATATCCAAACCATCTGCCATCATTGGAATAAATCACATGAGAACCGCCTTTCCTTGGCAAATAAATGTGTTAATAAAATATGATTTCATCAACAGCTGGCCATGCAGAAAGGCATTCATAAATATGTCTTTCTTACAATTTCCCTTATCTTTCATAGTTTTCTGTATTCATTAAGCACTTAAAATCAACTTTAAACCAGGAACAATAATAGATAGATAGATATTCAGGGCTTATAGGGTCCAGCGGACTGCCAAGGGCCGAATCAGGACCACAGGAACAATAATAATAATAATAATAATAATAATAATAGGAACAATAATAATAATAATAATAATAATAATAATAATATTCATCATTATCAAAATGCAGCACGAAGCATTCTTAATCAAACTCACTGATCCTGACTATAATATATTACTTCATCACAGTCTTTTAAAGTTATAATTTAAGGACACACAGACTTGACGAAGAAAAGACCAGTGCCATAAGCAGCCCTTGAGCTGGAAAAATAATATAGAAATCGATTCAATGAATAATAATAAGAAAGGAGGAGGAGAATATTAAGAAGAAGGAACAAAATCCAACTTACACAGTGTGAGTTTTTCCAACTTTGTGTACGTGTTAGCCAGGTCTTTGCCAATGTGTCTAAAATACAAAATAATTTTATTGCACTTTCACCAAAACTGATCACTTCATCAGATTACATTACATGGTTATTGCTTTAGGTCCAGCGGACTCTTCCGAGCCAAATCAGGACCAACTTCGTCAGATTTAAAAAAAAAAAAAAAAAAAAAAAAAGCAACTTGAGTGCAAAAATAAGAAAGGGCATTATACACATAAAATAAAACAGTACATCACACTTTCTTATGTTAGTGATTGAAAACATAACTCAGCAACACACCATAAAATAAACTAGGATATAATACAATAAATCAGTTCAAATTAATAATAGCAAATATACCAAAACAACAAAAGTGTAACAATGAGACCAAGGCAGTACTTACTTTGCAATGTTGGAGAATTCACTTCTTTGCTGTAAAACTTTGCTCTGTCGGTAAACAACCCCATTGCCCTGCAAGTCAAAAAGGGCAAACTTCAGTTTGTTGAAAAAGAGGCAAACTCATTATTCAAACTTAGCAAGTGAATGAGCCAATCCTTTGCTCTGCTGCCTGTTCTTTCCAAGTAATCATTTATAATCATGCAAATAGCACCTGATAGAAGTGGCCGAAGCAACCTCTGAATAAAATTTAAAAATTTTAAACTCGAAGAGACACTCAATGGTTAGTAAACCAAACAAAAGTGACTTGGCAGAGGTTACAAACAGCTTCTTCTTTATAGGTGTAGTGCACTTGTAATAATAATAATATATGGAAAAATGAATGAAAACAATGCTTCACAATGACAGTGCCAGCGATGGTGTTGTACATCAAGTGAGCACTACTGGATAAAGATGTGGATTTTCTGTGTGTAAAAGCTGGCCTTGATAGATGTAATACAGTGCATGTGGTTAGTGTTGAGAGCTCCACCACAAGTATTTGAAATAAAATATTCTGTATAAACCTTTGGTCAAGTGCTACCTCCACTGTTACTCGCTCATTATACAATTTTGCAGGCATTGAGAGTTCAAACTACACAGTAGCACCTTTCACACTGCTGACTTTCTACAAGTAAACAAAGAATGTTCAGCTAATGCAAAGAACGAGCATACCTCCAGGACATGTGAAACTGAAAGTTGACAACGCCACCAAGCCGTCAGCGTGATAGAAAATGACCGACGGCATAGAACAATACACTATACTTAGCGGAAATTCTACAAAAAGACGTGTGGGAGTGATCACTGCAGTGCTATTAACTGAACAAACTGTTACAAGTCTTGAAGTGCCCTGGACTATGCTTATTTGTAGATGTATTGAACTGGTCAGTAGGTGAAATAAATAATTATCAATAATTATTATAATGTTAAGAAGACCAATAATAATAATAATAATGTGTGTGTATTCCCATTTTGTTGTCTAGAAACCAATGTACACTGTAGTGTCGATAACATTAAAGCTAGATCTAGAGCTGTTTTTGAATTTTGCCATAAAATAGGCCTACATCTACTGCACTGCTGCTTGACATCTTGCTAAACTCTATTAAGGGCAAATGTTGTCTTCTCGGATAACAAACAAACAATAGCATGTTCATCTGTAGTCTTTCTTCTATTGGGCTTGAGCTATGGCTATTAGAGTTAGAAAAGTATCAACGGCAGGCCTGATCTATGCCTATGCAGTATGCTGTCATTGCCAGCATTGATAGAAATAGCATTCACTGATTCAGTGCACACAAAAAAGAGCATTATTTAAAGCAAAAGCATAAGATAACCTAAAATACTAGTGAATCGATAAAAGGATAAACTTTTTGGAGTGCTACTAGACTATTGGTTTTTGGTCATCAAGTCTGGTCTCCGGCTTCATCATTCTAAAACATATCTACATACATATCTCATCTGAGCTACATACAAACCATCTTTGGCATTTATATTCTTGTACATTTCTGTTTTTATTACCATAAAGGATCATTTGCTTATTATTTCACAAGCATCTGAGTGTCTTTACTGCACATTCTGGGTCGTTTCATGTGAAAAGCAACCAATTAGCAGCATTCGACACTCGAGATATGTTTACTTGTCGCTATCCATTAGATTGCCTCCCTTGGGTTTTTTATCACGCTGACCGCTTGGAGTTCTTCGTGCAGAATGTGACCATTATTTAATAGCAGTCTTTCGGAATTATTCTTCTTTGAGTTAGCTGAACATTCCTTGACATAAATCACACCACTAAAAATACAATATTTGTAAAAGTAACAATGTAAATAAACAGCACTGCCAATACCTGTCTTGATTGGAGCAGTTTGACGGCAGACATAAATTCGCCGGACCGGTCACGACACGTCATGTCTGGGTCGTGGAGGGGATGTGCTAGAGGAGGTGGTGGCGGGGAGGTTGTGCGAGAATGTCGACTGCCGGGGTCTCCTGATGCGTACGGCGGTCCCTGATTGTACAACAATGGCTGGTTGGATTCTGACCCAGAATTGTTCCTCCTACGTCTAGCTAACATTTAGGCTGCCCTTACTGAGAACGCTGAAAAATGCCTACGCCGTACAATACTTCTGCAAGCAAAAAGATAACAAATAATGGAATTTATTTAGAATAACTTCAATACTTAACTAGTTAACTTACTACCAACAATTTGACTTTTTTTGCGATACAAACAGAAATACTCGCTACAAAAAAAATAAAAATTGGCTTAGTTTTCATAAATAAAATGAATGCCTGTTGCAGTTTTCTTGTTGATCTCATTCGCTGAATTGAGAATTGTGTTCAATATGGAGTAAGAGATCTTGCTGTGAAGGTTGATTTTTCGGAGTAGATAGATTAGCATATGCCATAGGCCAATTTCAAGAGTAATCTAACCTAATTTTAATTTTGGATAGAATTATCCCTGTCAACAGTGGACTAGTTCTGATTAAGAGTCAGCTTCTTTCTTGTGTGGTTCTGATGAGCTGAAGAAGTTACTAATAACTTTAGAGAAGACATTAATGTACACAAGCATGCGTGTTGCAGTCTGCTACCTCCATTGTAAGCATTAAAACATTTTGCAAACATAGTTGATGCTTTGCTATTTACTATACAAAAAATGGTGCCCCAGTCAAAATGACTTTTTTTTTGGGGGGGGGTGGGGGGATTGTAGTTTAGAATTTACTTTATAAAGATAGGTAAACACATGTTTACAGAAACCAACAAGACCTGTGAACAAATACAATTTCGATAATTAGACAGTTTGTGCCCCGAACTGTGTACTGTGCAAACTTGTTGTAAAAAGACGGTCGCCATTTTGGTTTCTGAAGTTTTAATACACATGCATAGACAAGACAAGATTTGATGTTCTAAACCCTGCAGCTTACCTTTGGCTTTGGAATATTTTACTAAGAGTAAGACATGATTACTAATCATATCATAGTCATTTGATGTCATTTGTGTTTGCCTGCTGCACAGCTATTTATTCCATCAATGTTAAAAACTAAAAGTAAAAGTTGCTGACTGTTAATGTACATTGAAGTTACTTGAACACAATATAAATTATTATTGAAATGTTTTAAAGTGGTGGGCTTTCTGAAGTTGTATTTTAAAAATTGATACCGATCAAGTAACGTGCTTTATCAAGTGTTCAACATCAACATGTATACAGGAAAGAATTTATAATGCACACGCTATATATACAGACATAAAATGATTTGAAGTGCAAATTAAAGTACACAAATTCACAGACCACAAGCACACATGAATGCATAAATTTACATTCAGCTTTCATTAACACACTTCATTATACAGTACAATGCATTGACTGGTCAACTAGGTGTTCCCAGATTTATGAAACAATAATTAATGTGTTTTTTAATGTCAGATCAAGTGGTGACAGAACATCGAAAGCCATTTATATATATATTTATAATACTTCCAAATCAAAAACATAGATGATAGAAATCTCAGCTAATTCCAAGTCAAGTCATTAAACATCTTATTATAACATCATGTAACTTGCAATGCAGCTTAGACTGAGCCAGATAATTTGAGATCTTTATTTTTTATTTTTAGATCAATGTCACAATATTTTGAAAAGATGTATTTTCATAATTGATTGTTTTAACAAAAAAATCCTGTGTAACCCCTTGACTGCTCATGACAACTTGAACTTATCTCCTCATACAATAGCGTGAAAAAAATATGCAAATGACATTTTAACATATCATCATTGTGAAATGTTTTTTCTCTGGATATATGTTTAAAGGGTCAGCAACACAAATGCAGGTGTTTGGAAAGCTCAGAACATCAACTGTTTAACATTCATAAGTTATGTATGAACACACAAGTCAGCTCAGTGCCGAAACAAAAAGAGACTAGAGACAATGCTGCCTCAGTGCCAGTGGTGTCCTCAAATAGGCAAAACAATGAAAGCTTTTAGTCTGAATGTCAAGCAATAACACTATACAACCTATACAGGCAATGTTTTTGGAGCCTTTTGACGGCCTGGAGTGCTGGGACATTTGTTTTCTACATGACCCAGAGAAACTGTTTGAAATTGATAGAACAGAGCAGGAATGAGAAAGAGCAAATGAGAAAGACAGCGACAGTGGGAATTTAAAGCACTAAATTTCCAGAAAGTGGGGATACTATTTATAATTATACTTATACTAGTTATACTGAAACCCCCGGCATCCCAACGGGGGTCGGTCCATGCTAACTAGACACCAGAAATACCTGAAGTGCAATAAGTGAACACATAACAACTTCATGAAGATTAGAATCAACATTTGAGAACAAAGTTATTGATGAACATTCCCCTTTCCTTCCCCCATATTTAATCATTACTTTCCCCCAGATGGGGAGGGGCTGTCCATCTCCCATCATTGCAAAACAAGTGGAAGAAAAGAGAGTTGGGTAATCAACATTCTACTTTAAACAGAACCCCCAAAAGTTAGCTTTAATGGGATGAACAAAAGGGCTTGCATGTTAACATTTAAAAAAAAAAAAAAAGTGACAGCGCAGGACTACTGCATTTTACACAAACCACAACACAAGTAAGATTGTCAAGATGCCGTGAAAACAAATAACACAAAACGGTCAACAAACTATGTAAAGATCATGATACATGTCCATGAATAGTAAACAAACAATGTCAACATGAAATACTTACCCATACACACACGAACATTAAGATCGGATCATTTTCTGAGAATAACTGTTAGAAAAAATGAATAGATACTCTCAAACACCCGAGTTGCCCATCGTTCCACGAAGACAGGAAACACAATGACGTCAATGTACATGCGCATCAAAATTGATTGCAGACAACAAAAGAAAAAAGTTAAATTCTGAACTGGTGGGCCATTAGAAAAATATTCCAGAGATTCACGCAGTGCTTCTCAATATATACAAATAATATTTACACCAAAAGATTATGCACTGTTGCACAGGAAACCGAGCAGCAAGCGAATTTCCCCAAATAGTTAACCATGGGAAATAACTTATAATTCACAAGCATTCCAGTCATTAGTCTAAATTACGTCCCTTGATTTTTGTTTAACGTTATATTGTTCTGTTTTTGGTAAACTGATTTATACATTTAATTTTACTTACCATTTTAGGAGTCTTACCCATTATTTAAGAATCAAATCGATTGAATATTTTTCAATGTGTGTGCGTGGGAGAGGGCGAAGTACATGTGCAAAGAAAGCTATATTTCATCTTGCCCATGTAGAGTTTAAAGTAGTAGTACAGTAAAACCTCCGTTTTACGACATTTAAATTGCCATTAAAACGAGGTCTTAAATTGGAGGGGTCTTAAAAAGGAGGTAGGACATTTTCGAAAAAAGACATTTAGAAAATTAATTAAGTAAAATAAATACATGTACAAAAAGTGCACATACCATTAAGTATAGGGAACATCTACCATCTTTTAGAAATATAGATTAAACTCTGTCTCACAACCACAGTCAATATCTTCCTGTTCCCTATTATTTACAAAATAAAAAAATCAATGTTGGTATGATAGTTGTTTAAAAGTGTATGTAAGTGCTGAGTGCATGTTTGGAGTTATAACTATTTCTAAGATAACCCCATTAATATTGTTGTAATTATTTTTATTCAGTCATTGAATAGTTGGTGTGTTTTTTTTGGGGGGATGGGAAGAAAGCGGTTAGTTCTGTTTGTTTTGCATGATCCCCCACCCGTGCATGTGTTACCAGCAGTATTTTTAATGAGTTAGGTACTGTGTTTGGTAGCATGTTCGAGGTTATTTCCCTTTATTCTTCTTTATTTTGTCTGATGTGCCTTAGTGGTAATTAGAGAGAGAGAGAGAGAGAGAGAGAGAGAGAGAGAGAGAGAGAGAGAGAGAGAGAGAGAGAGAGATGATGATGATGATGAGGAAGAGGGAAGTAAAAAGTGTATGACTAAGATAATTTTTGAGTTACCTTGGTTATTTCTCTTGGTTGTATTTTTATTCTTCTAATCATATTGTGAGTATTGTTCTTATTAGTAAGTTGTATAAACCGTTTTTTTTATTGCTGGGAGAAAGTTGAACACTAGTTTTGAATAGGATATATATATATATTCTGTAATGAGATATTTTTTGGACTTTTGCTATGATAACCTTAGAGGCAAGACTTCTTTATGAATTGTGTAGCCCTTGTTCCACAAATAGGGTAAGTCATAAGTTTAAACTATTTGCATCTATGCACATATGAATTCCAGTGACAAGTTGAATAAAACATTTAAAACTTGAGATAATTCTTTACTCAGCTCTTTCAAAACCCTAGCTGGAATTTTATTGGGGCCCTGTGCCTTAATTGTATCAAACCGTATCAAGTTACTTATAATTAACTGCTTTGGGTGTTATTCTTAGGTCAGTTAATCTCACTCCATCTGATTTTGAACTGTTTTCAACATTAGGTAAATTGCTAATTTCTTCACGTGTAAAAACGCTTGAAAAAATTGAATTTAAAACTTCTGCTTTGTTCGCATCAGATGTAGCCAGGCTGCGATCCTGCCTTTTCTTGACTATATTTCCAAAAATCCTTTGGCTTAGTCTTACAATTTTATGCTATTTTCGCTCATGTTTCTTCTTTGTCTTTGTTATTATAGGCTTAATTACATTTGTTTCACTGTTTAATATAATATTCATAGTCGTATCCTTTTAGTTTGCATGGATCTTTTAAAAGCGTGATATTTCTTTTTTATTTCTTTTGTGGCATTCTTATTCATCCACTTTGGCGAGATCTTTTTTCCGCTTGCTTGTGAGTCCTTGATCTTTGGTATGCATTCTTCCATTCTTTGATGAGTACAAGTTTATAGTTTGGTCCCAAAAAATATTTACGTCAGTGTTGTAAAAATCATTTATCCTAGCTGTAGAAACCAACTTTATTTGTCTGTCATAGTCCCCTTTCCAAAGATTAAAATTATGGTTTACTTATTTTAAGAACCAATAGATTAAAAACAAGTGTATCGTGATCACTTTTACCGCACCTGTCACCAAAGCTTCATCGTTTACCAAGACCCAGTCAGAGTTGAATTCTGACCCCGTTGTCTTCTAGTAGGGTGTACAACTTTCTGTATAAGATAATCCTTTGGACTTGGCCACATACCATCCCACTTCATGGATGAAAATTTTAAATCCCCAGCTATGTATATTTGATTGTACTTCTTAATATGTTCTGACTTAAGCATTTCAAACAATTTGCTATTGTTTTCTTCTGTACTGCTGGGGCTTTTGTAAACACCACCAATTAATACTTCATCCTTCTGTGCACTTTTAACTTTACACCATACGCTATCTTGAAATCCATAGCTATAAATTCCACCATCTTCTTTAATTTCTTCAGCATTAAAAAACTGTTTTACATATAGGGCTACTCCACTTTTGGGGTCTTTATTTGAGAACATGTCAAAACCTTTTAATTTTACACCATACGCAATCTTGAAATCTATAGCTATAAATTCCATCATCTTCTTTTATTTCTTCAGCATTTAACAACTGTTTTACATATAGGGCTACACCTTTTTTTGTATCTTTATTTCAGAATATGTTAAGAACCTATGGTTCAAAATCTGTTAGATTGTGCTCTCTTTTGTTTCTTATTTCTGTTAATGCTATTGTGATATGGTGTCCAGTGGTAGTGGTAGTGGCTTAATAGGATTATATCTTTCTTTGACCATTGTTCGGAGTCACAACACATAATTTACAAATATATTCACAAACATAAATAAAACACGCAGGCTGAAAGGTGTGCGTTGTAGCAACTTTACTGGACACATCAACACATCTAAAGATTATTGTCCACAGCAAATACAGAAAAACTCTTGACTACTTGCATTGACAGTCTTCACAAATCTATCTTGAAATCTTCTAAAGTTCATAAACTATATTATGACTACGACATTGTCCTACATTAGTTCCTACTTCCCTAGAGTCTATTTCTCCGTTCTAACTAACTTTAACTGAACTACCCATCTTCTCTCGGGACCATCCTAGTCTCGTCCCTCTTTCTATTTCTCTTTCTCTAACTCTTTCCCTCTCTCTCTTTCTCTAACTCTCTTTTCTATCTCTCTTTCAAACTATCCCGAATCCCTGTCCTGCACTCGTTCTTATTCTCATCCCAGGGGCAGTTCGGTTCTAAAAAATCTACTGTTGGTCCTAACACTAGTTCCCTCTCGTCTCCTTCCTGTAGATCAAACCTTGAGACCCATCCATGATGGTACTTCTATCTCCTAACGTCCCTTTAGGCTCCTCCTCTAAACTAGGATCATAACTTGGATCTTTACTAAATAATGGACCCCTTCTATAAGGCACTTAAACAAACGATAAGCATAACTATCTGCATGGTACATGTTGACATCCTCTTCCAAGGTGTCTGGTCATTAACAGGGAGATATCATTCTACGCTCCACCTTTGACCCCGCCCGCTGACCTCGTGAACTCCTGGTCTGATAACGATACTGAGTCTGGCAATACGACTCCCTTTGACAGAAAGTTAAAACAAAACTTTCCCACTGATATCTTAGCTCCTCAATCCCTCGGTTATCTGCTCTGGCAGACCGGGAAACCAACCATCCCAGGATCACACACACATATATCGAGAATGGACATAAACACATTCTCTTCAAAAGATACATTATAGGGTTACAGAGAGAATACAGAATACGAATCAAATCAAATACATGAATTATAATAAAGGTTGCTTCCACACATAATCATAGCATGCAAAATGATTACATTAGACAATATACCAAACCAATAAAAACAACACTTAAGCGCCTATTAAAATGTGCATTCCTAAAGAAAGGATATCAACTTCTGGTTAAAAGATTCTATAACCTTATTAGCTGACCATACCTCTTCAATCATCATTATTATCTTTCTATATTCAAGTTTATGCAGCGAATACATAAAATTAGAGTCTAAATGCGAACATAGAAAAAACATTGTCTGTATGACTATCAGTCTGTCAACTTACATTTGCAATAACATTTGCAGAACTAGCAGATATGCTGTAAATTGCCAGGTGCTTGTTATCATCCGTTGTAGTTGTTAATCTTCTAACTGGCTTAATATTATTATTTTAACGCAGACTGGCAAAAGATAGGGCCAGACATGCTGCGTTCAATGTCCACTCTGCCTGATAGCACACAGTATCATTAGTCAGCTATCACCTACCAACAAGATCCAGGAAACTTGGCGCTCTAATCCTCGCATCTAATACTTCTTTCCCATCCCTACTAAACTTGGCATCGCAAATATTTTCTATCCTAATATCAAACATGTTAGCTTTTAGATGTAGGGTGTCTCAGGGATTAGCCTCTAAACTCTTAACCAAGGCTACACCACTTGACTTGGTTACACTATAATGTCTGGTTTTAAACTATTTATGACTACTAATAATTCTTGTTTGTAAGAGAAGCAATCTGTATTACTATATAAGATTGAACAATATTTTTCTTCATCACAAACTGGTTTAGAAAATAACATACCACCCACTCCAGCAGCTTCCCTAACCCCATCCATACATTCTTTTACATTATACAATGAAGGAGAAAAAGAACAAGTGAAAAAAATCTAAACAAATGATTTTATTATTTTGGAGGTTTCTTAAAAGTTTGATGTTTGATGTTTTGATTTTTTTTTTTAAGTATTCGAAATAGGCATTTATTATTTTTGTGTGGCTAATTCCTAAAAGCATGGATTATACATATTACCTCTCTTGTCGGATGTTAGTAAGCTGTGTCCCAAATGTATCTTAAGAGTTTGGGTTCTGACAAGGGGTAATAGGTTTAGTCCATGCTCCTAGGATTCAACCTTTTTTTTTCTTAAAACCCAGAAATGGGATGATGTAACAGACGACTTTTAAAGTCAATCATATACACTGATGTAACTGCCTCAACAACGGCATATTTGTTGTATTTATTTACGCGATAAAGCATGATGCTCCATGCTGTCGCATTCAAAGTTAAACCAATCAAAGAGAGATGCACATCGGGATAAAAGGTCACTGCCAACGTTACTTTGTAAATCGAGACTGTAATATGCTTATTTTACGAAGTTTTACTACTGTTGTGTAATGCGTGCACGAAGTTGATTGGAGAGTACATGGTGTGGGTGTGGTGAGGAAGAGGGTGGGAGGGAAAGGTGGGAGGGGGGGGTGGAGGAAAGGGGAAGGTGAGCGTGCATTTTTTTTCTGTGTACAGTTCTTTTTCCAGGCTTATTGCCATTTTAAATGGTAGAGCTCTGCTTTTCACGTGTGTGAATGCGAGTGCATGCAGTGTGGAAGCGATTGCTTATATTTAGACTACTTGTTTATTTATTTGCTTCTTGTCTCATGTACCAGGGCCCTTTCCTAATCAAACTTTTACTTGGCAATAAACGATGCTGATGAGGACGATTTTAAATTGTAAATTAGTAGTCAGGTGCTGAGTTTTATAATAATCGCTTCGTTCCTACTGGGACCACTCTGCTGTCAATATTGAATAGGCTGTGGGTTTTGACCTTGAGTAGCAAGTCGTAGTGAAGGTGGAACCATGGCCTCATGTCATTGCCCCACCTGCCAGTGGTGATCATGGATCAACTGTAAAGGCCAAACGCTAATTTCCCTCTCTTTACTTGCCTGTCCGGCAGTTATAAGGATTTTTAGTGTTAATCCTATTTGACAGCCCCAGAAGAGATCTATTTTACATTATTTGGATCAGAATGATTGATATGAATAATGATGAACATAAACATGATGTGATATTATTTTGACGTTTGTAATAACTGAATACTAGCATTACCTTGCTGAAGGCTGAGCGTAGAGTAAATGATATTATAATTATCTATTTGTATTCCTGTTGATTATTTATTGTGACTTTTCTTTTATGTTGTGAAATATTCTCATCCTCGTCTAGGCCTGTTTGTCTATGAGAAGTCTTTAATTGCTCGTTTGCAAACAGAACTTTGAATCTTCTGTTAGGCCTAAAATATTCTTTATTCTGAAATATAAATACATGAACACATTTATTTGCAAACCTGATACATTGTCGGTCTTTATTCACCACACAAAATAATACGAATGGACACTGTTTTCAGATTTAGAAGTAATAAAGCACCATGATTTCTTATTATGTGTCACAATTTTTTCTTACACATCACGCACCATCACCGATCCCATCATGCATCAGGTAGAGGAAATGCCCTGTTGATCCCAAACAACAGTTCTTCCCCCTCCATGCAGAACACGTCAAGGGCCACAAAAAATCGCGTTGTGGAAGACACATCCCACGGCCATGAAAGAATTCTGTCTACTGCCCTCTCTCTAATAGGAATTGAATCAGCGCCAGGCTGTGCGTCAAGCTCTCCAGAGAGAAACATTGGGAGTGTGAGATTCTCAGGGCATGAGGCAATGTGAACCTCTTTGATCGAGTTGACCACAATGTTAGCGTTCAGACCACGCCACTTCAGCACGAAGAAAGAAGAGCTGTGTGTAATGTCCCACTGTGTCTCTGAAACGAGAAATAAGAAGGAACTAGAAGGGCAAAGCCTATATGACTCACATGCCCCTTAGGGAATTTATTCTTAATATTCTAAATGAAAATAGTGCCCAGCACGAAGTCTAAGAAACAAACTAAGGATTAGTCAAACTGAAATGAAATAAAGGTGACAAACAGATTCGCCTTTTCCCACTTTGCCTTTGGTCAAAGAGAATTCCATATTTTGGTAAAAAAAAAAAAAAAAGAGGGCAATGATGGTGTCATTTTCCTTTGCAAGTGCCAAATCACATTTTCTGTATTATTGTTAATTAGTTTGATGTGAAATTCATGGCAGACTACAAGAACAATGTCAATGTAAGAAAGTTCTTTCAACGTCTTGCAGCGATCAGCTTTGTCCTCTGATGGATTCAGGCCACAGCTGATGCCCTGAACGACCTGAAGGATAACAGCCCTGGTTTGATGACATCGCGCCAGTGTTTTCACGACATTTATGGGACCACTACACCAACATGAATGAAGCATCAGCAAGGACGAATAATTTTGCGGAGAGTTCCATTCGGCACTCAATAAACTGGCTGGAACGGTTCACCCTATCGATTGTGTTCCGTTTGGTGCAACTGTTAAGGTCATATCACGAGAAAACAGATGGTCTTTGACGAGCTGGACAATCCCTGCTGAAAATATGGGGAAGGGTTGTAACCTCGATTCGGTTCTCGAATTAAAATAAATCTATAGTTTCGGTATATTCTATCCAGGGGTGAGATTTAACCCAGGAGACTAACTAGCCCGCCGGGCTAGCTAGTAAGTAAAGTGAGGTAGCCCGCATGGTTTTTAGGCAGCCAGACAATCGTTCACTTCAATACTGCTGCATGAGCTGGAGTCTGTTGATCACGTTCAGGGTTCTTGCCTCTCAGGATGATCAGGTGAGTCTTGTAGCTACGGGGTTCGGACGTGGTGAGGTAGATTCTAGAAATAAAGTTCCACATTTTCGGATCAACAACCGTCACCTTGACAATACACGTAATTTGTAGCGAGTGTCTTTTTCACAAACAAAGCAGACAGCGCGCTTGGCGCGAAAGGGAAGTAGGCAAAGGGAAATAACGCTCGCGTATGCTTCATACTCATAGCAGACGAACAGTGACCTAAAAACGCTCTAGCTTCGGACCGAGCTTCTAAAAGTCTGCAAGTAGTATTATTTTTTTTTAGGTCGCCAGGCAGGCTGGCTCAATTATAAAGTGAGGTCGCCC
Organism: Oncomelania hupensis; assembly: GCA_036898135.1. NCBI lineage: Eukaryota > Metazoa > Mollusca > Gastropoda > Littorinimorpha > Pomatiopsidae > Oncomelania > Oncomelania hupensis. Next base: position 78,947,744 of record CM072513.1, read on the forward strand.
GAGCCGGTTTTAAGTCGCCTCAGGCGACCGGGCGACCGCTAAATCTCACTCCTGCTATCGCTGTGTTTTACATTCTGAGAATGTTTGTGGATTCTGGGCTAAACTAGATTAAAAGGCGAAATAGCACCTACCATGAAAGTGAAGAACAAAACGGGATGGGAAAGGCGAATTGGAAAAAGGCAATTTGGGATGTCTCCGTAATAATGTCTGACACAGTGACAGTAACTGACCTGCTGAAATAGGATTGATTCCCAGCACTGTGGCATCAGCGTCCATGTCTGATGAACCACTAGCTTGAGGCTTCAACAATGACAGAGAAAACAAATCCTTAAAAGTGTCATTATCATCATCATCACATATTGATAACCGACAAAAGGCCTGGATGCAAACATAACTTCATAACCTCTGAATGATGAGAGAATAAACCAAGGTCTAGTCATACATGCCATTGCACAGACTGTACAAGTGGATCTCACCTATATTTTTGAGGCCAATGTAACCCTAGTCACATTTGTGGTACTTGTTAATGAAAGTATTTATTACAGTTATGAGCCTACAATCGTCCCTATAACGCCGTTAGCGAGACCCAAATGCAGAGGTGTCAACCCCCTAATCTTCTTGTCAGTATTTCCGGATCCGTTTGTCAGTATTTTTTAACACTTGTCAGAATTTTTTTTCCTCGAAAAACCCAGCCTATAACACTATAAAGTAATGACAGGCTTCACTCTGAAACAGCAGGCTATTTTCAATCCTCTAAAATCACGATCAAAATCAGCTTGTTGAACACCACACTTGTTTTACTCTAAAGTCACCATGAAAATCAGCTTCTTGAACATAGCGACGTTCAGTGAGTGCAGGAGTACTATTATGAGACCAGAAACCGGTATAGAAGCACCGCTGGCAAAGATAAACGATCGGCAACTTCTCCTCCGTATTTTTATAAAAGCTACCGTATTTCCGTATTTAATTAACTTCGCCGGAATTAAATACGGTCAATCCGTACTGGTTGGCACCTCTGCGAATGTAAGCACCTGTGGTGAAAAGTTCAATCGGATGTCAAATGACAAAACAGGCTTTCATGTTTGTGACGTAGAGAAAGGAATCAAGACTGGTGGGTCGAATGCATGTAGTCTGTGGGTGTGCAATGTCATCCAGTCACATGATCTGGTATTAGCATGCACTGACAGCCATTACAAAAGGATCAATTCCTATCAAGACCACCAGTGACTGTCAAGGTCCAGGAGTGGACATTTGGGTTTTATCAGTTGCGTTTTCAATCGCACTCTGCAATCTCCGGGAACAGGAACTTTGCTTGGAATATGCAGTGACCGGTGTGCAGTCCTAAAGAAAAGGGGGACCCATTTACACTATAGTTTATGTATACACTTCAACCCACAAAAGGGGTTCCTGACAGGCTAGACCCCTTTAAAGATGCCAACACTCCCGTCCTATAAGGGTGCGTGCCAGCTACATCAACACACCTATCAAGGACTCGGCCATTCGGGATCACCCAGATGTCTGGGGTATTAGCCTGTGCACATCAAGCAGCAAGTTGGCACTTGTGGGTGGCTTGAGTTAAGATCCTGTTCTCTTCCAGTGCTTTGAGCATCCCTTTGAGAATAGCAAAAGCGCTGTACAATAAGTTTATTAAATTTACACGGAATATCAAAGCTAGTCATTCAGTCCAAAGTTATTCAAAATATCTCACCTGTCTCTTTGGTCTCTGATGTCTTTTGGATTTTCTGCACATAAACAACCAGCAAAATAATGAGAACTAGGTAAACAATAACAACATTCAACCATTATTAAAGCTTTCAACCCAAGGAGGTTTTTTAACCACAACAGGGAAGTGAGAGAGAGAGAGAGAGAGATCAAAAATACACGAACTGCATTATAAAAATAATAAACTTAAAATAACATAGCATGTGTACATAGATATCCCCTCCCTCTCCTACTCCCCCCAAAACAAACACACACAACAACACATGAAGAAGTTTTGATACCATATTATATCTGCTGAATTATAAATATCTTAATTCCCTAATTTTTATAAACCTTGAAGGTGAAGTAAAATCTTTATGATATTATGGTGGGATTTTTGCTTTGCTTTTGTTGTGTATTACATGTTTTGACTCCTTTCTTAAACAATCTCACATGCTGGTCAACAATAAATAAGCATACGAAGGCACAATTTGATCAAAGAAAAATATCGTAAGTATGCAAGCACACATACACAAACAGGCGTACAATAACGCAATCCATAAAACCACAAATCTGAAAAACTTTGATACAACCTGCCTTAGAACAAACAATAAACTGAACGCAAAATAAAAGACATAAATGTAACAATTGCAGCAAAATGATGCTGATATACACATTCTTTTTTTGATCATAGATCTGTGCAAATATTCCTATGACTCAACTTTTCAGGGTATCTGTATACAAAGAATGCAAAGCTAAAACTGGTTTATTTATTTAAATAATTGTGTGGTTTATTTATTCATGTTTCTATTTGTTCGTTACATACAGGAGGGCAAGTCGTTACCTGTGAAAGGCAATTCCGACCAGCTTTGCTTGCACGGCCAGACAAGAAGACTCCTTGTGGCGTAGAAACTCCACAAACCTCTGCCAGTCATCACTCGTTGTCAGCTGTCACCATAAATCAAACATTCACTCAATGAACCTCTACCTCATTTATTAAACCAATCAATCAATAAATAAGACGTTCTCATTAACGGCATGAGCGGATGCTGCGCATTGCCAGCGATAGTAAAGGTCCCAAGTTTTTAAATGTGCCCAGCAATTCTTTAGACATTGTGTGCAATGGATGGAGAGACTGAACCCTTGACTGCATCTTGCTTCTATCAACTTCAAATTTTCTTAGAATTGCAATTTTAAAAATAAATAAATAAAAGACAAAATGCTCGCTCACCTCCAAGTTTTCATAAAAAGATCTAAAAGCATCAAGAGAGGTTGGTGAGGGTGGGAAAGTGAAGAACGTTTGACGAAGGTCAGCTTGATGGTCCCATAGTATTTTGGTAGAGGCAGCAAAGCGTTGAGCAGACACCAAGACAGCATCCACAGGGAATGGATATTGCACATCATGATCTGCCGCATGCGAGTAGACCTGTGCAGGGTAATTAAAAAATTCATATAACGAATGAAAAATACAGGTGACTGAACTGTAAGATCCTCATTTAACAATAACAACAAATACACATTGCTAACAATGGTCAGCATCCTTGGATATACACACCACTAAGCTATAACCCTGTCATTTTTCAGATCTTTGGAATTTCGATTTTATTTAAATAATTTGTTTCATACAAACACTGATCTATTTTAAAAAATCAAAGAAAGCTTTTACATACAAATAAATAATACACACACACACAAAGTAAAGAATAATGTTTTAACCTGTGTATCTCTTGTGGAAGTGACATATACATAACGCATCTGTCGAGATGACTTTAGTTGAGACAGTCCATGTACCACTATCATGTTACGACACACCAAGAATGATCCCACTTCCAGCAACTCAAACTCTGTCTGCAAAATACAAAGGTAAAATTACAGGAATGTTCTATTATTTTCTTGTAGTTGCTTGTTTTTCATTCTATCCTTCCTATCCTATCCCATAACTTGAAGGTCGTTGGGGCACCATAGATGATCGTTTAACCAGCGTATTCCATCTTTCTCTGTCCTCAGCAATCCTCATGGCATCGCTCACTGTCAAGCCAGTCCATTCTCGAATGATGTCCTCCAACCTCTTTCTCTGTCTCCCTCTTTTTCTGCCTCCTTGCACCGTGCCTTGCAGGATGGCCTTTGCAAGGCCTGAGGCTCTGGTGATGTGGCCATACCATTGGAGTTTCCTTATCTTCACCACTGTGAGCATGTCATCGTGTTGTCCAATGGCTTGTGTGATGGTCTGTCGTACTTCGTTGTTGGTGATGTGCTGTGTATAGGAAATGCCCAGAAGTCTTCTGTAGCACCACATCTCCATGCTTTGTATTCTTTGTGGTAGATCTGCTGTGAGGGTCCATGTTCCGCAAGCATATAAAAAGATGGAGATGACAAGGGAGCGCAGTAACCTTACTTTGGAATGTAGACTGATGGTCCTGGTCCTGTCTTTCCAAATGGGCTTCAACCTTGTCAGGGCAGCAGTTCTTTGTGCGATCCTGGAGAGGACTTCCTGGCGGGACCCCATTGTCTGATACAATTGCTCCTAAATATTTTAAGCTATGCACTGTGTTGAGGGATTGACCTTGGACTTTGATGTCCGTGTTGATGCCATTGGTGTTGTTGGTCATCATTTTGGTCTTCTCTGCACTTATTTCCATTCCATAGGCTCTGGAGTTGATGTCAAGCCTCTGTACAAGCTGTTCAAGTTCTTGTTCCTCTCCAGCCAATCCATCAATGTCATCCACAAAACGGAGGTTGGAGATCTGCAAGGGCATCTGACATGATGCGCTCAAGGAAGATGTTAAAGAGTGTTGGAGAGAGTAGGCATCCTTGACGCACATCGATTGTTGTTCTGAACCAGTTTCCGAAGGCACTGTTTTGGAGGAATGCACTGGTAGCCTTGTCATACAGGCTTTTGATGACTTCAATAATTTTAGGGCTGATGTTGTACACTCTGATGGTTGCCCACAGAGTTGCATGCCAGACTCGGTCAAACGCTTTCTTGAAGTCTACAAACACATAATATAGATGTTGGCGTTGTAGGTATTTCTCGCAGATTATTTTGAGATTGAAAATCTGTTCAGTGGTACTTCACCCTGCCCTGAATCCTGCTTGTTCTTCAGCTGTGATTTCTTCAGCTTGGGGTTTCAACCTGTTGAGTATTAGAGGATCTTGCTTGGATGGCTGATGAGGCTGATGGTGCGGTAATTTTCACACTCCTGAAGATTGCCCTCTTTGGGAAGAGTGATGACAAGCGACTGGGTCCATGTTGTTGGCCACTCCCCACTCTGCCAGATCTTGTTACAAATAATCATGAAGGCGTCAATCATTGATTCTCCTCCTGCTTTTCATTCTAAACAGGAAGCAAAACAATAATTAATATTTTAAAACTTTAATTTAGGTTACAAATTTGTTTGTGAGTGATGAAGGGAGTTATGGGGCTGGAAGAAGGAAATAAAGACTAGAAGGGCTAAGCCCATATGACTCACATGCTCCTTACAGAACTAGCAATATTTAACATAAAAATGAGTGCCCAGAAAAAACAAAATGACATGGTGGCATTAAAATGCAAAGTAATACCGACTTTGATACTTTTTGGCCTTGAGATGACATTGACTTTCGGCTCCAAATACACTATGTACTATGAAATAAAGTACAGCAAACACTGCCGAATTAATAGAATCTTCGATGTTGGCTAAAAATTGCTTCTGAGCTAGTACCCTCTCCTATAATATTACTATGTGTTTGTGCCTGTGAACCAAGAATGCACCACGTCTAAGTGCAAATAGATGCATTCAATGTATTATGCCAAAAAAACGGTGAGCTTGGGATGACCTTGACTTTCAGTGATCTTAACCTTGGGATGACCTTGACCCTCATGTGTTATCTCATGCATGCACTTATAATCAAATGACCTAATGTTGTTGTATATTATGGGTTAAATAAACAGCCATTCCACTGTACGATGACCTATTTTTAAAAATGTTTTTGCAAGGCCTAAAATGACCTTGAGGTTCAAGGTCAACGCAAAATGAAAGAATAATTTATTATCTCTAAATACAAGTTTGGACTTTATATCTCTCATAGTTTAGAGTCAAGGTCACTCAAAGTACATATACAAACTGACTTTGGACAGCTCCAGTGACTTTGATCTTGGAGTGAGGTTGACCAAATTTGCATAGTATGTGTGCCTCATTGATATCTATCATGCATCAATGAATCATAAGTTCAATATTAATAACCTAAGTGAAATTTTGTGAAAAATTATCATTTTCTGACTAACATTTGATGACCCTGTGACCTTGACTTTGAAATGAAGTCATTCATTTACTGATCATTTATGAGGTCTCATGGTTATACATCATTTTACCAAGTTTGGTTGTGATAGTTGAAATAGGTCTGAGTACTTAGCTACTTTAAAGTTTTTGCACATTTAAAATGTTTGCACAGATGGTGGAAGGCAGACAGACAAATGGACGGACGGACATTTTTTGTTCTATATTATTTTTGGACTATTTAGGATTCATCTCACACAGATTTGCAAAAATCTGGAATTTTTTCTTTTCTTTTTTTGAGGGTAGGGGGGGAAAAAGGGGGGGGGGGGGTGACGGGTGAGTACATAGACACACTGCTATGCATGTGAGTCAAAAATGTATGCAAAATTGCAATCTTTACTATCATTCCTCACATCCAACAGCAACAATTTAACAAACAGCACAAGAATAAAAACTCATCCAATAAATCAACAGCTTTGTATCCCTGTGTGCAGAAAGACACATGACAATACAGTGGAACCTCCGGTATCCGTCTCTCACACCCACTCAACCAAAGCTTTTAGGTTTTGAAGTTAGTTCAGCCAGGCTAGCTATAAATAGCTTCGCCGGTGCTCTTCTTTCCTTTCCTTTCACTGAAAGGGAGGGTGTAGGCAAGCTATAAATAGCCCGCAGCCATCAAAATGTGGGAGAACCTAAGAGTGCTGCTGACATAGGCATTGAGCTGGTGTGCTCTCTGGTATACGACTCCCTCCGTTATGTGATCTGAAAACTTCGGACGGATTCACTTCCAATAATAAATGACCTCTGGTATGTGACAACCTCGTTTATGCGACCAGCGACTGTGTCTTAAGCCCTTTATACGACCGTCTTAGGCAATTTAAAAGAGATATCAGTTAATTTAATAAATCTGTACCTTTCGTTTTTTTCTCTCATGTTAGTGTACGCCTGCTGTTGTCTGCTATTTCCGGTTCGCAAGTAAGGGACATTACTCGCCTACACTGGCTTGTCAAAATGGTGTCGCGCAAGAGGAAAGTTTTGAGTTTGGCAGAAAAAATGAAAGTGATTGAAAGAAGTGAAAATGGGGAGAGTTGTTTGTCTATTGCAAGAAGTTTAGACGTTGGGAAGGCCCAAATTCAGCTCATTATAAAGGATAAGGAATCTGTGAAACTACGATGGGAGAGTGGAGAAAGTGGCGAAAGGAAAACATCGAAACTGATAGCTTCTGCAGTGACAGACTAAGAAAAAACCTGATTAATCGAAAACAGTCTTCAATTTCAAAGTTTTTCCCTGTTCAAAATGTCTGAAGACCCGACTGTTTTCTATTTTTGAAGTTGTGACTAAAAGACAAAGCTAAAAATGAAACATGTTTTACAGTTTTCTTTGTCAGAGAATACATGCTGGTGAGTGTAAAAATTATGACTACATACCCCTCCGAGCCTGACCCCCTTCCCCCCCCCCCCCCCCCCCCCCCCCCCAGATTTTAGACAGTCGTATACCGGAGGTTCCACTGTATTTCATCCTAAATTATGGGAAAAAGTGCCTAAAAGGTCAACTGAGTGTGTGAAATAAATGCCCAACGTTGCCATACACATGACCCTAAAATACTGAAAACGCAATGACACACCTGCACACCCCTGTACCATTTAACAATGATGGGTTGGTCCTTTGTGCCGTCTTTAAGTTGTATCCAACGCCTGACCCAAAACCGGTCCAACCCTGCCTTGCCTGACAACCACAGTGAAGGTAACAACATAAATACAATGCAAAGAGCCAGAATAAAGTTATTGTTGGATCCCCCAAAAACGTATATATCTATATATAGATATATATAGATATTTATTTAATCGTTCTTATATAGCGCTTTACCAGCTCAAGAGCTGCTCAAGGCGCTGGCCGATACAGGATCTAACTCAAGCCGCCCGAGGCGCCCACCCGCAGCCTTTGGGCACATGGTCTGACGCCCGTACAATGGAGCACAATCCTGGGCAGCCAGGGATTGGGGGGGGGGGGGGGGGAAGGACCTAAGTGCATGCTGGGTGTGTTCTTGTCACCGGCACTCACCCGTCTAGGACATGAGCGTCAGGATCTTTAAAGTCCGTTATGATGGAATGTATGCGACAGATATAGGTATATCAGGATTAAAGCATTTTTGTTTTGATGTTGATGATGTTGAACACTTGTGTAGTGTGTTTTCTCCACATTAGGGTAGCACAGTTAAGATTACTACCATAGATGTTTATTGTCATTAGACTTACAGTCTGGTGAATAAGGAAGAGAGTACTTAAAAATTCAAAATGATCGTAATAACACTAATCAGCTTGATTGTACTCGAACCTGATAAGGATACCTCCATAGCAAACAGAACTTTACATTCAGTTTTGGAACATTGGCAGAAATGATTTTGATTTGCAATACATTAAAATTCCAATCCACATGATTAATATGCAAACTAACCTTGTAAAAGAAATATCCACATAAAATCACAAGAAAAATGTGTGTTCTGAAAATGTTATGACTATCAAACAGAAACGATCTTTGTTGCCCTAACAAATTGCTTACCTTTCATCTTCTCTCTCTGTGAGCTTCCAACAAATGTCACCAGTCCAGCAACATCGCAATGATAGCCATCAGGGAAACCACTGCCATTCACACAATAAAGAACTGATAAATACAAAATGTAATGCATAGGAAAGTACAGTTGGTAGAGAGATGAGCTCATGTTCCAGAAGCTGCAGGTTCAATCCAAAATATAGCCACTGTATTCTTGGGTTCTGCATAAATATATAAGTGTTTGTTCAGTGTGCGTGCTTGTATTATATCTGTGAAGATCTAGATGTCAGTCCGATGTTAGTGTCAAGCTTCTCTGGATCACTGGCCTTGTGTTTTAGCATGGTGCCACTGCGTTATGCTATACTTAAAAAAACACTTTACATTTTTTTCTCGATAAGGACCATCTGACAAATACTGACATACAAGACGGTGATCGCACAGCAGACCTGCCTACCTTATGCATTAATGATCAGTAGTCTTCCCTGTGAATTTCAGTAATTTTGCATTTTCCTTCAGTAATTCTACAAACATGAGGAAACGCTGTGTTTCTGAATAACCAAGGTATGAATAAATTCACGGCACGTTTACTACTTAAAAATTACAGTTGAAATCGACCACACTGGAAAGACTGTACCCTGTACAAATTTTTTTTTTTTTTTAAACTTTATATTGTGCCAGCTGCCTGGAGTAGGCACATTTGAGATGGTCCAGCTCTTCTTGCCTGACATATCTGGTGTCTTCATGGCAAGATTTGGGGACCAGCCGCTTACAGTAGTTTGCTCCTCCATGCCCAACTGAGAAGTCAGAGTCGCCCACAGAACAGTACAGTATAATTCTGGGCCACGTTTTTTGAAGCCATAAGACAAGGTCAAGTCCTCATGTAATCCGAACGAAATACTTGCAACTGCAGCTTTTTCTTCTTCTTCTTCTGTACTTGAACAATCTCTACACACTCAGACTCTTCTGATTCGTGGTCTGTCTCATGTAAACGTGCAACTTTAGCCCGATTAGAACTTTCTCCACTCGCCATTTTCACTCAAGACCAGCGCGACAATCTAAGCTTGTAACGTTCGAGCATGTTCATTGGTTCACTACGTCCAATCGCAACTCTCGAAACACTTGCTCTCATGCAAGGGCGGTTACTCTATCGGCTTCTAGGCCTAGCAGACAACAATTTAACAAGTTTACATGGCTCTAAAAATTGCGCAGTTTTTCAATCGTTTTCTCCGTAATTTTGCATAAAATTTCGTACTCCCGTATTAGAGGGTAAAATTCCGTAAAATTACGGAAGATTACGGAATGGTAGGCAGGTCTGGCACAGTGAGATTAAAGAAAATGTCAGGAGTAAATAGGAAAAAAGCCTACCTGAAATTATTTTTAAACATTTACCATTCCTACCAGAGCCCTAGATTTGTATGACAAAAGGGGGAACAGGGCGTTGAGAAAGTGATACTCAAAATATAAAAACAACAAAAAATAAAAGCAATCCTGGAAACCATTTCATCCAGTGTACCTCAGCTGTTCTCGTGTGACAAAATTGGAGACAGGGAGAGGCAAGTGCAGGTCAGGCAGAGCGTCCAGAGCTGTGGGGTCAACCAGCGTCACTTCCGCCTTTGGATGATGCATGTTCACGTTTAGGTCTACGTCAAAAGAGGGGAGGTTAGCCATGTGCATCGCTGCCAGGTCAGGCATCTGGAATCGTGGCTTCACTGTGAAGTTTCTCAGTAAGATTATGTCCCCTTCCTGCACACTATTAAGTGAATGTAAACTATTAAATATTGTAACCAGCAGCAGTAAGAAATAAATTGTAAATGTAACCATTGCCAACACAGGGCAAACTGTAGTCCTACATTTAACTCTAAGTCTAAACCAAACTCTCACCCTAAATCTGGACTAGGGTTAGTTATTGGAGAGGTTTCAAGGTAAAGGGGGTGTTATAAAAACATTTATACAATATAGTAAAAGATACACACAAAAGTGATTTTGGTATCAATACAATCAACTCCCAAATGATTGCCTGATCTCACAATATACTGTGAAGTTTATTTTTGTGCATGTGTATGTGTGTAAGAGAGGGAGAGAGAGAAAAGATGGAGATTGTATGCATGATATGTAATCTTAGCTCACCTTGTATAAAGTGTTCCATTTTGGGTTTAAGTGCTGCCATCATGCTTTTTGTGTGAAAACGTTTATGCGCTTAATACATTTTTATTCATTCATTCATAAGCCCCCAAACAGGGAGATATTGAAACATTTGGTGAATATATGCAATCTTTCAACTGGAGGCACAATATTTATAACAACGGACCATTGGACACAATTTTATAGCACCGTTGTATGCCTGTATCCAAGGATGCAACAATTGAAAACGCAAGTGAACCCCCTCAAAAGTATACAATTAAAACTGTGCTTGTTCTTTACTTGTCAAATTATCTGTCACACAAGCTCGTTACACCACACACACTCTCAAATAAAACAAAACACACTGACCACCGGAAAAATCTAACGGCCATGGCATTCCAGAAGACGGCCACACAGCAGCCAGTCTCATCTCCCACAGTCAGATGCAGCTGCACAACAAAAGCATTCACTGAATACCTAGCCCCAATCATTTATAGGTTCATAACATATCTGTTCATTTCATTAGAATAGGAATTTTACAAAATCCAAAACAAACTAATAAACTGATTTGAAAGTATTTTCCTGGTTTAAAACCATGGCACCTGTGATGACCTGTACTTAATAAAACTCTGAGGTCACTCTAACCTGCACAATCAATGGTTAACTTAGCTGCTCACTACACAACAGGGTGGAACTGACAGGATTATTTCTCATCCAAATGTTGCTCAACATTGGTCGACTTTCACTTTGCTACAGTTATCACCTTTGGTCTTGTTGACATCCCACACATAGCTATCTCCCTTCCAACTGTCGGCCATTCCTACATTGATTTATCCAATACCAGGGCTTGTAATGGTCTGGAGTTAAAAAAGGGGAAATTAGCAGGGTCCAAGCAACACTGACTGAAGGTTGAGTGCTGCACACTGCCTCACAGCTGCATGAGACTGCTTAGCTTTTTAGTCTCAGAAAGCAAGTCAATTGCTCGTATTTGATTTCCGACTGGCATACTGTACAAAAGGTTCCATTTCTTGGATACTGTACAAGATCCATTTCTTTATCTCGTTATCCTAGTCGTTCATCCCCACCCACTTCTTTTTTTCCCTCCAACCCCACGCATCTATTTTACAGGCTGATCATCACATGCGCATGCGCATCTCCGTTCGACTTGCACACACCGAACACTTTTTCATTGGAGGAAAATCGTTGTCAAACTTTTATGTGTTCTCGTTTCGACAAATATTTACATAGAGGAAACTGAGAAAAAACAAGCTTTTTCATTGGTACTCCACTCACATCGTCAAATTTTATGTTCTGACAAAAAACCATACTTTTTACAGAAAATACTTATTTTACAATAGAGGAAATGAGCCGCGGAATAATTAAAGCCACTGTACAAAAAACAAAATTGATAGTTTCTGAACTGGATATCTACTGAAAAAATTACAGATCTGAAAGACAGAAGCGAATAACTATTTGTTTGAAATACAGAAAACAAAATGATGTCAAATGAGTGTACTTAATGGAAAAAACAATGTTAATTTTAGTTAATTTTAATGAAATTTAATCTTGAAAGATATTAGAGATCAAAATTTTGGTTGATTTATATACTGACTTCGATACTTAACAAGAGAAGAGTAGTATGAAAAAAATTAAATTTGGCATTAAAATGCTAAACTGACTTCGATCTTTTTTTTTTATTGATGAGATGACCTCCGTTTTGAATAATGTACATAAGGTAGTAGGTTGATTGTGACGTGTGACTTTGACCTTGATCTTGATGATATGTTTTGATTGATTTTGATGCATAATATGATGTTACTTATGATAGATCTTAAATAAACAATTTTGCAAGGCCTAATGACCTTACCTAAGATCAAGCAACCACTTTAAAAAGAACATTTGATAGTACAATTTATCTATAATCAAAATCTATAGTTAGGGTCATAAAACCTCACAAAGTGATTTTTGTGAAAATTGAAAATTGGTGACCATTGCATGTGTTTTCATCATTTGATCATCATTAAAATCATTTTTATCATATAAGGTCATTTTTTTGATAACATTTGAAATGACTTGACAGGTTGAGAACTATTCATTCATGATCAACAGAGGACAGGTATGGTATACATCAGTTTATTTTGGATTGTTTCAGCTGAATAAAAGCCACTTTAAAGTTTTTGCAAAAAGACAGGGACAGACAGATGGACAGGATGTCATTTTCATCGGCAAATTTGATAAAACAGGGATGTCATTTTCATCGAAAAGAAGGACATTCATCGGCAATCGGCCATATTAAACAAAATGTCCGAAAGAGTAATCTGATTGTGTTATGCCTATTGTTTTGTTTTGTGTGTTTTTTCGTTGTCTTGCTTCTGGCCATATTAATTTCCTATCGAATAAATAAAGGTGTTATGAGTTGAATTATTATGACAATCGTCGAAGCGCCAGACGACACATGCATCAGCAGAGAGAGTTAGATACTACTTGTTGCGAACGGCATGCTTCGGCAATAACAATTTTTGTTTTCGAAATTGTTTTTGAAAGAAAAAGAAGATAGCAAGTTTGTTTTTTCGAATACCGCCGAAAAAGAAGCCGAAACTTATCTTTTTTCGAAATACCGCCGAAAGAAGAGAAGAGGGATAACTCAGAAAGGTGTAAAGTGTAAACCTTCAGAGATTAAGGGACATGACTAGTCATGTCAGGTGTCATGCCAGTACATTGTTTTGTTTTGTGTGTTTGCATCAGGGATTCACCTACGTTCACAGTTCAGTTGAAGAGTTTATTAATCATCCATCCTAGTCAATTCATCAAGTTTTATATTGTTTTGTTGTTTATAAATGTAAAGGAAACTTTTCTCGTCAGTGTTCTGTGTGTGCAAATTTTTGTAAGTCAAAGTGATGGCCGAAAGATTTTCAAAATGTCCTAAAGGTTTGTGATTGAATCGACCAAATGGCCTATGCTGAAAATTTCAAGCAACATCACTGGGACGGACATTTTTTCAATATCATTTTTGGATTATTTAGGACTCATCTCGCACAGATTAAAAATAACCGGAAAACTTTTCTTTTTTTTGGGGGGGGGGGGGGGGGAGGGGGGGGGGGAAGTACACAGACTCACATTGCTATACACGTGAGTCAAAAATACAAATATACCTGGAAAGGCCACTTGTTGTTGGTGTTGACCTTGGCATAACTTAAAATGTTGGATCTCTTCAAGACCCTGAGCAGAAGGTGTGGTTTGTCTGTTTTCACCCTGTTCCAGTTATTGGCCACCTCTCGCAGACTGTAAAGGTCATTGCTAGTGATGTCCAGTCTTCTTGACCTTTCAACTTGAAAAAAAGTTTTAAAAAAAACAACACAGTAAAACATACAAATCAAGTTCCATACTGTACATACGTGACTTAGAGGGAGGGATATGAAGAAAAGGGGAGTCAAAACAGTTGGGCATGTATTGGACTCGGGTTGCGTTAACGGCAGAATTGAGCCCACATATATTACTCTCTTGACTGTGGATACAATCACATTTTCTTGTAGCTTCAAATATTTAGGAGCCATTGTATCAGACAATGGGTCCTGACAGGAAGTCCTCTCCAGGATTGCACAAACAGCTGCTGCCCTGGCAATGTTGAAACCCATTTGGAACAAGACCATCAGTCTACATTCCAAGGTAAGGCTGCTGCGCTCCCTTGTCATCTCCATCTTCCTATACGCTTGCGAAACATGGACCCTCACAGCAGATCTACAACAAAGAATACAAAGCATGGAGATGAGGTGCTACAGAAGACTTCTGGGCATTTCCTATACCCAATACATCACCAACGACGAAGTCCAGCAGACCATCACACAAGCAATTGGACAACACGATGACCTGCTCACAGTGGTGAAGAAACGGAAACTCCGATGGTATGGCCACGTCACCAGATCATCAGGCCTTGCAAAGACCATCCTGCAAGGCACAGTGCAAGGAGGTAGAAGAAGAGGGAGACCGAAAAAGAGGTGGGAGGACAACATTCGAGAATGGACTCACTTGACACTGAGCAAAGCCATCAGGGTTGCTGAGGACAGAGAAAGATGGAGTACGCTGGTTAAACGATCATCTGTGGTGCCCCAACGACCTCCGAGCTACGGGATAGGATAGGATAGTTAGTCATTGTTTATAGGGTCCAGCGGACTGCAAAGAGCTGAATCAGGACCACAACTTGGTTGAAAAAGTGCTCACCCTTCATCTGTATAAAAGATCAACCATGACAGTGAAAGAGCACAGGCCTACAGAAACTGGACAATTCAGGTACCAGAAAATGATCAGGCAAGTAAAATTAACAATTATTTGACTGATTCTCCCTGTGCTTTGTTTTTGCCTACACCATCAAATTTGATGTCAACTACTTCTACTTTCAACACTGCTTCATCACCCCATGTTATAGGCCGGATGCTGGACCCAGTGACAAAGTGTCCATGTAAGCCGTTGTCACCTGTACGTGCATTCCAAGAATCTGACAACTGCAAGTCAGTGGCTACGTCGCCTGGGGTTAAAGTTGACGAGGTTTCATTCAGTGAACTTGAATCGTTGGTGAAGTCTTCTAGAGAGAACCTTACATCGTGTCAGGTGCCTGTGACACAGACCTAAAATAGGCTTTCTCGCAATCCACAACAGCAGAGAGCACGACTGACAGGAAAGATAAGGACAACACTGCCGTTTCTCTGCAAGAAAGCTTCCTGAACAAAATTGCCGCTTCTACAGTGAGGGTTGCCATTGACAATTTCAGCAAATCTTTGGAGACCAATAACTCCGGTGTGAAGAAAAAGACAGTTTGTAGGAAATAACGCATTTGGATTCCATAAGATGTGTCAACTCTGAATTAGGTACAGGAAACAATGACAATCCCGCGATCTGTAACCATCACGAAATTTTGATTATCCATTTTGTGTTTTAGTTTTGATTTCAAAGTAATGTCTTCTCTCACCCCCCACCTCTTCTTCCTACCCTTATTGTGCAAAGCCCCTAGTAGGTCTCACACAATTATTTAATAAAATAAACAAAACTAAATTGAAATAACCCTAATGGTAAATCTGAAGGCACTCCATCAGCCAATCACTTTACAATAAAGGTATCCCATGCAGGGGACATGAATATCATAATAAAATATTAACAAAACACACACACACACACACACATATATATATATATATATATATATATATATATATATATATATATATATATATATATATATATATATATATATATATATAATATATATATATATATATATATATATATATATATATATATATATATATATATATATATATATATATATATATATATATATACAATGCCTACATTGCTAAATAATAATACCATAGAAAGCCCTATTGACCATGTGGCAGAAAGCATCCAAAATTCTCAAGCTGACCCAACAGACCCTGTAAAGTCCAGAGGCACCACGGGCCTATCGTTTCACCTCGTGGTCCATGTCAGGGTGGCCAAAAAAAAAAATAGTGGAAAAATTTCGTAATTTGAATACAAAAACATCGCCATGTAGTTGACGCAAAAATACTTGATCGTTTGTAAATGGCAGTCGATCTAAAATTAATAATTGTCGGACTTCGATTTCGTGGCGAGTTCTCTTCCATCTCCACCTCTCTGTACTCTGAAGCCATAATTAGTTTGTCTTGCATCAACATGGCATCACCCTGTGTATGTTGTTTACACCATGTAATTAATGACCATGTAGACAATGACGAAAACGACGAATTAATGCCTTTGATGGCAGTAATATGTGAAAAAATTGTGAGTTGCAGCGTAAAATGGATTGATCTGGACTGATTAGAACGTCAAGTGGCGGAAAGTGTTTTGAAAGAGACACAGATTGCAAATGACATAGGCCTCAGCTTTTGCAGTTCCCTATATTTCCACCTAGCTTGCTACAATGCGTTTACGCACAGCGTTTGCATTTCCCGAGCTGAAGTAAGGAAATCAAAAGGCAGGAAACCATCCCCTATCAAAAAGACTTTAAGAAACCGTGATCCACAGCCATTACAGCCACAGGCCAGGTCATCTAACCTGCTGCCAAACGTTTGCTTGATTTGTCGAAAGCTGAAGTGGACAAAGTCAACAATCGGCTCACATGTGTAAGAAAAACTTGTGCATGTATACATATATATATATATATATATATATATATATATATATATATATATATATATAGATGTGCATTATATACATGTTGTACTCAATTTTTTTTTATTAAAAGAATAATGTGTTGGTGCTATCCAAATGTGTTTTTTTTTCTCTCATTCAATAGTCTGGTTTTCATTTCTTAAACCAGCAGCAGCAACAACCAAAACTTTACCTCTCTAGTGAATGTGTAGTGACTTGAATTCATAGTAATCCAAACTGGGGAGTGGGAGTAACAGTTTTAAACATTGATTGTGTTTTCTATTATGTGGATGTATTAATCTGGGATTAATCACCTGTTCCAGACCTCATCAAGTCCATAATATGAGGGTCAAAGACTGATAGCCTATTATTGCCACATAATCCTACGTATTTCTACAGAAGATCTTTTGAGGATATAATTGCTAAATAGCCCTTTTGTTACAGTGTGTATGGTTTGATGTTTCATTTCTAACAGTGTTGCTATATTTTCTGTTTAAGGGTGGAAATGATGGTAGTATCTTCCTTCAAGTTGCAGAAAAGCTCGGCTGTGAAGATATTCTACGAGATCTGCAGTACAAAACAGACCTGCTTGCTGTTGAAGCTAAGTAAGAATTCCCCAATTTTTGCTTTGGTTTATTATGTGTGGTGTGTGGCAAAATGTAAAATAAATAAATCAATATATATATTTTTTTTAATGCAAATAAAAACAGGAATTAGACCAAAGATACAGTTGTATAACAACTCAAGAGAGTAAGTACGGAGAGGTTTTATAGATATCACAGGCCTTCCCATGCTTACAAACATACTTTGTGCATATTGCATGCAGCCACAGCCAATGTGTATAAAGTTACTAATCTGCAAATGGTGAATAGCTGTTTGTGTGTGTGTGTGTGTGTGTGTGTGTGTGCAGGTATCACAAGTCATGCTAAAAGAAACTTTCTGGCGTCCGCTGAGTGCTGCCGACACAAATCTGGTTCTTCTGTGGCGTCTTCTGATACAGAATCAAGATGTTTCCAGGCATCTTTTGAACACTTGTGTAAGGAAGTAGTTGAATCCCGATTAAAATGTGGAGGTGAGGTCATGATTGTGAGGTACTTGAAGCTTAGATTCCAGAAAATAGCAGCTCAGATGGAAAATGGAACATTCAATTCTACCTACAAGACTGGATACATGAAAGCAAGACTCAAGGCAGCTTTTCCAGATATTCAGTTTGCACACCAGCAAAATCCATCTGCTCCTCAAGTTGCCTTATTCCCCTCATGCAGAAGCTTAAATGCAAGCATGGTGATTGGCCCTGCAAGCATTATTAACAGCAGTGACAACGACAATTACTCAGGGGGGTATAGTGATAAACGTTCATCAGTACCTGAGCTCTCGCAATAACAAGCTGGCTTTGATTTATTTTATCCTCAGTCAGTGGAAAACCCACTCTGCCGCAACATTCACGGGTCTTCAGGTCTTCTTTGCCAGCAACAACACATTTCATCTTCTAAATGGCGACACACAAGAGGTACAAGAACTGTCATGTGATCATCAGGAGGCTGACACACTTGTTTTTATTCATAGTTTACATGCCAGTAAAGCCTTCAACACAGTGCTGATCTCAAGTCCAGACACTGGCGTGTTTGTCATTGCAGCTGCCATGGCCCACAAGTTCATAAACCACAAATAACTTGTTTAACATGACTAGAATTCAAGACACCTTTGAAGCAGAGACAAGCCCAAGCTTTCCTGGGCTTGCTCTGCTTCATTGGTTGTGACACGGTGAGTTCTTTCCGTCTCAAAGGAAAGAAGAGGCTTTGTGCCTACGTTTGCTGACCTTGGCACAGAATGGGCAGCCAGTGAACAAGTGCTTGTCAAGCTTGAGGCCTATGTGTGCATGCTGTATAGCAAAAAAACAGAAAGCAATGTTGACAGCTTCAGGTAAACATCTTCAAACAGAGGAACAATAGCAGCTATTTGCACCCTACGCGTGACTCCTTGATGCTGCATGCCATGAGAACTGCATACCAAGCTGGCATACTTCACCGCTGTCTAAGCCAGTACATTTCTGCTCCCCTTGCCTTCTCACATGGATGGACATCTCAAGACGATGGTTCCTTGTATTTTCCAATGGACTCTGCTGCCCTCGTTGCCTCCTGTGGTATCTGACTTCTTCTTCTTCGTAATACTGTGGATACTCCGTTTTTGAGGAAATGACTCCACAACTTTGGCGTGCTCAGCGAAGGGTGTTCACAGATTTAAAATCAGGCAAAAGTACTATTTGAGGATGAGGCAGTGAGGTAGTCTGACTGGGTTAAAATTGTGTTAAGATATATGTACACGTAGTCGTAAGAGGTATTTGTTACAAGAATTTGTGCAGTGTTCACGCAAGAATAGTGGCTGTGCCAGTGCAATCTGTGCATGCCGTAAGCGTTCGCTTCGGTGCACCAAAGCCTGTGTCTGTAGCAACTGCTCAAACCAAGCATTAGAGAGAGAGAGAGAGAGAGAGAGAGAGAGAGAGAGAGAGAGAGAGAGAGAGAGAGAGAGAGAGAGAGAGATCAGTGATCAAGAAGATGATGAGGAGTCCTGAATCAGCTTCAGACAGCAGTGACTCTGAGATGCAAGAATAAGAAAAGGCAAAGTAACGTGTTTGGGAACATTTCAGCTTTTAATAATTAATTTTGGTTTATCTCATTGGACTTTCATGTGTATAAACATTTTAAGTAGTGTTTCAATTGCAAGGATTATTTACCTTTCTGTGACTCTAATAATAACTGGATGCACACAGTCTTCAGTAATTCTGCAGCGTTTCACCCATCAAGGGAGGTAAATTATTGCAAAATACCCTTTATTTATTGCCATTCTGCCTCTTTTTTGATACTTCTGCACTAAATTTTTGTAATCATTACTAAAAACTGTTCTAATATATACTTTACAGCATGAATTTATGGTGTTGTGTTGTGTTTTACAGATTTCATTATTTTTGGCTAATTTGTTTTTTTTTTAAAATTAATATTTCGCCGACTGATTATTAACGATCAAGAATTTTTAAGTCGAAACTTGGCTGTGAACTCCTCTAAGGTATCTGAACACGAAAATATAATTGTATTTTGGTGACAAGGGGGTGGCCGATGAACTTTTTTTTTTTAGGCCTTTTAGGTCTCTAGTGCCTCTGGACTAATATACAAATGAGGAGCTTTGGGAGAATGTAAAAAAAAAAAAAAGGTTTGCTGAATGGCATACAAGTGAGAAATTGAGTGTTACAAACCTTGGAACCATATGGAGTGTGAAATATATAAATTTATTAGTAAGAAAGACAAATTCCATCTTGCAAATGTGAAGAAAAATTTCTTGCACAAAGAGATCCGTACCTTGAGCATCATCAGTGGATTTGACCACATCATTGTCACACCAGAGGTGAACGTAATACTCTCTCGCAGACGCTAAAGGCCGCCTCTCCTGCTGTGGATCCTTATCGTAATTGTGAAACTTCCAAGGCAACTTCTCAAGATGTTTGAGATCAACTGTCGCATCCTGCGATACTACAGCCAGGTCTTCTATGACAGGAATAATACGACCGTTCAGCACAGTTTCGTCATGACGGAAGGTCACTTTCTTCAGCTTCAGCCTGCTTCCTGGGAAGATCTTATACTTCTGCACCAGATAATTAAAAGACGGTAGAAGTACCAGCTTGTGTTTGTAGCGTCCGTCGCTCACCGTGATGTCGAAAGCATAATAGACATTCTGTTCTACGTTGCGTATCTGCTGCACAAACACTGGATCCACAACGTAGCGCTCAACATCAATCACCTGAAATGGGAACCATAAATTCATAATATTTGAGTTAAGGTGTTTGAATTCATCTTTATTTCGTATCTCCAGCTAACCCCCAACCCCTGTCACAATGATATATCTATACATGTATGTAACTGCAACACAATAATACACACAACTGAACTCATTTGTTTGGGGAAAAATAAAAAATAAACTAGCAAAACTCCAACGGACATTTTGAACGCATTATTCTAAAATCAATAATAACTCGCAAAAACTTTAAACTGCATACTACCGTCAGAATCTTTCTCTCGTCATTTTCGTCATCTGACAGGTATGAAGACTCCCCAGACATTGTGAAACATTCTTGATTGCACTCTATTTCTTTCCCTGCAAGTCGACTTTCCGCCATTCTTCGTTTCGTTATTACAGCGGAAGCGGAAGCCAAAAATGCTAAAAGCGAAAGTAGAATCAGAAAACGGGCTTGGGATTTCAGATAACTTAACCACAGACGCTTGTATCTGGACACGCGAGCGCATATGCCTGTGAAGCGTCTCCCTTTGGTTATCTATGCCTATACAGATAACCAAAGGGAGACGCGTCACAGGCATTTATAGATAACCAAAGGGAGACGCGTCACAGGCATAGGCGCTCACGTGTCCAGATACAAGCGCCTGTGGTTTGCATGTATAGTTTGACGGCCTACTAGCGCCAAAACCAAATAATTACCATTGGTTAATTACAAGTATGATGGAATAATTATAAGTATTAAGGGATAATTACAATTATCATTGACAAATTTACAAGTATCTTCCCGTGATCCCGGTTAACTGCTCATATAGAGATAGATAGATAGATAGATAGATAGATAGATAGATAGATAGATAGATAGATAGATAGATAGATAGATAGGTAGATAGGTAGATAGATAGATAGATAGATAGATAGATAGATAGATAGATAGATAGATAGATAGATAGATAGATAGATAGATAGATACATAGATACATAGATACATAGATACATAGATAGATAGATTAGGCTACATTACATGATTATTGCTTTAGGTCCAGCGGACTCTTCCGAGCCAAATCAGGACCGGACAACCCCTGATCCGCATAAAAGATCTGCTGAAACAACCCTAGTGGTAAAACTGAAAGCTCTCCACCAGCCAGTCACTTTACAGTAAAGACATCCCACGCAGGGGACGCTGAGGCTATACTCTAATTTATCGAACCCCCGTTTACAAAAACAAAATAGAATACAAACATCATTATAAATTATCAACAAAAAACATAGGCCTACATATAAAATGCCTACATTGCTAAATAATAACATCATAGGAAGCCCTAGTGATCACCTGGCAGAAAGCGTCCAATATTCCCAAGCTGATCCAACAGACCTCACACACAAATAAGGAGTATTGTCCCGGAAGAGTTTTCAAGAAAAAAGGTAGTCAACTGGTGTAGCGAAAAAGAAGATAGTAGGCCTATAGCCTATAGCAGATTGATAGAACAGAGCAGGAATGACAAAGAACAAATGAGAAAGACAGCGACAGTGGGAATTTAAAGCATTAAATTTCCAGAAAGTGGGGATACTATTTATACTGAAACCCCAGGCACCCCAACGGGTTAGATAGATAGATAGATAGATAGATAGATAGATAGATAGATAGATAGATAGATAGATAGATAGATAGATAGATAGATAGATAGATAGATAGATAGATAGATAGATAGATAGATAGATAGATAGATAGATAGATAGATAGATAGATAGATAGATAGATAGATAGATAGATAGATAGATAGATAGATAGATAGATAGATAGATAGATAGATAGATAGATAGATAGATAGATAGATAGATAGATAGATAGATAGATAGATGGATGGATGGATGGATGGATAGATGGATAGATGGATAGATGGATAGATAGGTAGATAGGTAGATAGATAGGTAGATAGACATTTGACTCAGTACCTCATGCAAGACTTTTAGTTAAACTAAAATCTTACGGGATCACTGGACACGTACTACAATGGATCAAGTGCTTTCTGGAAGGAAGAACCCAGCGTGTCAGAGTTGGAAATTATTTCTCAAGTAACGAGCCAGTTCTGAGTGGTATACCACAAGGCAGTATTTTAAGTCCCATTCTTTTTACAATTTTTATAAACGACTTACCTCACAAAGTATATAGTAATTGTAGCATTTTTGCAGATGACGCTAAACTATATAATGTGA
This sequence comes from Oncomelania hupensis, assembly GCA_036898135.1. Lineage (NCBI taxonomy): Eukaryota > Metazoa > Mollusca > Gastropoda > Littorinimorpha > Pomatiopsidae > Oncomelania > Oncomelania hupensis. The sequence goes on from CM072513.1 coordinate 78,970,534, forward strand.
CATCTAAGTGCGATAAATTACAAAAAGATATAGATAGTCTTCTGATTTGGTCAGATAACTGGCAATTGCATTTTAATGCATCAAAATGTAAGGTACTCCATATGGGTCAGAAAAATCCTGGATATGACTATTTGATGACGACAGGTGACGACAAAGTGACGATTGACCATAATAGTGAGGAAAAAGATTTGGGGGTTACTTTTGATACGAACCTAAACTTTGATAAACACATAAACAATGCAATTTCCAAGGCTAATAAAATGCTCGGTATCGTACGCCGATCTTTTACTTACTTGGATAGTGATACCTTAACCCGCCTGTATAAATCGCATGTAAGGCCACATCTTGAATAGCCTATGCGCGAATGCGATCTGGTTTCCGTATCTTAAGAAGCAGTCGTCTGCCTTGGAGAGAGTACAAAGAAGAGCGACTCGGATGATTAAATCACTGAGACAATTACAATATTCAGAGAGATTGAGAGTTTTGGATTTGTCCTCTCTGAAATTTAGAAGATTGAGGGGTACGGTGACCTGATCCAAACTTACAAGATTTTTAATGGGATTGACAACATTGATGTTAACACTTTGTTTCAGTTAAATACTAACTCTAGAACAAGAAATTCACAGGACAATATTCTTATAAGACATTGCCGCACAAACAAAAGAAAATACTAATTCTCCTACAGAGTTGCGCCCGTATCGAATAAATTGCACGTTGATACTAAAAAAGCTAACAACCTGAACACATTTTTAAAAAAAATCTTCTGGAAAAGGTCATTTTCATACAGAAATCAAAATTTGAGTATGATGACTAATTATCATACTATCTTTAGTATTCCCCGAACAAACGCAAATGGAACCGGACAAGTAAAAATGTCCAAAATAAAAGAGACATTCAAAAAGCCGCGAGGCTTATACAAGTCCCTCTCAACTAAACTAAACCACAGAGTATAAGTTAATGTTATACTCTGTGACTAAACTAAACTAAACTAGATAGATATTGCGCATGCCTATTTGTAGCACGGTTGAGACAAAAAACGAACAGTTCAGTAGAACACGACATATTTATATAATTATAGGAGGGCGGGGCACACTCATAAAGATTTTTTTTAAACATAAATCATCCCAAATCGCCAAATTAACGAATAATCATCCCGCTACAAATCAAAACAAGCAAAACATCATTTCAAGGCATATTCATCATGCTATTGCAGAAGTAAGAACGTAGATAAAAGTGACACAACTTTCCCCACCCCCGGCGTAGCTTATGTCACCCCAAAGAGTAGATCTTGGGAAACTTAATTGCACCTTTCCAGTGTCGCTAATTCCTTATAGTGCAGTTTTACATAGGCTCTGCTTATTATTTGATTAGACTGGTGGATGTTTTTACACCTTTAGCTGTGCAAACCGTGCTTGCTTCACACCCAAAACACCCACACACATACTTATAGACTACACACAAGGCAACGCATGAGGAGAACAGAACAGATGCAAATCAACCCAATTCTGAATTGAATCCGATTTCATTGTAATCATGGCCGTTAAAAATGTTTAAAAAATAATTTTAAAAACAACAAGAAATTAACAAAGAACTGATAGACTTTGCTCTCCCAGTAACATAAACAAAACGAAACACGTCATAAGAAAATTGTAACAACATAATTTGTCTTTGTATTTTCTTTATATGCCTCTGTACAGAGACTAGTACAATAATGAAATTTAGAGGACTTATTCGCTGTGAAGTTTAGTACAGTTCAGTTCAAAGTAATGGTCCTAAAATTAAAATGAAATATTTACTAAAGTAAAATTAAAGGATTATAATGAATTTATAATTCAGAATAAAAGTATAATTGTCAAAACAATACAGAAAATGCAACAACATATCGTCTCAATGAACTCAAAATTGAACGATACCTCTGAACAAAAGTAATATATTCCAAAACAAATTACTTTTTTTATCATTTCACTTTAAATATTTGTAGTAAATTGCCAATTAATACGTACGAACAACAGTGAACAAAAATCCCCAAAAGTTATACAAAATATTATAATTAATTACATCAGAAAATTTCCCAAGTGATATTTCTAAATAAAAGCAAAATATATTAAAATCAGTAAAACCTTCTTAAATTAAAGTTGCATTTGGAGTTCCAGTTCGTGTGCTGGCTACACAAATACACCCAGCATATTCTCCCCATGCCCGGATGCCCCGGATTGTGCTTAGTTGTCTGGACATCAGACTATGCGCCAAAAGGTTGCAGGTGGGCGCATCGAGCCGTTTGAGTTAGATCCTGTATCGGCCAGTGCCTTGACCATTTCTCGATCTCCCCCGTTGGGATGCCGGGGGTTTCAGTATAAATAGTATCCCCACTTTCTGGAAATTTAATGCTTTAAAGCAATAATCATGTAATGTAATTTCTCGATCTTGAAAAGCGCTATATAAAATTGATAAAATAAATAAATAAATAAACAGTGTAACTGTAACGTTAGAAGTGAGTTTAGATTTGAACTTGAGCATTATGATTCATTGCCTGCTTTCCAGAGAAATAAAATGTTGATTTCTGTGGGGTTTCATGATATTGTGGAATTAATTACATTACATTACATTATTATTGCCTTAGGTCCAGCGGACTCTTCCGAGCCAAATCAGGACCGGACAACCCCCGATCCGCATAAAAGATCTGCTGAAACAACCCTAGTGGTAAAACCGAAAGCTCTCCACCAGCCAGTCACTTTACAATAAAGACATCCCACGCAGGGGACGGCTGAGGCTTCACCCCAACTTATCGAACCCCAGTTTACAAAAACAAAATAGAATACAAACATCATTATAAATTATCAACAAAACACATACATATAAAATGCCTACATTGCTAAATAATAACATCATAGGAAGCCCTAGTGACCACCTGGCAGAAAGCTTCCAATATTCCCACGCTGATCCAACAGACCTCATACACAAATAAGGAGTCTTATCCCGGAAGAGTTTTCAAGAAAAAAGGTAGGAGACTGGGCTAGCGAAGAAGACGATAGTATAGCAGATTGATAGAACAGAGCAGGAATGAGAAAGAGCAAATGAGAAAGACAGCGACAGTGGGAATTTAAAGCACTAAATATCCAGAAAGTGGGGATACTATTTATTCTGAAACCCCCGCCACCCCAACGGGGGTGTGGAATTAATTGCAATGAGCTGTGTAACAGATTAACTAAGGAGGGAGCACAAATGACGCCAGGTTCTCTAGCTATATCTAATTTGAATATGTGCAATTATGAAAGGTATTCATTAATAGTCTTAGAAAATGCAGTTAAGCGAAGCCATGAGGGTTTTTGAGGACAGAGAAAGATGGAGTACGCTGGTTAAACGATCATCTGTGGTGCCCCAACGACTTCCGAGTTACGGGATAGAATGGGATAGGATTTACACAGATACTGATAAATACCTCCCGAAAGAATGTTTTGTGCACTAATTCGGCGCGTACAAAAAGATTTCACAGTAATATCTTTAGACTTAAGCACGACTGAAAAATCTTTTGGATAATAATAACTCCGACATTAGATAATCATTATGAATGCGCAAACTATGCACGAATCGACGTACCCGCACCATCCATTGAATTTCCATGAGCGACACACGTTTCAAACAAAACAAAAACACACATGCACGAATGTTTCAAAATCTTTATTACTTTGAAAACAAAGTTATTACAACAACATTTCTCACCGACAAGGAAAACGGTGACCACGCAACAATACAACATTTTCACTGAGCAATTATGAAATGGTGTAAATTGCTGTTGTTTCATTAACTGGACATGTTGTCATTGCACCACCGAATTGATCACTGCTTTCTAATCCTCTCTTTCCAAGAACACATTTGCACTGAAAAACAGTGACCATGTAACAATACAATATTCGCAGATCATCAAGTTTTCAGACGATGCCGCAGTAGTGGACACTTCCGACTCGGCCACAAGCTTTGAGAGGAGTGTGGTTGACTTCGTCACCTGGTGCGAAGGTAACCATCTGGAGCTCAATGTCGGCAAAACGAAAGAGATGTTGGTGGATTTTAGAAGGAATCGGACAGATGTGGCTGCACTTCACCTCAGAAATCAAACTGTAGAGAGAGTGGAACAATAAATATTAAATGTGTTGGTTGTTAGTACAGTTTAACTTTAATTTCATTATTGTATGGGACTGTGATATCTTGCTCGTAAACCTTTTTTGTAATGGCTCTCTGTGATAACTGTACCCTGGCTGAATTTGTGATTGGATGGAAACAGCCTCTACTGTGAGAATTTGTTTTACATTTTATTACATAATTTACTACATAAATTAATAGTGTGGGTGTGTATTTGTTTGTCCATATATAATCGTATCCTACATGTTGTAAAGATTTTAAACAAATATTACTTTATACTATGTTTAATTTTTACTTGCATTTTATTTTTCTTTTATTATTATTATTTTTTTATTTTAGTGATTAAATGCCTGTCATAATTCCTTGTAAGAGGTAATAAAGATTTGTTGAATTGAACTGAATTGAATATTTTCACTTAGCAATTATTAAGTGGCGTGTATTCCTGTTGTATTATTCACTGGACAGTTTTTCATTGCACCACCACCGAGTCGATCACTTTCTAATCTTCTGCACTGCTCTCTCTCTCTCTCTCTCTCTCTCTCTCTCTCTCTCTCTCTCTCTCTCTCTCTCTCTCTCTCTCTATCACAGCAGATTACACATTACATTACATTACATGATTATTGCTTTAGGTCCAGCGGACTCTTCAGAGCCAAATCAGGACCAAGCAGATTACACAAGATTGTGATACTTTTGATAATTTACACAGAGGTTCAGTTGATTCTATTATATAATAAGACGATCGCAAGATAGTGTTTTAAATGGTTTTGGAACATCTTTGTTAGACATGTGTACTGTTTTGAACTTGTGCATTATGAACGGTATGTGTCATGGCCACCTTAAAGGTTGTTATACATACGTAGTTGATTCTAGAAGCAGTGTCATTGATTATTTCTTAATGTCCAGTGATCTTTTTGCTATTGTTTATGATAAATGTACGTTAAATGTACTGGATCGCACCGAAACAAACCACATGCCTATTGTATGTTCTGTCTTATTTCCGCACGAAAATATTGTTAATCAAGAAAATGTTAATGTAGATGTATCTATTAATAAATTTGTTTGGAAACAAGAAAATGCTCAAAGGTTTAATGAAATTCTCACTACTGAAAATGTACGTCTGAGGCTGGAAAACGCAATAGAATTAATTGATATCGATATTGATATGGCACTGAATGTTTTTAATTATTGTTTAAGAGAGGCTGCAGCATGCATGAAGAAGCGAGTGTATGTGAACGGGTGTAGGAAAAAGCAAGATTGGTACGATGCAGAATGTAAGAATTTGAAGAAAAACGTTAGAAAAATGTTAAAAACTTTTCGGCGTACACTCTCTGCAGATGACCGATTTGCGTATTGTAAAACTAGACGGGAATACAAGAATATGTTGTTATGTAAACAAAAGAAACATAATACAACAGTGATTAATAATTTAATAGCAACTATTAACAGTCAACGGGATTTTTGGGACGCTGTACATAATAACTTACCTAAACAAAATTGTGTACGTTATCAAATTACAGTAGAAAAATGGTTTGAACACTGTAAACGATTGTTAGAAAATGATGATGTACAAGTTGGTTTTGTAGATGAAAATCAGGGTGTGTTTGATGATGAGAATATTGATGCTGCGTTAAATCGCCCAATTAGTGTAGAAGAGGTATTGCTTGCTCTGCGTTAAGTTAAAAGTGTAAAAAAGCTGCAGGTCCTGACGGAATGATTGGCGAAATTTTGAAAAATGCTTCTGTATTTGTTGCACCATTCTTTGGACGCTTTTTTAATGTACTTTTTGATAATGGCATTTATCCTGTGAACTGGACGGAATCGGTTATTTTGCCTCTGTATAAAAAAGGTGACGTAAACCCACCTGGGAATTATCGTGGCATATGTATAAGTGACGCTAGCAGTAAAGTTTCTGGTACAATAATTAATAGACGTCTACATGCCTGGGTAGAAGAAAATAACATAACGGGTGAATATCAAGCGGGTGGTAAAAAAGGTTACTCAACTATCGATCACCTATATATACTACTCAAAATAATTGAAGGGCCACTCTCATATTTCATTTAGTTTATTTTTTGCTGCTATCAATAATATCGCTTATATTGCTTATTTCAAAACTTATCCTGTACAGTAACATTCAATCCAAGTGGCCCTTGTATTATTTTGAGTAGTATACATAGCTTGCATGTGTGCAGAAACAGTTCAAGTTGAATCGTAAACTATATGTGGCCTTTATCGATTTTGAAAAATGTTTCGACACTATTAATAGAAATTTACTATGGCCGGTGCTATTGAAGAATGGTATCAAGGGAAAACTGTGTGAGGAGCATGTATGCGAGTGTAAAAGCACGTGTCAGATGTGGTGCCAGACTTACAGATTATGTAAATTGTACTTTGGGGGTGAAACAGGGGGATATTTGCAGTCCTGTATTATTTTCTTTATTTATCAATGAATTGGCACTAGAGGCTATTAGGAATGGTAGACATGGTGTTACATGGTCTCTTGATGCTTTTGAATTATTCATACTTTTGTTAGCAGATAATGTGACTCTTTTATCTGATACTGTTATTGGATTACAAACTCAGCTAAATAATTTATGTAGAACGGCCAGATCACTTTGTTTGAAGGTTAATTTGGACAAAAGTAACATTATTGTTTTCAGAAAAGGAGGATATTTGGGTGTGCGAGAGAGATGGGTGTATGATGGAATTGTAATGCCAGTTGTGAATGCATACAAGTACTTGGGTATTTATTTTTCTACTAGGTTGAGTTTTGTTGCTGCATGTAGGGACATTGCTAGTAAAGCTAAGAAAGCATTGTTATGTATTATTCAAAGGCTTCATATGTATAACTGTTCATCGTTTGATATTTATATGAACCGTTCTGATGCCCAAGTGCATCCAATTATGCAGTATGGCTCGGAAATACGGGGTTTAGATAAAGCTGAACAACATTGTAAAAATGTACATTTATATGCGTTGAAAAAACTTTTGTCTGTAGATTTACGAATGCCAAATGATCTTGTATATAACGAATTAAACAGGCATCCAATTACTATTAACTCTATTATAAATTGCATTCGATATTGGTTTAAGTTGTTAGAAATGGAGGATAATAGATTGCCGAAAAAAAGCGTATGTAATGTTACGTAATTTGGATGATAGAGGTAAATCTACATGGGTGATAATGTACGCTTGTGTTTGTATCAGTATGGTTTTAGTTTTGTGTGGCTGAATCAAGGTGTGGGAGAAGTGAAAGACTTTTTGCGTGTTCTTAAACAGCGGATGATTGATTGTAGGTGGCAAAACTGGGATGAACATGTAAATAACTGAGCGTTTTTGTATGTATAGGACATTTTGTGATTCTTTGCACAGTATTCCTCTGTATCTGAAACTAGACATAGATAAACATTTAAAATTTATTATGACAGAGTTTCGCTTTGGTGTGTCAGATTTAGCAGTTCATCATTTTAGATATAAACAGCACACACCAATTGACCTTATATGTCCTGTGTGCAAAAAATGTGAAGAAAATAAATTACACTTTATGTTTTGCTGTCCATTGTATAAAGATTTAAGAAAAATGTTTATCGCTGCTAAATTATATAAAAACCCTTGTCTTTTTCATCTATATATTTGATTATCATAAAAAATAATAGGACAGTAAGAAATTTATGTGTTTTTGTATCAAGCGTTTAAACAGCGTGAAATTTTCCTTTCATGATGAAATATTTTCTTTAACTTGTATGATTTCATTTATTGTCAATAAACAGCGGACCCCCTTGTTAGGGGCACAGGCCTAAACAATAAATTGACATGTCTTTGGCATATCCAAATGTAAATGTCTGTCTGTCTGTCTGTCTCTCTCTCTCTCTCACACACACACACACACGCCTGAAGAGATAGGATTTATTGCATTCCCATCTCTTCAGACACGACATCTTTATCACTTGTGTAAACTCAAGTCCCATCTCTTCAGGCACGACATCTTTATCACTTGTGTAAACTCAAGTCCCATCTCTTCAGGCGCGACATCTTTATCACTTGTGTAAACTCAAGTCCCATCTCTTCAGGCGCAACATCATTATCACTTGTGTAAACTCAAGTCCCATCTCTTCAGGTGCGACATCTTTATCACTTGTGTAAACTCAAGTCCCATCTCTTCAGGCGCAACATCATTATCACTTGTGTAAACTCAAGTCCCATCTCTTCAGGAGCGACATCATTATCACTTGTGTAAACTCAAGTCCCATCTCTTCAGGAGCGACATCATTATCACTTGTGTAAACTCAAGTCCCATCTCTTCAGGAGCGACATCATTATCACTTGTGTAAACTCAAGTCCCATCTCTTCAGGTGCGACATCTTTATCACTTGTGTAAACTCAAGTCCCATCTCTTCAGGCACTACATCTTTATCACTTGTGTAAACTCAAGTCCCATCTCTTCAGGCACGACATCATTATCACTTGTGTAAACTCAAGTCCCATCTCTTCAGGTGCGACATCTTTATCACTTGTGTAAACTCAAGTCCCATCTCTTCAGGCACGACATCTTTATCACTTGTGTAAACTTTAGTCCCATCTCTTCAGGTGCGACATCATTATCACTTGTGTTAACTTCATATCCCATCTCTTCATGGCAACATCTTTATTACTTGTGTAAACTCAAGTCCCATCTCTTCAGGCGCGACATCATTATCACTTGTGTTAACTTCATATCCCATCTCTTCATGGCGACATCTTTATTACTTGTGTAAACTCAAGTCCCATCTCTTCAGGCGCGACATCTTTATCACTTGTGTAAACTCAAGTCCCATCTCTTCAGGCACGACATCTTTATCACTTGTGTAAACTTCAAGTCCCATCTCTTCAGGCGCGACATCTTTATCACTTGTGTAAACTCAAGTCCCATCTCTTCAGGTGTGACATCATTATCACTTGTGTAAACTCAAGTCCCATCTCTTCAGGCATGACATCTTTATCACTTGTGTAAACTCAAGTCCCATCTCTTCAGGTGCGACTTCATTATCACTTGTGTAAACTCAAGTCCCATCTCTTCCGCTGGACCTAAAGCAACAATTATGTAATGTAATGTAACTTTTCCGAGCCAAATCAGGACCGGACAACCCCTGATCCGCATAAAAGATCCGCTGAAACAACCCTAGTGGTAAAACTGAAAGCTCTCCACCAGCCAGTCACTTTACAAAAAAGACATCCCACGCAGGGGACGCTGAAGCTATACCCTAATTTATCGAACCACCGTTTACAAAAACAAAATAGAATACAAACATCATTATAAATTATCAACAAAACACATACATATAAAATGCCTACATTGCTAAATAATAACATCATAGGACGCCCTAGTGACCACCTGGCAGAAAGCGTCCAATATTCCCAAGCTGATCCAACAGACCTCACACACAAATAAGGAGTCTTGTCCCGGAAGAGTTTTCAAAAAAAAAGATAGGTGACTGGTCTAGCGAAGAAGAAGACAGTATAGCAAATTGATAGAACACAGCAGGAATGAGAAAGAGCAAAATGAGAAAGTCAGCGACAGTGGGAATTTAAAGCACTAAATTTCCAGAAAGTGGGGATACTATTTATATTGAAACACCCGGCACCCCCACGAGGGGATCGGTTAAGATTGCAAAATGCTAATATTTTGAAAATGTTTGTGGAGGCTTCATGAAGCTTCACTCCCAATTGTTTGTCAACATAAGAATACAGCCTATATATTATGCTCACATTATAAATGCATAATGTAAATACCAACATGATTAATGAACACTACAATAGCTTAGTTTTAAGATGTGATTATATGACGTTAAATTGACCAGAGCATAATTAATACTAATTTAACAATAAGCTATCGTTCAACCCGTGGGCTTATTTCCCAGGGTTTGGTACGAACTATATTCACATATGAGCTTAACAATTCATATAACATAATATTATTGCGGGCGGGGAACTATTTATACTAAAAAAAAAATCCCGGTATCCCCACGGGGGGAGAAAGGGAGGGAAGGGGTAGCCTGAATGGCCAAAGAATGGCCCAATATGTTTGTGTCGCATATAGTATACTATAAGAAATGTATATATAAATATAGTTTTTAAAAAATCACAAATATTCTTTACTGTGGATATTACGCAATGAAACTTTACAAATACAATACAATTAAGCCCATGTTGAAGTAATAATATGACGTAGGCCTAATAATGAAACAATAAACATATTGAGTATCCACGTTTGTAGATATAGTGTCTTGCGGATCGCTGATCCTCATAGTACACATACAGGTCACATGTTCACAAAAAAGTAAAGACGGGCACACTTAATTCGTGGTTTGATGTTAACAAATTGCAAAATCGCTTAAACTTTTTAGGCCAAATTTCTGTTTACATTCAAGCGATACATACCTATCAACTTTCTACAAAACCAAAATCGACCACTGAGAGTAATAAAACAACTGCAGCTTACAACTTTTATAATAAAAGGTGACTGTTAGAAACAACTAGAAATAAAATGGAAAATCAGATTGAAATCTATCACAAATTCTCGATAAACGAAATAAAAACAACTAATAAGTCTATCATTATTTTTAAAAGTTATCAGTAGTTGTATATCCACCTCTGTTTCGCATTTCCATTAAATATTGCCTGCATAAAGCGAATACGCATGTAGAATGACGGCCACAAATAACACCTCATACACTAACAATAAAATGCACCTCCTAGGCTAACTATACAGTTTTGCAGACTTCTAGGACTGCTGTTTGTGTCTTGCAATGTTTTAGTCATTTGGCTGACTCATTTCGTCACAATCTTTAAAAGAAATAGGTTTTACAGTGCATTACCACCTATAAAGGAAAATCATGAGCAAAATTCACAACACTGTTTTCAACAATATTCGTGGTTTAAACGTTTAGATGCAATAGTTTCTTAGTCTGAAACCACCATTTAGACTCAAACAGGAGGCGGGGTTTACGAGTCTTGTTTGTAGGGAGGAGAGGGGTAACCAGTTCATCTTCTAACCTGACACAGGGGGAGGGGTTTCAGAGCCTTGAGACGACGGAGGGGCAGGGTTATTGGGTAAGGGTGGTAAGGGTAATAAGGGAGGTAAGGCAGCAACAGGAAGGCCCGATGTCAAGGGACCAGAGAGAGGAGCTGGATTGTCAGAAACCACAGCGAACATGGGTGGGGCAGGGCCTCGGATATGGGCCGGACATGGGACTGACACATGCGCCACTTGTAAAGGGGCGGGAACAGAAGGCGGCACAACATGCAAAGGTACAGAGGTGTGGGCTGTGCTAGTTGGAGGTGCCAGGGACATAGGGGGCAGGCGACCTGTGGAGGGCGGGTGAGACAGCATCATGGCTTCAGAATAAGTGGGAGGCGGGGGGACGGCACCGTAAACATTCCCTCCGTAAAATCCATACGGCCCTCCTCCTAAGCCTTGTCCGTGACGAGTGGCGGAGTAAGCCGGCGGAGCTTCCCCGCAGGGGGAGAAAGCCATGTTGGCCACGCCTCCCCCACTGTAAAGAGGCGGCGCTGAGGGATAGGTGGACGGGGTCACCATAAAGACGGCGTTGTTATTTTGATAGATAGTCGGCGTATGGGGCGGGACTTGCGAAGTGGGCGGGGCGTGTGGTGGGTAGGTATATTGTGGCGGCTGACGATTGGCGTAGGCTGCACGGCTGTAGTAGTATTTGCACAGGGCGCAGAACAGGAAGAGGAGGATGAAGCCGGCAGTCAGGCCGCCGATCAGCGCCGCCGAGTTGATGTGCTGCGTCCAGTAACTGGCGCTGCTGTCGTCCGTGTCTGTTGTCGTGGACACACTATAGGTCGTGAACGCTGCAATCAGTCAATAAAACAACGGTACGTTAAGAAATTTAATTGTTTAAATGAAAAGGTTAGTCAGGTAATATAATTGTATTTAGATAGTTATTCATTGCTTACAGGGTCCAGCGGGCTGCAAAATGCTGAATCAGGACCACACAATCAAGATCACAACTTGGCTGAAAGAGGACACCCCTGATCCGCATAAAAGATCCGCTGAAACAACCCCAGTGGCAATACTGAAGGCACTCCATCAGTCGGTCACTTTACAATAAAGGCATCCCACGCAGGGGACGCGAACCCCCGTTGACAAAAACAAAATAGAATACAAACATCATTATAAAATATCAACAAAACACATACATATAAAATGCCTACATTGCTAAATAATAATATCATAGGAAGAAGCCCTAGTGACCATTTCGCAGAAAGGGTCCAATATTCCCAAGCTGATACAACAGACATCACACACAAATGAGGAGTATTGTCCCGGAAGAGTTTTCAAGAAAAAAGGTAAGTTACTGTTCAAGCGAAGAGGAAGATAGTACAGTAGATTGATAGAACAGAGTACGACTGAGAAAGAACAAATGAGAAAGACAGCGACAGTGGGAATTTAAAGCACTAAATTTCCAGAAAGTGGGGATAATATTTATACTGAAACCCCAGTCATCCCCACAAGGGGAAATATAATAAATTGTATGTGCCGAACCGAAAACCTTTTACGACATGTATCACTGACTACTTCTACTACCACCACTGCTGCTGCAACAATTATTATTACTCGTTCTACCCAAATCTACGCAACAGAGTATTTGGTCACTAACACCACTCACATTTACTCATTTGGATGAAATCATAATAAACCGAGCTTGTGCACGCAAGCATTCCATCGCCCGGACTTTAAAAGATCACGACACTCATGTCGTAGACGGGTGAGTGCCAGTTACACCCTGCAATCATTGTAGTTATCTTCCCTCTCCCACCCATACAAGCGCCTGTGCTCTCACCCTACCCCTGGTCAGCCGGGATTGTGGTCAGCTATTTGGGTCGTTGGGCGATGCGCCTAAGGCACGAGTTAGATCCTGTATCGCGCTATAGGAGAACAATAAATACGTCAATGATCAGCCTCCCAAGACGTGTAGCTGCAGCAAATTTGCGCACAGGGATAATACGTCTCAGACCACTGAGCCACACCAACACCCACCACTAATACTATTAACACGACTCTTACTGCTATTATGCTGCTACAACTTCTTCTCACCATCTTCCGGCTATGACTGTGAAACAGAGATGGGGCTAATAAGTATTACTCAACGCTAGTATTACTTAACCTAACGCCCAAACGGTAGAGGTGACTCACTATATTCCTACTAATCCCGTTGCTAGTTTGCACTACAGTGGGTGTGTAGCATTACTACAGTGTGTGCACAAGCACTACTAATCGTATTGCTCCAATGCTCAGTGGCACACTTACGCCAAATGGTTGTGGTGCTGAAGGGCACTTGCGACCTTCGCACTGCGGTGAACTCGAGGTGAAAACCTTGCTTGCTGATGCTGCTGTCAGACTTGAATGTGATCACCACGTTGGTGCCGCTGCTGTAGAAGTCCTGCTGGTGGTCGTCACAAAATGGCGTGCCCGACAACGGTGCGTAGCTTGTAGTATCTAAACAAGTATACGATCAAGGTTACAGGTGACGGCCATACAATATATCTTAGACAATTAAAATACAGGGTAGAAAAAAGAAACTCCCTATTTAAAACTGCATATAGTTCGTAAACACTAAGGCGACATGGGGAAGTGAAATATTGTATAAAGTGTCATTGCAGAAAATGTCCTCCAGTTTTTGTTTTAACAAGTTATTACAGGAAATTCGGGGTGTCTTGATTTCCGTGAAGAGAGAGAGAAAAAAAGCGTCATTGCTTTCTAAATTTAAAAAAAACACACAGCATGCCAGCCTGGACTAATTAGGAGTATCTACCTCACAAAAATAACAAATAAATAAATACAAATAAATTCACTCACAACCGTCGTGGATGGTGACGCCGTCGAATCGACAGCCCTCGGATTCCTCCATTTCAATCAAGTTAATGTGCACGTGCACCACGTAACCTGCGTCCGCTGTGATCCGCCACTCACAGTCAGAATTACTGCATCACGCAATACACACAACATTAGCAGATTAGCCTACGTAACCTATCGGACAATTGTTTACACACTATTTATAACGACAAAACATACGAAGACTGTTCCTAACTAGATTATTTATGAGACATGACAAAACAGACTAAACCATAACAGTCTATATACCACTGTGTGGCTGTTCCAGGTACAGTGAATTATCGCAGGGACAATTTACAACTGATTACATTTACAATTACATAACATACCCCACTCCCTCCCCACACACTCATACGCACGTAACTTACTTGGGGTAGTCATCTGGGTACTGGGGAGAAAAGATGTCGGAGTAGTACGGTGCTACGGCTTGCAGACGAAGAGGTCTAATGTAATCAGTGCGACACTGTGCGTCACTGCCTGCAAACGTCAAAGAACATAATACAGTGATCATTTTCACAGGATGATACAGACCTATAATAAAACTAAATACACTGGATGTGCGCTTTTCTCACATCACCAAGCAGGCTCAAAGGGCGGCGATCTGTACCAACATAAACGCTCCCATGTCTCATCCACTCACTCACGCACGCACGCACAAACACACATCTATCACTCAGACATTTGGTGTAAAGGCATGGAGATCTCGCTTGCAGTTTAAAGGCGATAGCTATTAAATCATAATGGGGAGCAGACGGGGTAGGAGTTAGTAAGGGGCGGAAGAACCCGAAGTGAATGACTACCCAGAAAACCCCCAGTGACCTGAAACTCTCATAATTGCGGGTCAGACCAGTGAACAAGGTCATGTTCCTATGAAGTTTAATCAAAATTGGTTAAGTATAGTTCTTGAGATTGGGCGTTCAACGGAACGACCGACAAGCTGACCAAAAGACCGACCGACTGGCTTTTGGCTCGTTCCAATTCCCTACTATGTCAAAGTATTTCCTGATAAGTCTGCAAATTAAAGATAGGGTCCGAGGAAACGGCATTGTCACCACAATAAAACATGACCAAAGGGTGTGTTGATCTGACAAAAATCAAACCCATCAATGAGTGTCTATGTAGACAGCAAGACAAAATCCCTCGCCACACCACCCAACATTTTAATGATTATCTTATGTGTGAGGCGTCATCTTCTTCCGTTGCCAGTGACAACACAGCTGCAAAGTAAACTCAGAAATCCATGAATATTGACCATACTAGTTTTCATGCTTCTGCTGCTGCTGCTATTGATGTTTCTGCTGCTGCTGCTTTTCTTGCCAATATCTACATTACAGTCCATCCAGAGAACAAACCGTTAAGGAAGCTTTTGTTTGCAGTGTACGGTATACGACGCAGGCTATATGCTATCTGGCGATAGATGTTTCCAAGGCTTTAAACGTCTTCTGGTAGATTTCTGAAATTGTAATCCTGATACTGCAGTAAAATTTGTAGGATACAATATTAGGTCTTTGTTATTATCTGCCAGCTACGATCGCTGGCTGTCGAAACGTCAAGTAAGACAAACCAGGAAGCCAAATGAAGACGATGCAAATGATCATTTGGAGAAACACAGATATTGCAGTCACGCAGACGGACAGTCACTTGAAAATACTTTTTTGTGCTAAAACCCTACCCGAAACAGATACGAAATTTAGCGTACAAACAGTACAAGTACAACAACAATATTGTTAACATAGCAAAGAAATATCTTAGAACACCAGAACCGATAGAGAAAAAAAAACTACTTCAAAACTAAAACAAAAACATAATCATGCTTCACAGAAAGAGAGAGGGAGAGAGAGACAGACAGAGAGAGAGAGAGAGAGAGAGAGAGAGAGAGAGAGAGAGAGAGAGAGAGGGAGAGAAGGAAAAGATAGAGAGAGGGGGAGAGGGACAGAAAGAGAGAGAGAGAGCGAGAGACAGACAGACAGAGAGAGAAAGAGAGAGAACAAAAGCTCGTGATAATAAATGGCAAAGGAGTAAATATAGCTACATATAAACACCCTATACCTCATTCCAAGTACAACGAAGGATAACACTAACAACAATTTAGGTTGTGTAATTACAAATAGTGTATTTTCCGAGGCCTCCATTGTCACCATAATTAATCATGGTCACATGCTGTATTGATATTACAACTGTGGTAGCGACCATCCCATAATATTAATCTGCAGTGAAATGATGACAAAATAAAGTAAGACCATATCAGTCCAAAAATGACATCTTAAAATTTCTCGTAAAGGACAAACGAAATCTGATTTTGTCGCAAAAAACGGGATCATTACATTTTCATAGAGATTTATACAATCTCATACATTCTTCTTTAGTATAAATTTTAAAAGTCAATCGCCTTTCGTTTGCCAAACCCATAGGTGAAAGGCAAGTAAGTCGATTATCTTAAAGCGACACAATTCGAAGGCTTTGTTTACTTTTGGCGAAAATGAGTTGTGCCTAAAATCCGCACTGTTTTTACATATAACAATTATAAAGTGGCCTTTTGTTGCTCAAACTAAACCGCAAAAGTTTTATTTTTTTTAAATTCCTGTTCTGACAGATTGGAGTGCTTTTCCATGTTCTACGGTACACCAATGCGCTCTACGATCAACTAGATGATGCTTTTGGCGCTAGCAAAGTAGCTATAACGGTTAACAGGCAGACACACTACGAAATATATTGATTTTAAAATAATTATACTCTGGAAAGAGATGGTTTTTGTTGCAAGCTAATTTTTTTTCCAATGGGACAACATTAAACGGATGATTACCAAAAACATTTGATAATTTACAGAGAAATGTGCTTTTTGATATAAATTATTAAGCAGTCGTATCTCAGGTAAAGTGTTAACGGTAATAATCTGCCAAAAAAAGTAAGTCTTGTGTCAGGACTCAGAATGGGGTGTCTGCTTTTTAAAAATATAGTTCTGGAGCGAGACAAGGAGTGAATTTATCACCGGTGTAATTTTGTCTGTTTTTGAATGATCTAAAATCAGTCTTGGCCCAAAATGTCAATGGTTTACTTTTGCCGCAAAACGTACCCCCCAAATGTCAACTTTTCTGATACTGAGCAGTACTTCCATTTGTTTTTGTTATTGTATGCGGATGATACTTTCATTCTGTCTGAAACAACAGAAGATATGCAGCAGGCCTTGGATGCTTTGAATTTATACTGTAATAAATTTGGTCTTTGCATAAATATTGCAATAACAACAGTTACGGTATTTTCCCGGGGTAAAATTAGACGACTGCCAATTTTTAAATTTAAAGGAGACGTAATTGAGATTGTTTGGTAATACATATATTTAAGTATTCTTTTTAATTATAATAAATTTGATGAACAACGAAAGCCCATAGTTTGTCAGCTGAAAGAGCAGTGTATGCACTTCTAAAGAAGTATGGGCGTATGGTGGTTTGGAAATATGTGATAAATTAAAATTGAGATTCTTGAAAATGACTTTACATGTAAAGCCCAGTACATCAACTTGTATGGTACTTGGCAATATGGGTTGTTTTCCAGTTCCTATTGATGCAAAATGTAGACTACTTTGCTTTTGGTATAAGTTATGAATAGACTGTAATAATAACTCTGCTAAAATATCTGCACTTCTGTTTCGACTTTGCTTCTTGATTATGTCCTGGTTGACTGCCGTACCTTCTCGAGGAATCTTGGTTTGTCCTTCATATGGACTAACGGCTGTAAATATTCTCTGCCTTATTTTTAAAAAAAAAGTTAAAAAAAAGCTCGTTAAGCAACGCTTGAAAGAACAGTTTCTATAATCCTGGCAGCAAAGTGTTAATGAAAATAGCATCTGTATTACATATATGATTTTTAAAGATTAGTTTTGTTTCGAAAACTATCTACTTTATTTGTCACCTTTTCTTTGGAGAATTTTTTTGAAATTCAGGCTTAGCTGTCACAAATTACCCATTCAATCACAAAGATACATTAATATACCAAGAGATGAACGGTTGTGCACTGTATGTGATCTGGATGAAATTGGTGACGAATTTCACTATTTATTTTCATGCAAAAATGCTGTGCATGTACAGAACAGAACTCCCCTTCTACCAAAATAATTCTGGAATCATCAGAACGTTTTTAAATTTCATCAGTTGATGAATACTAAATCAAAGAACAGATTGTTGAATTTATGCCGATTTATTGGAGTTGTATCGTCATTCATTATATTAAATGTGCTGCTTTATGCATCTCCTAATCGTCTGATCTATACCTATGATTCAGATGGAGTTGCATGCTTGCGTTATTTTTTAATTTATTACTTATTGCATCATCATGATAAGCCATCAGGGTTGCTGAGGACAGAGAAAGATGGAATACGCTGGTTAAACGATCACCTGTGGTGCCCCCACGACCTCCGAGTTAAGGAGTAGGATAGGACTTATTGTATGATATTGTATTGTGTGACTTTTTTCCCATCTTATCTAGCACTGAGCTACGATAGCCCAATAGTCAACAACCAAGAAGAGGAGACCCCTTAACCACTCCTCAACGAATCAGCTAAGTGCAAGAAGAAACACACTAACACTGATCTAGAAGGACTGTGCGGTAGTCCACTCTCCTGAGAACAAACATTAGGCCAACCAGAACAAATAGCCCAATGATGAGACAGTAGCAAATATCAAGAACAGTAGCAGCATAGACCCATCAAGGAACGAACTATTCGAGGTAAGGAGGTAAATTTGGACAATTAAGTTAATAGAGTGTTTAGAGAATTATGTATAGAGTAGAGTAAATAAATGTGTGATATTTACTGTTAACAAGTGGCTGGACTACCTATGTTTCATAGCCGTGCGAGAGCTAGAGTGTCAGTGAATCTTTTACCATTTTCTCCCTATCTCTATAACCCTATCCGCACACAGACCGAGTTAAACATATAAATGTATTAAGATTAGCCACAGGGTGATTAAACTAGCCGATCCCCGCAAACAAAGACGTAATAGCATTCCATTGTGCAGAGCCCAGTAACAATAGACCCACCGTCACAGCAGGGATGGAACCCGCAATCTTCAGAACTGGAAACTAGGTATATAACCAACTGTACTTAAGGTCACCCCAGTATGTGATAGCAATGATTGTAGTAATGAAATGATTTGTACTACGATATCCATCGTTGCACACAGATACAGGTCTACATTTTGTTCAACTATTGACGCCGCTCTTCATGCTTTGTCCGAGCAATGATTATTTCCTGTGCAGAGTGCACGAGTCAGCTTTAGGCCAGCCTGCAGTATTGATTAATATTAAAGGTAGCGACCGTAACACGGCCTTTTCCATGTTGACTCAGTATTCAATTTTGGCCTTTTATAGATTTATTATACAGCAGGCTAGGGACTGTCGAGTGAAGTTGTAAATTATATTCACGTGACGTTTAGAGCTATTTATGACTAGTTATGAACTTTATAGGTCCAGTAATGGACATATCGCGTACACATGCGTGCGCGCGTGCGTGCGTGTGTGTGTGCGTCCGTGTATGTGGTGTGGTGTAAGCCTATGTGTGTGCGTGTATATGTGTGGGTGTTGCTTTGCAGATTACTACACTCAGCAATTAATAAATATAACAACAAGCTTCTTCAGTTTATTGGCAACACTTTAGGTACCATATTCGAATGTACCTTTCGGGAAGAACCACAACACTTGTTTTTAATAATAAAAGCCTACACCCACTCATACAGCCACTGAACCATTTGTACATCTATCCAACCGTCCATCCCATCCATTTATTCATGCATTACCAATTAAATACCCTTGGGTATAGTTCATCTTCTTATCGTTTATTGCGTTTGTGTTGACTATTATTTTGTACATCAGTTTTATCTTTTTAGGGTGCTGGAGGATTGACCTTAGTGTATATTGACTTGACAATACAGATTGATTTTATCCTTGTTGTATTGTAAATAAATTTTATTCTTTGCTTAGCGCGACAATATATAGGCTATTGGTGGCCCATCCTCAGTCAATGATCGACGTATTGTCTATGCATAATGTAATCAAATAGCCAATGGCGTTGCCTAGTCTCCACACTGGCGCTGTCGAGCTATACATATTAATTGCATTGCCGGTGTCGTATTAAAAACTTTCACTCGAGAAACAAACTATGGGCTAGATTATTTCCCATGAATTTAAACATGTTATTCCCCTTAATTAGTTCATTATTCAGTTCTTACAGGGTCCAGCGGACTGCAACGAGCCGAATCAGGACCACACAATCAAGACCATCTCTTGGCTGAAAGAGGACTCACCCCTGATTCGAATAAAAGATCTGCCGAAACAACCCTAGTGGTAAGACTGAAGGCACTCCACTAGCCGGTAACTTTATAATAAAGGCATCCCACGCAGGGGACGCTAACTCAAATTTATCGAACCCCCGTTTACAAAAACAAAATAGAATACAAACATCATTATACATATACAATGCCTACATTGCCAAATAATAATATCATAGGAAACCCCAGTGATCATTTGGCAGAAAGCGTCCAATATTCTCAAGCTGATCCAACAGACCTCGCACACAAATAAGGAGTTTTGTCCCGGAAGAGTTTTCAAGAAAAAAGGTAGGCGATTGGTCTAGTGAAGAAGATAGTAGTACTATAGTAGATTGATAGAACAGAATAGGAATGAGAAAGAACAAAGGAGAAAGCGACAGTGGGAATTTCAAGCACTAAATTTCCAGAAGGTGTGAATACTATTTTTACAGAAACCCCCGGCGCCCCCACGGGGGGATTCCCCTTACTTACGTGAAAATTGAAAAACACTGTTCATTGTGACACCACTGGTGAAAAACATTCGTCGACTCTACATAATTTACATAATTATATACAAATTCAGCCGGTATGGCATTTTTATCGTAATTAATATATATTGCATTTTTAATCAAAAATAATAGTCCTCCTGAAAATCCTAAATATTCATTGCTGCGGCGTGAAATTTCGTCGCGGGCCATGGGTCAGTATTTTTACTCGTAACATAATCAATATGCCTCGTTTTTCTCGGTAACATTGGTACCGATGGCCGCCGCGTGAACATTTCTTATATATAATTAAGGTCGCCGCGCCTCTTTATATATCCTATCACCATGCGGAGCAATTCGACACCAGTTGGTTAATTACCGTGACAGGCTTTCTCCACCCTGGAGAATGTAGCCTACACAATGCATGAACACGCTGAGCACGATGCAAACAGATGTGCACCGTACTGACCAGACTACGAGCACTGACATCTTCCATCCACTCAAACAACTGCAGCCTATGGTCCAGCTGCGGCTAATAGTATTTCTTAAATTCTTTCTTTCCTCTGGATTGGGAAAGCGATTACGTTTTATATACTAGTCCGGAAAACATAGTGTGCGTATTCTTTGAAACCCAGAGTTATGGCGTACGTTACTAATAATGTTACACGCTCCAATGACACTACAAATTTAATGGAGGTCTGCCAATGACCGTTACATGGTTTGGAAACTGCTACGACGGTGTGCATTGCAGACACCGCCAAACTATGCAGCTAATACAATGCAATACAATATAACACTATTGCACCACAAATAGTAGACTTCCACACACGTTATTGTCCAACTTCATATGAAATAAAGACCAATTTTAAAAAAAAATTTAAACATAGCAGATACTCTCACCACCACTCAGCCTGGTGTGCATCCATGACATTTGCTCAATTACAATTTTTATAAGTTTTCTGCCTTTTATCTCACAACTGATTGCATCGATTTTTATATATTGTATTTTTTTGTAAATTATTTTATTTTATTTTATTAATTTTTTTGCTTGTAAATAGTTCTGACAGACTAGTTGTTTCTTTGGGATAAAACCGAGTATCATGCAATGGGTCCCAACAGGAAGTTCTCTCCAAGATCGCACAAATAACTGCGGCCAGGACAAGGCTGAAGCCCATTTAAAAAGACTGGATCATCAGTCTACACTTCAAGGTAAGGCTGCAGCGTTCCCTAGTCATCTCCATCTTCCTATACACCTGCGAAACATGGACTCTCACAGCAGATCTACAACGAAGAATACAAAGCATGGAGATGAGGTGTTACAGAAGACTTCTGGGCATTTCCTGCATGCAAGCCTTGGCATACAGGCTTTTGGTGACTTCAATAATGTTATGCCTTATGTTGTACGATCTCATGGTTGCCCACAAAGCTGCATGCCAGACTCGGTCAAACGCATTTTTGACATCAACAAACAACTGATGTAGATGTTGTTGGTGCTGTAGGTATTTCTTGCAGATTATTCTGAGGTTGAAAATCTGCTCAATGGTACTTCGCCTTGTCCTGAATCCTGCTTGTTCTTCAGCTATGATTTGTTCAGCTTGGGTTTCAACTTGCTGAGTGTTATTTTCAGGAGGACTTTGCAGGGATGGCTGATGAGGCCACCCCTGAAAATTACCCTTTTTGGGATGAGTGATGATAAGTGACTGGGTCCATGGTTTAGGTTACTCTCCACTCTGCCAGATCTTGTTACAGATAATGGTGAGGGCATCAATCATCGATTCTCTTCCTGCTTGAAGCAATTCTGCGGGTATGTTGTCCACACCCGCTGACTTCCCCTTCTTCATCGTTTGCACTGCTGCCTCACATTCTTCTCGGAGAATTGGGAGGATTTCTTCTATTTTCTGGGGACATGCTAGAACCGTTTGGTGTGTGGTTTTTAATGTCAGAGCAGTACTCTGGTCATCTATCCAAGACTTCTTGTTCTGCTGTAAGGCACAAGCCAGACTTGCTTTGAATCGTTGAGGCCTTGGGTTGTTTAACATTTGTCAGCCGCTTCACAGTCTGGTAGGCCTTCTTGCTGTTGTTCTTGTTCAGATTGTTCTCTATTTCCAGGCATTAATCTTCTATCCAGTTTCTCCTTTGCTGTGCGCATGCCTTTTTGGATGTCACTGCTGACTTTTCTATAGACCTCAGCTCCATTTGATGTGATTATTTTCCTTTTAATCTCTCTTCTTTGATACACAGGTCCAACAATCCACGGTTTCTTCTTTGGGCGGTGCTTTCCAAGGATCTTAGTGGCGGCATCTGTCATTACTGAATTGAAGGTGGTTTGTTTGTTTGTAGATTATAGTCACACGACACTTTCGCATATAGGTGACTACTGGACCGATTTATACTGACACCAGCGGGCCAGTTGTTGGTAAAGGGGAAAATAATATGATCACACGTTGACCAATCCGGGATTCGAACCAGCGACCTTTCGGTTACTAGCAAGACGCTCTTACCAACTGAGCTACCCGGCCCCGTTTGAAGGTGGTAGTCTTGGCGTTGACATTTACTTCACCAGCTCCCAAAATGAGCAGTGGTGCAATTTTCCCTCATTGTGGCTTGGAATATTTCTGCCACCTCCGGGTCCTGCTGTTTGTCCAGGTCGAACTTCAGCATGGTTCATTTTGCTTTGTTTACTTTCTTCAAGTGGAGCCGGAAAGATATCACGAGATCGTGGTCACTTCCGATGTCTGCTCCTGGAAAAGTGTCTCTCTTGCCAATCTTGATGCTTGATCTGAAGCATTTCTTAACCATGATGCATTCAATCTGGGTAAGATGCTCCCGCTGGGACGGTGCCAGGTCCATCGTCCGGATTTTTTATGGGGACTAGGCGTGTTTGCCAGTATCAGACTGTTGTATCTGGCAAACTCCAAGAGTCTCAGACCTCTGTCATTTGTCTCGTTGTTGCAGTGGGGTCCCTGTGTGTCTCCCAAGTTGTGGTACGCATCTTGGCCAACCTTGGCATTGCAGTCGCCTTGAACTATGACAATGTCATTCTTCGGCACTTAGTCAATGACAGCCTGCAGATGTTCATAGAAATTCACGACTTCGCTGTCGTCATAGTCTGATGTTAGGGCATAGGCATCGATGGCGGTGATGTTGAAAGGGGCTGCTCTCAGACGGATGGTCATGAATCTACTGGAAAATTGGTGGCAACCCATGACAGTGGCCAGAATGTCTTTGTTGACCAAGAATCCAACGCCTTGTTCATTCCTGTCATCTCTCCCGCTGAAATAAAGCTTGTGGCCTTTGTCGGTCGTTGTTTCACCTAGGCCTTTCCAGCGCAGCTCGCTGATACTTAAAATGTTCCATCGATAGTGGTCTAGCTCGTGGGCCAGCTCTTCTAATTTTGCCTCCGCAGTTAGGGTCCTGACATTCCAGTTTCTTATGACAATGTTGTCTCTCGGGCGGATCTTGCTTAGTTGTCCATCAGTAACCCAACTATCACCTCCGTCCTGGTGGCCAACGGAAGGCTCTGTCCTTGGTGACCCGGGCGACGACCGATCCGGTTTGGAGTGAGCGTTTCTTTTCATCATACGGTCTTGGACAAGAAAGACGTGGCGGGGCCCAATCCTATCCAGGCTGTTGGCCACAGCCGAAATCCACGAATACAGTGTGACTCGCCTTGGCCCCGAGCACGTGGTCGTTGAACCTATAGTAACATGGCCCTGGCCGGTGACCTCTGTATAGAAGACTTTCGCCCAGTGATGCCATGCTGACATCACCCCTGTTAGTCGCCTCTTACGACAGCCATGGAAACGTTTGGTCTATTCTTTTCAGTGCCCGAACCCACAGAGCACCATATGTCCTAGTGTGTAAACCACGACATTTCTAGTAGTACAAGTAGGTCAACTACATAGATACACAACATTGCTGTATGTATTAATTCAGCCATCTAATCGTTCTTATACAACGCTTTTCCAGTTAAAGAGCTGCTCATGGCCCTGGCCGATTCAGAATTTATGCCCGATGCGCCCACTTGCAGCCTTTGGGAGCATCGACTGACGCCCAGACAACCGAGCACAATTCTGGGCGACCGGGACCTTTAGTGCATAGTGCTTACTGGGTGTATTTGTGTAGCCTGCAATCACACGTCTAGGACATCAACGTCAGGATCTTTAAAGTCCGTGCGAGCACAAACTTGTCGTCTGGGTGTCAGACTATGCACACAAATGTTGCAAGTGGGCGCCTCGGGCGGCTTAAGTTAGATCTTGTATCGGCCAGCGCCTTGAAGAGCTCTTGAGCTGTAAAGTCGCTATATAAGAACGATGAAATAATCATCATCATCATCATCATCATCATCATCATCATCATCATCATCATCATCATCATCATCATCATCATCATCATCATGTCTTTCCCATAATTTCCATTTATACTCACACACCACCTCCCAATCACCAACACTCACACCCAAGTAAACTCACAAATGTAACAACACAGATAAAAACGTCACGTTATAGAATGGTCGTTTCCGAGAAATACGATACGAATCATTCAGTTCCTGTAAAACCGTTCTAGTGTTTGGATTTTGTGACAGCAGCGCAGCCGTGAGGTGGCAAAATAGAGCAAGATTATTATTTTATGTTAACAACTTTTTTTTTTTAAATTCTCATGGAGAACTTTTAAGGTAACAAGTGTTCGACTAGTGTGAATTTTGAAAATACCGTATCATCATTTTGCCAGTTTGAGTTTCTGCGTACGTTGACAAAGCAAAACCATATGTGTGTGTGTGTGTGTGTGATGGGGGAGGGGGAGTAGGGTGTGTGTATGTGTGTAGGTGCGTGTGTGTGTGCGTGAGAGAGAGAGAGAATTAAAGAGAGATTTGTACACAGGCCCAAAAGCCAGAGAATGGAAAAAAAACGCATAGTCAGCGTTAATCAATTTGACAGTCAGGCGTCCTTAATATGAGAGAGTATGCCAAGCAAGTCATCGAATCACTGACAAAACCGGAGGCACAAAAGATGAAGTATCTGGAATATACCATTTTGCACTTGCAGTATATGAGAGTGTGTGTGTGTGTGTGTGTGTGCGTGTGTGTGTGTGTGTGCGCGCGCGCGCGCGCGTGTGTGTGGAGAGATGGAGAGAGAGAGAGAAAGAGAGAGAACTCGCCTCCGTGCCTACAGCAAGATACAAAGGGGTAAGACATTACAATCGGTAAATAGGATCAAAATTGTGTACATAAGAAACAAAATTTATGGATTTCATAACAGAATAATAAACCTCGGGAACACACGAGTTGTGATTAAAGCACTAGAACGTCGGTTTAGCCTATTTATTCTCGAGCCTTTACAGCATAAACAATCATGATAAAAAAAGACCTCATGTATACTATAAGCAGTTTATGTCTCTTTCCCACAGACACCAACAGTATTTAGAATATTCATAATTATCTTACATGTAGTCTGTTTGTCACTGTAATATTACGAACAGCGGTACGGAATTTCCGCTGTACAGTCTTTACTCGCATGGTTAGGCCTATAAATGCCGATCATATAGCATAGTAAGAACCCATGCCTCCAAAAATCATTGTTGGAACTTCTTGGTGTTTAAAAATAGGTTAGCGAATGCGAAGCTAACCTTTGGTAGCGTGGAGCGTTACTAGGGTGGACGGGAGGGTAAGGAATGGTTCTAACCTATTTTGGAGCAAAAGAGGTCGATACTGTGTTCAGGAAATTAATAATTAATGACTTTACATGACTGCGGTACCCAACATCAAAATACCCAAGCGATATTCGGCATCCGATCAAGAGGACGATCGACTGCAGTGGACTGCAATAGGCCTATGATTATAAGCCTACAGATCTCCGAGCGCAGGAAAGAAGAACATAATGTGACTGAAACAAAATATCCCACCTGTGACCAGAACCAACACAACGACGGCCAGGTATTCCAACCTGTCACACCTGAGCGCCATGACAGCCGCAAAAGAAATGGAAGGAATTGTCGTCTGCTTGTTCAGAGCACGCGCACTCACACCGCATGCGCATGCCCTGCTACTGTCCATCGATGCATGTATTTCTCTGGAGAAGAAGAGTAGTTGAGACGCACGAATGTCCTCCCTCATCTAAACGAAAAATAGAGTTGCTTTTTTGAGATCGACGGTAAAGATTTCGCTCCCCTGATTTACAGCACCCAAGAGAAACTGGTAAAAACACGACCACATTGGTGAAACAAAATGTTCAGACGTAAGAAAGGGTGGAGATCGTGCGATATAAAAGCACCAGTCGGGTTTTTGTTGTTGTTGTTGTAGAGTAAGCGTAGCTGAATCACAGCGAATCACTTAAGCCTACAACCTTTGTTCCTGGTTCCGCAAATTAAGCTTTACTAGTATTTATAGACCTACTATTGAGGTTTCCTCTGGTAGCCTACGAACGAACACGATTATGAGAAACTATGTGACTCGTCTTCGTATTGTAGCGATACCAGGCTCCAACTTATGGCCTGTTTTAATTGAAAGGTTCGTGGAGGTTCAACAACTTTTGTCCAAAAGGTTCAGCAACCTAGGTTCGGGATCTGAGAATCTCGAAAAAAAGTTTAGGCCTTTTTCGGAAATAGGAGGTAACTTGTCTTTTTGGTTTGTTATCCCGGCGGACCTCTCATCGCAGAAAACTATGAAAGCTACCCCGAGCTGCAATCTTTTCTTCGGGAAAGAGGGGTGGTGATTGCCTGGCAGTGCAAGGTCGAACTAGCGGAGCCAGCTAGGATTGCAACTGAAGGTTTGATGGAGGACAAAGCAGAAATTGTAGGCGAGAAACTGTATTCGATTGCAAAGAGTCCGCATCAACGTTAGACAACTCTGCGCAACATGCGGGCAAGCCGGCCAAAGTTGTTTCCCCTCGTATTTCAAGGTCTATTAATACAGGCCATAAACGAAACTGTGGTAATATATAATGAGGGGAAAAAAAGATGGCGCAAACAGTGTCCGATAAACAATGAGATAATATAATACTGTTTAAAATTTTGGTTGAGCGACGATGTAAAAGTTTACTGGCCGACTAATGCGGAAGCAAAACTGCAGTGTGATGACAAAACACAGTATGTCCAGCGATACTGGTTTTTCAGAAAATCGAAATTGTGTGTTTTGATAACTTTTGTCGGTTTGTGTTTTGATGACTAGAGTCTATCTGGATCTCGCCATTGAAGGACACCTGCCATTGATAATTCGCACTGAAGATGCATATCATCGCGATCTCTACCAGGATGCAAACTTCTCATTTTTGACAAAATATGGACTAGCTTTGTTTTATCTATAAACGACTTGAAATCTGTCAAACAGGACTATTCAATACAACTCACAAGTGGTTCTAGTTATAAACAGATGTGATACTCGTTCATTTAAAAGCAATGTTACTCATTCTATTTGTAGTGTGATGCGTTCCATGCACATAGTTGTCAAGGAGAGTCTGTGAGCGCCTCTATCTGTAATGTAATGTAGGTAAAGCGATAGTCCTATCCTGTCTCGTAACTCCAAGGTCGTTATTTATTTTATTTATTTATTTAATCGTTCTTATATAGCGCTTTTCCATCTCAAGAGCTGCTCAAGGCGCTGGCCAATACAGGATCTAATTCAAGCCGCCCGATTCGCCAGCTTGCTGCCTTTGGGCGCATTGTAATAACGCTCCAGACAACTGAGCACAATCCTGGGCAGCCAGGGATGGGGGAGAAGGACCTAGGTGCATGCTGGGTGTGTTCTTGTCACCGGCACTCACCCGCCTAGGACATGAGCGTCAGGATTTTTAAAGTCCGTTATGATGGAATTATGCTCTGTTGACGTGGCCATCGGAGTTTCCATTTCTTCACCATTGTGAGCAAGTCATCGTGTTGTCCAATGGCTTGCGTCATGATCTGTGGGACTTCGTTGTTGGTAATGTGCTGGGTATAGGAAATAATAATAATAATAATAATAATAATAATAATAATAATAATAATAATAATAATAATAATAATAATAATAATAATAATAACGGATTTTTATATAGCGGGTACTCCACCCTATGACTAGACTCACCACGCTTTACATAGTCATTACATAAAAAGGCATGCACTCGATCAAAAATCACTTTTGCTACGATACACCAAAAGACGGAACAGTAAAGGTAAAAACTATTTACAACTATGTACACAAATGACAAAAAAGACAGAAATAGACTATGTACAACTATGTACATAAATGACAGAAATAGAACAGCAGAAACCTATTCACAGCTATTTATATGCCCGGTTAGACCCAGGAAGAAAAACAGTATAAATATTTACAGCCGTGTATACACTTAAGGATCAGACAGAGACAAAAGAGGAGAGAATGGCAGCGGGATACAAATCAGTCTGAATAATGCAGTTTGAAGAGGTGTATTTTGAGGGCCTTTTTGAATGCTTGTATTGATTGTATGTTGCGGATATGGGAGGGAAGGGAATTCCACTGCTTGGGTGCGGAGTAAGCGAATGCACGTTCGCCGTATGTCTTAGTGCGGGTGACGGGAACTTTGAGTGTGCGAGTGTCAGCAGAAGATCTTAAAGTGCGTGAAGGGGAGTAGACAGACAGTAGATCAGCAAGGTAGGAAGGACAAGAATCTGTGAAGAAGTTGTGACAGAACAGAGAGTTTGTACTCTACGCGTGCTTGCACAGGAAGCCAATGAAGGGAATGTAGTAGAGGTGTGATGTGATCGCGTTTCTTTGCTCGGAATACTAGTCTAGCTGCTGAGTTCTGAACCTTTTGTAGTTTGTCAATGATGAGTTTTGGGGAGCCAGCGAGGAGAGAGTTGCAATATTCAAGACGAGAAAGGACGAGAGCGCAGACTAGGGTTTTGGTGGCAGTGACTGTAAGATAGTGGTGAAAGGAGCTGATTTGGCGGATGGCCGTGTATGCAGAGCGACAGACGTTGGAGATGTGGTTGTTGAGGAGAGAATGTAGCATAGATTTCTCGCTGAGGATGAGAACTGAATGTTTGTTGTCCCTACTGTAAGCGATGTTGGGAGAGGCGAGAGTGAGGAAGAGGTGTTGTGCTTGTGAATGAGGAGGGCTTCGGTTTTATCGTCATTAAGCTTAAGCTTGTTGAGTGTCATCCATGACTTAATGTCTGTGATGCAGTTCTCCAAAGTCTGAACAGTGGAATTAATGAGAGAGGGGGCAGTGGATTTATAAAGTTGTATATCATCTGCAAATGACTGACTCTCAACAGCTTGCTTTCCGAGCAGGAGAAGCAGTGGCTTGGTGTACAGAGTGAATAACACCGGGCCTAAAACGGAAACCTGAGGCACGCCGCACACCAAGTCTGCTATGCTGGAGAAAAATACAATACAATACAAGGTTATTGCTTTAGGTCCAGCGGACTCTTCCGAGCCAAATCAGGACCAGAGAGACGTTATCTTAAAATATTATAAAATGATTCAAATCTTAAAAAACAAACCTGTTACTCTTAAATACCCAAACAAACTTTCACATGACATCTCTTTAAGAGTCTTCTTTAAAACTGATGTATTAAAAATATAATCTCTTTCTTCAATCAAATCACTAAATTCAGTCCTAACAATAAAATCCAAACTAAACAAAACATGTCGATACGATTTATATGCGATAAAACAAACCAACATCATGTAAAAATTGAAACAGATGTTGACCATTACATACTTTAAAAATCTCTTTGAAAGGTATGGAACCAAAATATGTTTCCCTTTCCTCAATCAAATCAGCACATTCAGACATGAAATGGCGAACGGAAAAAGATTTATCACATGCAAAGCACCATGGTGGTTCTTCTCCTTTTAAAAGGAAACTGTGGGTGACATAAGTATGCCCAATATGAAGGCGAGATAACACTGTTTCTTCTTTGCGAGTGGATGCAAAGTTAGGCAAAGAAGTGGACAAATCGGGAAGAATTTGAAATAATTTGTTGTTGACATGGTTAGACCAGTCAGTCTGCCACAGTTGTTTACAATAAGATCCAGTCATGCAACGTAGGTCAGAGTAGGGCACAAACTGGAAAGTCTCTGGAGGGAAATCGAGATGCAGAGCATCTTTAGCAGCCCTGTCTACTGCAATATTGCCGCGGATGCCCATGTGACCAGGGACCCACATAAAAACTATCTTTTTACCCTCAGAAACAAGTTGTGTATGGAGGTCATGGATCTCTGCCAGAAAAGGGTGTGATATCTTTCTCGTGGAAAGAGCCTGAAGTGCTGACAGTGAATCGGACATGATTAAAAACGAGGTTCTTTTGGATTGATAAACTTGTTTCAGAGCTAAATGAATTGCCTTGAGCTCGGCTGTATAAACAGAACAAAAATCAGGTAAACGCTGTTGCAAAGGCTGGTCTAAGTGTCTCCCGGAGACCGACGCAGCAGCAACTGAATCTCCTTTCTTTGACCCGTCTGTAAAAAGTTTTTCATATCCTGGGTATAATGCACACTGTTCTAAATAAAGTTGGTTATATACGGTTTCAGATGTATTGTTTTTAAGGAAAGCGGACAACTGCCAATTAATGTTCGGGGTACATAATTTCCATGGGGGGGCTTCAGTCCGAAGCTCATCGTCGTTGATGGAAGCAACATCAATGCCTGCTTTTTCCAGATGAGCTTGCATTCTGATGCCAAACGGAGGGATTGTGTTAGGTTTGGCTTCAAATTTCTGAACAAAATCTGGGTTGAAAACACAGTCATAAGCAGGGTTCATAGGATCAGTTTTTAATTTTAAATAGTAATTCATTGACAATTTTGTACGTCTCAGCTCCAGCGGGGGTTCGTTAGCTTCCACGTAAAGGCTTTCACAAGGGGAAGTGCGAAACGCACCCAAAGCAATGCGTAGTGCCTGATGGGCAACTGGATCTAACATCTAAAGATAAGATTTTCTAGCAGAACCATAAACAATGCAACCATAGTCTAACTTGGATCTAATTAAAGAACGATATAACAGCAATAAAGTTTTCTTGTCAGCACCCCAGTCTGTACCACTGATAACCTTGAGCAAATTGCAGGCCTGTTGACATTTAGTTTTCAAAATTTTCAGATGAGGAATGAAAGATAGCTTTTGATCAAAAATAACACCCAAAAATTTGACTTGTTGGACCGCCTTTATTGGAGTTTTATTGAGGAGAATAGTAGGGTCTTGAATAATTCCCCGGCGCTGGGAAAAGTGAATACATTCAGTTTTTGCTTCAGAAAATTTAAAACCATTTTGTAAAACCCAGTCTTCAACGGCCTTGACACATAACTGTAGCTGACGTTCTGCAGATGCCAAAGTTTTACCTTTGGCTACCAATGCAAAATCGTCGACAAACAAAGAATTGTCAATTCCCCGTTTAACGGAACGAACAATGTTATTTATTTTAATATTAAACAGCAAGGGAGACAAGATGCTACCCTGAGGCACTCCCATCTCCTGTTCTCTCATATCTGACAAAGATCCCCCAACCTTAACCTGAAAGAGTCTGTCCGTTAGAAAATTGGATATAAACAGAGGTAAATGTCCCTTCAAACCCATTTCTTGTAAATCTGAAAGAATGCCATATTTCCATGTGGTATCATAGGCTTTTTCCAAATCAAACATGATGGCAACGACATGTTCACCCTGGACGAACGCATTACGGATAAAAGTTTCGAGTCGCACCAGGTGGTCAACAGTACTTCGACCACTTCGAAAGCCACACTGAGTGTTGGATAAGATATTATTGGTTTCTAGATACCACAGTAAACGAGAATAAACCATTCTTTCCAGCGTCTTGCATAAGCAAGACGTTAAGGCTATTGGTCTATAGTTTGTCGGGTTAGTATGGTCTTTGCCAGGTTTAGGGATGGGTACAATAATGGCCTTTCTCCAAGAGGGAGGAAAGGTGCCAGTGATCCAGAGCTGATTGAAGATGTCCAGCAGTTGAGACCGTGAGTACCTTGTTAAATGTCTGAGAAATTGATAATGTACATCATCCGGTCCAACTGCTGAATCTTTGTTAATTGCATCGTCAAGCTCGACTAATGAAAACGGAATGTTGTAATCTTCAGAATTATCGGAGGTAAAATTTAACTGTTGTTTTTCTTTACGGGTTTTAACTGTTTGAAAAGGGACAGAATAATTTTCAGAGGAAGAATTTGCAGCAAAAGAAGAAGCCAAAAGATCAGCTACTAATTTTTTATCTCCGATTATGTCACCCTGCACAGTAAGGCATGGGCTCACCTGTTTGTTACTTTTATTTTTGAGTTTGCGGACTACTTTCCACACCTTCGACAGTTTCGCTTTCGAATTAAGCGTGGAGCAGAAACCTCTCCACGATTCTCTTCTCTTTTGTTTGAAGAGCTGTCGGCACTGCGCTCGCAAACGTTGGTGATTTTGTTTATTTTCAGTGCTTGGGTGTAAAAACATAGTTCTTAAAGCTTTTTTACGAGCTTGTTGAAGTTTTCTACATTCATCGTCAAACCAGGGTTTTTTAAGTGTGTGAGGGTTTGACGAAGTTTGCGGAATGGACTCCTTGGCACTGTTAATAACTATGTCAGTATAAAGCTGTATTGGATCTAAGGCATTTGAAAATTCCTGTTTCTTAGCACGTAACTGGGCCTCAGACAGGTTAGAAAACAGACTCCAGTTAGCTTGTTTCAGTTTCCACCTGCCATGAGTTTGCTCAAGGTTGTCTGAATCATGTTTTAATAAAACCGGAAAATGGTCGCTGCCATGGAGATCTTCTAAAACTGTCCATTTAAAATCCAAAAGTAACGAGGGATCACAGATTGATATATCAATGTGGGACAAAGAAGCAGTTCTTGAACAGGAAAAAGTTGGAGCACCCTCGTTCAAAGTTACTAGATTTAACGAGTCTAAAATGTCTTCAATTATTTTCCCCTGAGAATCGGTACGATCGCTACCCCACAGGGGAGAGCGTCCATTAAAATCACCCAACAACAAAAAAGGAGTAGGTAACTGTTGAATCAAATTCTCAAGGTCATTTTTGTTTACATTTATGGATGGTGTCAAATATAGAGAACAAACTGTGAGGGATTTAAAAAAAGATACTCTAGCTGCAACTGCGGGTAAACTTGTATTAAGTAAAATTGGATTAAATGGGACATTTCTATGGATAAAGAGTGAAACGCCTCTAGAAGATAAACAATCTAGAGAGGAATAACCAGTAATATCTATAGGATGTTTTTCTGACAGGAGAGTTTCCTGAAGGGCCAATACTTCAGGTCGATGCTCTGTCAGCAGACAGCATAGCTCCTCATAATTTGCCCTTATCCCTCGGATGTTCCATTGTAAAATGGACATAAAAATTAAGTAAAAGAATGCTAAAATTTTCATCTCCGAGAGCACAATTATGTCTCTTTATCTTTTGGACCCTCGTCCATCTCTTCATGTTCCATCAACCCCCCGAAACGGTTCTCCGTTTCGAGAGGCTGATGGGGCTTGGAAGAAAGGGGTCCGGGCCTTTGATTCTTTGTCAAAGACCCGGAACCCGAACTGCCAGCGGACTTCCTCCCCTTCTCCCCAGCACCAGATTTTATATCTTCCCTCTCCCCTTCACCCCTGCCAATCTTTCCCTCTCCTCCTCTGACGCTCTTCTGCTGGGTAACTAGGATTTTAGTCGCCCCAGCAACTACCCGGTCGCTAAAACCGGTCGTTGCTGGTGCGGTGGCATGAGGCATAACCTCCTTCGTGGCAGGAGTGACGGCTTTTGGCGCGGCCGTCTGCGCGCTTGGAGTGACGGTTTTTGACGTGCCCGTCGGCACGTTCTCCAGTGGAATCGGTGGGGCTGGAGAAACCCCCTTCTGGGCAAACAACACGAGCATCTTTTCTAAAGCATCCATCCGTTTGCACAACGTTTCCAAGATCTGTGTTATTTTACTCATGGCAGTGTCCATTGTCGGGTGTGCGCTAGGTTCCACATGAGATGTGGAACCCGCCACAGACGCAAAGGACCTCTCTTTAAGCACCGGCCTACTTGCAAGAACTTTTTTCCTTGCGTCGCCAAAGGAGCAACTCTCAGTGGCCCGCACCTTTTGGATTTCCAGCTCCAACTGCCACTGAGGACAGTCTTTGGAGCTGGAAGAATGATTCCCGGCGCAATTCACACAGCAAATCGGATTTTTGCATTCGTTTTCGTGTTTCTCTTTACCACAATCACGACATATTTCCTTGCTTTTACAGGTCTTGCTACCGTGACCAAATCTTTGGCACCGGTAGCATCGCAACGGTGATGGTACAAACGGCGTCACCTTCACCCTAAGGTACCCCACCTTGAGTGACTCCGGCAACTTGGCCATAGCGAAGGTCACAAAAAGTGTGTTGGTGGGGATACGTTGGGGTCCTTTGGTGA
Organism: Oncomelania hupensis; assembly: GCA_036898135.1. Lineage (NCBI taxonomy): Eukaryota > Metazoa > Mollusca > Gastropoda > Littorinimorpha > Pomatiopsidae > Oncomelania > Oncomelania hupensis. The sequence goes on from CM072513.1 coordinate 79,005,693, forward strand.
CGAAAACCCGCTGGACTGCTGTGACCCCCTGGCTGGAGAGCTCATCTCGGATTTCCAGTTCCGACATGTCGATCAAATCCTGACATCGGATGACTCCCTTGGAGGAATTCAACCGTCCATGAACAGAAACTTTGATTGGTCTATCAACGAAGACAGTCGAATTCCTCTTCAGCAGACAATCCGATGCCATTTTTGTTGAGCACTCCACCAGGTAGGCCCCAGATCTCAATTTTTTAACATCCTTGAAACCGGTTGTGCAAACGGACTGGAACCCTTTATGGATGGCGAACGGAGACAGCTTGCCTAGTGGCAAAGCCGGATCCGCCCCCTCTACTACCAAAAAACGAGGCCAGGCCCCTTCCACCCCCGATGCACAAGCTTTTTGTCTCGTCTCAATGTCACTGTCCGTATCCGTGTCAGAGTCGTCACCGTGAAGTCGTTTTTTTTTGTTTGAAGCCATGTTATTAATTTATGAATTCATCCCCCCTGCTCCCCACCCACCACGGAGTCCAACAAGGGGATGCGTCCAAGCGGAAAATCCAGCAAGGGAGCGCACCAGGGCTACAGGGGGGATATACACCCAGACAATCCCGCACTGCCACTACGGTTTTGTTCAAGTTTGACCCATGAGCCGCAGCCTTCTAGCAGAGCTAGGGCAATACACGACCAGCCGCTTGACTGACGCGGGCCACGCCAGCCTCCCGTCTAGGAGAAGTCCGGGCCAAAGAGGTGTGTTAGTGTGAGGGACCGCAGTCCCTCAGTGACCTCAACCTCCAGGATCCCATTCTCCCCCGACAAGGGTTGCCCTGCACGGCAAACGCAGGGGGCCAAGAGAAGGCCACAGAGAAAAAGAAGGGTAGAAAAAGAAGGAATGATGGGGAAAAAGAAGACAGGGAAAGTCCGGTAAGGCAGAAGAAAGGGAGTCAAAACTGCATAGTATACTGGGAGAATTTAAGGGTGAAGAGAATATAGGTGAAAGGACCAATAAGACAGAAACAAGACAAAAGAGAAGAAAAAGGGGTAGGCAACTTGGTCACCCAGCCAGAGAGAGGCATGGGGTCCACCCCCGGCGCGCGGAGCCGAGCCCGTGGGGGCATGCTGGAGAAAGAGCCATCGACAGTGACTGCTTGTGATCTGTCAGAAAGATATGAGTGGAACCAAGCCAGGACCGAGCCAGAGATTCCAAAGTAGTGTTGAAGAGTATTAAAGAGAATGTGGTGGTCGACTGTGTCAAAGGCGGCTGAGAGGTCTAATAAGGTGAGAATGGAGACGTTACCATTATCTAAGGCAAGCAACAGATCATTGGTTACCTTTAGGAGGGCTGTCTCAGTGCTGTGGAAGGGTCGGTAGGCAGACTGGTTGGGGCAAAGTAAAGCGTTATCATATAGGTAGGCAAACAGTTGTTTGAGAACAATTTTTTCTATGATTTTGGACAGGAAGGAGAGGTTTGAAACAGGTCTATAGTTCTTTAGATAATTTTTGTCTAAACTTGGTTTTTTAAGGAAGGGTTTGATGACAGCCGCTTTGAGCACAGATGGAACAACACCAGAGGACAGACTCTCGTTGATAATGTGTGTAATGGTCGGGAGTAGAGGGTCAAGATTCTCTATCAACATGGGGGTAGGAATGGGGTCCAGAGAGCAAGATGTTGGTTTTGAGCTTAAGATGACTTTCTTGACTTCTTGCTCTGTTATTGGTTGAAAAATTTCCAGCTTTGCGGTAGTGAGGGAGGGTGAGAATGGGTTAATGAGTGGGATCTCATGGCTATCAAGAGCGGCCCTTATGTCAGCCACTTTCTGTGTGAAATAATTACAAAATACATCTGGGAGCTGACATGGTGGATGCGTGGATGGGAGTGATGTTGCAAGGCTCTTACCCTTTAGCTGATTGCAAATATCGAACAACTGTTTACAAGTTTCGCTGCTGCTAATTCTGTCGCTAAAGTATTGGGTTTTGGCAGCCTGGACTATTTTAGTGACCCGTTTTTTTGCTGCGGTGAAAATCTGCTTGCTGACTTCTAAACCTGATTTAAGCCACTTTTTCTCTGCTTTGCGTCGGTGTTTCTTCGCCTCGGAGAGCTCATCCTTAATAGACTCGTACCAGGGTGCTGAGCGTGTTGCCTTGACCTTTTTCTTGGCCACGGGAGCGTGCCGATCAAGCACCGCATGAAGTGTACTATTCAGCTGATCCACAGTGGGGCACAGTTCTGGGGTCACTTTAGCGGTAAGCTCTTGCTTGAAAGCATCCCTATCCATGGTACGCAGGCTGCGAGCCTCCCTGAACATGGGGGGAGGAGGGGAGGCTGCGACGTTTAGTTCGCACACGACACAGAAATGGTCAGATGTTAATTCCTGGGTGACTGAAGTTGATCTAACAACATTATCCTGAGGCCTATGCATAACCCAATCTATGATGTGACCACGGCTGTGGGTGGGCTCTGTGACTGACTGAGAAAGACTAAAATGATCTAAAAGTTCAATCATTTTTGCAGTGGAAGGTTGCTGGGGTTGGTCAAAGTGAAAGTTAATGTCTCCTAAAACTATGTATGTTCCTGACAGTGTGTTGCAATAATCGAGCAGGACTGGAAATTCTTGGTGGAAAATTGCATCAGTTAATTTATTTTTCTTGCTTGGAAAGGTGAGATATATGCATATGAAGTGAATGTTCTGCTGTGGAAAGGACAAACTAAGGTGAACAACTTCAAAGGACGAGTGAGTGAATGCGAAGTCAAGGTGACGGGACAGACTGTCTCTGTAGAAAATAGCAAGGCCACCACCGCGATTTGAGCGAGGCAGCGAGCGTACGGAGTTGCCAGGTGGGGTTAAATCCGAGCATTTACCCTGGTCACCAGTCTGTCGAAACCAAGTCTCTTGAATGAACATAATGTCAGTCCTGCTGTCTGAGATGAATTCATGCAGAGCGGTACGTTTTTCGTTGGGACCTAATGACTGAGCGTTGAATGATGCAATGCGTAGAGGGCTGTGACTATCGAGGTGTGAAGACAGAGGTGGAGGGGAGAGGTTGATGTGAATGAGATTGTCTGTGTTACTGCTAGGTCTAGTGATACACACAGGGTGTGATACAATGTGAAGCGTGGGGTCAGAGTTGAAAAGCATAGACGATCTCTGTAAAAGCACAAGATGTCCTCTGTAGCACCTCATCTCCATGCTTTGTATTTTTCGTTGTAGATTTGCTGTGAGGGTCCATGTTTCGCAAGCGTATAGGAAGATGGAGATGACAAGGGAGCGCAGCCTTCTTACCTTGGAATGTAGACTGATGGTCCTGCCTTCCAAATAGGCTTCAACCTTGTCAGGGCAGCAGCTGTTTGTGCGATCCTGGAGAGAACTTCCTGTCGGGACCCATTGTCTGATACAATGGCTCCTAAATATTTGAAGCTATGCACTGTGTTTAGGTATTGGCCTCGGACTTTGTTGTCCATGTTAATGCCATTGGTGTTGTTGGTCATCATTTTAGTCTTCTCTGCACTTATTTCCATAGGCTTTGGAGGTGGCGTCAAGACTCTTTACCAGCTGTTCAAGTTCTTGTTCCTCTCCAGCTAATCCATCAATATCATCCGCAAAACGGAGGTTGGAGGTTGCTCTACCTCCTATGCTGACTGTGCCTTGGTGATCTGCGATGGTAATTGGATAAATCCCCACCGCAGTTACTTCGCGATTATGAACCAAGGTCTACTCTGAGCACGAACGGACTTTGAAAGGCCCTGATGCTCATGCTCTAGACAGGTGTGCCGGCTATAAAAACGTACACCCAGCAAGCGAACGTCCTAAATGTTTTTAATACGTTAAGGACAAGCAAGCATAATAGGTCCTTTCCCACCCACCCACCCCCTCCCCATCTCCCCTTCCGTGCTTGAGCTGCTTTTGAGTGCAATAAAGAGGCATACCATTTATTGAATTAAAATGTTGTTTTTTTTAACAGTTTATGCCGCCTCTGAACATGTCTTCAACATAAGTAGCCTCCTCTGGTGATTTTAAAGACAGGTCGCACATGGATGGATAAGTGCAGACAGATCTATGCGAAACAGAAACGACAACTGTGATATTTGTAAACTAAATATTTGAACATGTTCTGCCTTACAGCGTGCTTTATTAATTTATAAAACAATAAAATATTAATTACACGACTTTCAAGCAAATCCTACAATCACCATCGCAAACCATATGAGTTTTATCAACGTATCTGCACACAATAATTCTATTGCTACTAAAGTCATAGAAGAATAAATCTATTAAAACGTAAGCGCAACTGTTCCTTGTCACGTAAAACGGAAATTTAAAACAAAAAAAATTTCCACACGATTGTGTTTTTATTATTCATCGCATGAGATAGCCACACTAGTCCGTGTTGTACCCAATATCCACCATTTTCGCTTCCACTACTTTTACCTTTATTCCTTAACTCCGCTGTCACTGTCTATGTCTTTCCTTTATTTTTACAAGTTATTCTCACCAACGTCATCTCCGGTCGGACATTACTTACTTATATGTCCGTAAGCATCATTCGGGGCATTTGATTTGACTGATTTCATCATCAGTGTTTCCGGTCGGGCAGTCCCTACGTTCGCGTACATCCGCAACGTCGCCAGTCGGACAATCGTCTTGCTGGTTACCATCTGCAGTATTGCTTGGCGGACGGTGGGACTTTCCCCTGTCGTGAAGAACTTTGTCAGTCACACATTTGTCTGTCGGACAGTCAGCTTGTGTATTGCTGTCAAGATTAGATCGGTCTGCGGGACGGTCAGCAAGTCCACTCTCAGTGTCAACGTCGTTTCTTTCTTTCATCCCACCCTTGTTTTCACCATCACCATGGTCCTGCACGTTTTCACCACTTTTCTTCACCAGAGACAGATTATCGTGTGCACGAGCCTCTATCTCTTTGGCTTCCATCTTCCGCTCGTCACACCAGTTCAGTGTCAGTTGTTCGCCGCCATTAACATTTCCATCGTTGTTGCGATTTTTAGAGTCACCAACTGAGTGACAGTCACCCTCTTTTCTGTCGTCATTTTGTTGGAAAACGCCAAATTCTTGTCTATCTTTAGTGGAGTGGCTGTAATTCTTTTTTGCTGGCTGAAGTTGCTTTGTGCTGTTATAGCTGTCCTCCCATGGTTGATGGTCACCAGGTGAATGAGATTCCCCCTCATCTTTTCTGTCATTTCCGCTTTGATTGTCACCGTCATTTTTGTCACCGCCTGTGTGATTGTCACCTTCGTTTATCTGGTTATGTAGTAGAGCGTGTCCTTGCTCACCACGCGGGCGATTGCCAAGATCAGCAGTTGCCTTACTTTGTGGTTCGCTATTGTCGCAATGGATATCGGCCACTTGTGCGTTTCTGTCTGTCGTCTCAGAGCCGAAGGTAGCTTGTGTGACGCCTGTGCGTTTGTCGTTCCTGCCGCCGTGTGGACGGCAATCAGTCGCGTTTTCAGGTTCCATTTGTAGTCTCTTGTTACAGTTATCGTTTCCTTGTGAAAGACCTGTTGTAGCCAAGTTAGGTTGGATAACGTAGGACTGTCTGTCATTGTCTGGCTGACCGTCACCCTCTTCTCTCTCACACTGTGGACGGTTGTCGTCGCCCTGTGTTGGGCCACCTGACGCACAGTCAGCCTGAAGTTGTTGGTGAATGTTGCGGTCGTTGTTACAGTTATCATCCCCTTGTCCATCCGCGTGTGTGTCCTCTTTGACCAAGGCAGTGTGAACGTCGCGTGCCACGGTGTGATCACTGGGACAACCGTGTTGCAGAGACCTCAGCGTGTCAGTAAAAATGTCGCGGTTGCTGTTTGACCACGGCCCGAACTCTTTCCTGGCCTCCACGATTACGTCGCAGGCGCTGGCACCGGTGAAGAAGCTGAACCGGGATTGGTCTAGGTGGAGAGAGGTAGAAGAGGACTGCTGCTGGTTAGTCCTCGCCCCTTTGCCTGAGGGACCGTCGTGTTCAGCTGTCCCTGGGGTCCCAGTCACTGCGCCTACCTCCAGCACTTCCGAGTCGGTAGGCATATACCTGCCAACATTACAGTGCGATACATACAATCACTGATACAACACATTGCATTGTTTGTAGCACAAAGTACATTCGTTTTGACAAATCTTACTTAATACATGAGTTGCCAGTTTGTATAACATTAAGATTCTGTTTGCCAGACTAACCCCAACATCCAAATCAGGACCTCAGGGAGGGGAGAGGAAAAGTAGGGGGAGGAGGGGCGTGTGTACATAAACTCACATTGCTATGCATGTGAGTCAAAACCCAATTTAGACAATATTACTACATTTATTCGCAAATCACTTGGTCACAATGTTGACTTTATATGCAGAGAGGCAAGTTGGTGTAGCATACTGACCTCTGTAAGAAGTCCTCCAGAGAATACCTCAGCTCCTCGGGCCTGTCCTTGCCTTTGTCGGACCCCGGACCTTTGCCTGTCAGAAGAGTCACAGGGCCCAGGGGAGGGGTAGGAGCTGGGGAGCATGGCTTTGCCTTGGCTTCCGTCTTCAGATCTTCAGTATAAATCAATGTCTTCTTGGGTGAGCGTGGTGGCAGAGTGGAAGAGGACTGGGTCATCGTGTCAATATACTTCACAGACACCGTGTCGTTGGCCTTGGGAGACGGCTTTGTTCTGCGGGACTTGGCAGTTGGACTGGAACCTTGGACGGTCGAGAGAGTGGCGTCATCAGACCGGTGAGTTCGAGGGGTGACGGGAATGGCGGGGGAGCGGGTGTGGGTCAAAGAGCGGGGTGTTACGGAGGTCTCAACTACCTGTTGCGGTGAGCAGGGCTGAACATCAATAATAGCCGTGGGTGTATAGGGCTGAGGGTGAGCAGTGGGTGAGAATGACAGGGTGTTTGCCGTCAGTGCGTATGTCTGGATGTCGGGGGTGGCTGAACCTAAGAGCTCAGGCAGAAGCGAACTCTCCACTCCAGTGAGTGGAGAGCGAGTGCAGGTGAGGTGTATGGGTGAGTACGCGTGGTTTATAACGGGGGATGACTCCTGTGATTTGGGTGGAGAGCGGTGGAGAGGGACGTTTGGGGATAAAGCATCCCTTTGAGGAGAGCGTGGAGTGTTTGAGTGTGGAGACGCGTTCTCCCTGTGTGGGGAGCACACAGGAACGGGGTGAGGGGAGGGGCTGTTACTGTAGGGGAAACGAAGGTAGGGGGAACTGGAAGCCGCCTCTAGCAACTGCGGGGAAACACCACGTGACAGGCGTTGCTTGTTGCTAACGTCATTTGCTTCTATCATCTGTGGAGACAAACCACGTGACAGGCGTTGCCTGTTGCACACGTCATTCGCCTCTATCATCTGTGGGGACACACCACGTGATAGGCGTTGTCTGGTGCAGACGTCATCCGCCTCTATCACTTGCTGGGACAAACCACGCGTCCGGCGTTGACTGTTGCAGACACCATCGGTTCTATCACCTGCGCCCTGTAGGATCCTCTCATTAGCCGTGTTATTGTTCACCTTCTTCTCCTTTTTATTCCTTTTATTTTTGTCTTTCTCTGGCTCATTCTTCTTCTTCTTATCCATTTCCGGAAACTCCACCTTATCGTCCAGCTTCTTCGTAATCTTATTTCCTCTCTCGGGAGTGTCGTTCTTCTTCTTCTTCACTCTCTCATTATTGTTAACTATTTCCGTCCTGGCCTCCACGACGACTATCTCCAACGTGTCTTTCACTGCCATGTAGTCTAGAGCAGGAGGGATGAAAGGCAGAAACAAGGAATCCATGTCAACTTCATACGCGGTTTTGCCAGAAATCTGTTGAGGGGCATTGGGATTGTTGGCATCAGAGCCGCCAAGCGTCTTTGTCGTGGTGATGTTGGTGGGGGGTTTGTGAGCGGCTGGCGTTTGGGTGGGGGAAGTTGTGAGGTTGGAAGTGACAGCAGCAGAGAGTCTGCCGTAAGAGGCAGTGTCTTGACCGTCACCGGACGCGTCATCTTGCCTGCCACACGAAATCAAATTGACATGTGTATAACGCTTATACAACGTGTATTGTTGGCTGTCAAAAATACTAAGCATGAATATCTATATCACCCCTCCGTCTAATCAGCGTATCAGATAGAGGACTTCAAGAAACTCTTTGTGCTGTTCAGTGTTACATATGGACATCTCATCCATTCTGAAATGGCGCTCCATGAATTCAAACATTAGCCAGAAAAAGACTGATACTAAATACAATTTAGTTTATTCAAACACCCTTGTACCTGTGATCAGAAAGTGTGGCTGTCGGTCTTTCAGATGACATCGTTGAAGGCGAGTACTCTCGTGTCAAAGGTACGTTCAGCTGACCTTGACCCTGACCTTGCTCGGGCATTTTGGGGGTCTTGACGACCTTGGACATGCCTGCAAATTTGTTAAAACACGGGGCCATTTCTACCTTATTTTTTTTCATCGGTCACTTTTAACTGTGAAATCAAATTCTTCTACCCTGACCTGAAGACGGTTAGAGATGGATCTAACTGTAATGTTCTTCTATCAAGTGTTGCTATGTAGACGATGACAACAATAACGACGTTACCAATAACAGTAGCAATAACTGCTGCACCTCTTCCGATTAACCTGCTACTACCCTACCTGTGCGGCGCCTGTTCTCAGCGTTGCCTCTACGCCTGATGACCGGGACTTCAGATGTTCTGTCCGTGCTGGTAAGCGTGTCACTGCGTGGAGTCACAGAGTCCAGCTTGAGCTCGGGGATGGCAATGGAGTTGGTGCCAGTGTCCAAACCCGCCTGAGCCAGCATGTGATCGTCGCCGGCGTTGCGTATGGAGTGTCTGGCCGAGCGGGCGGACACGGGGTTGGAACCAGCATCCATGGGAGCCACTTTGTAACAAGAGGCCAAAGTGCCCATGGCTCGGACCACTCTTCCTCTCTCGCATCAGCCAGGCAGTGGGTCAGAGGGTCAGGGTGGACAGTAGTGGCAGGTGGTCACTTTTGTCTTGACCTAACAGCTTCAGCTTGACGTCCATGCTGGTTTTTGTTACGATGAGTCATACGACTATACTTTGCGTCATTGCCTGTGACGCAATAATGACGATTACAAAATTATTTGACGTATTAACCGTGTTCCTTTTCTTGAAGTGCAGGCACAGAGTCTGACACGGACAATAGATAAGAAATGGTTTTAGGGAAGAAAACGATAGGAAAAAAACTAGCAGATTAGAAAAAAGAGGGAATAAAGAAAAGAAACAGAGAGCTCGGGAAGAAAAAAAAAAGAAAGAAGTTTTGTTTCGCTTTATTCCATTTAAAGTACAAGAAGCGTGCGCCTATTTACACTATCACAGAAGAAGATAACGTTAATCAAAGGGAAGTAAGTGCCGCCAATTCCCATCCAAGGTCATAGAATGTACTAACGAACTTGCTTCCCTTGAAACCTGCTGGCACACTCTCTTCAATGAAAATTTCCGATATAACCTGCTGATTTTGCACCACAGGTTTCGAAGTCTCTTCTTTCTCACTTTTCTCTATAGACCAATATGACTATCGATTTAAAACAATATAGAGAAAAATGAGAAAGGAAAGACTTCAAAGCCTGTTGCACCACCTTTTTTTTTTCTTTTCTTTAAAAAAAAAAAAAAGTATTTGTTGTATACGGCTTAGCTAAGCTACAGGTGCATTAACCAAAGCGAATGGACCCTCGGCAAGAATTTATATATGATACCAAGGATTTTACATTATAAGATTTGTTACTCAGGGGATTGTACTATATAGAAAGTGATGTGCAGCTACTTGGTTGCGTCCCTTGATGTTGTCGTGAAAACCACGTTGGTAATATACATAGCTGTACCAATATCACGTCTTACGGGCAGCATTTCATCAAAACGACATTTTAAAGTTTATATTGTGTATTTATATGACAATGGGTTGCTTACAAGTTAATATATATAAATGTAAGATCTCTAAACGCCGCATCCTCCTCCCACCGCTGATCCCCCTGCCGTGCGCACGCCCTGCTTCTCCCTACATGCTCGTACATCTATATCTATATACTAAAGCGACTACTATAATTTAGAATGTTTTTGTGATCACGTTAGACTAGTCATTTGTGTTTACTATATCTATCTGTTTATCTGTTAATGTTGGGTATGCTTGTGCGAGTGTGTGTGGTTGTGCATACATGTGTGTATCTGTGTATGTAGGTATGTGTGCGTGTGTGTAAGAGAGAGAAAAAGAGTGACAGAGAGAAAGAGAGAGAGAGATGTTGTTAAATCTAAAACATTCTGCCATTGTCCAACACCAAATAATATTCCGATTGTTGTATCTATTACATGTCAATTGGCGAAATAAATTCCTGTTATCCTGTTATCCAGATTATAAGCCGAAATAATACCTCTCTCTCTCTCTCTATGGAGAGAGAGAGAGAGAGAGAGAGAGAGAGAGAGAGAGAGAAAGAGAGGAGGGGTGTATTATTTTTGCTTGTAATCTGTTTATTTTACTTTTATGAAACTGCCTTGCAAGGAAAATCACAGGGAGTAGTTGAAAGATTTCTTATTCCTATTCCATCTAGCCTGAATTTTATCTTGATGCATATCAATGTGTTATTATTGGGATATATTTTCAACTCATATTCAAATGAATACACTTTTGTCTCGTCTGCCATGGACCGGGATGCTTTTTGGTGGTTTTGTTATGTTTTGTTGGGTGTTTGTTTTAGGGGTGGGTGTTGTTGTGCTCTGTGTAATTGTTGTATGCGTTGTTGATTTTCTTTTTTATGGGAGGGATGGGGTGAAAGCAGGGATGATTTTTTGCACAAGTAGAGATAGAGAGAAAGAAAGAGAAAGAGAGAGAAGAGGAGGGGGAGGTAGAGACATTATGGAGTAGTGCTAAGGAGCCAGAGAGAGAGAGAGAGAGGGGGAGAGAGAGAGAGAGAGAGAGAGAGAGAGAGAGAGAGAGAGAGGCAGACAGAAAGAGCAGGGAGAGAGAAAGAGGGGGAGGTAAAACATCAGGGAGTGGTGCAAAGGAGAGACAGACAGACAGACAGACAGAGACAGAGAGATGGGTGGAAGGGGTAAAACAGATGAAAATTTATAATTGAAAATATACGGCTGTATAATTAAAGATCCTTTTGATTTTATTACAACGCAGCAGACGACATATTGCCATTCGGGACGCTTGTTTCTTCTTTTAAATCCATGTTTGTTTGATAAAATGACTACTAAAGTTGTGTGTATAAGGTTTCAGAATGTAATGGACTTCATACTCCTCATAGAGTTATAAAGAGTCTGTGTGTACTGGTCCTGATTTGGCTCGGAAGAGTCCGCTGGACCTAAAGCAATAACCATGTAATGTAATGTAATGTAATGTAATGTAATGTAATGTTATTATGTAATGTAATGTAACGTGCTGTGTGTGCGGGTAAGATTACGGCCTACAAACCATCAACACAAACCAAATCACATGTTGTCATCGTGTTCAATGTAATACATAATAATACTGGAATGTGCATTCTTACCTGTCCTCATCTCTCGGAAATCGAAAGAACGAATTTCTCACATTCTTAGTCGTAGCGGCCGTTAGCAATTTAATTGCACTGCAAGCATAGCCTCCACGCGTCGATTGCGTTTCTTCGGTATCGCAATTTTTCCCCATGACGGTGGAAAGGGACTTTACTCTTGCTGAATTTGTTGGTTTAGCCGTGAGTGACAAATCTTAAAATGTAAATTCCTTGATGATACCAAAGAAAGTACTGCGTAGCTGTACTTTCTTTGATGATACGTAGCCTACAACTGCGCTACCCGTCTACTATCGGGGATCCACACAAATTTTTGCCGAGGGTCCATTCTTCTTGGTTAATGCGCCTGTGGCTAAGCTGAATTGTGATCAGAGCTAGTATAGAGGCAATGTATGGAATTTACCATGTGCTTTTAGTCTTTGATTGGAGTGTGCACCGGTCACAGCACGCCATCCTTTACCCACACTGCGTAGTTGAGGCTGACTCGCCGAGACCGACGTTTGCTTCTGCAGTAGTGTTCCGGATTGGAGTGCTCACCAAGCCTCGGCGACTCTTTGCTAACTACGCTGATTGACACTGACCCAGAAAGAGAGAGAGAGAGAGAGAGAGAGAGAGAGAGAGAGAGAGAGACACAGACAGACAGACAGACAGACAGAGACAGCGAGAAAAGGAGTCTAGTCGAGTGAGGACACGAAAGTACAAACTATACTGAAGAATCCAAGAGTGAGGAGTAGGAATTGAGAGAGAGAGAGAGAGAGAGAGAGAGAGAGAGAGAGAGAGAGAGAGAGAGGGTGAGAGAGAGAAGTAATCGCTTTATCTATTTCTAAAAATAACTGCGTCATTCACGATTCAAGCTCTCACAAACTGAATAAAACAGTCAAATATAAAATAATTAAACAAACAAACATACAACTACATGTACTTTGTATTATTTACGTTTATTTTTGTTGTACAATAACATACAAAATGCATTTAAGATTGTGCGAGATATTACCACTAAAGAAAACACAAAATGTAGGCAATTAGGCCCTCTTCGTTATTACTTATCAAAGAAGAACACCACCACCACCGACGACGACGTCGAAATCCTATCCTATCTACACTATCCTGTCCCTTAGCTCGAAAGTCCTTGGGGCACCACAGATGATCGTTTAACCAGCGTACTCCATCTTTCTCTGTCCTCAGCAGCCTCATTGCTTCGCGCAGTGTCAAGCCTGTCTTTTAATGTTGTCTTCCCACCTCTCTTTTTTTTTGTCTCCCTCTTCTTCTGCCTTTTGCACCGTGCCTTGCAGGATGGTCTTTGCAAAGCCTGAAATATTACTATATAGACGACGAAATATAAGGCTTGCATGACAAAAAAAATCGCTATTCCCTAAAACTCAAATGCTCTTCGGGAGGATTACATGATTTGCTAGTGTGTTATTCTGTTAAATTGTATTTGTGGACTACAGTCTACATTTCTCACTAGAGATACATAAAGAAATATTCCCTGACATTTCCATATATTTGTGTATCGACGAAAAACAGTTCTGTGCGGATTTGCGGATGGAGGGAATAAGGGAACACCTAAGAAGGCTATAATAAATAAGTTACCCGTCAAAATCAACATTACACGCTTTGACACAACATCTGAGCAAAACTGCAACACACGTGGACCTAAAATAAAAAAAATAATACGTCAAACATGTAGGCCTACTTTACAATGAGCACATGTACGTTTGTTTTGATATCAACAGTTAGTGCAGAGAGGCAGTACTTAAGTTGGGCGCCTATAGCGGATCCTAGTTAGCAAAGAGGTAGATAGCACACAGACCTACGTATCATATCGAGGCTCCGCATCAGGCGCGCGACTTGAGTAATTTCCCCTTTTGTTGTTAGAGTTCACAATAAGCACGAAAATGAAATAAAATATAATATTATCATACAAAGTTATTCTTAAAAACAACGATTAAACACACATTTTGTTATAATTAAATCGATGATAAGTCACTTTAAAAAATATCTCCTGATTCAATGAATGTCATGTACATACAGATACAAATATAATTATAATCGTTATAAACTCTTCACAATGTACAGACACAGCACTTACAGGTGAGACATTGGGGCAATTTATGAAATAATTTAGAATTAGCATGCGCAAACACAAACCACACAATTATACAATAAACAAATCAACAATGCATTTTAACAAAAGTGATGAATGGCAACAGTCCCCCAAAAACAGAGGCTACAGAAGAAAGAAAAGTTCACCCTCCCCTCTTTCTCCACCCCCCTTCTCCCCAATACCTGTAATTGTTTTTACTCAAACATGCAAGAATAAAGATACACCCCCTTTTTTAAGCTTTATAACTATTTCAATGTACAGGGGGTCTTCGAGTTACGACGTTGATCCGTTCGTTGGACGCGTCGTAACCCGATGTTATCGTAAGTCGGAACATAAAGAAAAATACAAGATAATTTATCGTCCCCATTTTTACACAAGGAAATTTGACACGTCGTGGGCACGAAACATGACAAGAACATTAGTGAACTTTAGAAAGCAACGAAACTTAGTTCGTAATACTTTTTCGTGGGGAAACTCCCTTTCTACGTCATCACTTTTGCGCTTTACGAAGGTCACGACCTCCTCATTTGCCTACGCTACAAACTTCGTATCGCGAAAAAGCGGAATTTTCATCATTTTGACGAATCGTGATTCGTAGGTATGTTTCTGGTATTTTGTACATAGATCGGGTCAATTGCTGTAAACGTAAGCTTGAACAAATGTTATAACTGTATTCTCACACCCTTTGTTGTTGATTTGATGCACTAACATTGGTGTAGTTTGCTCTTCAAAAAGGGTGCTGTTTTCGCCTGCTTTTGCTCTCATCTATAAAATGGCGGAAGAGTTGTGGTTCCGATAAATATTTTCAACATAAGTTTAGCAATATTTCTAGGTTTCAAGTGACTCTTACGAGCATGGTAAAGATGTAAAATCACTTTACTGGTGTATTCGTATGGATGTGCACGAACACTGTCCATGTTTTAATGTTTTAGCCCTTGGATGAGCACCAGTTCTAGGTTTGTAGATCTAAACGGACAAGTTACTAGGCTAGCGTAGCAAACAGAAGTTGAGGCCATAGAATTTGTGTTAAAAAAATCCCAGTGCCCTTGATCCTAAACTTCAGCTGAATTTCGTTAAAAAAAATCCCAGTGCCCTAGCCCTTGATCCTAAACTTCAGCTGAATTTCGTCTGCTGCTAAAGGCGCTACCGCCTCGGCACGAAGAAAAGTTCGCAAGGATTTCCCGACAGCATCATCGGAAACGAAAGTGATCGCTACGAACCAAGTTTCGTTGGTCAATCTAAAGCTCGCTATTATATCGTACTCAATGAATAAAACCTCAGATATAAGATATTTGTATTGTTTGAATGCAAGGTCATAAAACACATAACTAAAATGTTGCTATTCTAAATAATTATGTAGATTATAGATACGGGTCTGCTAGTGCTATATAAGTAAAGTAAATACTGGAAAAGGGATATCGCTATTTTAAACTGGAAATCAAATATGTATAGCACAATTATAGTGCATCCCTATATACAAATAAAATATTTATAGCGTATCAAGCCATAGAAATCACCAACTACAACTTTTTTTTAAAATAATGATAAAGGAGAGGGGGATGGGTGCGGTGGGGTGGGGGTGGGGGTGGGGGGGGGAGAGAGAGAGAACTCTGTGAAGAATTAAGATTTAAAAAAAATTTACGCACAAAGACTGAATAAAAGGGCTATCGTGACCTCATAGTTACGTCAATGATTATCATGACTTAAATCGTTTGACGTCAATACCTATCGATGACTCAGTTGCTGTGACAAACGTGATAGGTATTTCACGTCCACTAATCCAAGGAGTGCCGAAGCTCAAAGCAAGAAAGAATGGAATGTTCCATCTCTCGTAAACAACATGCTATGATGTCAAATAAATATACAAATTCGGGCTGAGAACCCGCAATGACTCAAGTGTCGCGCGATGGAGTGACGTCAATCTGGTTTGGTCTTGGCGTACTTTTTGGTCCGCAGTTTCTTCTTTCTTTTCTTTCCGGGTGGGTATAAAGAAGAAAAGAAATATTTTCGCAACTCTTGTGAGACCAGTGAGATCAGCTTTAACTCTTCTGGGAAAGCGAACTATTTCTCCGTGAAAGCAACAAAGCATTGACGATTCAGCGCCACCAAGTACTGACCAAAAGGGAGAAAGAACCCAACATTCTGAACATATCACGACCATGCATAATGGCTACTATAGAAATGGAGAAATCGCGCTATACAAATGATCAACATCAACATTATGGTAGACATACATCATTTAACTGAAGCTGGAGAAGGAAAAAACACCCCTTCCCATCTCCCTACCCTCCCTCCACCCCCCCCCCCCCCACACACACAAAGGAATTATGCCAAATCAGAGAATGAATGTAAAACTTTAGAAGGAGTAAATGCATTGATTATGTTAGTAGCCATTCAGCGTAGCTGAGACTATAAAAGACCTTTTCCATCCTATCCTATCCTATCCCATAACTCGGAGGTCGTAGGGGCACCACAGATGATCGTTTAACCAGCGTACTCCATCTTTCCCTGTCCTCAGCAACCCTGATTGTTTTCCATCTCTCCAAGCAAAGAAGAGAGAGCGAGAGTAGAAGGCCTCGTCTACCTTCTCCCAGCCATGATGCATGCGTTAGTGCCTTATGACGATTGTGACTCTAACATGTACGATATCTAGTCTATAATTGTACGTAGGCATGAGAGGTCCAAACCAGGTGTATTAGTGCGCTTGTAGTTTACACACGTGTCTGCTACGTCCAATGCACACTTTTAGTGTACCAGTAGTCCAGCAAAGGAAATACCCATAAACATTCCAGCGGTGGTCACGCGAGGTACATACGTGATCACTGTATAGCAAGTACGTGTACATGCGCTATACATGTATGGTAAGTAAGTGTACAGGACTGAAATGCCAATATCAGATAATCTGATCACAACATTCGCTGGCCCTATTTTGAGGGTCCGAAAAGTTTGCTACATGACTTTTCACATTCTTTTCTGTAGCTGTTTGATTGTCGCCAATAGCAATTGTGATGTTATGTAAACAACAATAATAATTAATATCTTTGCAGATTTAAAAAAAAAAAAGGCAAATCAAATAACTGTAGAAAAAAAAATGTGTTTGAACTGCCGTAGGGTTGGGGAGAGGGAGAGAGGGGGAGGGGGGAAAGCGTATTCGAGTTGGGTCATTTGGACATGTTGCACCCAGTTGTTTTTAATAAAATATTGATCTAACAGCTAGGATGTGCCGCAATGTAGGTTGATCACGTGACTCGTGCCTCTCTTTTGTGACATTATATGATTAAACATTACATTATTATCGAGGATTTTTATAGCGCACATATCTCGCCGTACAGGAACAGGATCTAACTCAAGCCGCCAGAGGCGCCAACTTCCAGCCTTTGGGCGCATCGTAATAACGCTCCAGACAACTGAGCACAATCCTGGGCAGCCAGGGATGGGGGAGAAGGACCTAGGTGCATGCTGGGTGTGTTCTTGTCACCGGCACTCACCCGTCTAGGACATGAGGGTCACGATCTGTAAAGTCCGTTATGATGGAATGTATGCGACACAGACTAGACCTTGGTTTATACTCTCATCCGAAGGAGTAGGAAACCGGAGTAAAGTGTCTTTCCCAAGGAAACAACACAATGCCCCGGCCTGAGCTCGAACCCGGGGCCTTCAGATCCGCAAGCCAAATCTCTACCATTAAGCCACCGT
This sequence comes from Oncomelania hupensis, assembly GCA_036898135.1. Lineage (NCBI taxonomy): Eukaryota > Metazoa > Mollusca > Gastropoda > Littorinimorpha > Pomatiopsidae > Oncomelania > Oncomelania hupensis. The sequence goes on from CM072513.1 coordinate 79,022,951, forward strand.
ACCTCCTACATCCAATCCAGATAAAGTTGCAAGTAAAACCAGGTGGTCTATACCTGATTTCCAGGAAGCATGTCTATTATATATAAGAATAGTGATTCTGTCATAAACTTACAGCTAATGTAGCAATTTATTACTTTAACAAACAAATGAATCACGGCAGCTGTGTAACAACAAACGAGGAATATGTACAAGAAATAGTTTATAATCCACGTAAGAGTTTACTCCTAAAGATGGGGCGATATATTTAAGGTAGGAATGTAACAAACTATAATGATAAAGATACAGGCACAGAAGAATTCGGTCACAATTGCGCACAAGTACATAATGCGACTAATAGACACTGTTTAATTGGACATGTAAGATTACGCACTTACAAACAATAGATTTATTTGTTCATGTTCATACTCATCACATCAAATGAAAGAGACAAATAATAGACCAAGTATTTATAGGAACACCATGAATAAAATATCACTTTTAAGGGATGTTCTGTGAATACTTTTTATACGTTCCGATCACCAACGTGTATTCAAGTGCGTACACACACAAGCATACCACCCCTAATCTCCCTCCCCCTCTCCCCCAGACACACAAAGGAAAGAACGCGCGCGGGCACACACACACACACACACACACACACACACACACGCACAGTCACACTTATAAACTCTCTCTCTCTCTCTCTCTCTCTCTCTCTCTCTCTCTCTCTCTCTCTCTCTCTCTCTCTCTGTGCACAAAGAAGGTTAACCCTTTTTACAAGCCTATTACACTAGTATTAATATGATCGGGAAATCGTTTTGCCACATCAAGATGGGGAATTATAAGGTATGTGAGATCTATGGTAATAGTAATACTGAAGCAAAGTGCGACCGATTTTTGCACAATACGAGTATGTAATTTTGCCAAAAATTACAGTTGACTCAGTCAAATATATTAGTACATCCACACTGCTAAACGCGCAGCTCAGTACATCCACACTGCTGAACGCGCAGCTCGCTAGGTCTAAAACCCCAAGCGGCTGTATATAAAACTTAGTCGTATAATACACCCCAAAATGAAGCAATGTTTGAGAGCAATGTCGTCAGCCAAAGTTATAAACTCATTAGTATGCGAGTCCTGCAAATAGTCCTGGTTGCATGAGACTAGATTAAATGCGCTACACAAGGACCCAACAAAGCGTCACGTCAACACTTAATGGAATAATGGTACTGCAACAATAAAATATGGCAATTCTACAGTGCACTTCCCAGTACAATGAGCTGCTCAACCCGGATCTTAACAGCGCGAGTGAGAAGGTTGATTTCTCAACGTATAAAATGACAAATTTCTTCTTATTTTCCCTCCAACTATTGTTGTTGTTGTGGTTTGTAGATTATAGTCACACGACACTTTCGCATATAGGTGACTACTGGACCGATTTATACTGACACCAGCGGGCCAGTTGTTGGTAAAGGGGAAAATAATATGATCACACGTTGACCAATCCGGGATTCGAACCAGCGACCTTTCGGTTACTAGCAAGACGCTCTTACCAACTGAGCTACCCGGCCCCACTTCTCCAACTATTATTTCATATTCTCCTTTTATAGTCTCACTTTCCACGTTCTTCCTATTTCTTCTTCTTCTTCTTCTTTTTCTAGAGCCTCTTGTATTACAGCTTGCTTGGATTTGCTGCCAAGAGGGGTCAACCTCGCACCCTACAAAGATGGACGGAGCGGTTTCAACCGTGACACATCCTCATACAATACGTTGGCAAAAAAAATCTGATTCGCCAAATGTAAACCAAGCCTTCAGATTGAAGTTGTAGCTACAACTCGCTCTCTCATGGAAGCATTTGCCAGCGGCTGCATTTCTGATGTTCGCCAACGCTCCAACAAGGGAAGGCACGAACTGAATACGCTTCGCACAAAATGCCCTATAAACTCCCTTCTCATAATTTCTGTCACCTGACCCAGTCCTTAACAATTCATTTTTCCTTTGCTTTTAGTAGTTTTAGCCTTATCCTTTGCCCTTGGCTGTCAAGGCGTTCTTGAAGTCCGTGAGCAAGAGGAGAGCGTGGGCACCCTCTTTCAAAGTAAGAATCAGTTTGAATTCTTTTTGGCGGGTGTGTTGACTTGACTTGAGTTTGTTCCTTTTACACTTGAGATGCGCCTTTCCTCCGGTGAAGAAAACATCCACGATCTTGCCTTTCAGAGATTCAATGACGTCACAAGTTTGGGATCTAGTCTTTTCGCCACGTCTCACTACCAATGTCACTTCTTCGACGCCTGCGCAGCTTTCGGGGATGACGACATTTCCGCTATGGATGAGTAGGAAAGAGATTTCTAGTTTCTCGCGTGACTGTTTTTTATGTGGACATGCCTGGGCCAGAAGTTGGATGTGGTGAAGTGAATCTGAAATGATGAAGAAACACATAAATAAATAAATAAATAAATAAATAAATAAATAAATAAATAAATAGACCTCTCTATGTCTGTCTCTCTCTCCCTCTCTGTTTCCTCTCCTTTCTCTCTCTTTCTGTCTGTCTGTCTGTCTGTCTGTCTGTCTCTCTCTCTCTCTCTCTCTCTCTCTCTCTCTCTTATAACAATTAAACAAGGGTAAAAGAGTAAGCACTGGGTATGCCTTTTATACAACTTGCCCTTGGCTTGTAACAATAACAATTAATATAAAAAATAACTTTATAATAAAAACATCATACTGTAACAATACAATTAGGATCTGTGAACACACAAACACACACATATTCATTTTTACCCTTGTTAAATAAAATTGTTATCTTATCTTATCTGACAATCATGCCTCTCTCTCTCTCTCTCTCTCTCTCTCTCTCTCTCTCTCTCTAAATGACATAATTTGACATTTCCAAGACCACGCTTGGACGTATTTAAAACATCTCTGTCCTATTCTGGTCCAAGCGTGTGGAATTCTCTACCAGAAGAGGTCAAGAAAAGTAAGTCATTATCATCTTTTAAAACAAGGCTCCATAAATATTTAAGCTCCCCTTTCTCTTAATATTTAAGATGATTGTATACCTCTTTGTTCTTCCCTACCCTGCCACAATTTAAGTTACTAAGAATGTGTGAATTTACATTTATGTGTGTGTGTGTTTGTGCTTGTGTGTGCGGAGGGAAGAGGAGATGGATGGGGAGAGGAGTGGAAGAAGGGTAGGAGTATGTGTACTAAAATTTGCTTAGTGATTTGTTACCGTAGTTAAGAAATATGTTTGCTTCAAATTATTTTATGTTCATTATTTTGTTTGTTCTGCATTGTTTATTAAGGACTAGTTATAAGACAGGTTCAAAGGACCTAATGCTATTATCTTATTATAGGTTTCGACTTCGACTTCTCTCTCACTCTTGCTAGCGTATTGTGATTTGACATTCCTGTCTACTGAATGTAGTATTTGTTGATAACTGTAATTGTTCACGTAACTTGATATATAAAGATAGTGTATTGTAATATTCTGGTTCACTCGCACGCATCCCTCCTCTGTCCCAACTACGTACTGTTTTTCTTTTTTTCCCTTAAAATATTTTTTTAAAATTCTTATTCAAAACCTCTTTTCCAAAACCCTGCCGACCTTCCTCCATTGAGTTACCTCTATATATAAGAAATGTCGCTTACAACATGGCCTTCCAAAGATGGTTTTCGAATTGGCCATCTTAATGTATGTCGCGCAATCAACAAAACGCATGAAATAGCGTCAAATTTAAACAACCATAATACACCATTTCATATATTTGGTTTTCTGAATCCTGGTTATGCAGTAAGACTGTTGATTATGAAATGGCGGTACCAGGTTATTTTTTTAATAATACGTCAGAGAGCAAAAGATCAAGAAACTGGTTTATTAATATACATTAGTGTAACACTTAATTTCAAGCGTCTGTATCATCTTGAGCATGAGCAGCATCAGGTTGAGTCTATTTGGCTTGAAATAAATATAAAACATTCAGCCCTAATAATCATCGGATTCTTATACAGACATCCTGATGTAGATGTAGACTGGATTAATAACTTCACTTCTATGATCGATGCTCTATTATTAAATTCTAAATATATCTTCATTTTAGGGAATTTTAATATTGACTTGTTTAAACCTAATAAACAATGGATTCATACTATTAAACTTTGCAACATTGGACAACTAGTATCAGGAACAGCCAGAGTAGCTGCAACTTCTAGCACACTCATTGATCACAAATATAAAATAACAAGACGCATGTTCTAAAAGTTTGTGTGCCAATATTTGCTTTCAGTGATCATTATACTGTTTGTTTAACATGGAAAAAGAAAGAAGCTAAAAAAATACCAGACGGATTGTTGGGCAGCGGCCTGTTGTCCCAGCTAAGAAGTTTGCCGTTACAGAGGTTAGAGCTGTTGAATTTGATCGTGTTCATGATGGTGACCTTGGGAGGAACGAGAGGTTCAAGGCTGTTCTTATCCTTGTCCTCACAACGCATCGTCTTACTGTTGTACGGCAGTGACTTCTCGTTGTCCTCAAACCCGCAGCACTCTTCGTCTGGGTCATCGCTATATAAAAGCGGAAAAATAGAGGCAATTCACTGCATAGTGTGTTCCACGTTGTCACACTGCAGTGTTCCCTCCACACACAAAAAATGAGAGTCCTTGGGACTCCCAGGTATAAAATTTTAAGAGTCCTTGTGCACAATTTGAGAGTCCCCAAATAGGAAAAAGAAATGAAACAACAAGTCCAAGCCTCACTTTTTCTTTTTCTTTTTTTACTTTGTTAAAGCGTCACATTAGTTATCATAATCATATAAAACCAAAAAATGAAAACATGAATGGATTCACAAAGATTTTTTCTGTTCAGTGAATGGATTGCTTGGAGGAGGTTTACAATGCGCGCGCATGCGATTTTTAAGGGCGACAACTCCCGACACAATCTTTAATCGTCTGCAATGGCAGTCTCAGTCGGGTTCTGATTATGCCGTGAATTAGTTCGCCACTCGTTGGTCGTATTTTTGACTTCAGCGATTAGAAAAAAATGTGTGCGTCCACAGGACGCACGCATGCAAATTTTTCTGCGTCATTTTTCATATTTTGTGCATAATTGACGCACTACTGTGCGTAATCGGGAACACTGCACTGGAACCATAAATTTACATTTAAAAATGCAAAATATTACCAAGGTAATAAAAGATTGTGCGTATGTCTGTGATCTTTAATTCCAGTCGATTAGGCGTCAGCGAGCGCCTGGGAAGATACGAGAGAGAGAGAGAGAGAGAGAGAGAGAGAGAGAGAGAGATCCATAGATGTATAGAAACACACATACACACACACACACACCCACCCACACACACACACACACGCACTTATTCATTCTAAACATGTGTATATAGAATGAATGTTAAAAAGATGGAACGAATCATCAATGTATTGATAAACCAACAAACGGTTAAAGAAATAACTTTGTAAAATAAATAAATAAATACATACAAATTAACAGTCAATCAATAATAACTGACCTCTTCAGAGGAAACATTTTGGCACAGCATTTGGTGGTACCAGTGACGTAGGCATTTCCACAACATTTTGCATTGTTGTCAATTCCGACCCAAAACGTTTTCCCGTTGCAGCAAAGTTCCGTTTGTGGGTGACGCCGGGTGTTACCACAGGGTTCAGTACAGTTTAGGGGCAAAGTTTCATTTCGCCGATACGCACGTTCGCCACAACATCTGGGGGAAAAATAATTAAGCTTAAATATTTAATAATATACATACATGTACCTTTTTTAAGTTTCGGGTAAGAGTAAGGGGGTGGGGGGTTGGAGAGGGGAGATGGGAGAGAGAAACAGATGCACAGATGTAGCCTATAGAAAACACGTTCACACAAATAAGATCTATTATAGTTTGCAAAGTAGGTGATAAAACCACGAGAAAGGCAAATATAAACCCGACACGACAATCACAGAATAACTGCGTGTTTTCCAAGTGACAACCATATTCGGGGTCTTGTGCTAAGTCACAGGTGCCCGTATCTGAAAGCGAGAGATGGCGAAAAATAATAGCGTCGCTCTCATTCTACTAGTACAGGGTGTTCCAAAAGTCTTGGGCACATTTTGACATTGAATATTTCCGAAACTATAAAGGATATAAAAACGCATCTGGTAAATTCAGAAAGCTTGTAATCTCAAGTTTTACATGGAATGTTCAAAGATGTTCAATGTGAGCACCATTGGTCACACGACACACATCAAGCCGATAGTCAAATTCTTGCCAAACGCGTCCCTACATTTTCTGTTTGAGTGAACGCCATTAATGGGTCTGAAAAGAAATTAAAAAAATCAACAGCTTTACAAAAAACTTAATGTAATTAGCTTTAAAATGGCACAACTGTTATCTTACTACCATTCATAGTTATTGAGATATGGGGACTTCAAATGTGCCAAAGACTTTTGGAACACCCTGTAGTGTATAATAGCAGGGTGATAGACGTGCTCTAGAGAGTGACGTTTCACATCCAGGTGCGCGTGTCTGTGTTTCAAGTCTACCGTGAGTAACACAGACAGCTAAATCAAAACAAATGATCAAGTCAAACCTTGTAGAGCTCTGACACTGTGCACCACAGTCTGGACCCCAGAACAAAGGTGGACTGGTGGGGAAAAGGACACTGCTGGACAGTCCGGCAACATTGCACACAGTTGCAGAAGTGACCACAGGGCAGGAAAATCAAGACAATTTGCAGTTTCTATAGGTCTGTCAACCTTGACAAGCAACAAGTTCGTTTGGTTAAATACGTGTACTAGGACGATCCGGAGACAAATTTCATGTGCCCTATTTAACGTGTTTTGTAGGAAGTTTGTTGGTTGGTTCCACGGGCGCTTGTATCTGGACACGCGAGCGCCTAAGCCTGTGAAAGGCATAGGCGCTCGCGTGTCCAGATACAAGCGAGCGCTTGTGGTTCGTTCGTTCGGGTAAAAACATCTCAGGAAAGGCTGGGCACGCCAGAGTATGGAATCCTAATTAGCATAAATTCTTTCTAACATTCAGACTCCTCCCCTTCGTCTGCACGAATTCAAACACAACATACTGTCCGTATAGATAACTTAAATGTAAGTCACGCATGGTTCGCTAATTCTACTCGTTAAATTTAAAGCACAAACTAAATGCGTTTGGGAACGATTCTGGTTGATCTTCGAATACAGATTCCAGATTTTTTTTTGTGTCGGAAACAGCAGTCTACTAGTTAGATGGCTACACACAAATATTGTCCTTTCATTCACAATACGCTAACGGTCACTATTATTGCATTACTATTTAATGACACCACTGCTTAAATCACAATCTAATTAATTAACAGAGCTGAACGAATGCTTACAATATTATTTAATTTATATTATACTACCAGAGACCGTATTACTTTTCATAGTCTTTGCTGCTTCCTGGATCTTATAAACATTGATTATCTATCTAGTACTGGTCTCACAAGAAAATTTGAGTTCTGAGTTTTGAATTTATACTACTAGGAAGCTTACTAAGCTTACTTAAAACACAAGGTGCACATTGCTGAAGCCCAACTGGTTTAATGTAGCGAACAGGCAGACCTATCATGATAATGTTCTTTTCGGTCTATTCTACAAACAGATCTATTTTTCGAGAACAGCACTCCACTTATCCAATAGAGAAAATGACTTCTGTCAATCACACAAAATTGAGTTTCAGCACATTTATTATTATTATTATTATTATTATTATTATTATTATTATTATTATTATTATTATTATTATTATTATTATTATTATTATTATTATTATTTTTATTATTAAGTAGTTATTTAATTAATCAATTAATTAATTATTATCACAGTACAACACTAAATCAACAAAGTTCAACCCATTCTCTTCTTTCCAACTAGGCAGATTTGACAACTTGCGGTTTCTCTTTATGCTGCAAAAAAATCCGATTTTTCGGAAACCAAACACTGCTAGTGGTAGCCGCAAAGTGCCTATACAGCAAACTTTTGTGCCTTTGATAGCAGTAGCATTAAGGCCCAGTGCGATTAAAAACGAAATTCGTAGGGCCCCCTTCTGATTTGAAAACTCCATGTTAAGGCCTACACACTCAAATTAAGGCGTCCTTAACCAATTGTCGCTAATTTAGGTATCTAAGGCAACCCTCCAGCGAGAGAAAGTTTAGGTTCAATGAAAATAAACCAAGAACAAATCTAGAACAGAATGTATTTCATATACAACCCAAATAATTAAATCTTACCTTGTCAAGAAAAAGACTGGGAATAAATCTAGCTTCAGTATACATAGATTGTGGTTTGTTGACACCTATATAAATTAAATTAAGTCACGAAAGTTCGAACCTGCGCTCTTCGGCATAGGAAACCTCTGTGTTTAATTTAAGGATATCGCACTCTGAGTAGTAATAACTAAGTACGTTTTAAAATATTTTTAAAAAAGCATAAGTTGGTGCCCGACGGATTTTGTGTTCTAAACAAGGACTACTAAAGTAGTCCTTAGTTCTAAAGCATATTTCTTACTCGGTAGTAAGACCTGTCCTGGGAAAGAAGATAATTTCATTGAGTAGATCGAACCTTCCGGAATATTATACTTTTTTTCATAAACGTTTGAATGACGAAGCTGTTATTCGTACTAAGTCAATGTAGTATTTTGTGCTTCTGTTAGACGCGTGTTCGCTGGACCTTATGCACATAGATTAACTATCTTCCTACCTGTTAGATGAGTGACTGGTGGTCACCTCTGGTATTCTTGAGTGACAGAATGTGAAGGGTACATATTTCGTCGAACTTTGCAAGACAAATGTGTTAGTTTTTAGTTGTGTGTGTGTGCGTGTGTGTGTGTGTGCGGCGCCCGCGCCCGCGCGCGTGTGTGTTTAGGTGTGTGTGTGTGGGTGTGTGTGTGTGGGTGTGTGTGTGTGGGTGTGTGTGTATGTGTGTGTGTGTGTACAGCATAACAATCTAACAAGACAAATTTATCATAATTTAAAGCTGTGCGTTCGCTCCTAGGCTTGTGGACATTGCTAATGCATTTGGATCGCCTTTACAAGGTGCAGAGAATGCTGCGACATGGGAAGGTTGGTGATCTTCATCTGTGTTTAGAACTAACTTATTCAGCCAATTTTTATGCAGTTTAATCCTTAAAAAAAAAGAATTAAGGAGACGGAGGACAGTAAATCTCCGAAATATTTTCTAAAATACAAGGTGCCGTGGTGTTTTCATGTTTTTCTTCCCCCCCCCCCCCCTCTCTCTCTCTCTCTCTCTCTCTCTCTCTCTCTCCCTCTCTCTCTCTCTCTTCATTTTTATTTCCCCATTCCCATTTTTTTCCTCTCTCTCCCTCCCTCCCACGCACACATACACATACACACACACACACACCCACACACACACACACACACACACACTTCCCCTTTCAGTCATAATGCAATATTGATTATTTTCAGGCTAACAATGTCAATTGTATTTAACAAAAGTTGAATGTCGTTGAAATATTTAGTTATTTTCTTGATTTAAATAGCCTACATGTACAGTGTAAGCCCCCTGCTAGTAAGACTCTGCTACAATTCAATTCCGTCTTTCATTTTACGTATCATCTACGCACAGCGTAGCTGACATTCTTCCTCTCTCAAACTGCGAGTTTCTCCTACGTGGGTCACCCACCCCACCATTCCGTGAATGGAAATTATCTTGAGATGTTAAGTATTGTCTTTGTTTAAAGTCGACATAATAATAATAATAATAATAATAATAATAATAATAATAATAATAATAATAATAAAAATAATAATAATAATAATAATAATAATAATAATAATAATAATAATAATAATTATTATTATTATTATTATTTATTTTTTTTTTTAATTATTAAAAGCCTCTAATCAACCACTTCCTTCTAAAGTACAAGTATATGCCTACTGATCAGCCGCAAAGCTCTCTCTCTCTCTCTCTCTCTCTCTCTCTCTCTCTCTCTCTCTCACTACCTCGCAACTTTCCCGCACCAAATTGAACTCCTTTTGTATGTTGTTTTTCCTACGCTAAAAACTGTTAATTATAGGAACGATCTGAAATGCTCAGAAATTTTAGGGAACCACCTTGTATGCTGCTATTTGCAACAAATTAAACAACCAATCAATAACTCACCCACTCATCTACTCAAGGGATATGAATGAAGCAGTCGCTCATTCAATCAATCACAATTAAATTTACTTACTGCGCTTGGTCCTCGGGCACCCCTTGATTGATGACGTGTTCATCACAACAGGTGGCGTTACCAGGATTGTACTCGATCCTCATGCACGTCTTTGTCATTAGCGGCGGAGGCCCAATCTTCAAACCTAATCACACAAACAAATAATTATCTTTAAATGGGGGATCAATGGTGGCATCCTCTTCCTGGAGTGCCAAAGAACAATGTAGGGTTCGCATCTCGATGGTGAATCCTGTGGAGAGATACATTGGGGGGGTCCCTTTTTTATGGCCAGCTCTATGATGACGGATGAATATAGCCCTATCGCCTCTTCTTAGTTGCTTTTCTTTAAGCTGAGTTTTTGCCTTGCTTCTAACAACTTAACAAGACGGTCTAAGCGAGAGTTTGCTAACACTAACCCTACCTTTTCGTCAAATACATGATTCACTGATGAACGTGCTAAGAATGTAAATGTATCTTTGTTCCGTAAACGTTCTGCAGAAGTCCACGTCCACTTGGAAGACTCACATTCCCAACACTCATTATATTGCAGGCCTACCACTCTCGTAGTGAGCGCAAAGAATTCAAAAACATAATAGTGACATGACTAGGCTGTCAGTTAGTCTTCAATTTCCTTGCTCTTCTCAACGTTATTATTATTATTATTATCTCATACCTGACAAATATCTTGAATTCTCCCCCTGTTATCACACAAAGCCTGTTTCCTAATTTTTTTGTTTGTTCATAGTCTTGCCTTTGTAAAACACACAAAACATGATGGACCTCAAATATACAGTGCTAGCAAGAGTACAAGAATGATGCCAGTTTCAATGTCCTTGTTCGTTATTTATATATAATACGTTATTTCCGCTAAGGGAAAGAACTCGGGTTGACAAGAAGATATTTACAGTAAGTAGGTAAAGCTACAACGCTTTATTGTATGCAGCTGAGGTGTTCCATAGAAGAAAAAAAAAGAGGAAGTTCAGTCACGATCTTTTTTCTGCCAATCAGCGTCTTTAAATAGTCGACTATCGGGCGAATGAATATTCAAGAGGTAGGCCTATTCTAATACGAACCGAACTACAGTTATCATTACATTACATGATTATTGCTTTAGGTCCAGCGGACTATTCCGAGCCAAATCAGGACCATCTACAGTCATCAGCCGTAGTGTCTAATCATTTTTAAAAAAAAAACACCTCACATGGAGCTGATGCATACCGAAAAATCAACAGTGACATCCAAAAATGCATGTGCACAGCACAGGAAAACTGGATAGAAGAGCAATGCCAGGAAATTGAGAACAGTCTGAACAAGAACTACAGCAAGAAGTGTGAAGGACAACAGACTGTGAAGCAGCTGACAAGTGTTAAACAGCCCAAGGTCTCAAACGATTCAAAGCAAGTCTGGCATATGCCTAACAGAAGAACAAGAAGTCTTGGATAGATGGACAGAGTACTGCTCTGACCTTTACAACTACATACCAAACGGAGACCCATCAGTTCTAGCATGTCCCCAGAAAATAGAAGAGGAAAAAATCCTCCCAATTCTCCGAGAAGAAGTTGAGGCAGCAGTGCAATCACTGAAGAAGGGGAAGTCAGTGGGAGTGGACAACATACCCGCGGAATTGCTTTAAGCAGGAGGAGAAGCATAGCTTCACATATCTAGGAGCCATTGTATCAGACAATGGGTCCCGACAGGAAGTCCTCTCCAGGATTGCACAAACAACTGCTGCCCTGACAAGGTTGAAACCCATTTGGAAAGACAGCACCATCAGTCTACATTCAAAGGTAAGGCTGCTGCGCTCCCTTGTCATCTCCATCTTCCTATATGCTTGCGGAACATGGATCCTCACATCAGATCTACAACGAAGAATACAAAACATAGAGATAAGGTGCTACAGAAGACTTCTAGGCATTTCCTATACGCAGCAGATCACCAACAAGGAATCCGACAGATCATCACACAAGCCATTGGACAACACGAAGACATGCTCACAGTGGTGAAGAAACGCAAACTCCGAAGGTATGACCACGTCACCAGAGCGTCAGGCCTTGCTAAGACCATCCTGCAGGGCACGGTGAAATGAGGCAGAAGAAGGGGGAGACAGAAAAAGAGGTGGGAGGACAACATTCCAGAATGGACTGGCTTGACACTGAGCGAAGCCATAAGGGTTGCTGAGGACAGAGAAAGATGGAGTAAGCTTACACTGGTTAAACGATCATCTGTGGTGCCCCAACGACCTTCGAGTTACGGGTTAGGATAGGATAAGATAGGATAGAATAGGTCTAATCATAACAAAATCGGGTTTATTAATCTAAATCTAAATATAATTTCTGTTGTTGTTTTTTTTCCCCTTGGGTTTCTGTTGGGAAGTATTGTTTTGTTCGTTGGTGTGTTGTCCTCCTGACGAAGAGCTTGGCTCCAACATGTGCACTGTGCTGTTTCGTCTTACTTCTTGTTCCACTTTAACATTCTAAGGGTTTATGGAGGCCTATCCATTTGTTTCTCGTTATGGTAAAGTTTCAATGTTAGCAGTCCTCTGTTGTGTTCCATTTCCCCGAAATCGGATTTAAAATTAACAAACTAAAACAAAAAAAAAAGATAAAGAAACAACAGTCGACAAATTTAAGATCTACGAAAACAAAATTCGTGATTTAAAGGAAAAGAAATGATACAAAATCAAGACGATGATCAAGACTTGGATAAGGCTGACGTCAACTTAGTCAGAAGCAAGACAAAGTCAAATTTATTCCGGGGGAAAAAAACTACTAATGGCACATGGACATGGATAAAATGATATACACAAACATGCAAAACTAATTAAATCTATTTTTTAAAAAATAAATTAAAATATTTATGTACAGAAGACGAAGAAGAAGAAGAAGAAGAAGAAGAAGAAGAAGAAGAAGAAGAAGAAGAAGAAGAAGAAGAAGAAGAAGAAGAAGAAGAAGAAAGGTGTAATGTGTGGAAGGGGGAAGGGAGGGGAGGGGAGGAAAAAGGGGGTAGCCACAATAAATCTTAACTAACAATACATTTCAATCCATACAAATTATTGACAAACCAACAAATAGAATTCGAATACACACATCCAAGTATCAGAACTAGATGAATTTTTAACATGGAATCAACAACGCTATAATTGTTTCATGTAGGCTGACAAGCTTAAAAATGATACAGACTTTCTATTAGGTGACAACAATTCTTGAAATTTAATGGCATTGCGATATTTATAACGATACGATTTTAATAAGCGTCTTTTAGAATTACACAAACGAGAACACACCCAAAAAATAAATAATGAAACTCATCACCGAAGAGCGATGCTCTCAACTATAGGGTGGAGCTAAGGGCGTGTCTTATGGCCTTTCTTAAGGCCTGTCTTAAAAGGAAGGTTCGCGGGGGTTCAAACACCTTTTTCCGAGGTCCCAGATCCCAAACCTAGGTTGTTGAACCTTTCGGACAAAAAATAAATAAATAAAGGTTCAGGAACCTAGGTTCGGGATCTGAGAAGCTCGAATAAATAGTTTTTGATTTGTTCAAAAGGTACAGCAACCTAAGTTCAGGATCTGACAACCTCGTTAAAAAAAATAAATTTTTTTAAACTTCCAATTTAAGAAGCTCGAAGGGCCACAACAGAATTCAAAATAATAGAAAACCGATTCCGTCCAAGTGTTGCTTAACATTGGCCGGCCGAAGCTGCAGTTGTGTCCCTTTGCCCTTGTTTAACCCTATCGCGCTGCTACATTTCACAATATTATCTCCGATCTAAATATCGCTGATTATAGTGTCAGAGTCTTTGAAACGATTTTTGTTTATATTTATCTACATTGTGCAAACAGAGAGACAGACGATATAAAATACGATAACTTTCTTTCTTTCTTTCTTTCTTTTATGTAGCTTTTATTAACAAAGATAAGATAAGATAAGATATCTTCATTAGGAACATTGAGCTAGATTTCCTATTCCGCGAGATAAAATAGGACGGATGAATAAATAAGCATATATGCATAAAAAGTAATAACATTAAAGAAAGAAAGAAAGAAAGAAAGAAAGAAAGAAAGAAAGAAAGAAAGAAAGAAAGAAAGAAAGAAAGAAAGAAAGTACATACCGAAGATATTAAATAGATGTCCACTGGTGTTGCTAATGGCCAGAAGGACTAAAACCAGGATCAAAACTCCGCTGTTATCCATTGTCTCACAATTTAAAACAACAGAAAATACAAGATGTATAGTCTGAATCGAAGTTAACAAAATTAATATTAAGATTTCAAGATAGCTGCAATTTTTTTTCGATAGTATCTAGCTTCAGTTGTTTGACTTTTAAACAAAAAAAATTACTATATCAAACGCAAGAAAATGAAATGTTGACTTTGCGCGGTGCTGTTAATCTGTGACTGAAGTACTTCCAATCTACGATTGAAATGTGAAGAAAAATCTCAGTAAGTGAACTCACACCGTCTTAATGATTACTGAGTTTACATCTGGGCTGGCATGAGCCTTTTATACAGGCCTTCGATTTGGTAGAGTAGACTATAGAGTGCAGGAAGGTTGGGGTAGAGTAGGGCAAGGTAAGCCAAGAATGGGCCACTGTATATGTGTGTGTGCGTGTGTGTGCGTGAGTGTGTGTGTGTGAGGGGGAGGGAGAGAGAGAGAGAAAGAGATGGAAATTATACAGTGTGGGCGATGTCACACTGTTACTATGAAAGTTACGCGACCTATCACTTCGAACCTTAAAAGATACGCCTACCGCGGTGGATAGGGTTTTTCTAAAACACTAATAAATGTAATAACATACAGTAAGTAGGTCTACTACAAAAGAGCAAAATTAGTCGACACACACTTTCTTACACACGCAGGCACACACACACACACACATACACACACACAAACACACACACACACACACACACACACACACACACACAAATACACACGCCTCGTACATGCACTCCCTTCTCCTTTTCGCCCTCCCTCCCCCTTCCTCCCTCCATCCTCCCTCCATCCTCTCTCTCTCTCTCTCTCTCTCTCTCTGTCTCTTTCTCTCTCTCTCTCTCTCTCTCTCTCTCTCTCTCTCTCTCTCTCTCTCTCTCTCTCTCTCTCTCTCACATTGTCCACGAAAGATTACTTCGTTGCCTAAAGACCTCCTTAGGCCTAAGCCCCATTTTAAAATACATAATGGCCTAGTTTTGGTTTTTCTATGGCCGGGTATGATGAATGGAAACTGGATCAATGGGGACTTTCATAATACACGTCTGTCTTAGCTCATCAGAATAATTCAACAATTGACAGAAGCCAAAAAAAATCGATGAATGAGTCCACGAAGATTTATATAGCTCATAACAATTTTCCGCATCCAAAGACATAATTATATATTCATCGATTTTTTTTTGGCTTCTGTCAATTGTTGAATTATTCTGATGAGCTAAGACAGACGTGTATTATATGAAAGTCCCCATTGATCCAGTTTCCATTCATCATACCCGGCCATAGAAAAAACGTGGTCGCGCGAGAGACCGTTGTTAAGAAGCCCAACTACGCGGTCCGGAAGTGGACCAAGAAGTCATGATTTCTATTCGGACGTATCTCTGAATTTTTATCTTATCGGTACGATACCGGATTTCATTGCTTGAGATACACGTAAGTGATAGGTGTTCTTATCTCTAATGCTTGGCTGCTCGCTCAGCCATTGAACCTTTTTAGCTCAATTTTACTACTTAGTTTTGGGACTGCCTTTTTTCATATATGACTTTTAAACCATTTTTCAAAAAAGTTAACTTTTATATTCTGCTGACCCGATTCTGTTTTTGCCATAGCCTGACAGACCTGGTCTGTCCGCATATAAAAGCTTTTTCTTCCATTATACCGATCATAAAAAATACATCTTTTCTATCAGTATCATACCCCGTTGCCCTCCCTGGCCCTCCCGTTTTTCCCTTGGCCTGACCTTGGCGGCCCTCCTGGCACCCTTGCTCCTCACCTAGCCTCCGTTTCTGCTTTCCTACGTCACAACGCTTCTTCCTTACTGGACGTCGCAGCTGCGCTACGCGCTCCCTCTTCAGGTAACTTCTTCCCACAAAATGACTTCTTAGTACAACGGCGCTCCCTCATCAAAGTCCCCTTTATGCTTATATAGTGTCCGGGGACGTTAATCTACCTGCCTGCCTGGGAACCATTATTTAAAGGTTTGGAAAAATCGAGGGACATTTAGGCTTACATTGTTTTCTTTGTTTCTTCTTTGTACAATATTTACGGAATTTCATATAATGTTTCTTGATAATTGAATATGATACTTATTCGGGCACAAGCATATGAACCTTTGAATAACCGAGCTACAATTATATTAATAATCATGATCATTATCATACATCATAATCATCGTCGTCGCATCGTCGTCATTACCATCGCCGTCGTAGATATCGTTTCAAACGAACTCACGACTATAAAATATTTATCAGACAGTTTTTTGAAGTTTTGAGGAAGAGGGTTAGGGTGATGGGATCGGGCCCGGGAGCTTTCGAAGTCTGTTGCTAACGTTTATTTAGAGTCGTGGCGTCCTAATTACAATTTGTCTGTTAAATGTTACACGTATTTAAACATAATTTTGAGGTTAGAGAATGGATCCGGGGAGAGGGAGAGAAGGGCATGCGTTTGTTCCGTGAATACATGAAATAATATAGAGTAGGGTGTGTTTGTGAATGTGTGTTTGTGTGTAAGCTTATTTATGTGTGTGTTTGTGTGTATGTATGTATGATTGTATGTGTATGTATGTGTGAGTGTGTGTTTGTGTATGAGTGAGTGAGGGAAAATCAAGAAATCATTGCATTAAATGAAC
>CM072513.1:79044962-79049962 GCA_036898135.1 Oncomelania hupensis
ATGGTTTCAGAGTCTCTCTGATAATTCTGGGGAGTGGGGATTCTCATAGGCTAATCACTTAGCTCGGTACTGCAGGGCGGCGATTGGTCCAGGATACTCTGGGTGGCTTGTTTACCACGGTCGGTGGCGTGGGGGCGATGATGCAGGTCAGTTGGTCACGCGGTGACGCATCGATCACGAGTGATTGTTGTGGGAGTACAGGTCAAGAATTCGGCTTTCGTAGCTAGCCGTCTAGAAAAATGGCGAAGTCCCGAGTCACGCTTCTCATTGACCTCCTGGGATGTCAGGGGCCTGCAGCGGGTCAGCGACTGGGAGATGATACAAGGCCGGGGTGATTCGCCCGGAACAGGAACCCGTCTGTAATGCAATACAGACTCTGTATCAGCGGGGGATAGGGATAGTGTGGATTCAGGGCCTGTGGTACAATCGCCCTTCTCAGAATTCGAATTGGTTGACCGGTCAAGGGTTGAGCCGGTGCATATACCAACAGTCAAACAATGCAACTAGATTTACTGGGCCAAGGTGGAGTTTATTGGCGGCCGCTAGTAGGTGATACCTTCGGCGCATTAGGATGGGGTTGGCAACAGGGACGAATATTTATACATTGGGAGCATGGTGGAAAGCAAATGGAATGGGTATAGGGCAAAGGGGTTGTACTGGGGACTTTAATCTATGTGGAGGGACAGCATGGCATGGGGTATTTACACATGGGGCTAACGGAGCATACAAGCATAAATCCAAACATGTCATGGGTCATATACAAGGTAGAAAATATGTGCAAGGGATAAATACAAGTCACAGCAACACATCAAGGCAAAACTATAAACATGAACATACATATCGACAGGACGCATGAACATGACGGGCGAACGACGGGTGATGGGTCTGCTATATGACAAAGAGTAAGTTCCCTCTCTTACCTTGACTTAAGACGGGTGGAAGCACACGGGTACTGTCGAAGCTCAGAGGTCACTCGGTGATGGAGACGTGTCTTCGGACAGGTTGTGACTTCAAGGCTGGAAGGCTTGGGACTGACCCTAAGTCAGGTTCTGTGGCAGGCTTTAACTTGATGCCCGAGGGGCGGGGCTTAAGCGAATCGGCGAGCGAGCCTGCTAGAGGTGGCTGGTTAAGTGGAAATCGTCGTTGGCTGAGTGTGTGGAGTGGCTGTGGCTAGCCTACGTCAGAGGGTGATTGCACGCCTTGTCACAATATCACAGGGTATCACAGAGCACCAAAGAGTAAGCTTACATGTGATGGGATTATAATTAATGGTATTATAAAAAGCAAACAAAATCCACTATCACGGTCAAGCATCACACTGATAATTCCTATAAGACAAAAAAATTAAGAATAAAATAAAGACCACATTTAAAATGCGCTTGCGCTCTCCTCACTAAAGACAATACATTCAGGGCCGGGCCTGGGAAAAGTCGAAGGGGGGGGGGGGGAGGTTACAGATTTAGCGAAGGCGCGAAGCGCCGAGCCTTCTAAGGGGGTTCGGGGGCATGCTCCCCCGGGAAATGTTTTTTTCAAGGATGCAAAATGGTGCAATGGTGCAATCTGAACCTTGAAAAAGCCATTTGTGATGGTCTAGGACTTTGAGCTTTTTTAACAATTGAACTGACAAACTCTGGGGTACAAAAATTATCCTCTGCCTCTCCCTTAAAAACAACAACAACAACAATACACACACAAACATTTATTTATCAGCAGATATGTTTTGTATACTATTATTATTCACTCCTTTTTGTCGATCGTTAACGGTATAAAGCTTTACCTTGTAGTTTATGAACATCACCGCCCTGCTTTCACATTCAGTCTTGCTGCACTAGGTTCCTCGGCATTAGTACCATCTGTGAATTGTATCGTCTGGCAGAACAGTTCACTGCCTCTTTGAAGTCAATATCATCGCTGTGCACTTTCAGTAAAGCAAGTCCATTGAGCCTCTGTTGCCCCATTGTAGAGCGCAGGTAGTTTTTCAGGTTGCGCAACTGACTGTTTGAACGCTCACACTCGGCAGTAGTAACAGGCAGGGTGCAAAGGTTCTTTAGCATGATGAACAGGTTGGGATAAAAATCCCAGTCACAATATTTAAGTGCTTCTGATGCCATGGATGGGATGATAGCTGTCGCATTCTCAGCAGCACTTCGCCATTTGCAAACCCACCATTGGTATTTTGCATCAAGGGTAGCGTTGTCTGGTAGGTCAGACTCCCACAACATTGCCAATGTCTTCACCCCTTCTGGAACCTGCATGAAACCATCCTGGTTGTCTATTAAAGTGCTTGGCACCAGACAGAGACCATCAACTGCTAGGTCAGCATTTTTGAACCTCGAGTCCAATTCGGTTGACAGGTGTTCCAAGAATGGAATGGCAATGCTAATCTTGAAATATTCTTTTGGAGTGGCCGCAGGTTGGTTGTCACGGAGAGTCTGTCGGGATGCTTGACGAGGAACAATAACATCAGTTGTCAAAGCATTTGCCATTTTGCTGACTTCAACAAACCAGGCAACGAATTATAGTTCATAATTGTCAACTTAGCATCTTAATTAATATTTCTAAAAAGTCGTTTTTGGGGGATATCAAGGTGAAAGTGCTGGAAGAGGCTTGTGGCCAGAATAGGAAAATATGGCTGCATTTACTAATTTAGGATTAGGGGTTGGGTTACTTGGTCGTTTCAACGGGAAAACGCTTTGGACGTTTCAACGGATCCCTTGAAATGGATTTCCGTTGAATTGTCTATAAATACCTCTTTGTACCTTGGACCAAAAGTGACTAAAAACTGCAATGTTTTAAAAACAATTTTAAAAAAATTAAAACCCTTTGCATTAAAAAAAAATTTTTTTGGGTTTTTGTTTGGAGGGGGGGTTCCGGAACCCAGGTACCCCCCCCCCCCCCCCCCCCTGGTTCCGGCCCTGAAGTGTACCAACAAAAAGGTCAAGCTTAAAACTTATCCAATGAAACCAACAAACAATATTCAACATTAAAAGGTGATTAAGAACAACAACAACAAACACTATTACTACTACTACTACTACTACTACTACTACTACTACTACTACTACTACTACTACTACTACTAATACTACTAATACTACTTGGGACGAATTTACTTGATATAGGTATGAGACATATCAGGACACCGAGGGTTTTCTCCTGATACTCCGGTTTCCTCCATCTCTTCGATAATAGTAGGCCAACTGGATGCAGTCAATATTAAATTTCAAAAATAAAAATTGATTTCTAATTTATATAGTAGCTTGAGCTCAATAGGAGTATAAGGCCTATTGTACGTAAGAGCCCTTAGGTGTAAAGTAGGGATCATATATCATAGACCAATATAACTGGACAACCATCTCTTTGCCGAGAAACAGACGAACCGTAGGCCGAACTCCCGTCGCGCATGCGTCAATTGATTTAGTCAACCTACGCATCCGCTTTTCTTTCCACGCACAACAACAATGGAGATCGACACGGTTTTGAAGGTAAAGAGGAGCAAACATTCCCAAGATTTTCTACCTTGAACACTTATTCAATAAATAGGGGCATACATGATAGCCTTTATTTTTGTTTTTGGACAGTTTTTATTTCGATTAAGTCTTCTTTTGTGCATTCTAGCGTTTATTTGCGTCACACGTGATAGGCTGCTGGAGTAGATCAAATGAAGTGTTTTAGTATTAGTTTCACGTTTACACGAGATGGAAACTGTTGAAATATAATTAAATGTATTGTAAATCTGTCATAAATTAATCTGTAGCTTCTATCTAGACAGATCTGTAATTGTTATTTCTACTATAATTCTGCCGAGCTGTATTAACAAGCTTGTTTATGTAAACCAGGAATTCGATCAGCCTCATCAGGACCAAGAACTGAAGAAGATGTTGGAGAGTGTCTGCATGCTGCCAGTTCGGCGTTACCCGCCACTTCCAACGTTGTCAAGGTACATTTTAGTGCAAAAAGTATTAATCAATAATATTTGTACCATTAGGCCTACAAAGAACTGTTTTTTAATCTCTCATTGTACAACAGTAAGGTTTGAGGAAAAGTGACAAACTTTTGGTTGAAGTAACACGTTCCTCCCCCCTTCCCCAACGAAGAATACAAAGCATGGAGATGAGGTGCTACAGAAGACTTCTGTGCATTTCCTATACCCAACACATCACCAACGACGAAGTCCGACAGACCATCACACAAGCCATTGGACAACACGATGACCTGCTCACAGTGGTGAAGAAACGGAAACTCCGATGGTATGGCCACGTCACCAGATCATCAGGCCTTGCAAAGACCATTCTGCAAGGCACAGTGCAAGGAGGTAGAAGAAGGGGGAGACAGAAAAAGAGGTGGGAGGACAACATTCGAGAATGGACTGGTTTGACACTGAGCGAAGCCATGAGGGCTGCTGAGGACAGAGAAAGATGGAGTATGCTGGTTAAACGATCATCTGTGGTGCCCCTACGACCTTCGGGTTATGGGACAGGATAGGATAGGATAGGATAGGATATTTTTATGGGGAGGAGCGTCGTAACCACGAAACAACTTAAGTCGAGACCGGCGGAACCTGAGGACTTATACGCTTCCGTGTCCGGGGACGGTAATCTACCCACTGAACTGAACTGAACCTGAGGACTTGTAATCTACCCACTGAACTGAACTGAACCTGAGGACTTACTGTATTACACTCGGTGTGGTTCGGTGGGTGGCGACTTCTTAATGTATCTGTCTTGTTCAATAAACCCCTCGTTCTGCATCTTTATCGACCTATCTGGCTTATCCCTCCGCTATTGTCTCTCTTTCTCTCTCTCTCTCTCTCTCTCTCTCTCTCTCTCTCTCTCTCTCTCTCTCTCTCTCTCTCTCTCTCTTTTTATGTGTCGCCCTGTATCTGTTTCTCCCTCTCGGTCTCTGTCTGTCTGTCTTTCTCTCTTTGTCTCTGTATCTCCCTCTCTCTTTGTCTCCCTCTGTATCCTCTCTCTCTCTCCTTTTTCTCTCTCTACATATCC
>CM072513.1:79052462-79057462 GCA_036898135.1 Oncomelania hupensis
GAGAACGAGAGAGAGAATGTGTGTATGTGTGATTGGGGGATTTGGATGGGAGGGAATAATGTTGTCGTATTTTATGGAATGTATGTTTTTGTTTGTATCATATTACATGTAACTTTTTAATTCTCTTTGATGTTTTGAGACGAAAATAAAACAGACACTTGAAAGCGTAGATATAGGCAGAAGTGGGGTATATGAAGTCATGTGGTCACTATTCAGAGAAATGGGTGACACAAAAAGGCTTGGGCCTAAGAAGCAGAGCCTTTGTTAGCCTAATCATGATGACGTGATTTATTATTATTATTATTATTATTATTATTATTATTATTATTATTATTATTATTATTATTATTATTATTATTATTATTATTGTTGTTATTATTATTATCTTTATTACTATCATTATCATTATTATTATTATTATTATTATTATTATTATTATTATTATTATTATTATTATTATTATTGGTAGTAGTAGAGTAATTATTATCATTATTATTATTATTATTATTATTATTATTATTATTATTATTATTATTATTATTATTATTATTATTATTATTATTATTATTATTGTTATTATTATTATTATTATTATTATTGTTGTTATTATTATTATTATTATTATTATTATTATTATTATTATTATTATTATTATTATTATTATTATTATTGTTATTATTGTTGTTGTTGTTGTTGTTGTTATTATTATTATTATTATTATTATTATTATTATTATTGTTATTATTATTATTATTATTATTATTGTTGTTGTTATTATTATTAATATTGTTGTTGTTGTTATTATTATCATTATTACTATCATTATCATTATTATTATTATTATTATTATTATTATTATTATTATTATTATTATTATTATTATTATTATTATTATTATTGTTGTTGTTATTATTATTAATATTGTTGTTGTTGTTATTATTATCATTATTACTATCATTATCATTATTATTATTATTTTTATTGGTAGTAGTCGTAGTAGCAGTAGTAGTAGTAGTAGTTGTTGTTGTTGTTGTTGTTGTTGTTGTTGTTGTTGTTGTTGTTGTTATTATTATTATTATTATTATTATTATTATTATTATTATTATTATGACGTAGTCTTATTTTATTTCTCTACTTTTTCGAAAAAAATAAACTGTTTCGACTGATCTATAAAATATTCCAGGAATTTATGCAGATTTCTATAATTCTGGGAATGTTAATTTTGTGAAGAAAAGGACCAGTATTTATTTTACCGCTCTTTGAAAATCAAATTGAAAATGTTACGTGCTTTGGTTGACCTAACCTATTTAAGGAATTCATTAGTGGACGCTTCTTCGAATTTTCGAATAATATTGTCCTTCGGTTTGGTTCAAGTCTTCAGTTGAAACAAATAAGGATGACGTTATTTGGAGTAAAGGTTTTGGGGATGAGAAAGAGAGCGCGAGAGAGAGAGAAAAAGAGAGAAAGAGAGAGAGAGAGAGAGAGAGAGAGAGAGAGAGAGAGAGAGAGAGAGAGAGAGAGAGAGAGAGAGAGAGAGAGAGGAGGGAAATGAGTCCTGTCGTATGACAGCCTACTAGCGCCGAAACCGAGAGTAATCATTATCACGAGATTATTGAAATGTACACGTGTTCTGTGTAATGTACAGAAATACCGGTAATACACAGTGTAAATTAATAATTATCAGTATTTGCCACGCCTTCCTGGTACCAAAACCTGATAATTACAAATATTGTGAGAGAATTACAAATATCATAGGAAAATTACAATTATTAAGGGATAATTACGATTATCATTGAAAAAATATTAGTATCTTCGCGTGATCATATTTAATTTTCAGTTTTGGTTCTAGCAATCCGTCTGGAAATGGGCCAAAACCAAACATTGTAATTTTCACTTGATAATTACAATTTGTACGTGTTAATTGTAAGTATGTCGTTAATATTTGTAATTATCTCAACATATTTGTAATTATCAGGTTTTGGCGCTCGTAGGCCGTCATAATGTGAGTTACACAAAACACCTGTTAATTACTATTATCACAGCTACCTGTAAATGCACGTTTTGGCACTAGTAAGCCGCCTTAGTCAGAATTAGGTATGATCATGTAAAAATTGTAATTATGAAGTGAAAATTGTCATTATTATGTGATAATTACAATTTTCGGTTTGGGCGAATGTCCAGGCGGATTGCTAGAGCCTAAATTGAAAATTAAACATGATCACGCGAAGATATTTATACAATTTTTAATGACAATTGTAATTATCCCTTAATAATTGTAATTATCTCATAATTTTTTTAATTATCTCATGATATATTTTTTTTATTTTTATTTTTATTTTTTTATTTTTTTTTTATTTACCATAAACATATGACACCTTTATACATTCTGTTGTTAATTCATTAGCATGGTGATGTTTTAAATTTAAAGAGAGAAAAAGAAATGAGAAAAAAAAATAACCTTAAACATAAAAGACGATCATAAAGGAAAACACGAAAAGAAAGGGAAATAATATTACATAAACAGTGGCCTGTAGAAATGCCAAAGTGTTTCAAATTGCACATATTGCATGGATAATGTTGCATTCCATCTGTCAATGTCATATCTAGATTTAAGCACTTTGGTAAACCCGATTAGTGAAGGTAATTCCTGCTTAAATTTACAACTATACAAATACGATTTTGCAAGCAGCAGTATCAAATCAAGGACAGCATCTGTCTTAACCCTTTCATGACAACCAAACAATATTAGTTGTTCATCCAGCGCTAAGTTATGGACAATTTCCCATTTATTATTAATTAATCTTTGAAGAGTCATCCAAAAATTATTACTAACGTTACAATGCCAAAACCTATGCTGAATATTTTCTTTTTCTGATTTACAAAACGTACACGTGCTCTGTGGGTTCGGGCATTAAATAGAATAGACCCAACGTTTCCCGGCGTGTCGTAAGAGGCGACTAACAGGGGTGATGTTAGCACGGCATCACTGGGCGAAAGTCTTCTACACAGAAGTCACCGGCCAGGGCGGAGGAACCTCACGTTACTACAGGTTCAACGACCATGTGCTCAGGGCCAAGGCGAGCCACACTGTATTCGTGGATTTCGGCTGTGGCCAACAGCCTGGAGAGGATTGGGCACCGCCAGGTCTTTTTTGCCTAAGACACACTACATGATGACACAACCCACTAATTCCATACCGGATCGGTCGTCGCCCGGGTCGTCACACGGCACAAGGACCGCGCCTTCCGTTGGCCACCAGGACGGAGGTGTTAAGTATGCTACTGATGGACAATTTAGCAAGATCCGCACGAGAAACAACATCGTCATAGGAACCTGGAATGTCAGGACCCTAACTGCGGAAGGAAAATTAGAAGAACTGGCCCACGAGTTGGACCACTATCGATGGAATGTTCTAGGTATCAGCGAACTGCGCTGGAAAGGCCTAGGTGAAACAACGACCGACAAAGGCCACAAGCTCTATTTCAGCGGTAGGGATGACAGGCACGAACACGGCGTTGGATTCTTGGTCCACAAGAACATTCTAGCCACTGTCATGGGTTGCCGCCCAGTCTCCAGTAGACTCATTACCATCCGCCTGAGAGCAGCCCCTTTCAACATCACCATCATCCAGGCCTACGCCCCAACATCAGACTATGACGACAGCGAAGTGGAGGATTTTTATGAAAATCTACAGGCGGTCCTTGACCAAGTGCCGAAGAAGGACATAGTCATAGTGCAAGGCGACTGGAATGCCAAGGTTGGCCAAGATGCGCACCACAACTGGGGAGACACATGTGGACCCCACTGCAACAACGAGACAAATGACAGGGGTCTGAGACTCTTGGAGTTTGCCAGATACAACAATCTGGTACTGGCAAACACGCTTGGTCTCCACAAAAACTCCCGACGATGGACATGGCACAGTCCTGGCGGGGAGCATCACAACCAAATAGACTACATCATGGTCAAGAAACGCTTCAGATCAAGCATCAACATTGGCAGGACACGTACTTTTCCAGGAGCAGACATCGGAAGTGACCACGATCTCGTGATGATGTCTTTCCGGCTCCACTTGAAGAGAGTAAATACAGCAAAGTGCACTAGACTGAAGTTCGACCTGGACAAACTGCAAGACCCGGAGGTGGCAGAACTATTTCAGGCCACAATTGGAGGGAAATTTGCACCACTGCTCATTTTGGGGGCTGGTGAAGTAGATGTCAACACCATGACCACCACCTTCAACTCAGCTGTGACAGATGTCGCCACTGAGATCCTTGGCAAGCACCGACCAAAGAAGAAGCTGTGGATCACACCTGAACTTTTGGATCTGTGTGATAAACGAAGAGAGATGAAAAAGAAAAAGAACACCTCACAGGGAGCTGATGTCTACCGAAAAATCAACAATGACATCCGAAAAGGCATGCTCACAGCAAAGGAGAACTGGATAGAAGATCAATGCCAGGAAATAGAGAACAGTCTGAACAAGAACAACAGCAAGAAGGCCTACCAGACTGTGAAGCGGCTGACAAGTGTCAAACAGCCCAAAGTCTCCACTATCCAAAGCAAGTCTGGCATATGCCTTACAGAAGAACAAGAAGTCTTGGACAGATGGACAGAGTACTGCTCTGACCTTTACAACCATACACCAAATGGAGACCCATCAGTTCTAGCATGTCCCGAGAACAGAGAAGAAGAAGAAATCCTCCCAATTCTTCGGGAAGAAGTTGAGGCAGCAGTGCAAGCGCTAAAGAAAGGGAAGTCAGCGGGAGTGGACAACATACCCGCGGAACTGCTACAAGCAGGAGGAGAAGCGATGATTGATGCCCTCACCATTATCTGTAACAAGATCTGGCAGAGTGGGGAGTGGCCTATACCATGGACCCAGTCGCTTGTCATCACTCTTCCCAAAAAAGGTAACCTTCAGGAGTGTGAAAATTACCGGACCATCAGCCTCATCAGCCATCCCAGCAAGGTCCTCCTGAAAATAATACTCAACAGGT
>CM072513.1:79062462-79087462 GCA_036898135.1 Oncomelania hupensis
ATTGTAATTATCTCATAATATTTTTAATTATCTCAAGATATTTGTAATTATCACTTTTTGGCGCTAGTAGGCCGTCATACTTTCGTGCGAGAGCTGACCATTACTTACATGTAGCTAAAGCACTGTAATGTGGTATGTTGAATGAGTGTGTGATGTGGATGAAAGCGAATTAATTATTGTGTAGTAGTAGTAGTAGTAGTAGTAGTAGTAGTAGTAGTATTAGTAGTAGTAGTAGTAGTAGTAGTAGTAGTAGTAGTAGTAGTAGTAGTAGTAGTAGTAGTAGTAGTAATCATTGTTTGTGAATTAAAAAGCACTGTAATGTGGTATGTTGAATGAGTGTGTGATGTGGATGAAAGCGAATTAATTATTGTGTAGTAGTAGTAGTAGTAGTAGTAGTAGTAGTAGTAGTAGTAATTGTATATGAATTAAAGAGTTGATTCTGTGCCTGCTGTTAATTGCTTTTGTGGTATTAAAGATGTGTTGTATTGAATTGAGAAAGGAGACAGAGACAAAGAGAGACAGACATGGACATAAAGACAGGCAGACAGTTTCCGAGAGCGCGAGAGAGACAAGGTAGAGACAGACATACAGACAGAGAAGCCCATGCAGAGGCAGAGAAAGAAAGAGAGACAGACAGAGACACATAGAAAAACCGATACACCATATCTACAACCCCTCTGACCTATTCAATTTCTAATATCGGGGAAAAAGAAAAGCAAGCATTCTTTAAACTGTGACCAACACGTTATGGACGTTACATCATTTCCGGAAATAAATACGGAAAAGTTTCTGGAGCTATATTTATAACGCAACGCAATTAATTCTCTTAATAAAGAGTACTCGCGCCCCCTTAAATCTACTTCCAGGAAGAGATGTGTCTATGCGCTGCATGCACGTCCACTCATAATGCATAATGCGGTTATCGTTCAATAAGTATTCTGAACTTTTAAGGGTAGGCTTAAACTTAGCCTACGCCTACAGATTTCGGCACCCGTCTGAATTTGATCGTTTAATTACACGGGTAGGTAGGCCTAACTATATTCTCTCTCTCTGTCTCTCTGTCTCTCTCTCTCTCTCTGTCTCTCTCTCCGCCACCCCCTCTCTCTCGTATAATTTAGAAATAGGACAGAGTAAAGGTCAAACTCAAACGGCGTTGTAATCAGTCATGGGGAACGCCTCGATATTTGGAGATTTCCCATAATTCTCAGGTTGAAATCCTGGAAATTCTCGAACTGGATTTTTGCACACACACACACACACCCACACACACACACACACACACACACAAGATTATTCATGTCGCAAAAAGATTAGCTGGCAACATTATGTTTATTATGTAATAAAGACAATACTTAGCGTCTCACTGTAAAGTTATTTAAGGTAGATCTATAGAATAATGAACTCACAACTAATGGTTTAGTAATGTAAGTGATTCGAGTCACAATTCCCTCATCCTGGAACTTTAAATAATGATCAAATATTAATAATGTCATAATTATTAAAATTAAAAACCAAACGTAAAGTATATATAAATCTAGTAATATTATGTGGTATTTATTCGGCGTAATATCAATGAAGGGGTTCGTTGGGCACGTCATACATTGACATGGTTCAACATGGAATGGAACTCCCCACCGAGCTGCCTTCCATCTCACCCCTTGGGGTCATGAGCAATCTTGCCACTGTAGATTGTTCAAACCTATAAAGGGAACAGTGAAAGCCACAGTTGAAAACCTGTCTTTCCTTTATAGGCAAGACGCTTCACTGCGGCAACAGTACCCCCGTTGGAGTGCCGGGGGTTTTCAGTATAAATAGTATCCCCACTTTATGGAAATTTAGTGCTTTAAATTCCCACTGTCGCTGTCTTCCTCATTTACTCTTTCCTATTCTTGCTCTGCCCTTCACTCTGCTATACTATCTTCTTCTTCGCTAGATCAATGACCTACCTTTTTTCTTGAAAACTCTTCCTGGACAAGACTCCTTGTTTGTGTATGAGGTCTGTTGGATCAGCTTGGGAGTGTTGGACGCTTTCTGCCGGGTGGTCACTAGGGCTTCCTATGAATGTACTATTTAGCACTATAGGCATTTTATATGTATGTGTTTGGTTGATGATTTATAATGATGTTTGTATTCTATTTTGTTTTTGTAACCGGGGTGTTCGCGTAGTTGAGGTCAACCCTCAGCCGTCCCCCGCGTGGGATGTCTTTATTGTAAAGTGACTGGCCGGTGGAGGGCATTCAATTTTCCCACTGGGGTTGTTTCAGCAGATCTTTTATGCGGATCGGGGGTTGTCCGGTCCTGATTTGGCTCGGAAGAGTCCGCTGGACCTAAAGCAACAATAAATCAATCAAGCCTTCCATCTTTTCAAAGCGCATTTAATCGAGTTTACTCTCTCACTCTCTCTCTCTTCCCTCTCTATCTCTCCCTCTATATATTTCCTTTAACTTTTTCGGTACCCGGCACCTAGAGAGCAGTTAAGAATGATGGTTGCTTAATGCTGGTGCTGCAGCACCTGTGGTTCAGCATAATATATGACATTGTTTGAGGAGGGGAGTGGGGGAGTGGGGAAGATGAGGGTGGGGAAGGGGAAGGGTGGATGACGCACCGTTTTTGGTTCAGCAGTTGAAGAATAGACAGCTGAGTGAAAACAATGTAGGCAGATGGGTTGGAAGCTGGTTGACTGATGGCCTGAAGCGCCCAAACTAAAATAACCTTACCCAAATGCACAGAAGAGCCCCGCCTACTCATTTAAAGACGCTGACGCTCATGTCCTAGACGGATTAGATAAGTGCCAGCAGCACAATTAAACCCAGAGAGCTCTAGGTTCCTTCCCACCCCCCACCTCCCCACCCCCACCTCCACCTCCCCACCCCCACCTTCAACCTCCTCCTTAAAACATAAAGAAAGCATAAATCCGATATAATACTACTACTACTACTGATAATAATAATAATAATAATAATAATAATAATAATAATAATAATAATAATAATAATAATAATAATAATAATAATACAGGATGCTATCACGCGCTTTTTCTTCAATCGAACTCAAAGCGCGGTGATCTGATGAAACCGCTATTACAGAAGTCGGAATAGAAATCAATTATTTTTGGTTGAAATTTTAGATTGACTGCATCCAGTACCATTAAAGAATGAATGAAAAAAAAACATTGGAGAAAATAAGAGAAATTAAAACAAAGGAAAGAAAATAACATAAGGAAAAAGGGACGAATAAAGAACGTTAACCAAAGAAGAGAGAGGAAGAATGCAGGAACAAATAAATGAATTAAAGAAATTAGAAAAGAAAGAAAGAAAGAAAGAAAGAAAGAAAGAAAGAAAGAAAGAAAGAAAGAAAGAAAGAAAGAAAGTAAAATTTAAATGTCACTTTGTAGATCCCAACTAATAAGGTCTAGGACAGAGTAACTGCTGCACAGAGTAACTGCTGCAAGTGGGGCCGGGTAGCTCAGTTGGTAAGAGCGTCTTGCTAGTAACCGAAAGGTCGCTGGTTCGAATCCCGGATTGGTCAACGTGTGATCATATTATTTTCCCCTTTACCAACAACTGGCCCGCTGGTGTCAGTATAAATCGGTCCAGTAGTCACCTATATGCGAAAGTGTTGTGTGACTATAATCTACAAACAAAACAAACACAACACAAACTGCTGCACTTCAAACACTACATTGGCTGCCTGTGAAGGTTCGCATTGATTATAAAGTTGGTTTTATCTGTTTTTCACTGCCTTCACACTGATTTATTTCCTACCTGTCTGAACTAATAACAACCTATCAGCCAGCCCGTTATCTGCGCACTCAAGAGTCTTCGTCTCACTGCCCAAGATATTCTTCGAATTCCTTCAAGACTTTTGCCGTGTTTGTTCCGTCGCTTTTAAACTCACTTCCCTCTGAACTTCGGCGCACTCGCTTACTACCTGCAAGAAAAACCTCAATACCTATCTCTTCTCAAAGAATATGTCCTAATCTTACGATTCGGTCTCTGGCTGGCTGGAACTTGGTTGGACTGTTAACCTGCGTGCTGGTGGTCTATGGGAAAAGTGAATGGATTGTGGAGTGATATCAATGTGCTATTGTAAATGCGTGTTTGCGTGCGTGCATGTGTGTGTGCGCACGTGTATGTGTGTACAGTATGTGAGGATGAGAGTATTAATCGAGGTCTAGTCTGTGTCGCATACATTCCATCATAACGGACTTTAAAGATCCTAACGCTCATGTCCTAGACGGGTGAGTGCCGGTGACAAGAACACACCCAGCATGCACTTAGGTCCTTCTCCCCCATCCCTGGCTGCCCAGGATTGTGCTCAGTTGTACGGGCGTCAGACCATGCGCCCAAATGTTGCGGGTGGGCGTCTCGGGCGGTTTGAGTTAGATCCTGTATCGGCCAGCGCCTTGAGCATCTCTTGAGCTGGTAAAGCGCTATATAAGAACGATTAAATAAATATGTGGTATATATTTGTGTGGATTTGTGATTGGTTAGTTGTAGTTGTAGTTGCTAAATACTTTTTTAAATTAGCTTTTTTAGTGGTATTGTACAATTTGTCTCTTTATATGACATGTTTGTGATATACTTGTTCCGTTTATTATTTTTGAGAGTGTAAGTATGTATATATGTATGTGTAAGTGTGCGTGTATGTATGTATGTATGTTATTAATTTAAATGATTTAATCATAGATTTATAAAAATGTATGTCATTGTACTTTGCATGAGAATGAATGAATGTTGCGCTTTTTATCAGACTACATGTTTGGTATTGTGCGTTATAAAATATTTTCTTCTTCTTCTTCTTCTTCTTCTTCTTCTTCTTCTTCTTCTTCTTATTATTATTATTATTATATTATTATTATTATTATTATTATTATTATTATTATTATTATTATTATTATTATTATTATATTATTATTATTATTATTATTATTATTATGAAATACAGAAAGAAAGTAAGAAAGTAAGAAAGAAAGAAAAGGGAAAAAGAACATTAATAAAACCAAATAGCAAAAGACCATCAATTCACCAACAAGCATTTATTCAGCACATTTTTTCACACAAAAACATCAGGAAACATTGGCTACGTGCTTTACTGCTAGTAAACGATATGCAACTATATGCGCTCATAGTCAGATGAAACAGAATGCCTAATTATGCAATCACTATATTAGGCCAATAGTGAGATCATTGCAGTACACTAGTACCAAGTGTACATTAGATCAGATTAGATTATCATTGCTGGACTGCTAGGAGCTAGGAGTGCACATAACCTATTCCATATCTTGCATGAAACTTTGACCACATACTGTGGTTCAATATCATTCATGATTGTGATAGCAGTATCAAACTACAAATGTTCTGCACTAACACTATTTCCCAAGTCAAGCTAGTAAGCCTAACATTACAAGAATACTGTTGCGCTACAATTTGCATGCATAGGTGATGGGAGATCGTGAACGTCTACTACGTAGTAAAGGTAAAAAGTAAAGGTGGTCCCATAGCCTTGTGGCCGTAGGGGAGCGTGATGTTGGAGATCACACTTATCTTGGGCCAGCGTAATGAGGGTGATGCCCAGCTGTCTCTCCCTCGCTGCTTTACCTTCCCCACCTTTAAGAGAGTAGGTACTCAGTCACAGTTGAGTCAACTTGGAGCGTTATTATTTGTCGCTTCACGGTTTGCGGTCACCCATCCAAGTGCTAACCGCACTGGACGGTGCTTAACTTGCGACACAGTAGCGAGTGCTCCAACCACTGCGCTGTCCGACACCCATGTCTACTACGTCGCCATTCATATTGGAACACCTTTTGTAGCTACAAAGCATCAAGTCCTCAGGCTACTATCGTTTAAGGCTCTTTAATGTAGGCTTTCCTCAATTAGAAGTTCAACCATTCTGATATTATGTTGTCTTTGTCTATATCTAGCCGAGGCGGATTAGTAAAAGTAGGTGGGAGGGGGGAGGGAGCGTCATAGGGGTTACCTCACAAACACCCCACCCCCCATACAACCTCTCCTCCTCCCACCCCCTCAAAAAAATTGAACAAATCCTTCAGAGAATTCTGGGTGGGGACGCGAAAGACTAGAAGCCAATATTCATTGATATTGAAAGGTTATTTACTGATGAACTGGTAAAAATTTTATCTTTTTTTTTTTAAATTGACACCCTTCCTCTCTCCCCCGTTCTCTGAAGAAACTGATCCGCCCCATATCTCAGTTACATCTGGTTGTTTACAATACATTTTGTATATTTTATATACTTTCATAAACAATCTCAATCAAACATACCCAGTCATCAAATACATGTGGTACTTTAAAAAAAATGTTAAACAACCTGAATCATACATAATAACCAAGTCATCAAATATATAAATTGTACCTTATTTACAAATTATAACATAAAAAATAGCATTGTTGCAAATAATTATGTGAAACACACTTGAGCACCACATAAGTTAAGAATATACAACCCCACCTGCAAAATTCAACATGCAATTTTCAATTCAATAACATCAAGCATTTAAAACAAAATACAAAATAATTTACAAGTACACTGATCCGTTCTTACTGATTGTGCTTAAAATACAACATAAAACATTGGATGGTAGTTTGTAAGTTAGATGGTACATGGAATGGACAAACACGCAGATGTTCATTTAATAATATGCGCTTAGATTTACACATAGTTAATGATTGTGCTAAATTACAACAGAATATTAATTATAACAGTTTACATGTTAGATGATAGATGGTAGATTGTCCATGCGAATTTACCCTTCACGTGCTTCGGTACAAGATGATATACGTTGTGATCTTTCATTAAATAAATACATAAATCTCGTTGGAGCGGTGGTTTACCTAACCCTTTCGCTGCCGTACGCACAAAGAACACATGCTGCCAATCAGTCCCATCAGTCATTGCGCAATTTGGTAAGATGTTTCCAAAATTCAAACAAATTGCACAATAAGTCTTAATAAAGCTTAGTCACATTCGATGATTGCATCTGAATCTTGACCAAAAAAAATTCACAATTCATTCCAATTTTTGAAGGAACAGTCTAGTATCAGTATGCTACCAATGAAATTGCATGCTCGAAGTTTGAATAACAGTGTTGTTTTTTAAATTTATATTTCCAGTACATACAGACAAAATCGCTTATTTGGCTCGGAAGAGTCCGCTGGACCTAAAGCAATAATCTTGTATTGTATTGTATTGTAGTTCTATGTTGTGATTGCATTCCCATGCATTGATTGATTGATTGATTGATTGTTGCTTTAGGTCCAGCGGACTCTTCCGAGCCAAATCAGGACCGGACAACCCCCAATCCGCATAAAAGATCTGCCGAAACAACCCTAGTGGGAAAATTAAATGCCCTCCACCGGCCAGTCACTTTACAATAAAGACATCCCACGCAGGGGACGGCTGAGGCTTTACCCCAACTACTCGAACCCCCGGTTACAAAAACAAAATGGAATACAAACATCATTATAAATCATCAACAAAACACATGTATATAAAATGCCTATAGTGCTAAATAATAACATCATAGGAAGCCATAGTGACCACCCGGCAGAAAGTGTCCAACACTCCCAAGGTGATCTAACAGACCTCATACACAAACAAGGAGTCTTGTCCAGGAAGAGTTTTCAAGAAAAAAGGTAGGTCATTGATCTAGCGAAGAAGAAGATAGTATAGCAGAGTGATAGGACAGATCAGGAATGGGAAAGAGCAAATGAGGAAGACAGTGACAGTGGGAATTTAAAGCACTAAATTTCCAGAAAGTGGGGATACTATTTATACTGAAACCCCCGGCACTCCAACGGGGGTACTGTTGCCGCAGTGAATCAGTCATGCCTACAAAGGCAAGACAGGTTTTCAACTGGGGCTTTCACTTTTCCCTTTATAGGTTAGAACAATCTACAGTGGCATGATTGCTCATGACCCCAAGGGGTATGCATTGATTGGAGAATAACAGTTGTTGAACATTCATTCTCCTTTAAATACAAACAAATTAATAGTTCAGTAACATTTCGTGTTTGATTACCTTAACCTTGAAAACGGAAAAAGTCTAAAAGTCATTCCTGCACCATGCATTGTGTTCTATAGCACGGAGGAGGTGCATACAAACCGAGATTCGCCGTGACGTTGCAAAAACGGGTACAGATTATTTAGCTGATGGTGACTTTCATCATACCAGCTGTCAGAAAGTGCCCATTAGAACGTTCACCAGTGAAATGGTTCAGGCACCATACCAGTGTGCTTGCTATTATTACATGTTAAATGTTCTTAGTTTACGTGGATACACACCAATAAAAGATAGTAGAGTTTGGAATGAAAGGGAATATTTGTTAGACTGAACTGATCCACTTCTAGGGCTGTACAATGACTTCGCCTACTAATTCGCACCACATGAACGACGAATAAACTCCTTAATCAAATCCTAATAAGAAGCCAGACATAAATAATATAGGCCACCGGCATACTCGGGTCAGAAGTACGTAATTAAAACGATTCCTAGCTAATGAATGCCTGTATTTTCATTGGTCAAATTTTAATTCTGAAGTTTAAATCTGCGTTTTGATTGGTCAAATTTTAACTCTGGAGTTTGAATATGTGTTCTGATTGGTCACTTTTTAAGGTTGACTATTGAATTCATTTCTGATTGGTCATTGTACAAAGGTTGTGCGAAATGAATCAGCCCATTACTTATAATACGCAGTTGTCATTCATACGATGTGACTATATTGAAAGCAAAGTTAGTTACGTGTGTAATCTAATACAGTATATTCAGCTTTACAGCTCGAGAACTAAAAATCAAGACAGACAGATGTACCTCCAGTTTATAAAATACGGCTAATTTAGTTTTATAGCTGTTATAGAGGAATGTCAATACTTTTGTGGTAATGGAAACGGCCTGTATGGTCTTTAAACACACACACACACCCTTACAACCACACATACACACACACACACACACACACACTGCACGCGCGCGCACACCAAATACATGCAAAAAATACATAAATAAATATACAGTAAAATACCTCAAAATAAGTTTGCCCTAGAACATTGTTCGTAAAGGCATAAAATACGGATTTCTCTAAACAAAAGGTCATATAATCTATTGATCCTTACACTAGTATGAATAAGATAATGAGGAATTCTTCTTTTGGTATATTAATAAATAATAAGGAATTTGCAATGAATGATGACTACATGCTGCGGGAAAATCTGCCATTTATCTGTCACATAATTGAGTTTTGTTCTTGCAGCAGTATGACAAAATGAAAAACATGTTTGGGGCTGTTAGAGCAATTTCTATGATGCAGAAAAAACCAATTACAATGGGAGAAAAGCTACTTTAATTTAAGTTTAGTTCGCTACGTCTCAATATTTACTTGTAGATTTTTGTCCTTTAATTCCCTACCTTAAAACAGTACTGTTCAACATTACACAGATTGAATCTTATGTCTCAACTTTCAAAGGAAACATTATGAAGGCTATATAACTGCCTTGAACTATGATCGTGCAAAATATTCCCAACCCCAACCCCCGTTCCTCCCTACACCCACCAACGTCAAAAAAAATTGTTTAAAGTCTAAATACCGCAATAACAAATAACAAGCACCGGACACATTCAACACCCAAATGAGGAGAGAGAGAGAGAGAGAGAGAGAGAGAGAGAGAGAGAGAGAGAGAGAGTCTAGTCTCTTTTCTGGTTGCAAGACATCGCTAAACACAAAACTAAATAAACACAATCGTAGATCTACATCAACAAGAAAACAAAATGGTGGCCACGCTGCGCAGAGCCAGGGGGTCAAACCTCAGAAAAATAACAAACCGGTCATTTAACATAAAAGTTGAGCTTTTGTAGTCATTTGTGATCGACACTTGGAGATCTTGTCAATAAATACAGAAATTAATGTACACATATGGTCACAAAATCATTATGCATATTAAAGCATTGCTTGGGCATGTCCGCATCGTCCACGTGGGCAGTCAAACAGGTTCACCACTACTACTACTACTACTACTACTACTACTACTACTACTACTACTACTACTACTACTACTACTACTACAACTACTAATAAAAATAATACAGGATGCTATCACAGGATGATTTTCAACCGAACTGAAAGCGCGGTGATCTGATGAGATCGCTATTACAGGGAGAGAAGGGAACTCATTGTTAATTTTTGAAATGTAGATTGACTGCATCCAATACCATTGTTGAAGAGAGGGAGGAAACCCGAGAACATGAAGAGAAAATCCTCGGTGTCCTGGCATGTCCCGTATCTAAGTCACATAAGTTCGTCCCCTGCGGGATTCGAATCCGCGCCCTTCGCCGTAGGAAACCAGAGCACTTCAACAGATGTTTCTTCTACAATGCACGCATTGAAAATCAACGAGCTCTTGTACAGGGAACTTCCCAGTTCAACACAGCTGCTCTAGTCGTTGTGCCTTCACAAAAATAGTAATATTCCACAACAAGGAGTGATACCAGCCAGTCCGCGTGCAGCAACACGCCTATGACCATCACCATCAGGTCACCTGAATCGAGCATCCCAGCAATTTTTATGTTTCCAGGGCTGATGTACAAAATCTAAAGCTTTTTATTCTTACAAGCCACGCATTGCGAAAATTTAAAAAAAAATAAAATAAAATTTTAAAAGCTGTTTTTGACGCATTGGTTCGGTCATATTTTGTCATATGGATTCAGCAAAGTAGGGTTGAAAACAAAATGCAGTTTTTGACTCTTTAATGCTACCATATTTTGTCTAACCATCAGTCAGAAAAGCAGGGCTGGAAAAAAATCTTGTGTTTGTACTCCTCTGTCAGTCCATTTAGCTAGCTCGTCCTACCCTTAATGGGGAATGCATGCAATAACGACCTTAAGAGATGTAGGTCAAACGGGACTTAGCCACGTCTGCTGTCTGAACGTTACTCCAAAAAGTAAATCTACAAAATGAGGTTCCAGAGTGTTGAGGTAGTTGTGAGAAAATGTATACAGTTCAGTCTCCTATAGAGGCCCTCTGAATAAGCTGATCGAATTTGCGAGATTTAAACAGGAGAGCCACGTCGCCGGGTTTTACAATGATATTTCTGAGGTTATCACAACTTAGGTCTTTTTCCTGGAGGTACAGATCTAGGGTGACGTCTTTCAGATATTTCGCCAACATTTTGATGAAGCCCTTCTTTATCGGTTTACTTGCGTGTTTGGCAGGACAGCCCTCGGTCTTGTCAGTGATGCGGAATTTGAGCGTGAGCCGGTGGTTCCTCAGGCAGAAAGTGATATTGGTGTTGGTGGGTTTGACCATGGCTGGGACGAGGGGGATGTAGATGAAGCTACCGCGCAGACGAATGCCGCATCGCTCCACCCGACCCTGCACCCTGATCACTGCAACAAAAGAAAGAACACAAAACTTCTAAATTCTGGGATTTCTCCTCACGATCGTGAGCTTTGACATTTCCCCCTCCACTCCACCCCCCTCCTTCCTCTCGTAACATCAGATATTTTGCTGAAGACGGTGATGACGACAACCTCATGTTACTAACACATCTTTAATAGCAAATAAAAGAGTCTAAACCTGTGTGTATGAAGAAATCCGTGACTCAAAAAGTTTACCCCTACAAAACCGAGCAATCCTCTCTTCCTTCTACCAACACCACCGATAGCAACAGCACCACTAACACCTTAAATACTATATAGTTTTAAATGTGTGTACGTACTGTTGAGCAGGGCGGGCGCTCTCCACTCGTTCTTCACGGTGTCGAGTTTCATGGTGCAAAGTTTGTGGGAGATGTCCTGGTCCTTCAGTTTTCCGGTCCTCACGCCCAGACCATGGGTATTCTCATCACAGTACATCAGCTTGGGGTAGTACACCCATTTGTTTTCACAGCAGGATACTTTCTTGCTGTAAACAGAACAAAGGGGGCAAAGCTCGTTAACATTAACATTACAAGCCTGAAGAAGACAAAGTACACCAGATGAAATGGTTCTCTAATTCATGTATGCCCTCTTATTTGATTCGCCGGTGTAACGTGCCGAAAGCGTCCCTGGCCCAAATTAACTCCCGGGAGTAAAACCAGGCCGTCCCAGATTTACTCCCGGGAGTTATTCTGGTCCTGGACCAGATTGACCCCCAGCCTGTTCCGAAATGACTCCCGGGAGTAAAACTGGATCACAGGACCAAAACAGCCCCCCAACTTCTCTTGTCTTTTTAATGTATTCTTAGTTTTTAATATGGGAGTTAAAAACGGACAGGCCCAACATCGCCCCCCTCAGCTAATCAACGTAAGTAGGGGAGTTAAACGGGGACAGGACCAAAAACGCCCCCCTTACACATCAGATGCAGAAAACACTGCATAGGGGAGTCAAACGGGGACAAGACCAAAACCGCCCCCCTTACACATCAGATGCAGAAAACACTGCATAGGGGAGTCAAACGGGGACAGGACTAAACCCCCCCCCCCCCTATTCATCAGAAGAACCAAACACTGCACAGGGGAGTTAAACGGGGACAGGACCAAAACCGCCCCCCACCCACCCCTTACACATCAGATGCAGAAAACACTGCATAGGGGAGTCAAACGGAGACAGGACCAAAACCGCCCTCTTACACATCAGATACAGAAAACACTGCATAGGGGAGTCAAACGGGGACAGGACCAACCCCACCCCACCCCTATTCATCAGAAGAATCAAACACTGCACAGGGGGAGTCAAACGGGGACAGGACCAAAACCGCCCCTTCTACACAATTAGTTGTAACTACAAAACACTGCACATGGGAGTCAAACGGGGACAGGACCAAAACCGCCCCCCCCCCCTTCCCGCTAACACATCAGATGCAGAAAACACTGCATAGGGGAGTCAAACGGGGACAGGACCAAAACCGCCCCCCCCCCCCTTACACATCAGATGCAGAAAACACTGCATATGGGAGTTATACAAGGACAGGACCAAAACCGCCCCCCTTACACATCAGATGCAGAAAACACTGAATAGGGGAGTCAAACGGGGACAGGACTAAAACAGCCCCCCCCCCCCAATTCATCAGAAGAACCAAACACTGCACAGGGGAGTTAAACGGGGACAGGACCAAAACCGCCCCCCACCCACTTCTTACACATCAGATGCAGAAAACACTGCATATGGGAGTCAAACGGGGACCGGACCAAAACCGCCCCCCTTACACATCAGAAGCAGAACTCACTGCATAGGGGAGTCAAACGGGGACAGGACCAAAACCGCCCCCCCCCCCCCCCTTACACATCAGATGCAGAAAACACTGCATATGGGAGTTATACGAAGACAGGACCAAAACCGCCCCCCTTACACATCAGATGCAGAAAACACTGAATAGGGGAGTCAAACGGGGACAGGACTAAAACCGCCCCCCCCCCTATTCATCAGAAGAACCAAACACTGCACAGGGGAGTTAAACGGGGACAGGACCAAAACCGCCCCCCACCCACCCCTTACACATCAGATGCAGAAAACACTGCATAGGGGAGTCAAGCGGGGACAGGACCAAAACCGCCCCCCTTACACATCAGATGCAGAGAACACTGCATAGGGGAGTCAAACGGGGACAGGACCAAAACCGCCCCCCCCCCCTATTCATCAGAAGAACCAAACACTGCACAGGGGAGTTAAACGGGGACAGGACCAAAACCGCCCCCCACACACCCCTTACACATCAGATGCAGAAAACACTGCATAGGGGAGTCAAACGGGGACAGGACCAAAACCGCCCCCCTTACACATCAGATGCAGAGAACACTGCATAGGGGAGTCAAACGGGGACAGGACCAAAACCGCCCCCCTTACACATCAGATGCAGAGAACACTGCATAGGGGAGTCAAACGGGGACAGGACCAAACCCGCCCCCCCTTACACATCAGATGCAGAAAACACTGCATAGGGGAGTCAAACGGGGACAGGACCAAAACCGACCCCTACCCATCAGATGCAGAAAACACGGCATAGGGGAGTCAAACGGGGACCGGACAAGAATCCCGCCACCCATCTCCCTCCTACCCATCCGATGCATAAAACAGTGCACTGGGGAGTCAAGCGGGGACAGCACAAAAATCGCTTCCGTAACAAAATGAATACAAAATCTTGGCCCTGGAGTTAAACGGGGACACGGAAAAAAACCGTTCCCCTACTTCTTCAGATGGAACAATGACTGAACAGGAGAGATTAAATTGGCACAGGGCTGAAATCGTTCCCCTATATATAGTATTTGCTTCTTGTGATAGGGAGGGGGGCGGTTTTGGTCCTGTTCCCGTTTTACTCCCCTGTGCAGTGTTTGCTGCATGTGATGGGTAGGGGGGGGGGGTTGGTCCTGTCCCCGTTTTACTTCCCTGTGCATTGTTTGCTGCATGTGATGGGTAGGGTGGGGGGCGGTTTTGGTCCTGTCCCCGTTTGACTCCCCTGTGCAGTGTTTTGTAGTTACAACTAATTGTGTAGGAGGGGCGGTTTTGGTCCTGTCCCCGTTTGACTCCCCTGTTTAATGTTTCTTTCATGTGGTGGGTAGGGGTGCGGTTTTGGTCCTGTCTTCGTTTGACTCCCATGTGCAGTGTTTTGTAGTTACAACTAAATGTGTAGGAAAGGCGGTTTTGGTCCTGTCCCCGTTTAACTCCCCTGTGCAGTGCTTTCTGCATCTTATGGGTAGGGGGGGGGAGGGCGGTTTTGGTCCTGTCCCCGTTTGACTCCCCTATGCAGTATTTGCTGCATCTGATGGGTTGGGGGGGGGCGGTTTTGGTCCCGTCCCCGTTTGACTCCCCTGTTCATTGTTTGCTGCATGTAGTGGGTAGGAGGAGGGGGGGGGCGGTTTTGGTCCTGTCCCCGTTTGACTCCCCTGTACAGTGTTTTGTAGTTACAACTAATTGTGTAGGAGGGGCGGTTTTGGTCCTGTCCCCGTTTGACTCCCTTGTGCAGTGTTTGCTGCATGTGATGGGTAGGAGGAGGGGGGGGGCGGTTTTGGTCCTGACATCGTTCGACTCCCCTATGTAGTGTTTGCTTCTTGTGATAGCGAGGGGGGCGGTTTTGGTCCCATCCCCGTTTTACTCCCCTGTGCAGGGTTTGCTGCATGTGATGGGTAGGGGGGGGGGGAGTTGGTCCTGTCCCCGTTTTACTCCCTGTGAAGTGTTTGCTGCATGTGATGGGTAGGGGGGGCGGTTTTGGTCCTGTCCCCGCTTGACTCCCCTATGCAGTGTTTTCTGCATCTGTTGTGTAAGGGGTGGGTGGGGGGCGGTTTTGGTCCTGTCCCCGTTTAACTCCCCTGTGCAGTGTTTGGTTCTTCTGATGAATAGGGGGGGGGCGGTTTTAGTCCTGTCCCCGTTTGACTCCCCTATTCAGTGTTTTCTGCATCTGATGTGTAAGGGGGGCGGTTTTGGTCCTGTCCTCGTATAACTCCCATATGCAGTGTTTTCTGCATCTGATGTGTAAGGGGGGGGGGCGGTTTTGGTCCTGTCCCCGTTTGACTCCCCTGTGCAGTGTTTTCTGCATCTGATGGGTAAGGGAGGGGGGGGGGGCGGTTTTGGTCCTGTCCCAGTTTGACTCCCCTGTTCAGTGTTTGCTGCATGTGGTGGGTAGGGGGGCGGTTTTGGTCCTGTCCCCGTTTAACTCCCCTGTGCAGTGTTTGCTGCATGTGATGGGTAGGTGGAAGGGGCGGTTTTGGTCCAGTCCCCGTTTGACTCCCCTGTGCAGTG
Organism: Oncomelania hupensis; assembly: GCA_036898135.1. Taxonomy (NCBI): domain Eukaryota; kingdom Metazoa; phylum Mollusca; class Gastropoda; order Littorinimorpha; family Pomatiopsidae; genus Oncomelania; species Oncomelania hupensis. The sequence continues at coordinate 79,078,187 of CM072513.1, forward strand.
TTTGCTGCATGTGATTGGTAGGGGGGGGCCTTGGTCCTGTCCCCGTTTTACTCCCTGTGCAGTGTTTGCTGCATGTGATGGGTAGGGGGGGGGCGGTTTTGGTCCTGTCCCCGTTTGACTCCCCTGTGCAGTGTTTGCTGCATGTGATGGGTAGCGGGGGGGGGCGGTTTTGGTCCTGTCCCCGTTTGACTCCCCTGTGCAGTGTTTTGTAGTTACAACTAATTGTGTAGGAGGGGCGGTTTTGGTCCTGTCCCCGTTTGACTCCCCTGTGCAGTGTTTTCTGCATCTGGTGGGTAAAGGAGGGGGTGGGGGCGGTTTTGGTCCTGTCCCCGTTTGACTACCCTGTGTATTGTTTGCTGCATCTGATGGGTAAGGGAGGGGGGGCGCGGTTTTGGACCTGTCCCCGTTTGACTCCCCTGTTCAGTGTTTGCTGCATGTGGTTGGTAGGGGGGCGGTTTTGGTCCTGTCCCCGTTTGACTCCCCTGTTCAGTGTTTGCTGCATGTGATGGGTAGGGAAAGGGGGGGGGCGGTTTTGGTCCTGTCCCCGTTTGACTCCCCTATGCAGTATTTGCTGCATCAGATGGGATGGGGAGGGGGCGATTTTGGTCCTGTCCCCGTTTGACTCCCCTATGCAGTAATTGCTGCATCTGATGGGTTGGGGGGGGGGCGGTTTTGGTCCCGTCCCCGTTTGACTCCCCGGTTCAGTGTATGCTGCATGTGATGAGTAGGGGTGCGGTTTGGGTCCTGTTCCCGTTTGACTCTCCTGTGCAGTGTTTTTTGCATCTGATGGATAGGGGGGCGGTTTTGGTCCTGTCCCCATTTGACTCCCCTTATATTGTATTTGACATGCATTTTGTTAGGGGACCTGTTTTGGTCTTGTCCCCGTTTTACTCCCATTATTTTGTCTGATGAGATTACTTACGCAGTCTTCAATTGCTCCTTTTAATAGGCTAGAGGGGGCCAGTCTGGGCCTGACCCAATCTGACTCTCATCGGTTCTAGATTAGCCCCCCAGGGGCCGTTTTGGCACATCTAAAATTGTCCTAGAATGACTCCCGGGAGTGCATCTGGGCCAGTCCCAGACTTACTCTCTGTTGCAAGGGGGGCTGTTTTAGGACAGACCCACTTTAACTCCCGGGAGTCATTCTGGTACTGAAAAATGTGGGCCAAACTAACTCCCGGGAGGCTGATCTGGAACACAGTAGAGTGCATAACATCAATTGTTCCTATGTAATCTTCATTCCCCAGAGAGTGATTTTGGAACAGGCTGGGGGTCAATCTGGTCCAGGACCAGAATAACTCCCGGGAGTAAATCTGGGACGGCCTGGTTTTACTCCCGGGAGTTAAATTGGGCCAGGGACGCTTTCGGCACGTTACACCGGCAAACCTTTTTTTACCTGTCAACCACCCACTGAAGGAGTTTTTGTTCCTCCCCCTACGCCCCGAAGGACAGATTTAATCTCCTTTCTACAAGCCGTCAGTTTTACCACATCAAAGCCTTTTTAAGGTATGAGTTTTATTCTCTTATAGGTAGGTTTGTTTCGGCCAAAATAAAAAGCAACAGCTTCGTCAGGAGTTACAAGCCAATTAATATACACAATCCAATGCTCATAATGTCAGTTTCCAACATGTTTTAAAGGAAACGTCGACCTCCTAAAACCTAGGTCATTATGCTTCAACAAAGGTTTGGATACATTTCTCCTAAAAATGTGTAATATAAATTTTTATAGAGTAACTTACGAATACATTATTATACTATGATAAAGTGTTCTGTAGTCGGTAATTAGGTAACAGTAACAACGAGCAAACTCACGCGTCAATGGGGACGCCAGCGCAGCATGTTTGCTTGGCTGGATGAATGAGAGTGGAACCACAGCATTCACCTTTACCCTCTATGACGTCACGAACATGCCCATCGCAGCACATCTGGATTTCGGTGTTGAACGTTTGACCAGCGCACTCCTGAATGCAAGGGTTGTTGCCAGAATTGGTCTTCGGGTAAGCGTGGTCGGAACAGCACACACTGTCTGCAGCCGGCAAGTCGTAGAGGATGCCCATGCAGCACGTCTTCTCTGAGGGAGAGAACTCTTCTGTTCCGCAGCGATCTTTACCTTCCTTCAGTTTATCACCAAACAATGTCTGGAAGGGAATAATTTTGGGGAAGGCTCTAACTTCTCCGGTATCTGTATCACAGTAAGATACGGCTTGGTCGTACGTTCTTTTCGGGTCATGGCCTACACAACAATTGGTGTGCGACTCGTGCTGTTTGAGTAGCGGCCCGTGGGTGAAGGATGTTTCGCAGCAGAGTTGGTCTGGTGCGAGCCTTTCGCCATTACAGCAGACCTCACCTTTGCTCAGAACCGTCCACTTGCTCGCTGTAACAGCAAATTGAGCAACATTTATTGGTTCCTGAGGAGGAGAAGGAGAAGGAGAAAAAGAACAAGAAGAAGAAGAAGAGAAAACAGCAACAACAAGAAGAAGAAAGTAAAAATAAATAAGGTATATAATCCATTCAGTGGAAGAAGCCAAAGATCGGGGTCAAGAACCGCTTGTACATACAGACAACGACAGAAACAACATCCCATTGGCCATTGGCAACTCCAGATGGGATATAAATAAGTAAATAAATAAATAATTTGGGTATTTATATAGCGCTTTATTCTGCATATTTAAGTACACACACACACACACACTCAATTTATCAACAATAACAACAACAACAACAATGCTTACTTCCTCTGCAGCAGTAACTGCGTTCGAGGTCGTATGTCTGCCCACCACAGCAACTCCGATAGCGGGGATCATATTCCTCGTTCTTACAAATCTCGCGGGGACTCTTGGCACGCCCGTTTTCATCGCAGTTCGACGATAATGTATAGATCTTTTCGTCTGCAACAGACAGTCCGTCAGTAAATAAATAAATACATAAATAAATAATTTAATGTAATTATAAAAAAAATAAAAAAATAAATAAATAAATATCAAGTTACCCCGGACCCTTCCGGCACGCAAGTCTACATGACAGTCGTAGCACGTTTCGATCTCTAGATGCAAGTTTACCCAGGGCTTTGTATGTAAGCACACGGCTGGAGTGTTCATTGTGATAGAGACAGGAACAAAGAATCTTTCGATAGAAAATGACTCCCCCAACCCCCCTCTTCCTCCCTCCCTTCCCTCCTCCCTTTATCCACTCCCTTCCCTCCCCCTTCCCACCCTCTCACCCGCCTCTCTCATTAGACCTTCTCTATGGCCGGTGGGACGCAAAGTTTAGACCCAATTTTCGTTGGCAAATATTATACACAAAATTAAAGAATATATAAGGAATTCGTAACATCTTACTTTGTTTGCGCAGTTTTGATCTAAACCTTAGCCGCCCTTGAATTTAAATTGTCATCTTGTTTTTCGTCAGTTCCTTTTTTAATTTTTATTTGAAAGTGTGGTATCATTCGTATGGTATTGCAACAGATATATGCAAGAGATACCAAAAAAATATTTTTAAACATTTAACAAAAAAGATAATAATATCTTACCTGCGTAGATGCAGCACTGTTTGTCAGAGTCCCATGGATAAGCCCTACCACCGCAGCACAACTCCCCAGAGACAGCAACACAAGTGTCTTCTTGGACCGCCCCTTCACAAAAATAACAGATTTGTTTCATTAGTCAATGGTAATCATATAATTAGTTCCCGAGCTATGGCTACAGTGTGGCTCGCCTTGTACTGGTGGATTTTGGCTGTGGCCGACAGCCTGGAGAGGATTGGGCCCTGCCAGGTCTTTCTTGCCCAAGACACACCGTATGATGAAAAGAACCACCCAGTCCATAGCGGATCGGTCGTCGCCTGGGTCATCAAGGACCGCGCCTTCCGTTGGCCACCAGGACGGAGGTAATAAGTGTGCTACTGATGGAAAACTTAGCAAGATTCACACGAGAGACGACATCGTCATAGGAACCTGGAAGGTCAGGACCCTTACCGCAAATGGAAAATTAGAAGAACTGGCCCACGAGCTGGGCCACTATCGATTGAACATTTTAGGTACCATCGAACTGCGATGGAAAGGCCTTGGTGAAACAACGACCAGCAAAGTCCAAAAGCTTTATTCCAGCGGGAGAGATGACAGGCACAAACACGGCGTTGGATTTTTAGTCCACAAAGACATTCTAGCCACTGTCTTGGATTGCCACTCAGTCTCCAGTAGACTCATTACCATCCGTCTGAGAGCAGCCCCTTTTAACATCACCATTATCCAGGCCTATGCCCAAACATCAGACTATGACGACTATGACGACAGCAAAGTCGATGATTTCTATGATCATCTACGGGCTGTCATTGACCAAATGCCGAAGAAGGACATAGTCATAATTCAAGGCGACTGCAATGCCAATGTTGACCAAAATGCGCACCACAACTGGGGAGACATGTGGACCCTACTGTAACAACCAGACAAATGACAAGTGTCTGAGATTCCAAGAGTTTGCCAAATACAACAATCTGATACTGGCAAACACGCTTGGTCTCCACAAAAAATCCAGACGATGGACATGGCACAGTCCCAGCGGGGAGCATCACAACCAGATTGACTACATCATGGTCAAGACACGCTTCAGATCAAGCATCAACATTGACAGGACATGCACTTTTCGCGGAGCAGACATCGGAAGTGACCACGATCTCGTGATGATGTCCTTCCGGCTCCACTTGAAGAGAGTAAACCCAGCAAAGTGCAACAGAATGAAGTTCGACCTGGACAAACTGCAAGATCCGTCTTGTCAGAAATATTAAAAGCCACAATTGGAGGGAAATTTGCACCACTGCTCATTTTGGTAGCTGATAAAGTAGATGTCAACACCATGACCACCACCTTCAACTTAGCTGCTACAGAGGCCGCCACTGAGATCCTTGGCAAGAAGAAACCGTGGATCACACCTGAACTTTTGGACCTGTGTGATAAACGAAGAGAGATGAAAAAGTAAAAGAACACCTCACAGGGAGCTGATGCCTACCGAAAAATCAACAATGACATCCGAAAAAGCATGCGCACAGCAAAGTAGAACTGGATAGAAGATCAATGCCAGGAAATAGAGATCAGTCTGTACAAGAACAACAACTAGAACGCCTACCAGACAGTGAAGCGGCTTACAAATGTTAAACAGCCCAAGGTCTCCACGATCCAAAGCATGTCTGGCATATGCCTTACAGAAGAACAAGAAGTCTTAGATAGATGGACAGAGTACTGCTCTGACCTTTACAACCACATACCAAATGGAGACCCATAAGTTCTAGCATGTCCCGAGAACAGAGAAGAGGAAGAAATCCTCCAATTCTCCGAGAAGAAGTTGAGGCAGCAGTGCAATCGCTGAAGAAGGGGAAGTCAGCGGGATGGACAACATACCCGCGGAATTGCTTCAAGCAGGAGGAGAAGCGATGATTTACAAGATCTGGCAGAGTGGAGAGTGGCCTACACCATGGACCCAGTCGCTTGTCATCACTCTTCCCAAAAACGGTAACTTTCAGGAGTGTGAAAATTACCGCACCATCAGTCTCATCAGGCATCCCAGCAAGGTCCTCCTAAAAGTAATATTCAACAGGTTGAAACCCCAAGCTGAAGAAATAATAGCTAAATAACAAGCAGGATTCAGGGCAGAGTGAAGTACCACTGAGCAGATTTCCAACCTCAGAATAATCTGGGAGAAATATACCTACAGCACCAACATCTTTATCATGTGTTTCTAGACTTCGAGAAAGCGTTAGACCGAGTGTGGCGTGCAGCTCTGTGGGCAACCATGAGAGGGTACAACATCAGCCCTAAAATTATTGAAGTCATCAAAAGCCTGTATGATAATGCTACCAGTGCAGTTCTCCAAAACAGCGCCATCGGAAACTGGTTCAGAACAACAATCGGCGTCAAGGATGCCTACTCTCTCCAACACTCTTTAATATCTTCATAGAGCGCATCATGTCAGATGCCTTTGCAGATCACGAAGGCACAATCAGCATACGGGTAGAGAAATCTCCAACCTCCGTTTTGCTGATAACATTGATGGATTGGCTGGAGAGGAACAAGAACTTGAACAGCTAGTACAGAGGCTTGACACCATCTCCAGAGCATATTGAATGGAAATAAGTGCAGAGAAGACCAACATGATTACCAAAAACACCAATGGCATCAACACGACATCAAAGTCAAAACTTTAAAAACAATGCCAGAAGGAGAAATATTGGAGTGTACCAGAGCTGCAGTAGTGGAAATACAAGAGCAGCGTAGCATCATTTGTTTACAATACAATTTGGGATTATTTACTGCAGCACAGCAGACGACAGAGCCTGGGCCGAAGTGGAGAAACAACATAATAAATAAACCCTATGCTTACGGGATTCGAACCTCGAACGCAACAGATGAACACCTAAATGACCCCCAGACCTCTGAAGTGCACGCGTTATTGTCCAGCACTTGTGTGTGTGCGTGCGTGTGTGTGTGTGTGGGTGCGTGTGTGTGTGTGGGGGGGGTGTGTGTGGGTGTGTGTGTGTTTATGGAACAGTAATGCTGTATACGTTGGGTTTAGCACGCACACCATAAAATTCCTCTTGCCAAACTGTTACGTTGCAGAATTGTCGTTTTACGTAGGCTACATCTCTTTTTGTTATAGTGCAGCACCCACTGTGTCCAACACCTCTTACCCCTTCACATCCCCACCTCACCACGCACACACAAACGCACCCACACACACACACACGCACACACCCACACACACATTTATTCATTGTTCCAACGCAACGTTTGTGTGACGTGCTTGGGCATGCTCGCATTGCCTCACTATAACTGTTTATCACTTGTCAGTCAGTCCCACCGTCATGGCGTTGACACGACCCCGCACATTCGTACTTTAAAGCAACAAGTTCGTGATACGTACATTGCGTAGGCGAGACTTGTCGAAGGATTACGTTTGTCTCTATGGCGTACGAACAGGGTCAAACGCGCGATGAAAAGTATCGATGCAAAGCGATGCTTTTTGCATCGCTCCGTTACGAAAGGATCGATCCTTTTCATCGCGCATTTCCGAGTTCTTTCGAATACGCAGTATGCAAATTTTCCAAAAGTTTGATCGAAACTAAAGCGGAACACAAAACAGGCAATCGCGCCAATCTGCTTGCTTTCCTTTCGTTTTGCGTTACTTGAGGCGGGAAGATGGATGCGATTGAAATTATCGACGATCAAATGAGAGAACTTGAAGAGAGACCTGTTGCAGGGTTAGGTATGGTTGAACGGTGAGTTGTTTGCATATGTATATTATTTCATTAGCTTGACCAATTTCAGTTTTGCAGAAACAGTGTGTTTCGCCTCGGTAAACTTCGGAACTGCGCGATGAAACTGCTCGAGCTAAAGTATCGATGCAAAGTATCGATACTTTTTAAAAAGTATCGATGCAAGTATTACTGAGCGCAACCTTTGCATAAGCGGTTGTAACACGATTCTATTAAGCTAATTTGTTTTAGGTGGGTTGTTGTTGTAGTTGTGTTGTTGTGGTTTTTTTTCTCCAAGGGAAAGTCGGGTACTATGAAACTGGGGGTGTATGTAATATAAAACATGGCCTTTTTGGCGGAAATAAAACACCGGAGTTGTAATTTCTGTGACTTGCTTCAGAACATATTTATATACCTCACACAATACTCAAAACAGCAGGCCAACGTTCCTTTTCTTTTCAAGCCCCCGCCAACTGGAACTAACACCCTCTCCCCTTCCGTAAACAATGGTCTTTATAAGCATTTAAAACGGACCTCAAGACTTTTCTTTTCCCTAAATAATCCTCAGACTACAGTGCCCTGCAACACCCCTCCCCCTTCACCCTCAGACCCTTCCACAACCACCTCACCCGCAAGCTTAAATCAGAGCAGTTGTAAATGGCCATGTATATAATTATTAGAAAAAAATTTCATGCTTATTTCTGAGTGCCGTGTCGCTGTTTGTGTTCTTGCCTTGTCATCTTCATGTAATTTATGCATAAGTGTATATCAGGGGGCTCGAGTTGTTGATGCGAAAGAATGTGTATGAGTGCGCCTTGAGTCGCCTTGTTGTTGAGATATGTGCGCATTATAAGTTCTATTATTATTATTATTATTATTATTATTATTATTATTATTATTATTATTATTATTATTATTATTATTCCCGTCTGCCATAGCGTCAGTGGGGTTGAGGGGTGTCGGATAGCGCAGTGGTTGGAGCACTCGCTACTGTGTCGCAAGTTAAGCACCGTCCAGTGCGGTTAGCACTTGGATGGGTGACCGGAGAACGTGAAGCGACAAATAACAACGCCCTCAGTTGACTCAACTGTGACTGAGTACCTACTCTCTTAAGGGTGGGGAAGGGAAAGCAGCGTGGGAGAGAGATGGGCATCACCCTCATTACATTGGCCCAAGATAAGTGTGATCTCCAACATCACGCTCCCCTACGGCCACAAGGCTATAGGACTACCTTTACCTTTTTTTTAAAATTATTATTATTATTATTATTATTATTATTATTATTATTATTATTATTATTATTATTATTATTATTATTATTATCTATGACCTGCACAGCAAATTCCCACCACTCACCTTTCCTATTTTCTTTCAGTGACTCATGCCTACCCTGACACAATAACTGTTTATATAACTTACTTGTCGGTCAGTCCCACCTGTCATTTCTGTTAAATTCACGCCCCCGTAGGTTTATTTCCTTACTGAACGCAACTTTTACACAACTGGTTGGGTCATGGTCGCCTTGTACGACTATCTATCACCTGCGCACGCGGGAAAACATGTTGCTTTTCATCCTTGTCTACAGTGATATACCCAGCGCAGTGCCCACTTCAGTGCCCAGCGCAGTCTGTGCCCCCCACCTCAGGTGATTGTTGTGTACGTTCGTTAAGAGTTTTGAGCGTGAAAGCGCACATTTCGGAGCTCCAGAAAGTACTCATAAAACAGTGTTGGAAATGTATTAGGGTTAAAAAAAATCCAAACAAATCAAAATACTATCCTATCCTTTTTCGTAACTCGAATGTCGTTGGTGCACCACAATTGATCACTTAACCAGCGTACTCCATCTTTTTCCATGTTTCGCAAGCATATAGGAAGATGGATAGATCAAAATACTAAGCACACGGAAGAAGAAGAAGAAGAAGATGTGATGATGATGATGATGATGATGATGATGATGATGATGATGATGATGATGATGATGATGATGATGATGATGATGATGATGATGATGATGATAAGGAGAATGATGTTAGA
>CM072513.1:79092462-79127462 GCA_036898135.1 Oncomelania hupensis
CGCAATCGTAATAATAACAATCAATTCTTTTCTGCTCAGTGTTTATATTCGTAAGCAACCATACATGGCGTTGTTTTATACGCACTTTAAAAACTATAAGTTATAGATCCGTTTAGTCACTGTTCAAAGTAAAAGAATATAATAATGTTGTTATTTTATGATCAAGCACATGGAATTTAAGTGCTGACAAATTTTGTTTGCAATTAATTTGTTTTAAATGACTAACTTCATAGGAAGAAAATGTCTATATCTTCCTGAAATTGGTCATAAAGTAGTATTATTAACTCCTTTGTTCATACTGTATTATGATTAAGAAAAAAAAAAAGTATGGATGTAGTCGGTTATAGTCCGGAAGCCGAACTCATTGGTTTTGCTAAGGATGTATTTTTACAATAATTATAATTATGGCTTATGGACTTTGACACTGAAGGACCTTTGCACCGTCTGGCCATGGGTTTTGGTGAGAGTTTATTTTGACTTAAAACAAAAAGTGGACTTTGCAGCATCCGGATAATTAAATAAATGTCCCCGGAAACTTGTAGAGCGGAGTGGAGTAGGGTCAGTATGGGCATGGGGCTAGGGTTAGAAAGTAAAAATGCACATGATAGTCACTAAAACCATAAAGCTATACAATTCGTCATCATCACCAACAATCGGATACCCCAGGAAGGGTATATGAGATTTGATACGATAGGATACGATACGATGCAATGCGATGCGATACTGTACAATACGAGCGATGCAATATGATACGATACAATACAATACCATATGATACGATACGATACCATGTGGTCGCAACGCAACACAATACACGACATGTAGGAAAATGGGATCTGAGAGAAAGGGCGGGTGTATAATTAATCTTATTTCACGCATTCTTGTAACTGTTCTGATAAACATACTATTTATGAACAATATACGAGCGTTGTGGCCGTGTGATCTAAGGCGGGACTAACTGGGTGTATAATTAATCTTATTTCACGCATTCTTGTAACTGTTTTGATAAACATACTATTTATGAACAATATACGAGCGTTGTGGCCGTGTGATCTAAGGCGGGACTAACTTGCCTTGTCCACATGCTAGAAACCAATGGCGCCTGACAGATGTGGGATCGATCCCGACTCTGGACGTTATGTTTCTCCGAATATTATTTACTTTCGACTCGAGCAATGTCTCGATGGTTTTGCAAAGTACGATGCAAGGAGGTAGAAAAAGAGCGAGACAGAAAAAGAGATGTGAGGACAACATTCGAGTATGGACTGGCTTGACACTGAGCTAGGCCATGAGGGTTGCTGAGGACAGAGGAAGTTTTGGAGTACGCTTGTTAAACGATCATCTGTGGCGCCCCAACGACCTTCGAGTACCGGGATAGAATAGAACGAAATGTAGAAGAAGACAAAAATGGCTTTCGGAGAGAATTCAGTAGAAAACGCCTTCAAATGAACTGATGCAGAGTGAAACATCTGGCCGGTAAAACTGGGACCAAGGTAATGTAAACGATAAGAGGCAGACGCTACACGCTTTGCAGCAGCCATAAAATCTCCTCTCCTTTTGGAAGGCTGCACAGTTAAAACAAGAAATAAAACTTCTGCCCTTTCCAAAGAAGGAAAAAAACCGTAAGAAAGCCGAGTTCTCAAACTCGTGAAAAAACGACGCCTGAGAATAAACAATTTGTTTGAATTAAATCTTAAGGCGTTCACAGGTCAAATCTATGGGTGGATATCGAGATGCCAAATTTGGAGACAACGCTAACACAGTACCAACTTCGTTCGGACTTATAAATAGAGTACTTCAGGCTGGTGACGAGTGAAGAAGAAAGAAAGAAAGAAAGAAAGAAAGAAAGAAAGAAAGAAAGAAAGAAAGAAAGAATGAAAGAAAAGAAAGAGAGAAAGAAAGAAGATCAGAAGAAGAAGGGTGGGAGAAAAGCAACTTATTCAGTTTTAAAAATGTTTTAAAGTAAATCTACATGTTCTTTGAATTTTCTATTAATATAATAAGGTGTTCCCAGTAAACCCTGTAGAATGGAAGAAGAAGGAGGAGGAGAAGAAGAAAAAGCAGAGAAAAGCAGTTTTAATTAATCCTAGATTTGACGTGATTCAAATTGTTTTGAAGTTACATTTCCTTTGATTTCCCGATTAATATGAGTTGTTCTTTCGAAGACCACATATACCCCAGTAATGGAAGAATGTGATGAAAGTGGGAGAGAGAGAGAGAGAGAGAGAGAGAGAGAGAGAGAGAGAGAGAGAGAGAGAGAGAGAGAGAGAGAGAGAGACAGACAGACAGACAGACAGACAGACAGACAGACACAGAAAGAGACAGAGTCATAGACAAAGAGGGTCATAGACAGACAGACCGACAGACACACACACACACACAGAGAAAGACAGACAGACAGACAGATAAACAGAAAAGGCACGTCTTTACTGGTTAAAGCATGCAGTGCCGTTGAACTAAACATAATGTCGTGACGGGAAGACACGTTGTCGTGTGGTTTGTAATCGAAGTGATAGCATTAAACGTCTGCAGTAACTTGACGTATCTCGGTTGTCCCTACTTGTAATCGCATATCGCATCATACCTTCGGCGTGGAGATATGTATGCGCTTGATAAATTATTAATTAATTCACCACCGTGGAGTTACCGGGGGTTCTTTTAGTATAAATATCCTCCCCCCACCCCCCTGCCTCTTTCTGGAAGTTTAATGCTTTAAATTTCCTCGTTTCTATCACTTTCTATATTTCTGGCTTCGCTTTTTTCCCTGTTGTCTACAGTATTCACTCTTTTCAATATATCATTTACATGGAATTTTTCCACATTCCCATTTCACCGTTTTTCTTAGCATTTTAATGATATTTTGGTTGGCATGCCTGTCTGTGGTAGTTAAAATTGCACACACTGGAATAACCTGTGGGTCTCTCAGGTGTTATTTGCCGATTTGGCATTTTCTTATGTATATATTTTGAGTCTTATGAATATCTGTCATATATTTTTTACGCTTTTTGGTAATATAGGGGAGGCAAAATAAGCGGAAGGGATGACGCCCTCACCATTACCTAGCTTTATTTGCCTTAGGATGTGGTAGGGTAGTCATTGTATCCTGAATTTGAATTTGTATGCGTGTTTTGGGTGGATCCTATACGAAGTCCGACAGACCATGACACAAGCCATTGGACAACACATGACATGCTCACAATGGTGAAGAAACGGAAACTCCGATGGTATGGTCATGTCACCCGAGCACTAGGCCTTGCAAAGATCATCCTGCAAGGCACGGTGCAAGAAGGCAGAAGAAGAGGGAGACAGAAAAAGAGGTGGGAGGACAACATTCGAGAATGGACTGGCTTGACACTGAGCGAAGACATGAAGGTTGCTCAGGACAGAGAAAGATGGAGTACGCTGGCTTTGGCGTCTTTATTGAAAATTAGGGGGGAATCCTCATGAGGGTTGTTGAGGACAGAGAAAGATGGGGTACGCTGGATAAGCGATCATCTGTGGTGCCCCAACGACTTTCGAGTTACGGGATAGGATAGGATAGGATAGGATAGGGATACGTGTTTCTGATCATGTAAGAGATAGACCCTTTTCGTGTTATTGTCGTCCAGCTATGACCGCTAAAAGTTAACTGGACCCTGTACACTTCACACACGCGTGACACTGATAGAACGGAAAACGATGCTTAACGTCCTATTGCATGAGCGTTAAGGACGATCACCACGTCGCCACCCTGACAACAATGACCATCATCATCATATCAAAAATGAGATCCAACGGATCTAGTCATTGACACTGATAGCTTGAGACGTAATGAAATTTGGAGTGCAACAAAGCTCAAATTGAAACGGTGTAAATTATAAGCATAGCATGTAGCAATTAAGGCTAATCATGGCAGTGTGGGATTAAATTTAATTTCATTTAATTTTTGCTTTAAAAATTCAATATATTGAAATGTCTTTTAAATGAATTTGATTAAGTTTAATACGCAGAATAATAGTTTGACAAACATCACCGGTAACTTAAAATGACATCTTAGGTTTCATGATGAAGTTATATTTTTCGCATAATATTGCTAGCGTTTGGAAGGTATCTCTAGATCTCAATTCACACATTTAGGCTTATTTATTCTGACAATATACGCACGAAGTACGTAACGACGAAGTTACCCCAGTATAACATAATACCCCTTGCGTGGTTATAAAGATACATTGTTGTTGTCTCATAATAAATCATTTTTCCTGCCATTGCGCGCAAGTACGCGCTATTTAGGAAAGCTGATAAATGGCCTGATTAGCAGACATAAGGAAGAAGACAAGAGGTCACGCATTGCTGCTTATCATAGACCCCGCGCAACGGGAATACCAAGTTTACGGTTGAGGCCTGACACGATTTATCGTTCTTCTTTCATTTATGTCTTTGTTTCTCTTTGTTTTCCCTTCGGTTTCTATATAGATTCCCGAAGATCTGATTTCATCTGCACACTTCGCCCCTCTCTTTATCCTATCCTATCCTATCCTATCCTATCCCGTAACTCGAATGTCGTTGGGGCACCACAGATGATCGCTTATCCAGCGTACCCCATCTTTCTCTGTCCTCAACAACCCTCATGAGGATTCCCCCCTAATTTTCAATAAAGACGCCAAAGCCTGCCAAGGCTACAGATGAGTTATCCTTGATGAAGCAAAGACTAATTTTTCATCGTTCAGTTTTAGCCTGTGAAAGCCGTTTACTCAAAGGTCAGATTTTATCCAGAAGATGGTGGAAAAGTAACTCCCTAGTAAACAGTGGCCTATTCATTTGGTAAACAATACTGTTACTGCACGAACCAAATGTAGTGTGATCCTTACAGTGGTACCTGGTGACCCTTGATTTAAACTCACAGCGGCCCATTTTGAGAGAGCAGTTCATATTGGCTCGTTGCCTGATACTTGGTCCTATGTTTTCAATATTAATTATGATTTACCTTAAAACAATAAGTTTTTTTTTTAAAGTATATTCTTATCGTCACAGCCTATGAGGCATAGCTCGCTTCATCGTTTATTTGATATCATCTGGCACTTTTTTCCGGCCTGTTATTGTTAAGAAGTTTCTTTGGAAGAAAATGCATGGCTTTAAGTAGGCGCCAATTTTGACGGTCGATTGAACTCTACTACTACTACTGCTACTACTACTAGGGGTTTGAATTGATCTCTCTCTCTCTCTCTCTCTCTCTCTCTCTCTCTCTCTCTCTCTCTCTCTCTCTCTCTATCTCTCTCTCTCTGTGTGTGAGTGCATGTGTGTGTGTGAGTCTTATAATTTCCAAGTTAAAGTTAAAGGATCTTTACTATGTTAATTTGTTAAGGGACAGATTGGAATATTAGACTGTATCATTAGTCTAAAATCTTTATTCCTAATTAAAAAAAAGTTTCCCAAAAAAATGTTTCAAAAGTTTATCTCTCTCTCTTGCGTGCTTTTTCTGCTATTCCCCTCCTCCCCCTGCCCCCACAGAAACAGTGGGTCTTCTGCGTTACAACTTTTAATAGTTAGACTATCATGATCACAGAATATACTACAAAATCTTTATTCAAGATGTTCAATGGCATCCAAAACTTGTATTACCAAAACAAAATAAATAATCCTAGGTAATTCTGTAAATAACAATTTAACAGGGAGCGCGTGGAACCACTTGCTCGTAGGAAGTTAAATGTAGAGCAATAAATGAACGTATAACAAAAAGGACGCAAACAAGATTAAAGCAATTTCAGTTTGCGACGTCAGGGGAAATAAATACGTCAAAACAAACCAAACACGAGTAATCGAACGTTGACAAACAATGCACTACAAAACTATTAAAAACAAACAAAACTAAGCCCCAATTTTTAAAAAAATCACCACAACGTATTATTATTTTTAAAAATAAAATCAATAATCTCACCTCTTGCGCTTGAAATTACAGAAAGGAGAGCAGCGAAGAAAGCCATCGCCATTTTTATCAACTTCGTCATCTGCATCTTTGTCTTCCGTAGTGCAGGTGGCATGATAAAAGTCAACAAAACTCTTGAATTTGATTAAAACGGTGTTGTTGGGTTGATTTTGTTTGTTTGTTTGTTTGTTTGTTTGTTTATCAGTTTATAGTCCCCTCTCTTCCCGTAAGGATTTTCAGAGAGGAGACTAGGTAAGATATTGTTTGTTTGTTTTTGGCTGTGAGTTTATATCTTTCACATGCAGTCTATAAATTATACAGGTGTCCACAAGCAACAAAATCTCTTCACAACAAACTTTGGTAACGCTGTTTTTAGTTTCTTTTGAAAGTGTTCCCTTCTTGTTCTTGTAAGTCTCCACAAGGGGAGAAATTGCACCCTCTTCACTGCTACAAGAAAAATCAGCACATGCACATACGCAGTGCCACAGGTCAACTGCGGGGCTCTGTAATTAACAAGTCTTTATTACGCGCTGTCAACGACGAAATCGATGAAGTCTGGATCACACAAACAATTCTCAATGTCGATTCCTCGCTAGGGTTATTGTTATTTTCGTTGTTGTAACTTAATTTCTCTTCTCACTGTAGGCTTATTGGCTATAACCTCTTTTCTTTTTTTCTTTTTTCTGTTCTCAAAGACTTTTCGCAACGAACAACGCAGCACAGTTTTGTCTAATTTCTCGGAGGCGTATTCTAATCGATGGGGTATCGACAACTAAAACTGTGGAGACTGAGGAAATGAATTGTAGATTATGGTCACACGACGTCAGAGCTTATAGGCAACTACTGTTCACATTATTATAACGCCGGCGAAGCAGTTGCTGGTAAGGGGAAAATAATATGGTCACTCGTTGGCCAATCCGGGATTCCAACCAAGGGCTTTTCGGTTACTAGTAAGCCTCTCTACCAATTGAGCTACCCGGTCCCTTTACTGAGGATGTCAAACAATTGTAGATTGTAGACACCGGAGCGTATAGGAGACTACTGAGGAGGGTGAGCAAAGGCTCCCTTTATACGTACGAGCTCACCGATTTTCGATGGGACAAATCATAACGGAGAAATCGGGAATTTCTATACAAGTAAAGGCTATATTTAGCGGTAGGCTTCAGCTGCTCAAACTTTGCATTAGTACCGGAACATTCACCTTCTCATGGGTGCTCACCTTGGTACGTCGCACCAATAATTCTGCCCAAAAAAAACGAGAGAGAGAGAGAGAGAGAGAGAGAGAGAGAGAGAGAGAGAGAGAGAGAGAGAGAGAGACTTTTTTTTTACTTTTGACACTGTTTTTATTAGGCCTCCGGCCCATACAGTTTGGGGAGGGGGTTTACAATGGGAGGAATACACATAAATCAACACACACACACTCACACACACACACACGCATACACATTTAATACATTCAATTGCAGAAGTAAGAGAGAGAGAGAGAGAGAGAGAGAGAGAGAGAGAGAGAGAGAGAGAGAGAGAGAGAGGTCGTTAGTTGATTTGTTTTTATCTTGACGTTATGTTTTTACTGTAATTTTTTCGAATTATGACAGTAAATAGAAAACAATGAAATGAAACAATCTTACGTCATATCCTCATATATAAAAAAAATCCGTTTGTTTGTTTTTGATCTCCGTCTCTGTCTCTCTGTACCCGTCTCCCTCTCTCTCTCTCTCTCTCTCTCTCTCTCTCTCTCTCTCTCTCTCTCTCTCTCTCTCTCTCTCTCTGCCTACTCCCCAAAGGACCTCCCCCTTCCCCCTTCCCCTCCCCACCTCTCAAAATAGCGGGTCAATAACACTTCACCAGTTAAATTAAAATAGGCTTATCAATAATAATGATTAAACTATTAATATTGACGGTCACGTGTACTAGAAACAGTCCAATGTGTTTACATTATTACAGTGTAATTTGACCACGACGACGCAGAAGACTATAATGTCCATTATTAACATTTAATTTTCCCGTTTCTATTTTATAAGCGTTGCCATGCCATGAATACGTATAATTGGAAGTCCTTTGAACTGTTTGGTCTCAAAGATGTCCAAAGATGTCCAAAAATGAGCCAACCAGTTTGACCACTCACTCTGACTGTTTATTTTGAGTCGTTTCTTCGTAAAAGATGGTTCACCAGACGACACCCCCCTCAACCTCCCTGGACAATTCCCCCATAGGACAATCCCCTCCCCCCACCCCACTCCCCGCTTTTTCCTAAATCTTCCTATCCTATCCTATCCTATCCTATCCCGTAACTCGGAGGTCGTAGGGGCACCACAGATGATCGTTTAACCAGCGTACTCCATCTTTTCCTGTCCTCAGCAACCCTGATTGTTTCGCTCAGTGTCAAACCAGTCCATTCACGAATGTTGTCCTCCCACCTCTTTTTCGGTCTCCCTCTTTTTCTACCTCCTTGCACTGTGCCTTGCAGGATGGTCTTTGCAAGACCTGATGATCTGGTGACGTGGCCATACCATCGGAGTTTCCGTTTTTTCACTACTGTGAGCAGGTCATCGTGTTGTCCAATGGCTTGTGTGATGGTCTGTCGGACTTCGTCGTTGGTGATGTGCTGTGAATAGGAAATGCCCAGAAGTCTTCTGTAGCATCTCATCTCCTAGCACTTATCCCCCGGGTAAATTTCTCCTTTCTCTCCATCTCCACTCCGCCTCCGTCCCCTCCCGACAAGATCTCCCTGGGAAACTGCCCCCTGCTCCCCTCCCCCTCCGATATTAATTTTTAAAAATGTATTCTATCATCGTTCGTTATTACACCAACAAAAAATGTCCTATTCAGCATCAACTTTATTTCCCAGCAGCAAGCTCGAAATCTGAGCCAAAATCTGTAGCGGTTCCTTGCTTTTTTTAATAGGAGTACTTCCTAAATAGCTGTCAACATGTATTTTGACCGCTTTTCAGGGGAAGCAACTCTCATTGACCTACTTTACCTACTTTCGGTTTATGCTGTCAACATGTATTGTGTGACCGCATTTCAGGGGAAGCAACCTACTTTCGGTTTATTTAGGGATAATGCCTATTAAGCACCATCGCGCACGTTGTTTCTCTTTTACTGGGCATAAGACAAAACACGCATGGGACTATCTTTGTGAAGCATAGGACTATCTCTGTGAACTCTGTGAACTGCGTATCAAATAGTTGAAAAAACTGTTCCGGAAAGATTTTGAAGGTTCCATCTGCGTACCATTCACTGAGAAGAGAAAATGATTACAAGGAATACACAGTTGACCTTGAATGACCCTCTGAGCATTAAAATACTGATTTGTGCTCAGTGATATTGCGATGCGCAGATGGGATGAAAATTAAACATAATTACATTTTTGAAATTGACATTGGATGTTGGGGCCGACCCCTCTGGGTTCTAAAATATAAGTTATGTTATGTAGGTGACGATGGGTTGGGGGGTTGGGGGGGAAAGGGAAATGGACCTGGGGAGAGTTATCCTAAGGGAGGGGAGGGGGGATTGTCATAGGGGGAAATTGATCCAAAGTGGGGGGTTATTATAGGAGGGGGGATTGTCCTAGATGGGGAGGGGGAAGAAGACTAGGAGGGGGATATGTTCGGGGGTACGGGGGAGGTGGGAATTGTCCTGAAACGAGCATCCTTAGGTGCAAAAGCATACGATGACATTCAAAACAGGACACGGAACCGTGTTCCATTACCATGCAAGAGAACAGTTGGAATTTGGTTTTATCTACAGCTAATATCCAAGTTACAAGTAATGCAGTTTGCATAGGCCTACATTGTACGTCATTCTGTTTCACTCGTCAGCGTAGGCCTAGACTACCCAGATTGGTGTTCCTCGAACTCAGAATATCAGAATGATGCCTAGGCCTACATGTATTGGGAACGTTTATTTATTGAAATGCTGTTGTACGGTGTAGTATGCCGTTTTAAACTCTTTCAAACATAGACTTGATGGTCTGATGAGCGACCACCGGTATTCACTGGAACCAAAGAACGTACTGCTGGAACCTCGCTCAGTTTGCAACCCTAAGACAAGATGATTAACTAGCGAACCACTGTCATAACAAACCATAAGAGTACTACCGTATATGACTCTGCCCTTTGAGTTCCAGCATGAATATGTTCATTTCTCCTCCACCCGACATCTCACCCCGACTGCCTGATCTGACTATACGCCTTCCTGCACTAGGAGCCTAATTCAATATTGATTTTGCTGTATCGTTATTGTTTTTGTTAATAACAGGACACGGTTCCGTACTCTCTGGAGCGTGTTATCGCCACACACCACGGATCCTCTCTCCTGAACTCTGGCCAGAGTGAGGCATGTCCGGACGACTGACCAGAGTGAGAAGGGGTTTTGCGGCATCGTCCCTCACCTCTCCCGCACGTCTTCACAAGTCCAGGGACTAAGAAAATGAGGAGGACGACGAGGAGGAGAGTTTTTATCTCCTTCGACTTTTTTTGTTTGTTTGTTTAACCCGTATGCAAACGCCTGATTGCTGGAAGCGTAGAATTCATTCAGTAGTATTTGCCTGGAACGACTCTCAATAATAATAATAATAATAATAATAATAATAATAATAATAATAATAATAATAATAATAATAATAATAATAATAATAAATCATACATTAGATTTACAAAGCGCACAGTGACATCTCTAGCTCTCGTCGTTATTAAACCTATGCAAAACATGTTATTTGATCTAATGCCTAGCATTGCCGATGCGTACCAGTAGTTTTTGACGTGTGTGTTTTGTATGTGTGGGTGAGTGTGTGTGTGTGTGTGTGAGAGAGAGAGAGAGAGAGAGAGAGAGTACAACATAAAAGAGGACGACAAATGTATAGTAAGAGACTCTACGCTGTTATTTTTTTTTTTTTAATTTGTTGGTCTTTAAGCTAATCTCAATAACGTTTTCTAGTCATATAATTTTGCATATTGTTTTTCCACAGCTGTGTAATGTAACTGTAGATTATAGTCACACGACACCGAAGCGTATAGGCGACTACTGGTCACATTATTCTGACACCAGCGAACCAGTTGATGGTAAGGGGAAAATAATATGGTCACACATTGGCCAATCCGGGATTCGAACCAGGTACCTTTCGGTTACTAGTAAGACGCTCTACCAACTGAGCTACCCGGCCCCTCGATTTTCTCGCGCAATATATGCCACATTCTCCTGTGATGATTGTTTTGGGTAGTTCTGCAACTACTGCATGTAAGCCTATACCCGTGTTTTTGTACCAGCTGTAAGCTGTCTAATACGACTAGTTGGTAAATGATTACTGTATAATGTTGTTATATTTTCTAACGCATTTGTCATTATAATAGGCTCAATGCTGTATGGGTATTGGATGCAGCTCGTCATGTTATGTCTTATTTTTATTTATTTAACATATTTTAAATAAATAAAGACAGAAATATGATCAATTTTGTATTCCGTCTTCCTATCCTATCCCGTAACTCGAAGGTCGTAGGAGGACCACAGATGATCGTTTAACCAGCGTACTCCATCTTTCTCTGCCCTCAGCAACCCTCATGGCTTCGCTCAGTGTCAAGCCAGTTCATTCTCGAATGTTGTCCTCCCACCTCTTTTTCTGTCTTCCCTGTTCTTCTGCCTCCTTGCACCGTGCCTTCCAGGATGGTCTTTGCAAGGCCTGATGCTCTGGTCATTCCGTCTTATGCGGTTTGAAAGTAGAGAAACGCTGTGGATCAGACTTCAAAGTGATTGTTTTGCCGCCTCGCCAAGCTAAAATCCCTAATTCGTAACAATTGGAATAAAGTTTTATTTGACTCGTCTTGACGACTTCAATATCATTTATACTAAAACGATAATAATAATAATAATAATAATAATAATAATAATAATAATAATAATAATAATAATAATAATAATAATAAGCGGAAAAGGGAGAAAAGGGACATCGGGATGGGATGATCCCAAACGCTTCCCTCTCCAACGCCCGAAAGGTTACAAGAGGGACATCTTCACTTTTGACTTTACGATAATAAAATACCCCCCCTCTCTCCATCCCTTTCCCCTATAGCCCCTTATTAGATATAAACCCGCGGGTTCACGATAACTGTAGGCCTACTAAACTTACAGTACGCAATCCTCATACGCTCACACTGCGTAGCAGAGATGACCGAGACTATTACGTCACCTCTCCACCATGTATTAGCTTTGCCCATCTCTGATTGGCAGTGTGTTTCATACACTAGCTGTTTGGTATACTTTTTACATTGTACGAATGATTCATATTATGAAACCTTTTTTTTTCTTTTTTTCTTTTTTTTTTGGGAGGGGGGGGGGAGGGGGGGCGGTGGCAGTGGCAGTGTGTGTCATACACTAGCTGTTTCGTATACTTTTTACATTGTACGAATGATTCATATTATGAAACCTTTTTTTTTTGTTTTGTTTTGTTTTTGTTTTTGTTTAACGGACTGGGAAGTAATCCGACAAAGTCGGTCATAAGCCATGAACCTTCGTTTTCAACCTTCAAGTCATTCAAAGCAGATGTAGAATAAATAACAAGCATGTAAAAGGTGACCGAAACCAATAGTACAGGTCTTCCCCCGCCCCACTCCAAAGCTTATCTCTCTTTCCGCCTGCACTACATGTTGCTGTCACCTTCAAGAGAATCACGGTGACGGGCCAGCACCTTGAGCAATTCTTTAAGCTGGTGAGTGCCCTACAGTACGTATGAAGCCAAAAGAGCTGGGAGGGTGCACTAATACCAGAACAGCCACATTACAAAAGAATCTTCAGGGTGAGTCATTGTAGAGAATGCGGGACCGTGTTACCCCCGTTAGGGTGCCGGGGGTTTCAGTATAAATAGTATCCCCACTTTCTGGAAATTTTAAGTCCCCTATACGCTACTGTGTCCGGGGACGGTAATCTACCCACTGAACTGAACTGGAAATTTAGTGCTTTAAATTCCCACTGTCGCTGTCTTTCTCCTTTGTTCTTTCACATTCCTGCTCTGTTCTATCAATCTGCTATACTATCTTCTTCTTCGCTATACCAGTCACCTACCTTTTTTCTGGAAAACTCTTCCGGGACAAGACTCCTTAGGCCTATTTGTGTGTGTGAGGTCTGTTGGATCAGCTTGGGAATATTGGACGCTTTCTGCCAGGTGGTCGCTAGGGCTTCCTATGATGTTATTATTTAGCAATGTGGGCATTTTATATGTATGTGTTTTGTTAATAATTTATAATTATGTTTGTGTTCTGTTTTGTTTCTGTAAACGGGGGTTCGATAAATTAGAGTACAGCCTCAGAGTCCCCTGCGTGGGATGTCTTTATTGTAAAGTGGCTGGCTGGTGGAGAGTATTCAGTTTTACCACTAGGGTTGTTTCAGCAGATCTTTTATGCGGATCAGGGGTTGTCCGGTCCTGATTTGGCTCGGAAGAGTCCGCTGGACCTAAAGCAATAACCATGTAATGTAATGTAATTGGAGCGTGTGTGGTGTTGTGTGTGTGTGTGTGTGTGTGTGTGTGTGTGTGTGTGGGTGTGTGTGGGTGTCTGTCTGAGGTGTATGCATTTGTGTAATGCTCTCAACGATGCAGGATTTCTCAAGCAATCAACAATCATAGTTTAGGTGATTGGCTCTTTGGCACGTGAAGTTTGTGTCCAGACTGCAGCTCATTGGACAATCACGGCGCCACAGTAAAAGTCCTGAATGTATTACAACGCTGTTAAAGTTAACGGGTTTTGGTTGTAATAAAGCTATCGAAATGTGACTGCAGCTCATTGGGATGTCATGGTAGCACAGTAAAAACCTCGCTCCATTCATATCTACCTGTGTCATGATCCAGATCGGCTCTAGAAGGTGTGGAAGCGGAGAAGTTTGAGTGTGAGGGTGGCGTGATCGACTGAATTCATTACAACATCGTTAACACCAAAGAATATCTACTACGCAAAGAACGGTCATAAGGCCTAGGATAGCGCACGGACATTACAGGTCGGTGGATAGCGAAACGATGAGCGCGAGCGCCGCCAAGCAGCTGAAATGACAATTACATCCCTTTGTTGCTGAAAAGCATGGCGGACAGTGGGGAGAAAGCGTACGATTGTTGTGGGAAGAAACCCAAAATACGACCTGGTGGTACCCATTGCAGTGCACCGAAATGCAATAAGAGCTTGAAAATCATCACTACCTTATTTCATTTTGCATCAACTATGGTAGTTAAAATAAGTTTGTATGTATTATTGGTTGTTTGTTTTTTTAAGCCTACTGGTGTGAAACAAACGGAATAATAAATAATTGTATTGTAACAGTACTAAATTTGATCATTGTTCATTGTCAGTGTGTGTAAAAACACTTTGCGCTCTCTCTCTCTCTCTCTCTCTCTCTCTCTCTCTCTCTCTCTCTCTCTCTCTCTCTCTCTCTCTCTCTCTTATGTATATGTGTAAGTGTATTCTTTTGTGTGTGTCTATCATCTGATTTGTGTGTGTGTGTTTAACATAGTTCTTTTTATTTGCAACACACATACATACAAAAAGTATGAACTGGAAACTAGCTAGTAAAGTTACTGCCATGAATCATATCAAGTGCATAAATTGTGCATAATATTTCTCTTTTCTATGTTACTAGGAATACAGTGTAAACACATACCACACACACACAAAACAACTATCTTTTTACAGTTCCAATGCACAATTTCCTGGCTTATCTTGTGCACTGTCACATGTGTTTAGTAAACAAACGCTTGCGGTTGTATGAATGAGCGCAATAATATGGTTATGTGTATTTGGGCTTGTGTATATGTACATAGTTATTTAGAGGATATTGCAGGATAGAGGACAATGAGGATTTGACAACTACATTTTTGCCAGTGTGATATTAAGAGCACTTTACTCAAAATGATATGTTTCTAAATACTGCTCTGATAATATGAATGAGCTCAATAACATGATTATGAGCATGTGTGTATATACATTGTTTTCAGTGCAATACCAAAAACACTTTGATTAAAATGTCGTAGGTCTGACTGCTGTTGTTGTTCTTGGTTTTTATTTTAAACTTTATTTATTTTTAGTTATTTATTTATTTTATTATTATTATAGTAATTGTTATTATTACTTTATTTTTAATTTTATTTTAGTACATCCTTTTGTAATGTTGTCTTTTCTGATTTTTTGTCTAATGTGTGAATCATAAGTGTGTGTGTGTGTAAAGTTCTGAATAGTTTTGAAATCATGTTTGTAGCAATGTCTATCTGTTCCTTGCAAAATGTTAATGTTGGTATGAGTTCAAAGCCTATCATAATCCTAACCGAAATGCAATAAGAGCTTGAAAATCATCATTACCTTATTTCATTTTGCATCAACTATGGTAGTTAAAATAAGTTTGTATGTATTATTGTTTTTTGTTTTTTAAGCCTACTGGTGTGAAACAAACGGAATAATAAATAATTGTATTGTAACAGTACTAAATTTGATAATTGTTCATTGTCAGTGTGTGTAAAAACACTTTGCTCTCTCTCTCTCTCTCTCTCTCTCTCTCTCTCTCTCTCTCTCTCTCTCTCTCTCTCTTATGTATAATTATGTGTAAGTGTATTCTTTTGTGTGTGTCTATCATCTGATGTGTGTGTGTGTGTGTTTAACATAGTTCTTGTTATTTGCAACACACATACATACAAAAGGTATGAACTGGAAACTAGCTAGTAAAGGTACTGCCATGAATCATATCAAGTGCATAAATTGTGCATAATATTTCTCTCTTCTATGTTACTAGGAATACAGTGTAAACACATACCACACACACACAAAACAACTATCTTTTTACAGTTCCAATGTAAAATGTATAAGCATCTCATGTCAATGTGTTTCCCCACACCAACTCCCTCAAACAATTATCATATTTTATAGGTGTTAAAAAAAATCTGTTCATTTAGAAGGTTACACAGGCATGAACGGGGCTCGATCGTTTCAGCTTTCACGTTTTAAAATTCGGACGGATTTTTATTTTATTTTAAGTATTATAATGAATTGTGATATGTTGATGCATCTAAAGACATATTACAGTATGCTTATATGCAAAACTCCATGAATATCGGCCAGGAAGCGATGGTATGGCGTCCGGCAATGGAGGCTTGTTTACAGATCGCTAAGCGGACGGTTATCTCCCTTGAGTTATTTATCATCTTACTCGTTGGAGGGCGCTGCGCGCTGACCGTCTTGTAACTTTATAGAAGGGAATCTCCTTATGACCGTTCTTTGCGTAGCTGTTACGTTGAAACGCGAATGGGAGTACGTCTAAAACGCGCACGATAGATCTAATCGTTTCGTTTTGCAAAGTATTCAATAATGGAGTTTATTTACCTTTGATTTGAGTTTGCATTGTTGTTAGGAGAGGCTTTGTATAACGTTGATAATTTTTGTTAGTCGATATCGTTGTAGAATTTTCCGGATCTGTTTGTTTACTATCGATCGAAGTTTCTTGATGGTCGTAGATAATGGAGAACATCCTTTTGGCAGGAAGAGAGAAGTATGACGTAAGTCAGTGATGACGATCTTTTATTCGATTGGTGGCAGTGCGTCATTTCTACGGTATTCGAAATCTTTCCGGAAAAGAGAGAAGTTATTTAATCGTGTGCCGAGTTGCTGTTGAGAGAGAAAAGTTGTTGATAGAGAGTTGCTGTGAAAGTTGTTGAGTTGAATTGAGAATTGTATGCAGTTGTTGATGTGTGCTGAATAAAAGTGGAAAACTTCATGCGTCGACTTTGTGACTTGTATGCTGATTGAGCAGGCTGTGTGAATAAACGAATCTGAGTTACACCTTAGCAGGAATTCAAGCATCGGGGCTGAATCAGATACTGATAGAAAACACCAACATCAAACAGAGTGTAACATTTTGGGGGTCAAGCCGCGATTCACGCCATAGCCAAGGGTTCAACTGCTACAAGCGAGTCAACGTTACGAGAGGCAGTCATCGAGGGTAGCCGCCAACGAGTTGCGTCGAGAGGGGCCAACATACTGGGACTACATCACCGATAGGTTCGGGTTGACTGCAAGGGCGTGTAGTCGCCGAAAAGTTGCTTCGTGAGCGAACAACAGAGCGGGACTACGTAGCTGCCGCAAGACTACGTCGAGGGACAGTCTCGGAGCTACATCGCCAGTATTACTTAGAGAGAGCGACGCGCGGACGTCGAGTCTACTTCAGCACAGGAGCGTATACATCAACACCAGCGTGGTGCAGCGTCGCATACGACGAGGACAGCGGGGCCTGCGTCAGCGAAGGCGACTAGTGACAAGCATCAGCGCTACTGCAGAAAGCGTGCTGTTCTAGAACAGTCTAGAAAGGTACAGCACAGTCAAGAACTTTCCAGAAAAGAACCTTCTAGAAAAGAACTTTCCAGAAGCATCAAGGTGGCTGACTTCTGGCAGAAAGGGATTGCACTGAATCTGAAAGGCAAACAGCTGACGGAGTACGTCAAGTCTCAGGAGAGAATACAAGAAAGAGAAGAACAACGTCAGCGTGAAGAAAGAGAAGATGAGCGACGGCGTGAAGAAAGAGAAATAGAGGAGCAGCGTCGCCGAGAAGAAAGAGAAGAGCGGCGTCAAGAAAGAGAGATGGAAGAGAGACGATTAGAAGCTGAGCATCAATACCAGCTAGAGTTGGCGCGTATCCAGAACAATCAGCATGCGCCACAAGTCACCAACGACCATACGGCTCCAAAATTGCCAGCTTTCGTCGACGGGAAGGACCAGATCGACAGCTATCTGGCGAGATTCGAAAGGTTCGCCGAAAGCTCCAATTGGCAACCTCGAGACTGGGCGATTCGACTGAGTGCACTTCTGACGGGGCAAGCTCTCGAAGTTTACACCAGACTGTCGAACGATGACGCCAAAAACTACGACGTCTTGAAAGAGGCCCTGTTGCAGTGCTACAACTTTACAGAGAAGGGCTACCGTAAACGCTTCCGTGAATGCCGGCCTTTGTCAGACGAGACACCAAAGCAATTTGTGGAGCGCCTGTCATCATACCTACACAAGTGGGTGGAATTATCAGGCAAAGGGAAGACTTACGAGAGTCTCCATGAGCTGATCGTGAGGGAACAATTACTCAACGCCTGCCCTAAGGACCTCGCGATCCACTTGGAAATACAAAAGTTGCAGACGCTAAAAGACGTTGCTGAGGCTGCTGAAAGATATCTCATCGCTCATGAGAAAACGTTGGGGCCACCCAGCGCGACGGAACACTTTCAGAAGACGGCAAGCCATGGGAACCAGATCCAGGGAAGCCAGACGAGCCAGAGACAGACAGACTCCACGCCTCCTCCCAGGGAAGGGCATTCAAGAGGCTGTTTCACCTGCAACGCTACAGACCACAGGGCGGCTAATTGTCCTCAAAACAAAAGTAGCGGACAGCGGAGCAGTACGGACAACGCAGCGGCGGGCAACCGGCAGAGGCGGTTCTCCAATCAACGGCAAACCAGTAGATCTGACCATCAAGTGTGCGGCGGGAGCGTCATTCTTCCGAGTGAGACCAAGCGCACAGCTACTCCTGCGGACGTGCAAGAGTGCATGACCGATGGCCAACTTCTCCTTGCCAACGGAAAATTCATCCCCGTCGTCGCCAGCGCAGCTGTGACCGTCCAGAACATGCCTGTTTCCAAGGGACGCGTCGGAAATCATGAAGTGACTGTTCTAAGAGACTCTGGCTGCAGTGGGGTCATCGTCAAAGAAGACCTAATCGCTAAAGAACAGTTCACTGGCGATTTTAAATGGACACTTATGGCCGACAGCAAATGTGTGAAAGCGCCAGTTGCGAAGATTCATGTCAACACCCCTTTCTACATAGGCGAAGTCGAAGCGGTTTGCCTGAAGAAGCCGCTGTATGATTTGATGATCGGGAACATCGACGGCGCGAGACGACCCGACGACCCCGATCCAGAATGGAGTCCTGCCTCAACCCAACACGTCGAAGTTGTGGAGGAGGATCCATTGCCGTTTCCCGATGGAGACCTTACAGAGCTGCTACGGGACAATGTGGTTACTCCGGCTCAGCCCTGCCGACCAGAGATCGTCGGTGCTGTTACTACCAGGGCCCAGGCCAAGAGAGACAAGACGTCTACGCCACTGAAAGTCGCCGACAACTCCAAAGCTGCCATCGTGGACAGAGATAAGCTGATCCAGCTCCAGGAAGCTGATAGTACTTTAAACAAGTACAGTAACCGCCAAGACCACGTGACCAAAGGCAGTGGTACGGTCTACTTTGAGGTGAAGGCCAAGATCCTGTATCGAATCTTCCAGCACCCGAGGGTCAACGGAGGGAAACCACTACGTCAAGTATTGGTACCGTTACCCCTAGGGCGCCAGGTGATGGAAGTAGCGCATGACTCAATCATGGGAGGTCACCTGGGTATCAAGAAGACGTCAGACAGAATCCAGGCGGTGTTCTACTGGCCAGGACTTCATGCGGACGTCAGCCGTTTCTGCCGATCATGTGACATTTGCCAGAAGACCATACCTCGAGGAAGGGTCCCGAAAGTGCCTATGCAGAGGATGCCTCTGATCGACCGACCTTTCAAGAGGGTGGCCTTAGACTTAATCGGCGAAATAAGACCTCCGAGTGAAGAAGGTCATCGGTGGGTACTGACTTTAGTGGACTATGCGACTCGGTACCCAGAAGCAGTGCCTCTGAAGAAGATTGACACTGAGACTGTTGCAGAGGCGCTGGTGGACATGTTCAGCAGACTCGGAATGCCTGAAGAGATCCTGACAGACCTCGGGACGCAGTTCGTCTCTGACTGCATGAAGGAGGTGAACAGACTGCTGAGCATCCGGCATCTGACTACGACACCCTACCATCCGATGTGCAACGGGCTTGTCGAAAAGTTCAGTGCTACGTTGAAGTCCACCCTGAAGAAACTGTGCAGCGAGCAGCCCAGACAATGGCATCGTTACATCAACGCCTTACTGTTCGCCTACAGAGAAGTGCCGCAGGAGTCCACCGGCTTTTCTCCGTTCGAGCTGCTGTACGGAAGAACCATCCGAGGGCCGATGCACATCCTGAAAGAACTGTGGACGAAAGAAGTGGACACCCCAGAGGTGAAGAACAGCTACCAGTACGTGTTTGAGCTACGGGAGAAGCTGGAGCAGACTCTCGAGATAGCCAGAGAAAACCTGAAGAAGTCCCAGGACTGTGGAAAGCACTACTATGACCGTAGGGCTGTGAACAGGAAGTTTAAACCTGGCAACAAAGTGCTGGTGCTGCTACCTACTGATTACAATAAGTTGCTGATGCAGTGGAAAGGCCCGTACGAAGTGGAGACCGTGGTGGGGATCAACGACTATAAGGTGAAGGTCGGCCAGCATTCCAAGATATACCACGCCAACCTCCTTAAGCTGTACGTGGAAAGGCCACCAGAGACTGTGCACGCAGCCACAGCAGCTGTGACCGACGACAGCTTTGACAGCGAAGAACTGTTGGAACTGGGAGACTTCCACAGCAAAGAAGGCATCGATGATGTTAAGCTAGGACCAAGCTTGACGGAAGGTCAAAAGATGGAGCTCAAGGACCTTATGGGCGAGTTTCCCCCTAACTTCAATGATGTCCCAGGCTCTACGACTTTGGTCGAACATGAAGTCCACACCCAGACCTGGAAGGAGCATCTGCAGACCATGAGGGAGCTGTTCCACCGTCCCGCAGAAGCCAACCTGACCGTGAGACCCAGCAAATGCATCCTGGGAGCTGACAACGTCGACTGCGTTGGACATCCGATGGAAGAAGGAGACAACGGAGGACGCACTGATTCCGGGGAAGCCCACGTGATCATCGTCTTTGACCCTGGGCCAATGACAACCGCAACTGACGAGGGCGTCGATTCCTTGCGAACGAAAGAACATTGACTGTGTGGACGAACTAAGAATATTGGTAATGACAGACTTGAAAATGAAAAACGTTGACTGGGTAAATGATCTGTGAACATTGACAGTACCCAGAAAGACTTGCAGATGAGAAACATTGACTCTGTGTGAATGAACTGTGAACATTGACATTATCCAGGCAGATTTGAAGATGAAAACCATTGACTCTGTGTAGATAAGCTGAGCGCAATTACAGTATTCAGAAAGTCTTAAATTAGTTTCAATTGAGGACTTTGTTTGTGCATTACGTTTCAACGTTGTTGAAAGAAATTAGGTAAATTTCTTCTTGAGTGGGGGGTTATGTTACGTTGAAACGCGAATGGGAGTACGTCTAAAACGCGCACGATAGATCTAATCGTTTCGTTTTGCAAAGTATTCAATAATGGAGTTTATTTACCTTTGATTTGAGTTTGCATTGTTGTTAGGAGAGGCTTTGTATAACGTTGATAATTTTTGTTAGTCGATATCGTTGTAGAATTTTCCGGATCTGTTTGTTTACTATCGATCGAAGTTTCTTGATGGTCGTAGATAATGGAGAACATCCTTTTGGCAGGAAGAGAGAAGTATGACGTAAGTCAGTGATGACGATCTTTTATTCGATTGGTGGCAGTGCGTCATTTCTACGGTATTCGAAATCTTTCCGGAAAAGAGAGAAGTTATTTAATCGTGTGCCGAGTTGCTGTTGAGAGAGAAAAGTTGTTGATAGAGAGTTGCTGTGAAAGTTGTTGAGTTGAATTGAGAATTGTATGCAGTTGTTGATGTGTGCTGAATAAAAGTGGAAAACTTCATGCGTCGACTTTGTGACTTGTATGCTGATTGAGCAGGCTGTGTGAATAAACGAATCTGAGTTACACCTTAGCAGGAATTCAAGCATCGGGGCTGAATCAGATACTGATAGAAAACACCAACATCAAACAGAGTGTAACAGTAGCCTACCTTCTTTGTTAACACTTAACGGGTTTGGGTTGTACTAACGTTTTCGGTGTCCACTGTGACCGCTCATTGTCTCCGTATTTTGCCCTATATAATACACCACCGTCGTGTCTTAGGGACCTATAATATCGTCCCCTATACGCTTATGTGTCCGGGGACGTTAATCTACATAACTAACTAACTAACTCTTAGGGACCAAAGACACGGATTATACCACTCACTCCGAAGCTGAAACTGACTGAGAAGGTTCGTGCTATGAAATGCGTGCGTGCACACACTAGACTTTGGTTTACATTCTCATCCGAAAGTTATAAAGTGGTAATCACTTAAACATGGTATAAAAGAAAAAGAAAATGATGGCAAAGACATTGAAAGGCATCCCCAGACACTAGAAAACATAGCCGAAAACTTAGCATTTTGAACAGTGTAAACTTTTTGGGCGGTGTTGTGGCTCAGATCTACCCTAACTAAGCATAGCATCCTGTATTAAGCAAAAGAAAGACCATGGAGTGATAGCGGTGTTGTGCCTCAGATCTACCCTAACTAAGCATAGCATCCTGTATTAAGCAAAAGAAAGACCATGGAGTAATAGACCGCATACCTGTCAAGGGGTTTTCGGGTTGTGGTGTAGCAATTTAACAGAAAAACCATAGCAAATGGAGGTTTGGTGTAGCACTAATGTGAATCACGCGATTCGCAACAAAACTGGAAACTTCTGCATCCAATATAAACACACACATCCAATGTGTTTACAAATTTATTGTAAAATCTTGTTAATGCACAACACTTTAGCTATTACCATTATCATTATAAACATTTTCATGTACGTTTTTCAAAATAAAAGTGAAAATGCAAAAAAAAAAACAAAAAAAAAACATACAGACAGAAAATAAGGTAGGCAATCATTAAAAAAAAAATACCAAGCCACTGACACAGAAAAAGCAGATGAACTTTTTTCCCCCAAACAAATTTGCTTATTCACAAAACATGGTTTACAATGCCAAGAAAAGAACTATCAGCATTGCACAAAAGCTTATACCAATTAATTTAATTAAAATATAACTAAATGGCAGCTGATATAATATGAAAGTAATCAACGAGAAATGAATAATGTTAATGACATGAAACAAGTAAATAAAAAGAACAGTCCTATCAAAATGTACACAATGAATAAAAATTATTCATGGTCGTTTGAGTTTTTTAGGTGGAGGCTTTGCCATTTTCTTTGTTCAACTCCGTCTGTCTCTCCCTCACAAAGACTTATCGTAGACTGAAGTTCTGAACGAACATGTGTTGCGGAAGTGCGGTGCTTTTACTAAGTGTCTTTAAACCGGACTCGACCGGAACAGACTACTTTCGCGCGAAAACCCCCCTGGTTAAAAAATATATTATCGTCACTGTTGAAAAATTGCGTAGCAGCTTTGTGATACGCCGTAGCAATGGGAAAATGTTTAAAATGCGTAGCGCTACGCAAAAATCCGTAGCACTTGACAGGTATGAGACCGCTATCTGAACTATCTGCAAGCCAAACAATTATCAAAATTGGCCCAGCCAGTTGTTAGGCACAGCGCTAAGGGTGTTTAGCAAATGGCGAACCACGGTGACCCTAGGCCTTTAAGACAGGACAACAAATACCAATGATCTAACATGCTTAGCAGTAAAGTATCCGCAAAGATTTAAAAAAAAAAGAAAAAGAAAAAAAAAGTCGGTTCCGTTATTCCTGAGATAAGGAAAAAATGTGTTTTTAACAAACAAAAAGAAAGCAACATTCAAAGCTTAGTTAATTATTCATTGCTTACAGGGTCCAGAGGATTGCAAACAGCCGAATCAGGACCACAAAATCAAGACCACAACTTGGCTGAAACAGAACTCACCCCTGATCCGCATAAAAGATCAGCTAAAACCACCCCAGTGGTAACACAGTTACACTGAAGGCACTCCACCAGCCGGTCACTTCACATTAAAGACCTCCCACGCAGGAGTATAGCACTCTAAGTTATCGAACCCTCGTTTACAATAACAAAATAGAATACAAACATCATTATAAAATATTAATAAAACACATACATATAAAATGCCTACATTGCTAAATAATAATAATATTACAGGAAGCCCTAATGACCATTTGGCAGAAAGCGTACAATATTTCCAAGCTGATACAACAGACCTCACACACAAATGAGGAGTTTTGTCCCGGAAAAGGGTATAGGTGACTGGTCTAGCGAAGAAGATAGTATACAAGATTGATAGAGTAGAGCTGGAATGAAAAAGAACAAATGAGAAAGACAGCGACAGTGGGAATCGCAACAACATGGCTCCAGTGCTAGTGACCTTGATCTTTGCAGTAGAACAAATATTATGGCACGGTAGGCACGCCGCTGACCTAGGTAACGTTCCTATGAACTTTGGTCAAAATCCGTTCAGTGATTCTGGAGATATAGCTTATTTTATTTATTTATTTATTATTTATTTATTATTTTATTTAATCGTTCTTATATAGCGCTTTTCCAGCTCAAGAGCTGCTCAAGGCGCTGGCCGATACAGGATCTAACTCAAGCCGCCCGAGACGCCCACCCGCAGCCTTTGGGCGCATGGTCTGACGCCCGGACAACTGAGCACAATCCTGGGCAGCCAGGGATGGGGGGAGAAGGACCTAGGTGCATGCTGGG
Source organism: Oncomelania hupensis (assembly GCA_036898135.1). Taxonomy (NCBI): domain Eukaryota; kingdom Metazoa; phylum Mollusca; class Gastropoda; order Littorinimorpha; family Pomatiopsidae; genus Oncomelania; species Oncomelania hupensis. Next base: position 79,116,864 of record CM072513.1, read on the forward strand.
TGTGTTCTTGTCACCGGCACTCACCCGTCTAGGACATGAGCGTCAGGATCTTTAAAGTCCGTTATGATGGAATGTATGCGACACAGACTAGACCTCGGTTTATACTCTCATCCGAAAGAGTAGGAAAACAGGAGTAAAGTGTCTTTCCCAGGGACACAACACAATGGCCCGGCCAGGGCTCGAACCCGGGACCTTCAGATCCGCAAGCCGAAGCACTACCATTAGACCACAGTGCTTCCCAACGGAACGACAGACGGACCAGCTTCCAACGGACCGACAGACATTTGGCTCGTTCTGATTCCCCCTTCACCTCCTCCCCCTTCCCCACTATTTCAAAGTATTTTCAGATCTGTTTGTGGAAATACAAACAGTAGCTGGACCACAAAACCATGACAGCATCCAGGACAGTACTCCTATTAGCAAGGGGCGAACGTATGTGACTTAGGTACGAGACTATTGAGGTCACCGAGGGTTTTCTCCGGGCACTCCGGTTTCCTCCCTCCCTTCAATAATGGTACAGGATGCAGTCAATATAAAAATTTCAAAAATAAAAATTAAATTCGATTTTCTTCCGTCTTCTAATAGCGATCTCCCTGCCTTTACACCACCTGGTCGAGTGATGTATGTGTATTTGGTGTGTGTGAGGGTAAATGAGACAGGTGAGCGTGTACGTTGGTATAGATCGCCGCGCTTTGAGCCTTGGGGAAAGGCGCGTACATAGCATCCTGTATTATTATTATTATTATTATTATTATTATTATTATTATTATTATTATTATTATTATTAAGTATAAAGCAGCTGCTTTATTTGGAAACCGAGTCTAGTCATTAGTTTCGCTTATAATATGATTTATTACAATTCTCAAACCAACCAAAATCACAACGGACCCTTAAGAACAGGCTTACAGTACGGCACAGTACCCCCACACGGCCTTAGATCCTTCGATGTTTGTCACACGCACAAAAAAAAATTCGGATGCGTCGGCGGAGGACAAGTATTAACGCTGATACATACGTCTACATTATGTTGTCACATGTAGGAGATCAGAAATAAAGACAGTTAATATTTACTTCATACTGCATGTTTGCACACTATTTCATATCTATCCACACCCTCATTTAAAAAGACGGCAAGCCGAATTTCAAAGGTAATTCCAGACAAGTGCTCACGTACCTAGCTGAAAATCAGCGCTTTCTAACGTGTGGATTTTCGTGGCGATGTTGTGATTCGGCTGTATCCTAAAGAAGCAAACTGAAAGCATGGATTGATGGGCCACTGTTTGAACTATCTGCAAGAAAAAAAATCAAAATCTGTTCAGCCAATGTTAAGATAAAGCTCACAATGTTGTTGTAGTTTTTTGTTTTTTAAAATTTTATTTGTGTTTTTTTTTTTAAAAGAATATAATTGCCTTTGAAAAACTTTTAACCTTCGAGAAAACACCAAAGGTCAAGGGCACAATAGGCTGAATGGTATTTAAAGTATGTCTATAGTAAAAAAAAAAATCAAAGCCGGTCCAGTCATTCTTGAGATAAGATAGGAAAAAATGTTTTGCCGTAGAGCAAATGCAAAATGAGGGCACGGGAGACAGGCCACTAACCAAGGTATTTGTTCCTATGAAGTTTGGTCAAAATCCGTTCAGCGGTTCTTAGGTATGGCGTGCATTGGACCGACAAAGGGACGATTTGGCTCTGATATCCGACTAGTTCTAAATGAAAGTCGGGCGCGGAAGAATGAAGGAATGAGGTGTGTCTAAAAATACCAAATCAGTCATCTTTCCGTTATTTCCGCTTTCTCTCTTCTTTTTTTTTTTTTTTTTTTTTTTGGCCGGTGTGAATACTTCCGAGTAATAAAACAGTGATAATTTGCATGACGGAAAGTGTATTCAGTGAACAACCCGCTTCAGCTAGATCAGAACGCTGACCGATTTTCGAAGTGTTTTACATTGGAAGTCCGGGAAACGTACTCGTTTTTACTCAGTCAAAACCCCAATAAATGTCATCATCATATTTAATTTAAAACCACCTCAGTAACATGTCATTGGAATTCGGTCACCGACATTTCAGCTTGTTCAATGTCACATGACCATCATCCCTGCCCCTGTTTGGTCGTTTTTCTGCCATCTCATTTGGCACACCTCACTGAGCATGCTAAATTAGCACAACATACGACGCCTTATGCAAAGGACTTTCGATCCTTCGATTTTGGCTGAAGCTTGTTCGTTTACCCACGTTGGGATGCCGGGGGTTTCAGTATAAATAGTATCCCCACTTTATAAAATTCCCACTGTCGCTGTCTTTCTCATTTGCTCTTTCTCATTCCTGCTCTGTTCTATCAATCTGCTATACTATCTTCTTCTTAGCTAGACCAGTCACCTACCTTTTTTCTTGAAAACTCTTCCGGGACAAGATTCCTTATTTGTGTATGAGGTCTGTTGGATCAGCTTGGGAATATTGGACGCTTTCTGCCAGGTGGTCACTATGGCTTCCTATGATGTTATTATTTAGCAATGTAGGAATTTTATATGTATGTGTTTTGTTGATATTTTATAATGATGTTTGTATTCCATTTTGTTTTTGTAAACGGGGTGTTCGATAAATTAGAGTACAGCCTCAGCGTCCCCTGCGTGGGATGTCTTTATTGTAAAGTGACTGGCTGGTGGAGAGCCTTCAGTTTTACCACTAGGGTTGTTTCAGCAGATCTTTTATGCGGATCAGGGGTTGTCCGGTCCTGATTTGGCTCGGAAGTGTCCGCTGGACCTAAAGCAATAATCATGTAATGTAATGTAATGTTCGTAATTCTGTGTGCTGAATATTTCTTCAATATAGAGGATCCGCGATAGGCACCCAAATCTTTTAATGTCCCTGAGGGGACCACAGCTTTGGAACTCGAAATATATAGAATAGGCGTGTTCTTTTACAGTAGTAAGCTGAGTAGCACGTTTTCTCCAAGCCTTTGACGATGTGGTCTGCCAAGAAATTGATCTTCGCTCATTAGAGCTACTGACTCAAAAGTTTACCAAACGACCGTCTGCATAGAAACAATAACTTTTTATTTTTGTGTTGACTCGATTTTGATAAACGATGGCGTGCATCCTCACCCCTTCCCTTCCCCTCTCTTGCCCATCCCCAAGGAGCTCTACCTGCCAGTTTTGGACATTCGACCAGACTTTAGTTACATTACATTACGTTATTATTGCTTTAGGTCCAGAGGACTCTTCCGAGCCAAATTAGGACCGGACAACCCCTAATCTGCATAAAAGATCTGCTGAAACAACCCTAGTGGTAAAACTGAAAGCTATCCACCAGTCAGTCACTTTACAATAAAGACATCCCACGCAGGGGACGCTGAGGCTGTACTCTAATTTATCGAACCCCCGTTTACAAAAACAAAATAGAATACAAACATCATTATAAAATATGAACAAAACACATACATATAAAATTCCTACATTGCTAAATAATAACATCATAGGAAGCCATAGTGACCACCTGGCAGAAAGCGTCCAATATTCCCAAGCTGATCCAACAGACTTCATACACAAATAAGGAATCTTGTCCCGGAAGAGTTTTCAAGAAAAAAGGTAGGTGACTGGTCTAGCGAAGAAGAAGATAGTACAGCAGATTGATAGAACAGAGCAGGAATGAGAAAGAGCAAATGAGAAAGTGGGAATTTAAAGCACTAAATTTCCAGAAAGTGGGGATACTATTTATACTGAAACCCCTGGCACCCCAACGGGGGAAAGACCTTAGTTAAGCAGCGCTCAAGGGATCAGTTCTTGCAAAACTGGCATCAACAAATTTATGATCATAACACTTGCACCACGTACAGTAGTTTTAAAAATAAACTTGAAAATTATCTTGTTTTTGGGCACCCTTCCTAAAGAGAAATTTATTGAAATTCAGACTAAGTTGTCACAAGTTACCTATTCAGTCTAAAAAATATCTGAACATTGCTAGAGAAGAGAGATTGTGCACTCTGTGTGATCTAGGTGAAACAGGTGATGAATTTCATTAAATATTTGTATGTACAAATCGTTTACTTATTGACAGCAGATCCTCTCTTATACCTCAATATTATAGAAATAATAATAATAATAATAATAATAATAATAATAATAATAATAATAATAATAATAATAATAATAATAATAATAATAATAATAATGAATAACATTTGTATAGCGCAAAACTCACACTCATTGCGCATACACATGCATTCAATCACGATGTACAAAAGGATTACATGTATATATGGAGGTACATCTACCAACAACAAAACAAATATTGTTATGTTACACATAAGACTCCTTATAAGATGAAAGAGAGGTAGGGTGGGGAGGGGGGATGCGAGTAAATTAATCAAAAGCTAAGTGAAAAAGGTATGTATTTAGTTGGGCTTTAAATATATAAATATCTTCCAAGTTCCTCAGACCGACAGGAAGTGCGTTCCAGAGAGATGGAACAGTGAAACTGAAACCGCGCTTTTCAGGTTTCGACGCGGAACTTTCAACAGCTTTTCTGCGGAAGAATCGGAGAAATTATCCAAATGTCTATAAAATGCATCAACTGATCAATTCAAAATCTAAAGCTAGGTTATTAAAACTGAGTCGTCTTATTGGAATCATCTTCTCTCTATTTAAATAAAACTAGTATCTCATCATGATCACTACACTGAAATGGATTAGAATTTGCCGCTATATTGCTTTTTTCTTGGTAATAGTCTTTTTCTTGATTTTAAAAATGCAATACGCTTACTGTTTACATTTTGTCTGATTTACGTGTTATTTGTCTTATTGTGTTGTATTGGTATGATGTTGAATTGGTATCGTTCTGTGTATTTACTTTGTTGCCACATTTATTTTTGTGTTGTAAATTCCTTAGTGTTTGTCTTAATGTAGTATGCTGATGTACAGTAGTCCAGTTGCTGAATATTTTATAATTGTAGCTGTAATGTTATACAATGCCGTCCATGGTACGAACGCTATGTGTCCCCCCCCCTCCCACCTCAAACTCCCCTTTTGTGGCTATACAGCCCCCAGGGCTATGAGCCTCTTGTCATTTTGTATATTTAAATCATGTTATGTGAAATAAAAGGACAAAGTTCCAAAGTTCATCTCCTCTAGTTTGAAGCGGTGTACATCTTTCGCGTTTTTATTTTTTATTTATTTTTTGAAAACACACATTTTTTACTACGAAATTGCAACACAAAAGGATTATACCGTTCCTATTTTTTTTGTCGCTGATGGCTTATTGGTGTTTTCCGTGCACATTGAGCACTAGAACAACTAACGTTGAAGGAGGAATAACGAAGCTTAACGTCCTATTGCGACAAGTCACCACGTTCCCACCTTGACAACAATGACCACCATCATCATATCAAAAACACGTAACGTTGAACAAACTTGTGGACCTTATACACAAAAATAAAGTAGGTCTCCGTACAACAAGGTGCGTTAAAATCATAAACGCAAGTTAAAGTTCTCGCTCCCACCCAACCCACTCTGTCTTCCGCCCTCTCTCTCTCTCTCTCTCTCTCTCTCTCTCTCTCTCTCTCTCTCTCTCTCTCACTCACACACACACAACACGCACACACTCTTTTTCTTCCTACCTTTCTCCATCTCTCTCTCCCTTTCTTTCTCTCTCTCCTCTTACAAACACACACACACACACACACACACACACACACACACACACACCAGTCAAGAACTACACGCAACAACAACAACAGGAAAATGACATGGCAGTTGATTGCGAAACGTTGCACTTTCCGAAACCCTTAGCAAAGATGCGGGCACAAGAGTTTCGGCGAACAGAATACAATAGGGATTTGATGTGGTGATAATGAGGGATGGGGGTGGGGGAAGTGGTGGTGGGAGTGGTGGTGGTGGTGGTATCTGTTAGTAACAAACAGACAATGATAAGACAACGTAAAGAGAAAGAAAGATAAATAAACTGCGCAATTCATTGTCACGTCACACAATATTAAAAGTAAATCCTATTAATGTTTATACCACTTCTACGTTACATTACATTACATTATTATTGCTTTAGGTCCAGCGGACTCTTCCGAGCCAAATCAGGACCGGACAACCCCTAATCTGCATAAAAGATCTGCTGAAACAACCCTAGTGGTAAAACTGAAAGCTCTCCACCAGCCAGTCACTTTACAATAAAGACATCCCACGCAGGGGAAGCTGAGGCTGTACTCTAATTTATCGAACCCCCGTTTACAAAAACACAATAGAATACAAACATCATTATAAATTATCAACAAAACACATACATATAAAATGCCTACATGGCTAAATAATAACATCATAGGAAGCTCTAGTGACCACCCGGCAGAAAGCGTCCAATATTCCCAAGCTGATCCAACAGACCTCACACACAAATAAGGAGTCTTGTCCCGGAAGAGTTTTCAAGAAAAAATGTAAGTGACTGGTCTAGCGAAGAAGACGATAGTATAGCAGATTGATAGAACAGAGCAGGAATGAGAAAGAGCAAAGGAGAAAGACAGCGACAGTGCGAATTTAAAGCACTAAATTTCCAGAAAGTGGGGATACTATTTATACTGAAACCCCAGTCACCCCAACGGGGGACTTCTACGTTAAGGTTAAATGACGAAAACATCGAGTTAGTGCCGAAACGTTTTGGCCATAGGATGTGAGGGTGGGGTGGGGGTGGGGTGGAAAATATTACAATGAAATAGGCGGTGCCTGAAATAAGACGGCTGAAGTAATCGTAGAAGCAGAAGAAGAAGAAGAAGAAGCAAATCACATTTGAAAATAGCGTCAAGTAGTTTCTGCAACACCACCGTCCCCTCCCCGTCAACCCTTAAAAAAAAGAAAAAAAAAGTCGGTCTAGAAGAGGTTGTTCACAATACATAAATATAGACCCCTTGGGGGTTACGAAGTGCGCCAGAGACAGCAAGGACTTTTGATCTTCTTTACTTCACCCAATCTCTTCTACCAACACCTAGCACGAATCTCCTGACCTTCCCCGCCCCCCTCCACCCTCACCCACCCACTCACTCCCTACCCTCATATCATGACTTTGTAATGAGCACTGAACAACCGCAGTTATCGGAATTTTTTTTTGTTTTCTAGGAAAAGAAAATAATGCGATAATAATAATGAGTGCGAGCAGTATTTCGCAAGATTCCTGTGTACGCGTTGTTGTTGTTGGTGGTGGTGGTGTTGGTGGTGGTTGTGATGGTGGCAGAGGGGTAGCCTAGTAGCCAACAATAGTGGGAGAATCACACACAATAGATGGCTAGTCCACAACAGGGGCTTGACTCGAGTTGGGTTCCCCATGGCATATTCTCTATTGCAAAAGCGGTAGGTAGCCATTACACAGGCTTATTTAGGTATGAGAGACTACTGGAAGGGAAAATCGCGATGGGAGGAGGGTAAGGGGGGGTGGGGTGCCAACCTTCACACTCCTCACCCCTTCCATCTGCACTACACCCACCACCACCACTCCCACCACCACCACCAACAAAACTCTATCCGCTTTTAAAAATAAGTTGGAACATGTTTTTACAGTAGCCTTTGTGGTGGGCCGTTTATTTTACGCCACCCAGACCAAACAGCGTAGCTGAGAATGGTCAAGGTTAAGGTTCACCTCTCCCCAATTTAAAGTATGGTGAGGTGAACGAAAGAGTCTCAGCTACACAGCGATCGTAAGCCTCGGCCCACAGGCGCTCGTATCTGTTAGATAAGAGATGCCGAGCGCTATCGTATCTAGATACGAGCGCCTGTGCATCGGCCAATCGGCAGTGCTGACGCAGCTCTATCAGTCAAGTGTTTCTTTCCGGTATTGCATCAAGTGTTAAACACACTTGACACTTAAGAGTATACTCTCTGTGTAAGAACTTATTAAATAAGGTCGTGTGCGCGGATCTACCCTACTTTTTTCTAAATGTTAGATTTAAGTCATATGACAACTATAGCCGACTACTGGTTACATCATTCTGACACCAGCAAACCAGTTGATAGTAAGGAGAAAATAATATGGTCACTCGTTGGCTCTCCGGGATTCGAACCAGGTACCTCTCAGTTATTTGTAAGCCGCTCTACTAACTGAGCTACCCGACCCCTCCCGGATCTATTGTAGACGATGATCACTTTTGAAGTATCTTTCGTATTGAGGTGTACCAATTCTGTGACTGCTTCTTGTATTGCCTAGGAGAAGAAGAAGAAGAAGAAGAAGAAGAAGAAGAAGAAGAAGAAGAACTAGCATCAAGTCCTTTAAAGGAGGAGGAGAAGAAGAAGAAGAAGAAGAAGAAGAAGAAGAAGAAGAAGAAGAAGAAGAAGAAGAAGAAGAAGAAGAAGAAGAAGAAGAAGAAGAAGAAGAAGTAGAATCAAACCCTTTAAATGATGCAGGCACTCCATAGTTGGTTTCTGTGGTAGGTGTAGTGGACGATGATCACGTTTTAAGTACATGTATCATTTAAAAAAATTTTATTCACTTAAAAAAATAGCGCTTTTCCAGCACAAGAGCTGCTCAAGGCGCTGGCCGATACAGGATCTAACTCAAGCCGCCCGAGGCGGCTACTTTAAACCTTTGAGCGCATAGTCTGACGAGAGACCTTACATTCTATAGTCTCTGGTCTGACCACCAGTGCGTGCGGGGTGTACGAGTGTAGCCGGTACTCACTCGTCTAGGACATGAGCGTCAGGATCTTTACAGCCCGTGCGATGGAATGGGTGCGTGCAATGACTAAACCTCGGTTTATACTCTCATCTGAAAGATGGAGATGCAGGCGTCAATTAAAGTGCAGGTTGAACAGATGGGTTTTAAAAGCCCGCTTAAAGGAAGTAGGTTTAGCAGAATGTCTGAGGTCCTTTGGAAGAGAGTTCCACTGAATGACTGCTGTACAGGAGAAGGTGCGATCGCCGTATGGTTTAGTGCGTGATCGAGGGGGGGGGGGGGGTATGATGAGGAGGCAACCATCTGAGGATGAACGGACCTATCTGGAAGACAGATAGATATGGGAGACGGAGAGAGAGAGAGAGAGAGAGAGAGAGAGAGAGAGAGAGAGAGAGAGAGAGAGGGAGAGAGAGAGAGAGAGAGAGAGAGAGAAAAAAGAAAGAAACTTGAAACTTTTGTTGAAACTTTTTTTTTAAATTAGGGATACAGATTTTAGACTAATTAATAAGTCTAATCTTCCAAGCTGTCCCTTAAAAATATATATATTCATGTATGCACAGAGACAGAGAGAGAGAGAGAGAGAGAGAGAGAGAGAGAGAGAGAGAGAGAGTGAAAGAGAGTGAGAGAGAGACAGAAAGGGGGGGGGAGGATAGAGATAGACAGACAGAGGGGATAGAGACAAAAATAGGGTGGATACGGAAAACGAGAGAGAGAGAGAGAGAGAGAGAGAGAGAGAGAGAATGAAGGAACGATGGGAGAAGTGGACGGGGTTAGGGAAGGGAGAGTTGTGGTAGGCGAAAGGAAAAGAGATTGTGCAAACTGATGAAACTGAGTGACATTTGTAATAATAATAATAATAATAATAATAATAATAATAATAATAATAATAATAAGCATAATAAGTTTCAAAGAAATCCGTCAAAGAAATTAGTTTTAGAAAGAAGTGCGCAAAAGTCACCTCTGGACAAATGGACGGAGGGACGCTGGTCACCGCACAGACACCCAAAAGCCCAAAACAATAGTTAGCGAGCTTACAGCTCGAAACCTAATACAGGATGCTTATGATACGTAGGTCTCTTAGATATAATCATACGGAACAGGGATCTAAATTTTAAAAAATACACGAGGTCTTACCAAACGCAGTAATTTTATGCTAAAAATATTGTCAATCTTTGAACACGCAGTTATTCTCTTGTCTAATAATAATAACGTCAATTACGCATTTATAGTTATAAAAAAAAAAAAGTAGACCAGACTAGGCCAGTTCAATGACCGCCATCACGCTAATGGTATTGGATGCAGATGCCTGTCTCCGAGTGTTAAATGCGTACGTGGTATGCAATCGGGAAGATGTTACTCACTTACTGTCATTATGTTAATGTTGTTATTATTGTTGTTGTTGCTGTTGTTGACTTTCACGGACTCCAAAAATCTTTCCAATGTGAAAATGTACGTATCTAATCATGATTGTGAATGGGAATTTGACATTTTACTTCGTTAGTTCTTCACCCACCCTCACCCCAATTTTCCTCCCATCCCCAACCCTCATTCGTTACCCATCTTCTTGCCTCTAAAAATCAAGTTCAGAGACTTATCTAGCCGGAATCCTTTGAACTGGATGAAGAAGAGAACTGTTCGATTTGGACGGGAGACACGTCGAGACAGATCGAGCATTATGTCGGTCGGTCTGGTGCACGCCGGCACAATCTCAGGATCCACTGAACATCAGTTCAAGCATGTCCATAGAACACAGAAGAAGAAGAAATCCTCCCAATTCTCAGAGAAGAAGTTGAGACAGCAGTGCAATCGCTGAAGAAGGAGAAGTCAACGGGAGTGGACAACATACCCGCCGGACTGCTTCAAGCAGGAGGAGCATCAATGATCGACGCACTCACCATTATCTGTAACAAGATCTGGCAGAGTGGGGAGTGGCCTACACCATGGACC
>CM072513.1:79132462-79412462 GCA_036898135.1 Oncomelania hupensis
TAATGATGTTTGTATTCTATTTTGTTTTTGTAAACGGGGGTTCGATAAATTAGAGTACTGCGTGGGATGTCTTTATTGTAAAGTGACTGGCTGGTGGAGAGTTTTCAGTTTTACCACTAAGGTTGTTTCAGCAGATCTTTTATGCGGATCAGGGGTTGTCCGGTCCTGATTTGGCTCGGAAGAGTCCGCTGGACCTAAAGCAATAATCATGTAATGTAATGTTACCGAATCATGTTTCCTCTCTGATCTTCATAATAAACTGTGGAACGCGTGTTTGGAATTTTGAGGTCACACTCCAATCCGATATATTACAGCGGATTTGATTACTCAATTGTTCAACCAATAACAGCTCTCCTTTTATCAATATCTTATCCTATCCCGTAACTCAAAAGTCGTTGGGGCACCACGGATGATCGTTCAACCAGCGTACTCCATCTTTCTGTCCTCACTCAGCAACCCTCACGGCTTCGCTTAGTGTCAAGCAAATCCATTTTCGAATGTTGTCCTTGCACTTATTTTTCTGTCTCCCTCTTCTTCTGCCTCCTTGCACCGTGCCTTGCAGGATTGTCTTTGCAAGTCCTGATGCTCTGGTGACGTGGCAATACCATAGGTGTTTCCGTTTCGTCACCACTGTAAATATGTCATCGTGTTGTCCAATGGCTTGTTTGATGGTCTGTCGGACCTTGTTGTTGGCGATGTGCTGGGTAAAGGAAATGCCCAGAAGTCTTCTGTAGCATCTCATCATATCCATGCTTTGTATTCTGTGTGTGTGTGTTTGCCTGTGGTCAGGGTGTTGAAAGCATGTCTGCAACTTTAATTTGTAGCGTTCAAAGTTCTCTTATTTATTTTCTGTGATATGTTGTGAATACTTGAACAATTGTATTTCCCACTTGCCAAATTCAAAACATGAACTCTCCAGGTACATTTATTTCATTCATTTACCAGCCAAGTGGCACGAATCCAAATTCGTGTAACAACAGGGTCACTTTTATACAATCCATACGCGTTCTATCACAGGGAAAAAAAAAAGCATTAAATCATAACATAACATTGGAACTTCCGAACAGCATCATTTAAACAACTCTGCATTGTCAACATCAACCAAAACAATAGGGTAAGATTTACTCCAGTACAGCCCTCCCTTCAGAGTTTTTATCATAGCAACGCTTCAAGGACTGTTGTTCATTGCGTATACAGACAAGTTCAAGACTGAAAACACAACAGCCAACAGGCACATTGAATTTTATGTCTGGTCTTTGCTATAGGATAGTTCACCAAAAATGAATCTTTTGTAAATGAATACATGCAACCACTACTAAACACTGAGATACTTTAATCAAGCCGTTTACACATTACAACCTTTTCAAGGTACCATTTTACTTGATATCATTAGGCTTGATTTGATCAACTTCCACCCCATGGTGAGTTATCATATGCATATTGACTTTTCAGTTCTAACCAATATTTCATTTATTGTCTATTCACACATTCAGTTGATATTAGCCATTAAAGCGATAACAATCGAATCGCAATGAATGAACCTTATAACAGAATGGGGAAAGAGGGATTTAACACCATAAATGACTACCAATAGGCGACTTTGCAAATAATTTTCACCCTTGCTGTTACCTGTGACGGATGCAAGACATCTAAAGAATGTCCATATTCATATAGATGATATCCCCTTTTTTTCATACATTTCATTTACAGGGTGGAGAGAATAGCTGAAGAAAAAAATCTCTGAAATCCGGTCGGGGTCCAGGGGCCGCCCTAAGGCCCCTGGTCAGGTCCAGGGTGGGGGGTCTAGGGTGCGAAGCCCCCATGAAGCTGAAAGTTTTATAGCATTTAAAACCCCAAAAGTATGCTTTTTGTGAGAGATAAATTTGGATGTTTTTCATAATATTCATGCATTCATAGATAGACATTATTATTTTTTATATTATTATTAAGACTAATGTTCACATACACACACAAAAACTTTTACTGGGAAAAAAACAACTGAATAGGTTTGTGTCAACATTATGCAAGATTATGGCAACTGTCACAAACAAGCTTGCTTCCTAGTAATAAAATCTAAATTTAATAAATAAGAAAGCAAATCAATACTCTATTTGAAAAATGATGATAAGGTGCTCTGTTTTTTTAAAGTTACTGCTGGCTTAGTATTAGTGCAAAGTCTCTTGGCTGGAGGTCTGTCATCAGCTTCTTGCTCAGTTAAATCAACCTGGTCAAACCCTTGCTTGAAGCAATGATCAAGCTTCTCCTTATGGGCAGTTTCCAAAAGAGTCTCTGTTTCTACTTTCTTAGTCTTCTCTTTCGCCAGAGGAGCACCAAGACTTAGCCTCTTCTCCATCTCAGCAGCCTTCCTTTTATTCTTTTGTCCAGCCATTCCCACTTCCAACTGTTTTTGCATTCATCCTGGAATGTATCTCCTCGATGTACGATGCTTTAAACGCAAGACATTCTTAGATTCTCACTGCTGTGGTATTGACACTGTGAGGGTGACTAATTAAAAAATATGGCTACTGCCGTTCCGTACATTGGTGCACTAATTGAAGGGAGAGGCAATTTGTCAATTTGACCAAAAACTGAAAACTCGTAAAATAATTTGTTTAAAAATAATTAAATTACTATTTTAAAAAATTCTCGGTAAGGAAAAAAAAAACATCGGAAATAAATATTATTTTCTCGGAAAATCTCAAATCGGCGGACAATTTTCCACCCTGCATTTAAAACTGGACATTGAAATAAGATATGTACCGATATATTTTTGCAACATATACACTGAATATCTGCACAATACTTAGTATTCCTTGCATTCATTCTCAAATTGTATATTAATTTTGACAATGGTCTTGAACAATCTTCGGTTCTGCTGATATATGCATTCACAGGTTGAATGGCCCTCTTTATGGTATTACATTGGATCTACCAGGACATTTCTAAGGTTGATCATGTTCCTCCCAAATGGCAGACTTATGGGAGTTTCAGATCTATGTATTCACTTACTCTATTGGCAAGCTGATGATTTTCTTTTCAAGCTTCATTCATTTTCTTAAAAGCACACATTCTTTGTGATGAGCTGGTGTAGCAGGACCAGCCAAATGTTTGTTACCTCCCCCTTTACACCCCTTCCCTCCCCCCTCCCTCCTTTTCACACACAACATGGCTGCAACTTCCGCCAAGATCTTTAAAAAAATGATGCAATTCTATGGGCTACCACTTCGGACAATGATGTTGTCTCCTACAGGCTAATAATAATTTTGCAGAGAAGAATAATATGCTGATTTAAGTTCTGTTTATTTACACATACAGATGTTACAAACGGAGCAACATCCTTAGGAAGTCAAGTGTGTATTTGCTCTACCAGGGCCAGCCAGTGGCTTGTTCCTCTCTTCCCAAATGGACACACCGTCACACGCACACAGACGCTTGGAATTCTGGAAGAGTCCTGATGATCTGGCAATGATCCCACACACCAATCTGTTGGCAAATTATTACATAAAACTATTAGGCTATCATCACTGATATACTGGTTGCCGTTACAAAGCCAAGGACCTAGACCCTTGAACAACATGTTAAGATGAATCCAATTCAAATCACTGCAATAAATATTTAATATGTTCATGCACAATCTAGGAGGCTCAAAACACACAAACAACAAGAATCCAAAGCAAAGTGACCTGTGATCAGGAGCAGGCTGGGGACCACTGTGAATGACGACAGACCGGCCAATCAGATCCCACACTTTGAGGTCTGGGTTGGTGAATCGAAATGATGCACGCCCATCTGACCCAACGTCTAACTCCGACAGCATACCTTTGGCCTGAAATTTAATTCACAGCAATATTATACAAACTTGTCCAAGTCTATCAGCTCCCACACCTTGAGTTATTCCCAATACATGCCTGAGTTAGCGAAAATAACACATGTCCGACTGACTATAAATCTAGCTTTGGCTTGAAAAGATAGCGTATCCTATTTTTTACAAATAAAAAGTAAATCTGGGTTAGAGAAAATGACAGGTCCACGTGACCCCAAATCTAGCTTTGCTTGAAAAGATTACGTGTCATATTTGTTTAAATAATGAAAGTGAAATGGAATGTTATTACAAAGCACACCTTTTAGTTCATAGAGGTGCTCAAAGTGTTTGGTCATGAATATCATGTTGCACAAATAATGTGCTGGAGCCATGAGAATTATTTGAGACACACACCCGAACCAAGTTTATACTGTAAGTCACGCCTCAGATCACTGTAGTTTTCCACAAGTGTAACAAAACCTATTTATTCTCCTCAGAGCAACTTCGTTTCTATGGATTTTGCCTGGCACCATTCTCGCTCTCACTCTTCTCTACCCCACACTCCCCTACCCCTTTCATTTCTCTTTCCTATCGTTTCATTTCTTGTTGTTTTTTGGCATCCTGCATATGCTCACCGACCATTCGTTTTTAGATGGATACATGCTCGGTGCAAGTGGACATCACCATCATATTATTTTCTAGACAGCGATGAAGAAAAAAATCAATTTGTGACTTTTGTACCTTGTTTAGTAGTGAATCCCAACTTGAATTTATTAAGTAGTTAGAATCATGGGCTCTGGGTGAATTCGAAAAGAGAATTCAAACAGGCATTTGGTCTGACTTTGTACTATGTTATAATTAAATTGGGTACAGATGTAGAAAGGGTATTGCCGATCTGGATCTCACTTGTCTTGGCTTTTCAAACCTTCTTTGATTTATTTTGAGACCACTGTCACACTTGTTGTTTTTTTACTAAACACTACAGCACAAACTGACTGTGCTAAGTAAGGGAGATAATCTAACCACATCTCCACCCAACAACAATTTGGTGTTGATAAACTATTGCAAGAACAGTACAAAGAAATCTTGGCAACATGAAAAAATACAACATACCAATAAATCAACAGATAGATAAAAGTAAGAAAACTTAAGTTACCTTCTGTGTCAAATCAAGACCGAATACATCTCCACAGCTGAAACAAGACACATATTTCACTTTACTATCTTTGCCGCTGAGAGAGAGAGAGAGAGAGAGAGAGAGAGAGAGAGAGAGAGAGAGAGAGGAGAGAGAGAGAGAGAGAGAGAGAGAGAGAGAGAGAGAGAGAGAGAGAGAGAGAGAGAGAGAGAGAGAGAGAGAGAGAGAGAGAGAGAGAGAGAGAGAGAGAGAGAGAGAGAGAGAGAGAGAGAGAGAGAGAGAGAGAGAGAGAGAGAGAGAGAGAGAGAGAGAGAGAGAGAGAGAGAGAGAGAGAGAGAGAGAGAGAGAGAGAGAGAGAGAGAGAGAGAGAGAGAGAGAGAGAGAGAGAGAGAGAGAGAGAGAGAGAGAGAGAGAGAGAGAGAGAAGAGAGAGAGAGAGAGAGAGAGAGAGAGAGAGAGAGAGAGAGAGAGAGAGAGAGAGAGAGAGAGAGAGAGAGAGAGAGAGAGAGAGAGAGAGAGAGAGAGAGAGAGAGAGAGAGAGAGAGAGAGAGAGAGAGAGAGAGAGAGAGAGAGAGAGAGAGAGAGAGAGAGAGAGAGAGAGAGAGAGAGAGAGAGAGAGAGAGAGAGAGAGAGAGAGAGAGAGAGAGAGAGAGAGAGAGAGAGAGAGAGAGAGAGAGAGAGAGAGAGAGAGAGAGAGAGAGAGAGAGAGAGAGAGAGAGAGAGAGAGAGAGAGAGAGAGAGAGAGAGAGAGAGAGAGAGAGAGAGAGAGAGAGAGAGAGAGAGAGAGAGAGAGAGAGAGAGAGAGAGAGAGAGAGAGAGAGAGAGAGAGAGAGAGAGAGAGAGAGAGAGAGAGAGAGAGAGAGAGAGAGAGAGAGAGAGAGAGAGAGAGAGAGAGAGAGAGAGAGAGAGAGAGAGAAGAGAGGAGAGAGAGAGAGAGAGAGAGAGAGAGAGAGAGAGAGAGAGAGAGAGAGAGAGAGAGAGAGAGAGAGAGAGAGAGAGAGATAGAGAGAGAGAGAGAGAGAGAGAGAGAGAGAGAGAGAGAGAGAGAGAGAGAGAGAGAGAGAGAGAGAGAGAAGAGAGAGAGAGAGAGAGAGAGAGAGAGAGAGAGAGAGAGAGAGAGAGAGAGAGAGAGAGAGAGAGAGAGAGAGAGAGAGAGAGAGAGAGAGAGAGAGAGAGAGAGAGAGAGAGAGAGAGATGGGAGAGGGTAGGATGGTGCAGTTGGCATAAAATGGCATCTGAGCAAGGTGAGATAAGGGAGGTCTCTCTAAACCTTCAATTTCCCCACTATTACTGGGCAGCTTTCACCTTTGCCTATTCTATCTCAACACACACACACAATCACACACACCCACACACACACGCACCCACACACACACAAACACACACACACACAAACACACACAAGAGAAACAAAAACCCACAGTTTAAAAAATAGGAGGCCATATGACTCACATGCTCCTTATGGAACTTGCAATATTTAACATAAAAATGAGTGCCCAGAAAAAACAAAATAAAATGGTGGAATTCAAATGCAAAATAATACCGACTCTGACCTTTCTATGCTCCTGATCTTGAGATGAATTGACATCTGGCTTCAAATAAACTAATGTACATGTACTATCAAAGTACAGTACAGCAAAAGTTGTAAATGTATTATGCCACAAAAACTGTGACCTTGGGAGGACCTTGGCCTTCAGTGACCTTGACCTTCAATGACACTGACCTTCACATGACCTCTTATGCTAAATTATGATAAACTAAACCAATGTGATCAATAAACCCAATGTTGAGGAATACTATGGGTCAAATACAGAACCATTCCATGTAAAATGTTTTTGTAAGATCTAAAATGACCTTGACCTTCAAGATAAATACAAACACTGAATATATATATATGTGGCATGTGTGTCTCATTAATATCTATCATAAATCAAAATCTCAAGTTCAATATTCAAAACTTTAGAAAAAAAAAAAGTTGAATTTTGTGAAAATTTGTTATTTTTTTTACCAACATTTGCTGACCTTGTGACCCTGATCTTAAAATGAAGTCATTCATTCACTGACCATTTTCAAAGTCTCCTACCATCCTACCAAGTTTGACTGCGGTAAATGTAATAGATCCCGAGTGCTTAGCCACTTTAAAGTTTTGTACAGACGGAAAAACAGACAGAAATATATATTTTGTAAACTATCCTTTTTGGACTACTTAGGACTCATCTCATGCATTAAAAAAAAATCTTGACAAATGCTTTTAGGTAGAGGGAGGGGGGGGGGTAGGAGGGGTGGGTGGAGGGTGAATGCATTGACTCATTGCTATACATGTGAGTCAAAAAGGCAAATAAGTCAATAAACAACAATCACTGATCGAATAATAACTAAATAAGTTTTAAAAAAAATATGTAAATTACAATTAAATATATAAATAAAGTGCTACCTCTGACAGCCGCTGGAGATGTCACCAGTTTCATGTATGCAGATAGCATGTCGTCCTGGGGGAAGGCCATCCACTGTGCCCTCAAACACACACTGGTCCTCTGACAGCTGAACCATCCTCACTACCCCTTTAACTGTATCGCTGTCTACATTCATTGCTGCCACTGCTGCTCCCCACTGGCTCTCTGTGAACACAATACACACAACACACATAGGCACTGGTGGTGGTACATTTTATTTAACATTTGAAGTGGACTGGATTTGGATTTGGGACAATGTTTGTCATTCATATGGGGGAAATTCGGTTGTTTTTTTTCTCAAGGAATGTGTGGCAGTGGCAAAGCAGTGTCACCCAGGAAGTCGAACAATAGGACCTAGTGCAAGTAGACTGGTCTTTTTTTTTTTTTTTTTTTTTTTAATGTTCTGGCACGCAGCCATCTAGGAAATGGGCATCGGGGATTTAAGCATGCACAGGCTAGACCTGGGTTAACACTCTCATCAAAAAGAGTAAGCCACAGCACTTGCATGAGCATCAGAGTCATCCTATCAGTTCTCTAGGCAATACAAAATTGCTTTCAGCGTGTTAGCCTTCTTTCTCTCTGTTCGCCCAGTGAATTACAGCTAGCTGCCACTGCTCCTACTCAGCTACCATAACCAATACAATTCAATACAATACAATGTCAGTACAATACAATGTTAATAAAATACAATTTTTTTTTTAATCCGAAAGGAATTACAGGAATTACATCAGGCGTATAATCATATTTTTAATTTATATACATTAACTTTAGGAATACACAATAATTCGCTTTCGTCCACGTCACACTCATTGTAAACATTATTCCAATGCTCTCCGTCCCACACACAGCAACACGTAGATCACAGCTGAGTGAGCCAAGTTGCATGGTGACCGATGGATATGTTCATAGCAATAAAGCATACAAATAAACAGTGCACATTATTTGGCTGATTTATGACAATGGTGAAAATGATACCAGTGAGGGTTGGATATGACAATGAAGCATCAAAACGTTCCAACAACGTGAACAGCAGCAAATGATGAAATAAATAAAATCTACAAAAACTATGATTCTCACCATTTTCCCCTCCCATGCCCAGCAGAACAGCTAGTTTGCCTGTGGACTCAATGGTGGATTTGATTTCATCTGATGGCAACATGCTCTCCACAATCACCTGTCCTGTGTCCAGGTTGATTTGTACTGACTGCACACCTGTACAGGTAAATATACATCTTGTTTTGTACTTATTGCACATCTGTAAAAGTAAACATTAATCTTTCTTTCTTTGTGTGAGTGAAAGTAAAAACTGTACTTGCTGTATTCATCAAAAAACAAAAAAAGATTGTGTCTGTGTACACAGCCTTGCATGAAAAATGTGTCCACTCTACTGAAAATTTGCATCTACCATTAGCAGAATGTGTATATGAACTGTGTGTGAATGTGTATGGGTGTGTGTGTAGGTGTGTGTGTGTGTGTGTGTGTGTGAGCGGCTCTGTGTGTGTGTGTTTGTGCAATTTCTGCGACCCTTGTTAATAAAGCATCTTTGAATCCCTCCCATTCCCCCCCCACTCCCCCAAAATATATATATATATGCGTGTCACTGAAAAATATATCAGAGACAATCATTACATCTTGTTGTGCATGGAGAATACCTAGAAATCAAATTTGATGCATTTCAGACCATGCACCAGTGTGTAACTTTGAACAGCTGACTTCTGGTGTGAAGCGCATAATTTCATCTGTACCAATGAAAACCTTCATACCTTGCATAATGCAAAAGCCGAATCATTTTACTTAACATGCAAAATCAACCACGGAAAGAGCAGCTGATGATCTACCTCTAGTAGTTTCTAAATTGTAATCATAACAGTAATTTCACTTTTTAATTATAGCTGCTGTTGACTGATTACACCCTACCCCCCACCCCCCTTCCCCTATAAATTCTAATGACCTCCTGAGATATTTAAAGACCTTTTTCACGCCATAACAATAATATTTTTGTCATATTGCAGTAGTATATTTAAATATTTAAGCACCAAACCTTTCTTTCCTTTTAACACCTTGTTGACTGCATCCACACAGGACTGACATGTCATCTGAACTGCAAATTCCAGCTGCCAAAATATGGCACAAATATTATTATTAGTTTAATATATAGAGTATATCCAAGCTTTAAGCTTTAAAAAGTGTCTACCAACATCAGACCACATAGTAACAATGGTAGGGTTTTTGCTATGTTCCCTTCATCCTCCCCCCTCTCCTCCTTCCCCTACCCTCCTCCTCCCCTCAAGCTCCCCCTATCTACACCCCAGCACTAGTTGTTGGTCCTCAGGCGGTAGACTGCTAACCTAAAACGTCACAAGGATAAAGTGTATTCAACAGAATGTCATGCTGACTCATTTGCATTATAATGTCCTCACCTAACATTCTTTTATTTTAATAATGCGTGTCACTGAAAAAGTGAACGTTAACACAGACCATTTTTGCATTGGCTAGATATAGATAAAAGTTGTGGCAGTGTTTGCAAGCACCTACACATCGGAGATCAATTTATTTCCTACCACTAGCAGGCACATGTTTTATCTAATAGTTTCTAATTAAGTTAATTTTTCCACCAAAAAAAAATAAAAATAATCAAAACACATGGAATCACAGTAATTATAGATTCACAGTCACAGTTCCAGAGATTAGTAAAATCTGATAAGTTCAAATAACAAAATGATAATGTTGTGGCAGAGAATCAGCAACCCTGAATAAACTGAATTATTGTATTGTACGTTTTTGATTAAGCCACAGGCCCTGAGCACTTAACGCTCTTCTCTCTACACTCTAGTAGTATGTATTGTAAGGTAAAGGTAAAGGTGGTCTAATAGCCTTGTGGCCGTAGGGGAGCGTGATATTGGAGATCACACTTATCTTGGGCCAGCATAATGAGGGTGATGCCCATCTCTCTACCTTGCTGCTTTACCTTCCCCACCCTAAAGAGAGTATAGGTATAATATAGTATATAGTATATAGTATATAGTATAGCTAACCGCACTGGACGGTGCTTAACTTGCGACACAGTAGCGAGTGCTCCAACCACTGCGCTATCCGACACCCCGACCTAGGCTATAGTACTAGTAGAGTACAAAGAGAACATCTAATAAGAGTTCAGTGCACAGGGATTGTTGTTAGGCCAAAGATGCGACATCGCTCATTGAGGCAACAACTTCATCATAGTCAGCTTAATTATCATATCACAGGTTGGGAAGTCTCTTCTCTCGTCTTTGTAACTTCGTTACGTTAATAACGATAGATAGTATTAGTGGTTGAAGCCTATGATTAGTATGAATAAAGAAGTTACAAAGTCAAAGACGATAGAAGACTGACTTCGAGCCCGTGATCACTGCAACGCCTATTATTTTCTTACAATCTAAGTTTACAAAACAAACAGAACTGTACAATGCACATTCTCGTAGTGTCTGAGACAAAAACGATAAGGCGGTCAAAACTCATTAAGAAACCCAAAATTTGCAAAACCTCTACCTTCGTTGGACACTCCATCGTGTTGTGCTTTATACGTCATCAATTGGTGTGGTATGCGTCATCATTTTCAGAGCTCACAAGTAGACGCCATTGAAAGATTCAAAACGCGGCAAGGTGTTCAGGTGAGAACTTTTGCAAACCTGTTGCCAAATCTTACCGTTTCTGTGGTTATTTTACGATTTGCTTTAGCGCATATTGCATGTTTTGTTGTTATCAATGACTGTATATTGTATGATTACTGCTTTTAGCTTCTTATGATGTGGGTTCGTCGTGCAAAACACCAGTGGCAGTGCTCCAGCAGCAGTTGTCTAGACTTAGAA
The DNA here is from genome assembly GCA_036898135.1 of Oncomelania hupensis. Taxonomy (NCBI): domain Eukaryota; kingdom Metazoa; phylum Mollusca; class Gastropoda; order Littorinimorpha; family Pomatiopsidae; genus Oncomelania; species Oncomelania hupensis. The sequence continues at coordinate 79,143,700 of CM072513.1, forward strand.
GGCAGTGTCAGAACATTAAGATCTAAAATGAGTTCATTAGTAGCATGGATCAGGGAGCCTACACTAAAGAAGGCCAAGACATCATCTCGCTGCAGGCAAGTAACTCCAATAGACGCGATAGTGCGAAGGAAACTTCCGGTGCTTAAGGCAGAATAAACACGATAGTACACTCCACATACTCATAGTGGGGCCGGGTAGCTCAGTTGGTAAGAGCGTCTTGCTAGTAACCGAAAGGTCGCTGGTTCGAATCCCGGTGTCACATCCTTCAAGTTCCGGGTCTCCTAGTTTATCCGAGCGCATTTGCGCATGCGCTAGGTCATGTCGGGCCGGCTTTTTCACGAAGTTCTTAGGCGTCATAACCCTAACCCAAACCCTAACCCTAAACTCTTAACTCTAACCCAAACCCTAACCCTTACGAAGACTATGATAGCACTGTGCGCATGCGTCGAATTTTGTAACGCGTCGACCAATCAGAATGCTCCCATTCGCTCCCAGCCCAGCTAAGATACTAGGAACTGTGAGGATGTCACACCGGATTGGTCAACGTGTGATCATATTATTTTCCCCTTTACCAACAACTGGCCTGCTTTGTGACTTGCACATGGGCTACATACGCAAGAGGTGTTTAATTCCGGTGAAGTGAATTAAATACGGAAATACTGTAGCTTTAATAAAAATACGGAGAAATTGCCGATCGTTTATCTTTGCCAGCGGTGCTTCTGTACCGGTTTCTGGTCTCATAATAATAGTTCCCCTGCACCCACCGAACATCGCTGTGTTTAACAAGCTGATTTTCATGGTGATTTTAGAGTAAAACAAGTGTGGTGTTCAACAAGCTGATTTTTTTTCATCGTGATTTTAGAGGACTGTAAATAGCCTGCTGTTTCAGAGGGAAGCCTGTCGTTACTTTGTAGTGTCATAGGCTGGGTTTTGGGAAAAAAAAAAAATACTGACAAGTGTTAAAAAATACTGACAAACGGGTCCGGAAATACTGACAAGAAGATTAGGGGGTTGGCACCTCTGCATACGTTAGAACTCTACAATGTTTGTAATATTCCCATACAGTTTCCATGCATTCACATGAGTACCAACTAACCATTACACTCTTTCCCCCTCACACACACAAATGCACAATGTCACGCTCACAAAGCAGCAGTTTAAAAAACTAAACACACACACACACACACACCGTGAGTAACACTTTACAGATTTATTGTGTTTCAGATTGGGGACAAGATGCGTCCGAAGAAGGCTCATTCATTGGAGTCCAATGGTGAGATGATACTTCAATAGAGAGCTTTAGTTCCTCCAGCGAAACTTGGTTCGTAGTGATCCCTTTCGTTTCCGGTTATGCAATTCAATTGGGAAATCCTTGCGAACCTTTCTTCATGCTTGCGGATCTGAAGCAGCAGCACCTTTAGTTACATGCAAAATTTTGTTCGTTCTTATCCAGGGGAGGTAAATGTCATCATAACTCCTGATTTGCGTAGGTTTTCGTCGAAAAGGCATGAGTCTTTAGATTTGGTTCATCATGGGCAAAACGGACACTTTTCCCAGCGAAAGTTTAGTTGAAGTTTAGGATAGTCGAGCATTGGTATTTTTTTATTCTCCTTTAAAAAAAAAAAAAAAAAAAAAAAAAAAAAAAACGCTAATTAGAGAGCTTCTATAGTTTCAACTCCTGTTCATTGCCTTAGAAGTTAGCCTACTAATTGACCTGTTTAGGCCTACGAACTTAGTAGTATAGGGCTCATCTAAACCAAGGGCTGGTCGTGCACATTCATAAGAAAACACCAGAAACGTGATTTTTACATCTTTACCGTGCCCATAGGAAACATGCAAAACTTATGTTGAAAATCTCAGTCGGAACAACAAACTCCTCCGCCATTTTAAACCTGAAAGCAAAAGCAGCCCAAAAACAGCACCCTTTTTTCGGAGCAAAGTACACCAATTTTAATAAATCAACAACAACAGATGGTGAGAGAATACAGTCAAAGCTTTTATTCAAGCTTATGTATATATATAGCAATGAACCTGATACATGTAAAAAAAAAAATACCATAAACTTACATGAGAATCACAATTCATCAAAATGATAAAAATTCAGAATTTTCACTCGGCGAAGTTTTCTGCGTAATGAAAATGAGGAGGTTTGTGACCTTCCGGAAGTGCAAAAGTTATGACATAGACTGAGGGTTTTCCTTAGAAAAAGTACTATTAACCAAGTTTCTGTGCTTCCTAATGCTCTGTATTGTTGTCCATTTTTTGACTCGCATGCATAGCAATGTTTGTCTGTGCAAAACTTGCAAGTGGATTAATATCTCACAGTCCTTGGGTCTTACTGAAGAAGGTTTTAGTGTAATAAACCGAAAATTTTAACGCCTACTACCCAGGTGTTGTTGGTTTTATTATCAGCCTATTTAAACTCTCACAACCAAAATTGGTAAGATGGTGTATACCCATGAGATCTCGTAAAATAAATGATCAGTGAATGCATGACTTCACTTCAAGGTCAAGATCACAGGGTCAACAAATGTTAGTCAAAAAATGATTTTTCATGAAATTTCACTTTTTTTCCCCTAGGTTATTAATATTGAACTTATGATTCTGTGATGCAAGATAGATAGCAATGAGACACATACTACATAAATTTGGTCACCTCACTCCAAGGTCAAAGTCACTGGAGCTGTCCAAAGTAAGTATAGGTACTTTAAAGTGATCTTGACCCTAAAATAAGAGAAATATAGGGCCCAACTTTTTGTATTTAGAAATGATAGATTGATCTTTCTTATATCATGTCAAGATCATTTTAGGCCTTGCTGTCATCATACAGAGGACTGTTTATTTATTTGCAGTAGTTTATTTGATAGTACAAGAGTGTATTGGGAGCCAGAGGTCAAGGTCACCTCAAGGTCGAGGGCATAAAAAGATCAAAGCCCGTATTTGCATTTTAATGCCATTTCATTTTGGGTTTTTTTTTCGGGCCACTCATTTTCATGTTAAATATTGCAAGTTTCATAAGGAGCATGTGAGTCATTGGGTTTTGCCCTTCTAGATTTTTTTTACAATTATTATTTTGTTCTTGTTGCCTATTGTATTAGCTTTGTTCATCTGCTGCCCATTGCATGCAGTAGGCAAGATGTGAAGGTAGTGGTGAAGGCTGACCACTCTAAGCCGTAAATTGGCAGGGTAAATTAAATTGTATTGTTAATTGTTGAGTATTATGGTCTGAATGCATATGCCCAAAAAGTCTGAAAGACAATTTGTACTTGTTGAAACTAACTTGTGTTTGTTTATTTGCATACATAATATATAATTATGGCTTATTGCTGTTCTGGGGAGGAAACTAGCTAGCTTTGTATAGTCTGTGTATTCACAGATCAAGTATCACATTCTGCTCCTTTCTGTATTTATTTATTTTTCATTTACTACTCATAATTTATTTATTTATATGATTTTTTGTTGGTGTTACAGCGTGTGTCTTCTGCTATGATGAGGATGACGATGAGGAGGCATATGGTAAAATGCTTCACAAGTCGGGCATCACAGTCCACTACTTCTGTATGGTATGTCACTCATTGACAGTATTCATTGTTTATAGTAATTTATTTAATGTATATATTTTTGTACATTTAAATGGACAGCCTAACAGCTTATTTATTTTTTATTATTATTATTATTTTATCATTCTTACATAGCGCTTTTCCAGCTCAAGGTGCTGGCCGGTACAGGATCAAACTCGAGCCGCCCAAGGTACCCACTTGCTGACTATAGCGCACAGTCTGACACTCGGACGACTGAACACAATACTAGACGACTGGGGATGAGGGAGAAGGGAAAACTGTACATTGAAACAACCATCATAGAAACAGTAAGATGGCCAGTGCTCACAACCAATGTTTTTGTCCGCCCCACCGGGAATCAAACCCGCAACCTTTGTAACACAAGCTTGCCACTGTGCCGAGTATTTGGAGTCAGAGATTAAGGTCATCTCAAGGTCAACAACATAGAAATGTCAAAGTCGGTATGACTTTGCATTTCATTTTGTTTTTTCTGGACACTCATTTTCATGCAGAAGTGCAGAATGCTCCTTTGAAATCGGAGCAGCACCGATATTTTCCCCTCTGCTCCGAGCTCCAATCGTCACAGTCAATTCTCTGAATTCTGTAAAATTGACGAGCATACTTCTTTTTTCCAATCTGTATACAAGAAATAGAAGAGCTTGAGAAATGCATATTTGTTCTTAAAGTCCATTCAAAGTTAAGTTGACAAACATTACAGATCGAATTTGTTGTCGGGTATGGGAGTTGTTTCCCTTGACAAACACTACCGAACGAATTTGTTGTTAGGTGTGGGAGTTGCTTCCCTTTCGCTATTCTGTGCCAATTTAGCATCAGGCCAGCACTGAATGCTAAGGAAATTATTCACGAATTATCATTGGCTAATTATTCGGTGCCAACATTCAGAACCTCGTAGGAAAGCGATGTCCTCTTGAAAGAGAAGAAAAAGCGTGTTCACAAACAAAAGTGGCGAGATGAATACAAGAAGACCTTCTCGTGTTTTTCGAAGTCAATCAAAGGATAAAAATACCCCTTATGTACTCTGTGCAAACTGCACCTCAGTCTGTCGAGAACAAAAATGTGAAAGGAGAATGGACCCAAATTGTATGATGACGTCTTGGATACATTCAATAATCTTATGTAATGAAGCCTCTCTTCTCTTCTGACTTGTGTGGCTATTTCTTGTCAACATTGAAAAATATTCAAATTTGCACTGAGAATCCTATGAGATCCCAAATGCAGTATCAGAAGACATTGTCATCATTGTAGTCATCATCATCATAGTAATCATCATAAACGTACTTGCAGTTGCCTCAAGTAAGTCGAAGAAATCCATTTTTGTAATTACATCAATAATTGTTACCTTTGTTGTGCACTATGAAGTGTAAATTAACTGAGCCGAGGCCAGAAAAATAAGGGAAATTGATTTGGGAGATTCAGAATGCATCTCCCCCTCTCCTTTCTATCCACTTTTTTTTTATTTTACATTTTTAGATGTATGCCTGATAATGTAGATTTTAAAAAATTATTTTAAAAAAATCATGATTGGGAATTGTATCACACCATTAAGTGGCAAATTGTAAGCTCAGTCAGATGGCACCAGAATGCACCATTTGTGTTACTGGGTGAAAAAAAATTTCCGGAGGGTGGCCCAGGGGGGGGGAATGGCAAGCTTGGCACGTTGTCTTGACACTCCGCATCATCAATGCTCCTATTTGCCATTTTGAAATAATGGCACCTCTGTTGATGTTAAATATTACAAGTTGTATAAGGAGCGAGTGAGTCATAGGGGTTTATGCCCTTCTAGGTTTTGTTTTTGTCATGTTTGTAGTACAATTTGTGAAGGTATAACCCAAACTATACAAACATGCTTTGTCAGTTTGTGCTTAGAGTTCTTTGCTGGCAGATTACTATACAGATATATATATATATATCAGAGCATGGAATTTTCCGCGTTTCCGCGATTTTCCGCGGTACAAGGCCTTGCTTTTCGCGGAAATCTTTAAAGTTTCCGCGGGGAAAAAATCTGTATGGAGGTGTGACAGCTAACCAGTTTTTTTTCTTGTTCTGATCCAGTGAATCTCTAAACGGTTTGCCGATCTCAAAAAGCATGCTACTTTTCCGGGAATTCCCGGAATTCCGGGAGATCGATTTTTGGGTCCCGGTGGCTTTCCTGGTGATTGAAACATTTCCAGGAGTATTAAAAAAATCTGTTTCAAAAACAAAGAATTGCAAGCGTTCTTATTACGGTAGGCGATATCAGCGGGATTCGTCTGCTAGACCGCCATGACAGTCAATTTTAACGATCATATCAAAGCGGCGTTGTGATTAGCTAGGTAAATTTATCTCACCAATCAGATTGCTTCTCCCTTACGTGATTTTACGTGATTCGCTCTGTGTTATAGCGTAGGCGGCCGTTTGATTTTTGACCGTCTTTACCACGTTTTGTGCACGATTCTCTGTTGTTTTTTTTAAGTCAGAGTTATCTGCAAAAAGAAAGTCGTAGAAACACTGAAAAATGAGGCCAAAAAAGCACATTTGAAATTTTACAAAAAGCAATCGAAGAAAACATGACTTTGTAAAAAGAACACTTTAAAACTCAAGCTTAGTTTAGTTTGTTCACTCTTCTGAGGACTGATGTTATTTCTAAATGACAGACTATAATAAAATAATGTTAACAGACATGTAGGCCTACCAGTGTTATTTCTTGGATAATATTTTAAACTAAAATGTGTTGGATATTTTTCGTCTTTGTTGATTGATTTTTCGTCTCTCAAAAGGTGCTTAAAATGTGCCAGATTGCACAGATTTTAACCTTTTTAAAAAAAAAATTCCGGGGGAGCATGCCTTCGGATCCCCCAAGGGGGTCTCGCCTGCTTTGCAGGCTCGCTCTGGGGGCTCTGCTAATCCTTCCAAAATTTTCCTGGAAAACTAAATTTTCAGAGTAGCATGCCTGAGCTGGGTAGCTTTAGTTGTCAAATATGGCGGAGAGGCGAATTGTGAATCGTGGTGAGATTTTCGTGGATGACACTGCTAGAAATGGATGGAGGTGGGCTTGGTTAGAAGTAAAAGTAGGAGAAGAACTGCTTTCATTTCACATTAGAAAGCTACAGCAATGCAGCCTGGAGAGTGAATGGGGAGAGAAAGGAGAAAAAACGGGAGACAAAGAGCAAGAAAGCAGAAGAGCTCAACATTACACTTAAAAAACAACCATCCAAAAGAAAGGCAACAGAAACGATTGAGTCTGCAAATGAGAGAGCAAGGCAAAAGCATCGGAAATTTCTTGCAGTGTCATCTTCCTGCTTTGCCCCTGTGGAATCAACAAATCTAGAGCTTGAACCATCAACCAGCCAGATCCAATCATCTTTCATAGAAACAGATTGTGCTCATGCTGCCAGCCAGTCACCAGTCCCCACAAAAAAGAAGCAGAGTTCATTGCTCTTATTTTTCAAATAAACTGGAATTCACATACATAAACTGTGTATATAGATATATTGTTATAATGCTCTTTATTTTATTTATGAACAAATTCATTAAAATGTATTTCCAGTCAAGTGTAATCAAATTATTTTGAACTCTATACAACCTTTTTTATAATTCGGTGACCAGAGAAAGAAAAATCATTGTTTTCACCTGTATCTTATTGAAGAAAAAGTTAATAAATAGCTATTTTTTTAATTATTTTTTTAAGGAAAAAAGGGCAAAATTGTTATGGGGGTTAAACTGCTAAGTTTCTCTCTTAAAATGCACCAGATTGCACAGATTTTAATACATATTTTACAATTTTCCAGGGGAGCATGCCCCCTGTGGGGGATGGTATTTCCTCTTTTTTTAACAGGGGTAATTCCATGCTCTGATATATATATATATTTTTTAAGGTGCACAAATTGATTTGTTTTTCTTCTGTTTTGCTGTTTTGTGTTCCAGCATAGGAAGAGTATTGACATTAAACTTATTTCTGTGAAGAAGGCGTTTGATTGAGTCTGGCATGCAGCTCTGTGGGCAACCATGAGAGTATACAACATCAGCCCTAAAATTATTGAAGTCATCAAAAACCTGTATGACAGCGCTACCAGTGCAGTCCTCCATAACAGAGCCATCAGAAACTGGTTCAGAACAACAACCGGTGCGCTTCAAGGATGCCTACTCTCTCCAACACTCTTCAGCATCTTTTTAGAGCGCATCATGTCAGATGCCCTTGCAGATCACGAAGGCACAGTAAGCATAGGGGGTAGAGCAATCTCCAACCTTCGTTTTGCGGATGACATTGATGGATTGGCTGGAGAGGAACAAGAACTTGAAGAGCTGGTACAGAGGCTTGACACCACCTCCAGAGTCTATGGAATGGAAATAAGTGCAGAGAAGACCAAAACGATGACCAATAACACCAATGGCATCAACATGGACATCAAAGTCCAAGGCCAATCCCTCAACACAGTGCATAGCTTCAAATATTTAAGAGCCATTGTGTGAGTATCAGACAATGGGTCCCAACAGGAAGTTCTCTCCAGGATAGCACAAACAATTGCTTGGCAGCAAGGTTGAAGCCCATTTGGAAAGACAAGACCATCAGTCTACATTCCAAGATAAGGCTGCTGCAGTCCCTTGTCATCTACATCTTCCTGCATGGACCCTTACAGCAGATCTACAACGAAGAATACAAAGCATGGAGATGAGGTGCTACAGAAGACTTCTGGGCATTTCCTATATCCAGCACATCACCAACTACGAAGTCAGACAGACCATCACACAAGCCATTGGACAACACCATGACCTGCTCACAGTGGTGAAGAAACGAAAACTCTGATGGTATGGCCACGTCACCAGATTATCAGGCCTTGCAAAGACCATCCTGCAAGGCACAGTACAAGGAGGTAGAAGAAGAGGGAGACCGAAAGAGGTGGAAGACAACATTCAAGAATGGACTGGCTTGACATTGAGCGAAGCCATGAGGGTTGCTGAGGATAGAGAAAGATGGAGTACGCTGGTTAAACGATCATCTGTGGTGCCCCAATGACCTCAGAGTTACAGGATAGGATAGGAGAGTGGGGGATGATGGGGGAGTGCGAGTCATCTCTTTATCATTGTTACTGAACTCGAAGTGAAATTGATTTACTTGTATGCATGTTTCAGCTTTTCTCCAGTGGTCTGTGGCAGAGAGGCAAGAAGGACCAGGATGGCATTCTGGGATTTCTGCCCGTCGACATCCGACGTGAGCAGAAACGAGGACAGCGCCTGGTCGGTTTTTATAATTAAATCCTAGGACATAATTATGATATTGATTAACACTCTAACCCCCACAGGAGCCTAAGCCTTATCTGCTTCTATTTCCTAGGTCAAGGCAAGTAACTCCCGTCAAAATGGCTACATACAAAAATTAATTAAAAATGCACCACCCAAAATTATGTTCCACTCATCATTATTAATAAATCAACCACATATTTTTCTTCAAAATGAAATGTTACAAATACATTTTTACAATGTGTTGCAAATGGGAAACAAAATCTGAATGTCAACATTGCATACTGCACAACATGCAGCAATACGATCACTGCCACAAATAATAAAGCACAGATTGTTCATCGTTACTGTTATTCAAATCCGACAAAAACAGATCGTCAAAGTGAAAGTCCAGATTACTTTCCTCTCCATCATTAACCTGTACCAAATCAGCCTCCTAAAATCCTTCAAATGGGTCATTTTTTTCATCTGACGCCATAATTCTCCACCTCTCAAACTTCAAACTTTAATCAAACTTTGAAAATTCACTGTGTGCATTCTACACACTCTAAAAATGCAGTGAAAACTCTGCCGGAAACCGCAGGAAATCATGATCACGTGTGCGAAAGTCTCGCACGTTTGCTATTAATAGATTTCCACATGGCAGCCTCTGAGCAGACCACGGCATTACCGGCCGCTGACGGTCGCTCTGCGAGCTTGCACATAGCAACAATTTTGGTCGCTGTAGGTCACTCCGCGTGTTAAAGGGTTAGTTGAAGCACAACATATATGCAATGATGTCTTAATATAACGAATCAGCCATCTTGTAATCTGTATCTGGAACTCTTAAATTCCAGAAAGAACACTAAAAAGTTCAGTTAGTTTGAAAAATGTGGAAGACTCTCAATAAATGCCATACTGTACTTTCAGAATTTGTTTATGCTAGACTTACATTTTGTTGTTGACATAGTGTAAACAAGTGTATATATTTCCAAGGCCAATATCTTTGCTTTTGACACAATGTCAAATATAGTTTTCCACCAGGTCAAAACCATCAGCAGCTTAAATATTTGTTCGAAATAGATTATTTAATAGATCACTTAGAAAATAATGATAGTGATTTATTTTTAAAAAATGTATGCCAAATGTATACCAAACCTTTCAGTAATTTATTTATAAGGGGGGAAAAGTCGCAACTGTTTAAAACATTGTGAGTTAATTTATTATCACTATTGGTATGTTGCAGTCTTGCATTTACTGCAAGAAGAAAGGGGCAACAATTGGGTGCTGCAAGGCAGATTGCAGAAAGAAGTTCCACTTCAAGTGTGGTCGTGACGCTGGAGGACTCTGTCAGTTCTATGATCAGTTCAGGTTGGGGCAGTTTTTCTGAGGATTCTTTTGTCACATTTATATCCCTTTCCACGCTCCAATCTCTCCCCCTCCCACCAACCTCTCCCCCCCCCCTTCCCCAGTTATCCTCCCCCACTCCTCCTTCATGCTGTGACACTCTATTTTTCGCTAAAATCTATTTACCTAGTTTCTCTGATTTGTATGTTTGTCTTGTCTTTTGTTGTTATTTGTGTTAACAAATTCCTTGTTTTTTTCTCTAGTCGGTATGTGTTATGTCTTCACATATACATTATTGTGATTCTGTGAGGTAAAATGTGACAGCATGTGCTCCTGTTTTGAGAACTTGAGTGATGTTGAGCCCAGTTGCTACTTAGGGGGTCTTAAACCATCTGATGTGCTGAGAAGTGAAACATCATGCAGTCACTTCTTGAGAGAGAGAAAAAAAAGATAATAAATTTGTCTTTTCTTAAAAATCATCCCAGTCTGCTCGGTTATGATTGGATCAGGGGTGGGAATTGTCCGCCATTTGGCGGATTTCCGCCATAAAAAAAATCCCATCCGCCAAAAACAATAATGCTTCCGCCAAAAAACAAAAAAAAATTGTTTACACTATTGCGGTGTTTAGACACAGCGCAACAGAAGTCTCACCGGAAGTGAGAGGTCGAGGTCGTTGTACTTAATCACCGCCATCATGTCTTTAAAGGCTATGATTGTACAGCATGGTGAAACTTCATGACTTGTGTAGATCTGCTGTGTGTCCTAGCATGAAACAGACTTTATAGGTCTTATTTTGTCTTCTTTGTGTGTACTGACTTGAACATTTGGTGCATTCAGAAGAGTTAGAACTAGTATTGAATGGTGCTCATTCAGTCCTTGTGCCTTGGGAATGCTGTTCGTGTAAATTTTTTTATATTTATCCTTCTAGGCAAATCTGGAAATATGTTTTTCTTTTTCTTTGGTTGTTTTAGCTGAAGAGCAAGTTGGAATGTCATTGCTTGCCATATTGATGTTGGAGCTATGTTTAGTTTTGACAGCTGATATTCAGATGTTGAATATACAGCTGTGTACATGTTCAGCTACTATGTACAAATTTTGTGTGTGTGTGTACAGCTATCTCTCTCTCTCTCTCTCTCTCTCTCTCTCTCTCTCTCTCTCTCTCTCTCTCTCTCTCTCTCTCTCTCTCTCTCTCTCTCTCTCTCTCACACACACACACACATAATCACTGTACATGTATACAGTTATATACAGTTATATACAAAAATCCTTTTTGAATTTATGTTATTTTCTTTATGCAACGTGTCTGTTAGTTGTACATTGTTTATCAGCACTACATCACAGCATTATATTCTTTGGTCATTCAAACAAAAAGCACAAGAAAAAAAGACAAAAAAGAATGTTTTTCATACTTCAAAACTACTTACATTTTGCAATCAGAATACGCCAGATTGCACAGATTTTGTTCTTGATTTTGAAAATTTTCCGGGGGGGGGGGGGGGCCCCCCCCCCGGACCCCCCTAGTTTCCTTTATTTTTCACTTCAGCAATTCCCACCCCTGTTGGATACCTGGTTCTCTTGAGAACATGGGGAGGTAAAGCAATGAGAGAGAGGGGAGATTGGCACTGATCTTACAAGCTGGGAGGCTCCTACAATATATTATAGGAAAATCTTATTTTGTGTTAACACAGGGCCTTTTGTCAAGATCACCGGCCACGGCAGTCAGTGCCCACGTCTGCAAGTGACCGTTTAGCATTCTATGGGACGGCGAAGACTACATGCTCCATTTGCATGAATGCTGTGCAGGCCCGAACGTCCAGTGACACGCTCAGATCACCCTGCTGCCGTAATGCGTGGTTCCATAGAGTGTGTATACAGGTAAAAACAATTTAGGTACATTTACAGATCCAGTCTTTTTATTTTTTTTTGAGAGGCTTCGGTGTGCCAGAACCAGCTGCTTTCTCAGCTATAATGTTACTGAGGCAGAATTATCTGGCACTACAGTACTCATGTTGATATATCTTGGTTTATGAACATTGAGTCTGCATTCAGGTGAATGTTGATTTGATTTCTTTAATCAGTTGCCAGTTCCTTTTGTATATAGATTTGTTTTTTCTGATAAATTTTCATTGTCCACAACTTTGTGCTCCATGTCTTTGTTTATCAAACCGACTCGTGCTTTGAAGTTTGTATTCAGGTTAAGGTTGTAAATACGACGATCATTTATTTTCTACAAGAAACGTTGAGTACAAAGCTTTGCTTCATGTGTACTGTATGACTGCTGTGCAGGCTATTGTAACATTTTGATTCCATGCAGTTTACATTCCTTGTGGTGACACAGTAAGAGAATGAGAGTAAGGTTGTTTTGATGTTTCACAATAATACAACATTATGTTTTTTATAACAGTTTGTGTGGGTCTTTTTGTTCTTTTTTCCCCAGAGATATGCTGTGACAGCGGGAGCCTATTTCTTCAAGTGCCCGCTGTGTAACGATAAGGAGTTGTTTGAAGCTGAAATGCTGGAATTTGGCATTTACATTCCTGAACAGTATGTCGCACTCTTTCATTGGAATTATAGAAATATATTTATATTGTCACTCAAATGTAAATATATTTGTGAGTATTTGAATAACCTTTTTTAATAGTGCAGTTGTAGCCAACTACTTTCGAATCCAATCCAAGGTGAAGTTGTATAATATACAACTCTTATGTCAAGGGTGCTTGTGATGAATTTTTCCTGTTGTGGATGATATGAATGGGTGTGTTTTATGAACCAGAAACAAAGTTAGTTTTGTGAATGTTGGTGTGATAAACCTGACAATGTCTAGAGATGTAGAAATAGTCTTGTTACGGCAAGCCATCTGTAGAGTCCGCCGTTCAGATTGTTTTCAGTTTGTCAGGAGAGTCCACTGGTCTTGGGTCTGATAAAAATAAAATAAACCATTGATAGTCTTTATGCCCTTGTATGTTTGCTAGAAGCGAAGTGTGAAAATGGTTGTACCTTTATTTCTGGCTTCCATTGTCATTTCAGTTATCCCATACTGCTACATTAGAGGCTAAACTTTCGAAAGACTGTCACCCGTCCAAATGTCACTCTGTATTGGTCGACTTTGCTGCAGTTATGGCCCTTCACACCCTTGTTCTTTCCCACAGTGGTGCTCACTACATTCGTGTGAAACTTTCAGGGATTATCTCCCCTCCCCCCCCCCCCCCCCCCCCCCCCAAGAAAAAAAAGTGGCTCCTTCAGTTTCACACGTCTGTTGTGCTCGCTTACAGGAATTGCATCATGCTACCTCACTATGCTAAATGTTCCTACTGTGATTTGTCATTCAGAGATGCAGCCTGGGAGCAAGAACCCAATGCTTTTCAAGATCTGCTGGAGCGCTATAACCACTGTGACGCCGACAACTGCCTCTGTCCCCAGGGCAGGAAACACACTGGGGCCCATGGAACGTAAGTCGTATTAATTTACTTTATTGTTATTCTATATTTTATGTCCTTCTTAATATTGTTGTTATGAAGCACCAAGAGCTGCTCAACACGCTGACCCATACAGGATCTAACTCCAATGCCTTCAGGCATTTAGTCGAACGCCCATGACAATAGTACAATCCTGGGCAAGGTGTTGGGGGAGAATGGACTTGGTGCTTGCTGTGTATGTTGGTGTAACCGACACTTCACATCAGCTCAATGCCTATGTGAGCAGCACTCTTAGGTTCTCCCACATTTTGCTGGCTGCAGGCTATTTATAGCTTGCCTACACCCTCCCTTTCAGTGAAAGGAAAGGAAAGAAGAGCACCGGCGAAGATATTTATAGCTAGCCTGGCTGAACTAGCTTCAAAACCTAAACGCTTTGGTTGAGTCTGTGTGACTTACACATCTAGGACATGGGCGTCAGGATCTTTAAAGTTTGCGATGGAATGAGTACGTGCTCAGAAATTGATATACTTTCACCAATTTATGTTATGATTTATTCATTTATTATACGTCGCCGTTAAGTGTTTTTTTTTTTAATTTCTACATAGGCTATCAATTGCTTCTTTATAAAATAGAGAGCACTACTAGCAAGGTCCTACTGAGCGTCAGGATCTTTAAAGTTTGCGATGGAATGAGTACGTGCTCAGAAATTGATATACTTTCACCAATTTATGTTATGATTTATTCATTTATTATACGTCGCCGTTAAGTGTTTTTTTTTTTTTATTTCTACATAGGCTATCAATTGCTTCTTTATAAAGTAGAGAGCACTACTAGCAAGGTCCTACTGAAAATAATACTCAACAGGTTGAAATTCCAAGCTGAACAACAAATCATGGCTGAAAAACAAGCAGGACGAAGTACCACTGAACAGATTTTCAACCTCGGAATAATCTGTGAGAAATATCTACAGCACCAACAACATCTATATCATGTGTTTGTAAACTTCAAGAATAACATTTGACCGAGTCTGGCAGGCAACTCTTTAGGCAACCATGAGAGTGTATAACATCAGCTCTAACATTATTGAAGTCATCAAAAGCCTGTATGACAAGGCTACCAGTGCAGTCCTTAACCATCGGGAAATGGTTCAGAACAACAATCTACAATGAAGAATGCAAAGCATGGAAATAAGGTGCTGCAGAAGACTTCTGGGCATTTCCTATACCCAGCACATCACAAATGAAGAAATCCGACAGACCATCACACAAGCCATTGGACAACAGGATGACATGCTTACAGGGGTGAAAAAACGGAAACTCCTATGGTGTGGCCATGTCACTAGAGCATCAGGCCTTGCAAAGACCATTCTGCAAAGCACAGTGCAAGGAGGCAGAAGAAGAGTGAGACAGAAAAAGAGGTGGGAGGACAGCATTCGAGAATGGACTGGCTTGACACTTGAGTAAAGCCATCAGGGTTGCTGAGGACAGAGAAAGATGGAGTATACTGGTTAAACGATCATCTGTGGTGCCCCAATGACTTTCGAGTTATGGGATAGGCTAGGCTAGATAGAGAGCACTGCTGGAACGTAAGTTTTTTAATTTATGTATTAGTTCCCTGAGCGACAAATTTTGGAGCGGAAGATTAACGTGATTGGGCAGTGTGCTGTGTGTTGTTACAGACACTGGGAGATGTTCGTGTGTGCGTGGTGTGGTTCCAGTGGCTCTCACTTCAACTGCTGTGCTCTCACCAAGATGGGCAAGGACAAGGTGTGTGCCGAATGCATCAAAATCCACACCATAAGTAAGTTGCTGTTTTTCTACACAAAACGTTCATACCCAATGCAGGCATTCTTAACCCTTTAACACGTGGAGCGACCGAAATATTTGCTATGTGCACGCTCGCGGAGCTACCGTCAGCGGCCAAAAATGACGTGGTCTGCTCAGAGGTTGCCATGTGGAAATTTATTTAGAGCAAACGTGCGAGACTCTCGCACACGTGATCGTGATTTCCTGCGGAGTTCTCACTGCAGTGTTTAGAAGGCACATAGTGAATTTTTGAAGTTTGAGAGGCGGAGAATTATGGCGTCAGATTCTTGCATAATCTGATGAAGAAAATTACCCATTTTAAGGATTTTAGGAGGCTGATTTGGTACAGGTTAATGATGGAGAGGAAAGTGATTTAGACTTTCACTTTGACGAGCCGTTTCCGTCGGATTTGAATAACAGCAACGATGAACAATCGGTGCTTTATTATTTGTGGCAGTGATTGTGTTGCTGCATGTTGTGTAGTATGCAATGTTGACTTCAGATTTTTTTTTTCAGTTGCAACACATTATAAAAATGTATTTGTAACATTTTATTTTGAAGAAAAATATGTGGTTGATTTATTAATAATGATGAGTGAAACATAATTTTGGGTGGTGCATTTTTAATTAATTTTTGTATGTGCATGGTGTAGCATTTTGACGGAGTTACTTGCCTTGACCTAGGAAATAGAAGCAGATAAGGCTTAGGCTCCTGTGGGAATTAGAGGGTTATTTAGAGCCACGGTACACATCTACCGTTGCTTTATTGCGGGTTGGTTCTGATTTGGCTCGGAAGAGTCCGTTGGACCTAAAGCAATAACCATGTAATGTATTGTAATGTTGCGGGTGGAAATGACTTTGAATATCAGGAATGAGGCAGTGTTACTTCTAGGGCTATTTCTAGTGTTGTACTTTTGATAAAAAGAGTGCTGTGAATTTTTTTAAAGTTGTGCTTTGATTTTCAAGTCTGTTCCGTCTCAAAATGGTGGAGTTTGATGATGGAAGCCCTCGATCATGAACTTTTCATGGATTCAAACTCAGAAGATGAGTCGTTTCATGGCTTCGATCTAGGCATAATAGCAGCTAGGAGAGGTGTATCTGATGGTAGAGTGCATGAGGTTGGTGATATAAGTGGTGTACCAGGCATTTCAAGTGATCAAATTATCGAACAGGTTACCAGTGGTTACTGTAAGCAGTGGCCGATTGATTTTACGAATTTTACTGGACCAAGTCATATTGATAACAGAGGCACAGTTGTTTCAGTTATTCATCACTAATGAAGTGTTCAGATTTCTTTTTTTAATGAAATTAAAAGTAGACAGTACCGCAGGTGAAAGTAATTAGGGATCTTTCGGACGCAAGTGATTTTCGTTGTGAAAGTGATTCTGCTCTGCCTTCTGTCTGTGACATAAGCAGTTTATGCTCTCATTAGTATGCAAAGGTGAAAGTTCACGAAATCCCACGAAAGTGGCTTCGTCAAAACAGACTTTCCTATGAAGTGGACTTTGTGGGTATATTTTGTTTATTACATCGCTTGTATGACATCCAAAATGATATGATTTTGTGTAAGGGACCTTACTCAACCATTTTGGCTGAAGCTTGCTTTTAAGTTCTCAGTCCGCGCAGACTTGCTGCTGGTATGCTGAAAACGACGGGGAGAGGGGTGACTGCTTACTGGAAAAGTGTCCTTGCGTTTTTCGCGGCTGCACTGACTTAAAAGTACGATTTATGCCATCCAGTTTGGCATCTCCGCCGGTGGTATGAACAACATCAAGCGGCATGTGGAAGGCCCACAGCATATCAAGAATTACGAGGCTTTGAAGAAGAAAAAGAAGATTGTGGCAGCAAATCAATCTATGATTCTTTGCATAATATCAAAAAGGATGAGTGCAGAAACAATAGGTATTAAAAGTAAATACGGAAATCGTAATAGTAATACTGAAATTTGAAAAAGCTAATACTGAAACTTCAAATTGAAGGTAGGCATGCCTGTAACGCCAACAATAACAGCCCTGTTTCCAGAAGGAGGAGAAAATAGAGTACTGTGCCTCTCGTCCCATTCTCACTAATTTTAATTTAATTTTTATTTTATTTTTTTTAAATTTACCTTTTTGTCCCTTTCCATAGGGAAATTATTATTATGCTAATGGCATTATTGCTGCATGCTTTTAATGTATCTGTTCAAGCTTGCATTCAAATAATTATTATTATTATTGTTGTTTTTATTTTATTGTAATATTATGTTATATGTGTTGTAATGACAGGATGTACAATGGATGAATGCGAGTGGGTGCGCAATGAGTCACAATGTGAGATTTGCGCGATAAAAGTACCATTCATTATTATTATTATTATTAATGTACACAGTTGAAAAGATGAGGTTTTGTAGTTTCTGTAGGGTCCAAACACGAGACAAATAACAACGTCTTGAGAATACTGTAGGGCATAACTCGTGCATTGCAGCATGCAAAGAAAAACTTTCATGCTGTGACAATTAGAAACATAAAATGTAATCATGCAGCGTGACTAAAGAAAGAGCTCCTGACTAACACAGTCTAGCCACTCCTGTGATCGCTCACCCAAATCATGGGATAAATGCTCAACTTGGTACAGGGCGCTAATGAAGTATTTCACTGTTGGGGAGGGGAGGGGGGGGGATTATTGTCAGTCAGTGCCAGCCTGGCAACTTGGCTCACAAGCATCACAATACACATACACTGATGTTGGTAGCGAGCAGTGCACAACACATTGTCAGGCAATAAGATGTTTCACCATTTTTAGTCAAATTAGTCACATTTTCAACTTAACATATAATAACCTTCCTAGACAAGAAAAATACAGGTTCACATACCCCTTGACAAAGCGTTTTAGTTAAATAGTCCACATGTACAAAATATCCTTCAAGAATCGGGTGAATCTCCTTCAACCTTTTTAATGCCAACCGTTTCATCACAAACGATAATGTTAGGAAACTTTAATTATACGGCACAGTTTTGAGGGCTTGTCTGATTTAAATATTTGTGATCTCTCTCCACTCTGGAATGGAAGTAAGTGCAGAGAAGACCAAAATGATGACCAACAACAACAATTGCATCAACATGACATCAAAGTCCAAGACCAATCTCTCAACACAGTGCATAGCTTCAAATATTTAGGAGCCATTTATCAGACAGTGGGTCCGGATAGGAAATCCTTTCAAGGATTGCACAAACAACTGCTGCCCTGACAAGGTTGAAGCCCATTTGGAAAGACAGGACCATCAGTCTACATTCCAAGGCAAGGCTGCTGCGCTCCCGTGCCATCTTCATCTTCCAATACGCATTCGAAACATGGACCCTCACAGCGGATCTACAACGAAGAATACAAAGCATGGAGATGAGGTGCTACAGAAGACTTTTGGGCATTTCTTATACCCAGCACATCACCAACGACGACGTCCGACAGACCATCACACAAGCCATTGGACAACAGGATGGCATGAGCACAGTGGTGAAGAAACGGAAACCTCTGATGGTATGGCCATGTCACCAGAACATCAGGCCTTGCAAAGACCATCCTGCAAGGCACAGTGCAAGGAGGCAGCAAAATGTGGGGGAACCAAAAGAGTGCTACTCACATAGGCATTGAGCTGGTGTGCATGGTCATTTGCATCTCATTGTACAGTGTTTTAAATTCTCCCACATTACTTCCACTCACACATTATAAAGCAACTAATAAACACGGGACAAAACAACAGTACGACACAAAACTTTGGTTACATAGTTGTGACCATTTTAACTTCTAGCGTCCTATAACGCGGTAATGCGCGCCTCCCCCGTAATCCTGAAGCGCGGTAATACGCGCCTCTTTAGTGCACCTTTTAGTCGTGAAATCACAGGAAATAGGAACTCTCCAGTACGTGAGAGAAGGTTTAGTCAACTTCCGGAAAGGTTCACGTGTGTTTTCCGCTATCGTTTTCGCAAGTTTGACGTAATTTTGTGTACTTTTTTAATTAACGATTTTGTTTGAGGTTTGAGTTTGCGAATTTTTTGGCCTTGATGGCAGGGGATAGCTCCGACAGTGATAGTGAGTTTGGTAACCTTATCGATCAGCTTATTGCTGAAAGAGCACAAGAACTTAGTGTAGACAACCAGAGTGAGATTTCTTGTCTGTGTTGACTGTGCACACATTCACATGCAATCCACACTGTCTTGTTGTTGTTTTATTAACATAATCCATAAAATACCTGTAATTATGAATTAATTACAAGATTCCAACAGGTAAAAATAGTACTAAAGTCAAAATGGTTCTTTGGGTACATAGAATAGCCATTTTGTAAACATATCCTAAAATATGAAGTCAATGTGAAAATAAATAAATTTTTTGCATTTTTTTTTCAAATTCATAACCCAGTTTATTGCAATAAACTTGAAATCCTTACAGGATATAGGCACAAATGTACAGGAAACCTTATAGGTCACCAACAGTTAAAAGCAGAGAAAAACTACGCACTGCACGCTGGCACTACAGACGACAAAGAGGCATACCACAAATAAGGAGTCGGACAGTAAATGGGTCAGCCGTTGGAAAGCACCCTCTTTCTCCTGGATCCCGCCAGTATCTAAAACTGATATTTCACATTGCTGATGGTTTGCCATGAAATGGGGATTGACACTTGGTTTGAGACTTGGAACGTAGTTTGAAGAGAGTCAAGGGAAGTAAGTCAAATCGGTCTGCTACAGTAGCGTAAGAATTATCAGCATCTCGTGCTGTATGAAACGAAAGCACGACGAACTATAACGTAAGGATTTCGAAAGCAACCTATTGAGTTCAGTCAGTCTATGTTGTGGCCATAGCGTGTATACTTTTTTTTAGGTATAAAAACATTTGTTACATCCTTATAAATGGTTCTACCACATTCTACATTAATTTCTTTATATCCTTTTCAGAAATTATGACGACACATCTACAAATAATAAGATTATAAGCTTTTTAAATAGATTGGATAAAAAGAATGCAGTGACATCGCAAAACAAACTAGAAAAAATGCTGTGTGCTAGAGGTTAATAGTTTGAAAAAATTCACAAACATTGAAATGAAATCTATGGTTTTGAAACCAAGAAAGCAAAACTGAGAAGGATGTTTTTCCGTAAAATGAGAAAATATGTTTTCCCTCACAAAGGGTTATGAGAGTGAAATTGAAAATGGTAAACTATTGAAGGATAAAGCCAAAGGTCTCATTTTACTTTTGATGTGTTTCAGTGGAGGAGGAGAAGAAGACAAAAGGCAAGAAAAAGAAGGGCCAGAGCAGTCCGCCCCCTCGAGTGGCCATGAGTCCCGAAGAAATACGACAGAAGTTAAAGCAGCATCGTTCCGCTTCACTCCGAGCCTTGAGAGCCTCTCGCCGCCACAAGGATGACTCGTCGGATGATAACCAACCTTCAGGGTCCAGGCAGCCTCCGGCAAGTGAGGAGACCGCAAGCTCAGACTCTGACAGAACACCAGTAGCTTCCCCAACTGTGCTTTCTGATCGACGTATCACTCAGTGCATTCCAATTGTACGCATGGAACGAGCGGAGACGGACAAGGACGTCAATGTGATGGACAGTAGCGAGGAAGAGGGTGGATCTTCAGACACTGGGGTGCCGTCTTTCCCTAAGAATGTGGCGTCCTCTGGCTTTGTGGAGGAGGATGGGAATGAGGAGGAGGACTCAGACTCGTGGGATGTAAAAGACCTTATAGAGAAAGGGTCTAAGAAAGTCCTGGTGCTGTCAATGCAAGGGCCCAGGAATGATGGTGGTGCTAGCTCTAGCGGCGCTCACTCATACTTTAGTAGGCGCAGACATGGAGGCCACGACAGTTCCTCTCAACAAACACACAGTGTGCACAGCCAGTCAGTCGAACTTAACAATTCCTCAGATGATGACATTCCTCGCAAGATAGGTCGAGCGAAAAGGAGTCAATCTACTACTTTGCATCAGAGTTCTTCAGACCAGTCTTCTTCTCCAGCATTCCTAAATGGTCCACCACAGTTGCCCCGCAAGCGAGGTCGGCCCAAAAAAGGGATTTACAGCGGTGACAAGTCTGAAGATCTCTTCTTCACTCTCAGTTCCCGCAACTCCTCTCCCTGCCACACTCCCTCCAGACATAGGCCAATACGACTAAGTCCCAAGACGCCCAGACCAAGCATGAGGAAAACTCTGCGGAGTCCGAAAATGCCGCCCCCATGACACGCCTCGCTCGCTCGCAAATTGTGCGGAGTGAACATAGAAGTCACGGTGAGAGTTCAACAGACACAGCTTCTAATGATAGCACCCCCAAAATTCCTGCCTTGTCACCCAAACGTAAGCTGCGGGACCCTGTAGATGTTTCAGCAGCCAAGCAAATGCGAAAGAGAGAGCACAGCGACTCCCCTGACAGAACCTCCTCCAGTAGCAAGGTAAGATCTGGCCTACAAAGCCAGCTTGAAGCTCCACCCTCCCTTAGTTCTACTTCTTCTGCACGCCTTTGTCATGTCGAAGGTCCAAATGACCATCTCTCTACTGTGGCCTCAGAGGCCATGCCTTCGCATTTGTCAACACTTGCGGTGGACAATTTCCACACACAAACTGCAGAAGACAGCAGCCTTACCCAGACTGATACCAAAGGTGCTCTATCTGAGAGTGAAGTCCGACTGTGGTCTTCTGCAGGGCCCAGCGGCCTGTCTTCAGTCAAAAGTTTGGAGACAAAGCATGTATCTAGTGATGATGACGATTGTATACTCATGTCTGTGTCACCCGTCATAATCACCACGGAAAGTACCAGACACAATCAACTCGTCAGCATCAATCAGTCAGCAAATGTTCAGGTCGGACCACAGCCAGGCGGTCAGGTTGGAGGAACTCCTACTTTTAACCAGCGTGAGAAGAACTTGCCCATATTTCTGCAAGAAGTCAGGCCTTCTGGTGATAAACCTGGTGGCTCCTGTGAAGCTGATCGGTCTTCTCAGCCTGGTCCCTCCACAGCTTCGCAATATCAAAACTGGAACGATGAGGAAGACCTTGCAGCCTTGGTCAAGTTCCAAATACCCAAACCCTCATGTCCCCCAGCCCCACCTCCCCCACCTCCCCCTGGTCCTCCTCCTCTAGTCTCACCTGGGGGCCAATCGTGGATTTCGTATATAGTCAGTAAGGCTGGGGAGCGCATTGTGCTGATTCCTATCAGCCACTCTGGGGCTACACATCCTCCCTCTGCATCACTGCAAACCATGGCTAGTGCTAGTTCTGCTCCCTTACAGCTGCCATACATTGTTGCAGCCCCTTCCCACACTGTGCCGGCCACAATTCCACAACATCTGCACAGTATTCCTGCAGCTGCAGCAGGGACTTTCTATAAATTGAACCCTCCATCCCAGCCACAATCATCCCAGCCCTCAGCTGTTCAGCCTGTTGGCACCCTCCCTCAGGCTGACCTTAGTGCTGTGCCTCGCACATTGGCTAATCAATTTTCAGGTATATCTGGATATAATTACATCACATTCAACCCCCCTCCAGCGTACCCTGTATCAAACATGCTTAGTACTGTGCCTCATACATTGACTAACCAATCTTCAGCTGTGTCTGGCCATAATTATGCCACAAACAACCCCCCTTTACCCTACCCTGTATCAAAGACGCAATACGGCCAGCAAGAGATGGGGATAATGATGCCCCCTCCACCTTACATTGGTCATGTTAACAACCCGCCAGTGTCTCAGTCTGTCACAAACTTTGGGCCTTCTCAACACTCTGCTGTCGCAGTAACCTGTCATCCCTATCCTGTTATGCATGCTCAGGCTGTTACATACTCACATTCCGTTATGACCACCCAGCCTGTAACGACGAGTGTGCAATCTTTCCAGCTGTCAGCAGCTGGGAATGGGCAGGAACAAGCCTTCAAAGCGACAGTTCCAATCAGCCAGTTGGCAGCAGCGACTAATCAATCCTACCAATTGTCTCTGCCTGTGACCAATCAACCCATCATCACATCCTTCCAG
Source organism: Oncomelania hupensis (assembly GCA_036898135.1). Lineage (NCBI taxonomy): Eukaryota > Metazoa > Mollusca > Gastropoda > Littorinimorpha > Pomatiopsidae > Oncomelania > Oncomelania hupensis. The sequence continues at coordinate 79,167,037 of CM072513.1, forward strand.
CCTTCATCCAGGGCCTTTGTTCAACAGCAGACATTAAACAATAGTGCCAAGAACTATAGGGATTCTCATAATATTCCACCACAGCTGCCTGCAGCTTTTCCAGCCTCCTCTGTGCAGTCTGCTGTGTCTACAACCACTCCAGCGTCTTCCCATCAAGGTTATGCCATAGTCGAAGCGCAGTCATCGGCTCTCCCAGTGCCAGTACAGCTAACCCATGTGGCTTCAGCATCAAGACAGATAGACAATTCCTCTTCTACTCCTTTTCCTGCTGTGCTGTATGCCAACCAGGCCAATGCTAGTTCTAGTTCTGTGAACGTTGTGCCAGTCGCCTTGTACGCCCATTCTTCTCACAGTCGACCACAGCCGCTGGGACAGCCTGTGCCAACTACTGCACCCAAGCCCTCAGTTTTGCAATCCAGTGAGTCAGCTTCTCAGCCACAGCTTAGTCATATTGTTCAGTCTGAACAAGCCAGGCAGTTGATTACACCATTGAGCCAGCCAGATGCACCTCAGCTACAGTACCAGACAGAAGATAGGGCATACCAGTCAGCACAGCAGCCACCACCTCAGTCAGCTCAGAAGTTTAGTGAGGCAGAGCTGCAAACCATCCAGGAACAGTCTTCATCATATTCCAAACACCAGGGAAATTCGTCTGTGGAACTGCAACCGCACGCCACTTCATTGAGGCACGATCCGCACACAGTGGTGACACAACTAGAGGAACCTGTGCCTGGTAAAAAAAGAAAACGACGGCGAGGAAAGAGTTTGACTGATAATAAAATGGAAAGCCAGCAGCAAACAGCAGTGTCTAGCAAGCAAGTGTCCTCAGGGAAAGTAACAAATCCAGTCTGTACAACGGCCTACGAAAGTTTAAAACACAGGCTGAGTAGCAGTATGCCGCATGCCAAAGCCACTATGATCACCATGCTGCAAAACGCTGGACTGCTGTGTGAAGTTAATAGAGTTGCTCAGGCATCACCATCACCACCCAGGGATATGGAGGTAACGAGCAAGATTGGTCAGTTGCCTGGTCAGTCAGCAGGCAGCATTGAAGACTTGACAGGCAGTGAACCAACAGGAAACAGGCAGTCTACAACAGGGACTTTTGATCCTCAAGCTTGTAAGGAAGTGTCTTCCACTCTCCAGCAGCCCAAGGCCAGCAGTTCAAAAGAGGGGGGCAGAGAATCCCTATCGGTGTCTCGTGGCAAGATCTGGCTGTGCCCCAGATCTGCTCAAGCTGCCCTGGCTTACAACAAACCCCTGGCAGGAGAACAGGGTTATGATGACAGTGATGAGGAGGACATTGTGGTCCTGGCTGATTCTGACTCCGATGACGACCTTACCATCACTGGGACTTTTAGTGTGCCACCATCACCATCATCAGTTGTGCTACCACCATCATCATGTCTGCAGCCACCATTAACATCATCCACATCAAAAGTACATCCACCGCTACTCTCAGATTTGCAACCGCCACTTCTGTCATCAAGTGTGCAGTCATCAACCCCACTGTCATCGAAAGTGCAGCAGCCGCCACCACCATCAACAACAAGTGTGCAGTCGTCAACCCCACCATCTTCAAAAGTACAGCGCCCACCACCATCATCAACAAGTGTGCCGCCACAACTGCTGTCATCAAATGTGCAGACGTCGGCACAGCCATCAGAAGTGCAGCCGCCATCATCAACATCAAATGTGCATCCTTCACCACCACCACCACCACCATCATCATCATCGTCAAGTTTGCAGTTGCCACTACCATTATCCAGAGTACAGCCCAAACCAAGTACATCAAAAGTTGCTCCTACACCTTCAAGACTGCCCTGCCCTGTACATGGGCACAATCACGTGCATCGACCACCACTGAAAAGTCTGGACACAAGTGTGATTGACTTGACGGTCGATGAACCAGCAGCAAGTGCAGAAAACTCTCAGGCCACTGACAGTGATGTGGAAATCGTTGAGTAATAAAGTTTGTGTGCTGGAGGAGCAACGTGGAACTAGACTGTCCTATTGTCTGTAACTGTCTCTTTCCATCTGGCATAATTTTATAAATCAACAATTTATATTTATAGAGGAGCAAATTCAAGATGTTCCGTCTATTGTCTTAATGATATTTGGCAGAGAAAAATGGCACTATGATTTGTCTATAAACAGTTGCTTTTCTGTCTGATTTGAATTTAACTGAAAAGACATATTTGTAATGAAGTAAAAGCAAAGTAAATGTATATGACTCATGAGTAATATACTGCCTGTAATGTTCATCTTTCCATCATATTATGACAATTCATATTGACTGATAAGGCTGTAAGAGTGGTTTTGTGAAATATTCGTAACTGTGTGTGCTTTTAGTTTTGTATGTTTACTGTAAGAGGCGGGCAGGACTTGATTTAAAGATGTGATACGAGGACGTCTTTTAGGCTTTATTTAATATGGGAAAACATCGGTGCCTTGATTTTGTTCAAAGATTTAAACATGTAGTAATAGAGGAAAACAATCGGTTTGAAATAAATCCTACTGGTTACAGTTTGAAACTTACTTTGAGTTTGGATAAATCGTGTCCGTTTGTGCGTGTATATTCATTCATTCTTTTGTGCTAAACTTGAGTGTTGGTGATTCTGCTTTTAAATGCATGTCGGTTCCTGTATAGCCTGGGGAATACAAGAGAAAGGGTAAAACTAATTGTTGCAGAAATGGTCTCGAATAAATACGATAGATAATAGACTAACATCTCCATCAAATTATACAGACGTAAGCCTCCGCATAATGGAGAATTTTCAATTTCAAATTGGTATAATTATGATGTGGCCTCGCTGGCCAGTCATAGCTTGGTTGGATTTTATACCATAGCAACCAATGGGAGATCGAGACTATAGCTGTGATTTTAAGCGATAATTCGAAATACATTATTTTGTGCGAATTCTAGGTTGAATTTAATCATTACTGCTTTAAAATTGCAAAATCAAGGAGCAATAAGTTTTGCTTTAATATAGCAAAAATAAACATATAGAAATGATTTAGCGATTATGGAGGTGCGCAGCAGAATATGGCTTTGGCATTGTTTGCTTGAATATATGTTTTTGTCTTGTTTTTGCGACTTCTTCTTTGGGGAGCATGCGTAATTTATTAATTTTCTTGTAGAATGCATGAGGATGAGAATCACTAATAGCTAAATCTCTGTATTTTACTGTAAATAAGAGTCCAGAACAATCTTTAACCCCATGCCGGTGCTAATTTTAGGCCGCAAGTATGGCTGGCAAAACGGATCTAAAGCTAGTTTCCATGACAGCCTGCGCACAGGTGAACAGTCAATGCCATGCAAGAAGTCACAAGCCCTCTGCGTCTGTTTTAAGTAATCAGCATAATTATAGAAATTCAAAGAATTGAAATTATAGAAATTTAAAGGCTGCAAACATCTTGGAAGCGATGAAATTCCTTTCAGATCCTTTCGTGGATAGCTATGTATGCATTGTTAACTCCCGGTACCCACTTGGTATTATTTTTTGTTTACGGTTACATTTCTGGGCCATGCTCATAGTGGTGAAGAAAAGGAAACTGATGGTATGGCCAAGTCAGCAGAGCATCAGGCCTTGCAAAGACCATCCTGCAAGGCACAGTGCAAGGAGGCAGAAGAGTGAGACAGAAAAAGGTGGGAGGACAACATTCGAGAATGGACTGGCTTGACACTGAGCGAAGCCATGAGGGTTGCTGAGGACAGAGAAAGATGGAGTACGCTGGTTAAATGGTCATCTGTGGTGCCCCAACGACCTTGGAGATATGGGATAGGATAGGATATAGTTTGAACCAGCAACAAAAGACATGAGTAACTTGGGAAGGACAAAGGAGCATAAAGGGAGTGTTGTCCATTTCACACTGAACATGGTTCTCTGATCGACAAAAGATTAGTTTCTTACAACTGCAGAGAACAAGCAGTGCTTCATCATTGCACTTGGTACACCTTAAAAAAAAAAAACTGAACAGTAACTGTTATTTTTACCAAAGCAGATGCAGACTTGTAGATTTTCCTCACAGCAACACGCTGCGCCAGAGACAAAGTCATTGCAGTGATTGATGATGCCGCTGATCTGTAGGTGTTACAAACCCATCACGCCTGTGCAGATGCAAATGACATCTTATTCTTTTCGTACAAACAGATCAGTAAAAGTTTTAAGTTATGGAACATGTGTTTTGAGAAGAAACTGGCAGACTGAACACTGAACATGTATGGTGGAGTGGGATGCGAATGGTCACTCTTGGAAGAGATTTTTCTCCATAAGGCTGTTAGAAGGAGTTTGTTCCATTTGTTTTCAGTCTGGCCATGCTGGTTCCTAATATGGGGAGATCCTTGGGTGAATGCTTGAGCCACTGAAATTGTGTTCCTTGTGCGTTCACATGGCAATAAAGATATGACATCTGTTCTCCCAACCTAGCCCTAAATTAGTCTTCTGCTTTTGGTGTCCCATTCTCTCTCGTCTTCTCACTTTGTTTGCTGTTTCATTTCTTTGCTTAGTATGATGTAATGTGTTTCTTTGGTAGCTATTCTGCTACGCTTTAAAAATTGTGATGTAGCTAGATCATAAGCCTGCTTGCTATAAATATTGCGTCTGCTTTTTAACCGTTTTAACAAGACCGTGTGCGACAGCTTCAACAACCAAAGAGAAACAGGGTATTAAATTGGGTGTTGTAGTCGTTGTTTGCTTTCTTTCAGTTGCCATTCCGCAACCTGTTCCGCCAGCCTCTCATCGCCTCCACCCAACGCAGATGGAGACATCATCGTGTGTGATGTCACAATTGTACACTCTGTAAGGAAATCTCAGTGTGTTTGTCACAAGACTGCTGGTTTGTGGACAAGTGGGTCTGGACTTGTAAGGATGCTGCTAGAAATCAAACCGTCATTTTACAGAGAATTGGAGGGGGTGTTGGGAGGGCAGTATATTTAATCAAAGCTATATGGAAGTCCTTCAGTCACACGATGAAATATCCGAGTAAATTTGGACTGAACTGTGTGTGTGACTTGCAAAAATGAAAATAAATAAAGATCTGGATTTTAGAACAGAAGATGTAAACTGAATCATCTTTAACTTCTCATTAGCCGCTTGTTATTTGTGGGGGATGAGGGATAGGCAGGTGACTGTGATTGTAATTCTGAATAAAATGCTTGTTTGATTATTTATTATTATTATAATGCCGACACAAATACAGTGGTAAGGATTCAGGAGCTGCTGCTCTTTTTTGTCGATACAAATGTATAGCAGTGCAAGTCTTATGTACTCACCCCCTCCCCACTATAAAAAAGGAAATAAATAAAATTTAAATTTGTAGCAAACCTGTGCTAGATTAGTTTATAAAATTACGGTTAAAAAAATGGAAATGTCCGTTTGTCCAAGGTCAAGACCACTGAAGGTCAAGGTCATCGTTTTTTGGAGGGGAATAATACAACTTTTGTAGTTTATTAAGGCCATCTCAAGGTCAAGTGGTATAGAAAGATCAAAGTCAGTATAACTTAGCATTTTATGCCACTGGTTCTTTTTTGTGGGTGGAAGGGGGGGGGGGGGGGGGGGGGCCCAGAGGCACTCATTGTCATGTTAAATATTGCAAGTTCCATAAGGAGCATGTGAGTCATATGGGCATTTGCTCTTCTAGTGAGTGGACTTGAAATTATTGGATTGCATTTTTTTAGGTCTGTGTTATCTTTTTTTAGTTGACTGCTGGTGTTTTGCCGAAGATTGTATTATATTATTTTAATTTTGTTTGCTCTTCCCGTTGTATTATTCACATTTTATTTCATTATGTATCATTTGGAAGCTTTTTTTTTTCTTTCAATTTTACACATGCTGCTTTAAAAACAAAAATTGTGTTTATTTTTTAAAAGCAAATTGTGTATTGAGATTTTTTATGTGTTATCATTTTCTAACCCCCCACCCCTCCCCCCCCCTCCCCCCTTCTCTTCCCCTACCCCTGAAAAGAAACACCTTATTTTTGCAAATCTGTGCCAATAGAGTTAAATAGTCCAAAAATCATTAAAAAAAAAAAAAAAAGTTAAACTTGCAAGTAGATTAATATCTCAAAACTTATTTTATCTATCACAACCGAATTTGGTAAGATGGTGTATGACTATGAGATCTCAAAAATGATCGTGAATAAATGACTTCAAGATCAAGGTCACAGGATCAACAAATGTTAGTTCCCACTGTCGCTGTCTTTCTCCTTTGTTCTTTCTCATTCCTACTCTGTTCTATCAATCTACTATACTATCTTCTTCACTAGACCAGTCATCTAACTTTTTTCTTGAAAACTCCTCCAGGACAAAACTTCAAATTTTTTTGTGTGAGGTCTGTTGGATCAGCTTGGGAATATTAGACGCTCTTTGCCAGGTGGTCACTGGGGCTTCCTATGATGTTATTATTTTGGCAATGTAGGCATTTTATATGTATGTGTTTTGTTGATATTTTATAATGATGTTCATATTCTTTTTGTTTTTTTAAACGGGGGTACGATAAATTTAGAGTATACCCTCAGCTTCCACTGCGTGGGATGTCTTTATTGTAAAGTGACCGGATGGTAGAGTGCCTTCAGTTGTACCATTAGGGTTGTTTCGGCAGATCTTTTATGCAGATGAAAACCTGTCTTGCCTTTGTAGGCATGACTAATTCACTGCGGCAACAGTTCCCCCCGTTGGAGTGCCGGGGGTTTCAGTATAAATAGTATCCCCACTTTCTGGAAATTTAGTGCTTTAAATTCCCACTGTCGCTGTCTTCATCATTTGCTCTTTCTCATTCCTGATCTGTCCTATCACTCTGCTATACTTTCTTCTTCTTCGCTAGATCAATGACCTACCTTTTTTCTTGAAAACTCTTCCTGGACAAGACTCCTTGTTTGTGTATGAGGTCTGTTGGATCAGCTTGGGAGTGTTGGACGCTTTCTGCCGGGTGGTCACTAGGGCTTCCTATGATTGTATTATTTCGCACTATAGGCATTTTATATGTATGTGTTTTGTTGATGATTTATAATGATGGTTGTATTCTATTTTGTTTTTGTAACCGGGGTGTTCGCGTAGTTGAGGTCAACCCTCAGCCGTCCCCCGCGTGGGATGTCTTTATTGTAAAGTGACTGGCCGGTGGAGGGCATTCAATTTTCCCACTAGGGTTGTTTCGGCAGATCTTTTATGCGGATCGGGGGTTGTCCGGTCCTGATTTGGCTCGGAAGAGTCCGCTGGACCTAAAGCAACAATAAATCAATCAATCAATTTTATGCAGATCAGAGGCGAGTCCTCTTTCTGCGAAGTTGTGGTCTTGATTTTGTGGTCCTGTTTCGGCTCTTTGCAGTTTGCTGGACCCTGTAAGCAATGAATAACTAACAAATGTCAGTAGTTTTTAAAAAAAAAAAAAATTCACTAAATTTAAGTTTGTTTTTTTTTTTAGGTTATTAATATTGAACTTATGATTCTTTGTTGCATGATACATTGATAGATAGCAATGAGACACACATATTATACAATATTGGCCAACCTCACTCCCAAGGTCAAAGTCACTGGAGCTGTCCAAAGTCGATTAGTATAGGTACTTCCTAAACTATGAGATACAAAGTCCAAACTTGTTGTATTTAGAGATGCTATATTGATCTTTAATGTGTGTTCCATGTTTTGCATTGGTCTTGAAAGTCAGAATTTTTTGTCAAAATTGACAAGAGCCAACAAGAAAAGAAACGTTGTCATTGACTTTGGTGAGAAAATCCTTGTGGCACAACACAGTTTTTAGTGCCTAATCTTTCTTTTTTTTTTTTTAAAATAACATATATATATATATATGTGTGTGTGTGTGTGTGTGTGTGTGTGTGCGATAATGACCATTTGTGTTCATCAGTGTTGACCATTTGTGTTCAGGTGTCAAAGGAATTGGGAATAACAACTTATTACTTGACTTTGATATACGTTTGAGTGATAATGCATTTGTCGCCAACTGTTTTTATAACTCTTTTTGGCTAAGAGAGTGGTCATGTACCCTGGGCAAGGCATTCTCCACTATAATCAAACTCCAGCCCAGTTGCAGGGACAACAATTGCATCTTCTGCTGCTCTGTTAGTTGTAGTCACTGTATCCGTTCAATCCTTATGAGAAAAGGGAGGTCATCTTTATTTTTAAAGACTATATTAGTAGTATGTTAGACGTTAAATCGTTTATGTCAGCTTTGAAAATTAGTTGGTTGACGCGCATATTGCGTGATGAAGGGAACATTTCTAAAATTGTTAAAGCAACCTGTCACTGGATTTTTGATGTAAAACTGTACGGCGGAGAAATTGCTAATGTTATTATGAAACAATGTAATAATCTATTTTGGGTCGATGTATTTAAACATGTTAAACAGTTATTTTCTAAATGCACACCTAATACATTCAATGACTTTGTCTCTGAAAACATTTTTTACAATGTCAATATTTGCAGGGATCACAAAGTAATCTTTCTGCGGGACTGGTTGCAGAATGGTATTGTTAAAATTGGGGATATCATTGGACTGAATGGCTATTTATCTTTTAATGAATTTAAGCATAAATACCCGAATGTTACAACCAATTTTTTGTTATATGAAGGTGTAACGCGTGCTGTCAAACGCTACCAAAGCGCACTGCACATTGAAACAGAAAGCGAATTTGTAATCGAAGATGCCTTAGTTTGGCGGTATTTATCGAAAGGAGACGTGAAGCAAATATATTCAGCTTTAATCTATTGTCCGGATATCCCTAAAGCTATTGAAAAGTGGAATGAAGAATTCAACATCCAATTAGACTATCAAAAGTTGTTTAAGCAAATCATATTTACAACACATGATTCTAAACTAAGATGGTTTCAATATAAAGTTCTATACAGGATTCTTCCTACAGGCCGCTTTCTATACCAAAGACGTATCATTCCCTCGGCCTTATGTACATTCTGTCAACAAGATGAAGAAACCTTACTGCATCTTTTGTGGGATTGCTCTAAATGCCAAAATTATTGGATTGAAATTCAAAACTGGATCACCGATACTTTCCCACATTGCTCAGGTTTTATACTTTCACGGGAACTAACTGTGTTCAGAGTTAATAATGATACAAAGACTGACAGAGTTATGGATCTCTTCTTGTTGACAGCCAAATACAATATCTTTTGCTCCAAACTGAAGGCAGTGCCACCGTCGTTAACCTCTTTTCTAATAAGACTCAAACAATATTTTGAGGCTGAAAGAGCAAAAGCTTTTATTAACCCCGGCTCCCGTTTTTCTTCCGACTGGATGTTCTATAGAAATGCCTTTGAATAGTAAAAAGGAAAGAGGAAAAGGGAAAAAAAAAAAAAAAAAAAGTACAGTGATTTCTTGTGTGCCGTATACTTTTTTTTCTCTTGTTTTTTTTTTCTTTCCTCTTATACTCCTGAAATGTTAAATATTATATTCCAAATACTTAAGACACGATATATTCTATTAGGCTGCTCTTAGTGTTCATAGTTTTCTGCTTGGATGTATGCTTGTTTCTGTTTGTGTGATTTTTTGTTTACTATTAACTAGAAAATGTATGTATTTGATGTTTTGATGTTGTATATGTACGTATTGTGATTTATTTAAAAAAAAAAAAAAAAAAAAAAAAAAGACTATATTAGTCTGTGGTCTTGCAACTCTGAACTTGGTACATTCACAAGTTCTTGAAAAATATTACTTTCTCTATTATTTAGTAATGTGAATTGTATAACTCAAGGGCGAAGGTTGCAACCAATTCTAAAACTAATTATTGTACACAACTAGCACTAGAAGTGATATGCTTTTTGACTTGCTTCCACTGTTGTTTTCATTGTTGTATTCAGCGTTCGATAGTTCAGTTCAATGATTGATGATTATTTATTTTCATATTTATACTGCCAGAGCCTTACAAAATGTCAGTAGTTCAGTTCATGCTTAATGCTCATGCAATAAGATGTTAGCCCTTAGACCTTGTTCTTCATTTTGTTCAACCTAAACCCCCCGTGGGGGTGCCGGGGGTTTCAGTATAAATAGTATCCTCACTTTCTGGAAATTTAGTGCTTTAAATGCCCACTGTTGCTGTCTTTTTCCTTTGTTCTTTCTCATTCCTACTATGTTCCATCAATCTACTATACTATCTTCTTCTTCGCTAGACCAGTCACCTACCTTTTTTCTTGAAAACTCTTCCGGGACAATACTCTTTATTTGTGAATGAGGTCTGTTGGATCAGCTTGGGAATATTGGATGCTTTCTGCCAAATGGTCACTGGGGCTTCCTATGTTATTATTTAGCAACATAGGCATTTTATATATATGTTTTGTTGATATTGTATAATGATGTTTGTATTCTATTTTGTTTTTGTAAAGGGGGGTTCGATAAATTATAGTATAGCCTCAGCGTCCCCTGCGTGGGATGTCTTTATTGTAAAGTGACCGGCAGATAGATTGCCTTCATTGTCACCACTAGGGTTGTTTCAGCAGATCTTTTATGCGGATGAGGGGTGAGTCCTCTTTCACTTCTCTGGTCCTGATTTGGCTCGGAAGAGTCCGCTGGACCTAAAGCAATAACCATGTAATGTAATGTTATGTTCAACCTAAAAATATAAAAATAAAATTCTATTTTTGTAATATACTAGAGATTCAGACTGTTGATTCCAGTATCATTGAAAACAATAAGTCTACATATTTCCTGGCTAACCTTTTAGTTATTCTGAGTCTGCTTATAGCAGTAAGCCAATGGTGAAATTAGTTGTTTTTTTCTAGTCTTTGTTAATAATGCCAATATTGACAAGTGAAATTTTGAGCTTTTGAACATATCTTGTTTTTTGCATATTTTGTGATGGTATATTAGTTGTTGTAAATTGTGCCCAACATGGTTCTGTTGATTTGAAATTCTATAATTTTCTTGTCTTAATTTTAAATTCTAAATGATTCGTTATACTTCTTGTTACTTCTTGGACAAAACAAAATATACAAATAAAGATACACAAAATTATGCTTTGTTTTGTGATTAATTTTCTTTGGAATGTGTGATTGTAATGATTGATTGGAATGATTGATTGGTTTTATTGTTTAACAATATTAAACACAATGATGGAGGTCACCAGGTAATACCTATAATGGCAAACCCAGCGATAGCAGTGCACTACCACCAAGGAAAACGTAGAGTGAAGGTCATGTCAGTTGCTAATAATGAATTTCAACCCTGCCTTAAATATAAAGTACAAAGCAGTTTTCAAAGTTGTAATTATTTATTGAATTGTTCCCTTGACTGCTTTTGATGACTTAACTCCTGTCCTCATTCAACAGTGTGAAGATTTATTTCTTATATGAGGAGTGTACTAGTCATCACAATCGTCCCTGTGACAGTTTTTCTTAGTAGAGTTGACCAGTCAGCTAATGGAAAAGTTCAGAACATAGCTGTTTTAACACTCCTCAGTCGGTATGACAACCTGTTTCATTGGCAGTTGGCCACCCATTCCCACCCCACCCAACTTTATTAGTGATAATAATAAATTCATCAAAAAATTGTACCAAATCGTTCAGGGACATAGTGCAACATTTTTTTATTTTATTAGTATTGTTCTTATTTTTACATTTAACAATATCAAATACACACAATTCTTATGATTATTTGAGGCTTCTTTTCATAATTCTTATGAACAACTGTGTGTTAAAGACCTAAATGTTCAATAATATATAAATCTAACATACAGGACATACTTGATAATATAGAAACCTTTGTTTTCAACATTAGTCATCACAGCAAGCAATAGCTATTGTATATATTTACAAATACATCGCATTATACAAATGTTAAAATTTGGCTTTTAAAAAAGTGAGAAATAATTATTAATTATTTGAAATATTGTCATAAAGACATTCAAAAATATGGCTACAGTTTTAAAACAAAACAACATACACAAAAAGTCTGTGATAGAATATTATTTAATTCAAAGATTGTAGTTTAAAGAAAACATAAAAAGGTATGAACAAATGAATGACGACTTTAAAGCCTATATAATATGTATGAATACAGATCAATATCTTGATTTGTCCTCGAGCACTTCATACAAGGAAAATTGTCTGCAACACACATCACATGAACATAATTATGATGAAAAACATGAACATGTTGGAACATATTACTGAGGTAAACAATGACTACTAAACATCCAATAGTACAATTACAGACGCTGATTAAGTTTATAGCACATATAAATTGAAATGATGGAGTAGAAATATGAATAGGATGGGTATGATGACGAAGAAGAGGAAGAAGAAAGATTTACAAGTTAAATTAAACAAATTTGCTACCCTGTTACGCTACAAACATTAATTTTGACAGAGGCCAATAATTTCGTGCAGCCCACAACAAAAAACGACTTGGTTTAATACATTTTCCACCAGGGAGAATTTCAGCACCATATATTATTATTATTATAGCAGGTAAAGATCTAAACCACGGTCTAAAAGGACGTACAAAAATGACCGATCATGGAGGCAGCAAAATTATTGTCTCTAAAGATGGCGCTGTTAAGAGTTAAAAGAGTTGCTCCAAGCACTGATAGAAGTTAAGATCTAACTCTAACCAAACTTTTCTAGTATCTTTGCTCTAACCACGACTCCATCCGGCATCTGTGTACGCCATGGACTGAGGCGACATTCAGTGGGGAAGTTAGTAGAATAGGAGGGCGAAATAGCTATAATAACCAAAGCGAGACGCGTCACAGGCATAGGCGCTCGCGTGTCCGGATACAAGCGCCTGTGGGTTTTCATAAATAATATTCAATACTAATGGCACGTATATTACTACCCTTCCTCGTGAAATACGCAGTACTAATGGAACTACTTACCATTCCTCGGGAAATATTTATTATTATTATTTTGTGTTGATTGAAAATCTGTGCTTTCACTTAGTGGAAAGTAGAAAGAGAACCGATGATAATATAAATATCTGACGTAAGAATCAGAATGTTTAATTCACGTTGAGAGGATTATGGATATTGGAACTACTTTTTGTTGGGTTACGTCGCATTTTAAATGATTTAGATATGTTTGCCTACCCAGTTCTATGCTTGATTGACCACTGACACACAATTTGTGGCCGGCTAAAATCTCTATGAACCCCCGGAGTAATATGCCTATGTACTGCTCAGCTAACTAGCTAAGTTAGCAGACGACCCAAATGAAAGGTAACAGACGACCAAAGGGGAGGTAACTCCGGGTAACAAATGAGCAAGCGAGACAACTCCTGACGTTTGTCGGACAAAACGATAGCCGAACTTCTTGTTTCCCCGCAGAAACGCGAAGGATGAACAGTCTAGTTCGCTCTTCCCGCTGTGCTGGAAAAGTTTTCAAACATGCACGCCAGCAGGTTTTTGGACCCCAGTGGAGGCGTGCTGTGTCTGCATTTCCTTTCCCTGAATTTCTTGACCTGAAAGATGCAAAAACTCACGAAGAATTGTACAGATTTAGTTTGCTTAATCCAGGGGTCTTTTGGAGTCGACTGGCGCGTCGCAGGCTACAGTGGGATAAGGATTTCGAGACTGTTCACGACTGCAATATAGCAGAGGGAAAGTTTAAGTGGTTCCTGGAGGGAAAGCTAAATGCATCAGGTGATTTTTATATATAAATATTTTTTTTAATTATTTTGCAACTTTGAAACATGCCCCCTTTTAATTCTATGCCTATCTATGGTATGGTCCTGCGTCCTTATTCGTCGTATTTTGTTTTAAAATTAAAAAGTTAGGCCTAATTAGCCTAATTGATTTGAAACTGATTAGAAAATATTAAGAAGTAAACATTTAGGCCTACGTTCTGGTAGACATTAGAATGATAAGTGAAGTCAAATTTGGTTTGCTTTAGACTATTGCCGTCATCTGTCATATTGAAGATTCTGTAGACTTTGTTTGACTCTATCATCTCTATGTTAGACCTTATAAACCAAATTCAATTTTGTAATTATAGTGGGAGAACATTTGGAAAAGATTATTATATTATTTTATATATAGATCTATATGTATAAGCTGTTGTAATTTTATTTTTAACTCACATAGATAGATATCTGTTGGTGCATAGCTAGCCTACATTCATTTACGTGCTCAATGTAAATGTAAAGCTAATGCTTTTTCATTATTTTGGTACTGTACTTTTCGCACTACGAGCCAAGACTTTTTTCCTTAAATCATGCCCATGCAGCTTATCATACGATGCAGCTCTTTAATGGATTTTACTGATTCTATAGTCAACTTCTGGTCATCAGGCATTTGTGTAAAATTTACGGATCGTCTTTTGAGCGCAACAACAAAAACTGATGTTGAAGACATTGTGAAATTAATAATATCGAAACTGAAGAAGAAGACTTCAGTGGTTTGAGTGCAACAGAAACCGATTAATAGGTACGTCAGCTGCTTGTGCTAACATGAATCCTGTGTAATTTTTTTTCTCATTTGCCTATGCAAGGCTATTGACCCATGCTTGTTTTATTTTCTTTCGAATTTTTATGGTCTTTTCGTGATATTGATTTGGTTGTGTCTACTTATAAGGGTGGCAAATTTAGGGATTTTGTCAGACTTTTTTTTTTAATGTAGGTTATAATTGGGTGCGCTTTGTAGTGCAAAAAGTATGGTACATGTTATTTTACAAGCCTGGACTTGGCACTGGAAATTAAAATTAAGTCTGAAACTGGTAGTCTTAAAGTAAGTCTGAACCCTTGATCAGGCTGCAAAAACACTTATAAAATGTTTAATCCAGATGGCTATCTGCTTTGATAATTTTTGTGTGCTGGACATTTGCAACATTTTATTCTAGAAGTTTTGTCCACAAAAGGTCACAGTCGCAGCTCAGGACTCAGGAGCATATGCAGACACTGATAGTGTTAGACACCATTATACTATATTATATCACTGACTGCATAAGCTACAACTCTCCCGCATGCTTAGTCCAACACAGCTAACTCCTACCTCCATGGTTTTAAGCTATACCCTTCAGGTGTTTCTGATGTGATTCTTGTGTAATGTTGTTGACAGCCAGGAAGAAGCTATACATTAAAAAAAACAAAAACTTATCTGTTATTAGAATAGTTGAAACCAATATTGTGGATACTAATATTAATAAACTCTTCTGCAATAAATTCATACTATCCTATCCTATCCTATCCCATAACTCGAAAGTCTTTGGGGCACCACAGATGATCGTTTAACCAGCGTACTCCATCTCTCTCTGTCCTCAGCAACCCTCATGGCTTCTCTCGGTGTCAAGCCAGTCCATCCTCGAATGTTGTCCTCACACCTCTTTTTCTGTCTCCCTCTTCTTCTGCCTCCTTGCACCGTGACTTGCAGGATGGTCTTTGTAAGGCCTGATGCTCTGGTGACATGGCTATAGCTTCGGAGTTTTCGTTTCTTCACCACTGTGAGCATGTCATCGTGTTGTCCAATGGCTTGTGTGATGGTCTTTTGTACTTGGTCATTGGCGATGTGCTGGATATAGGAAATGCCCAGAAGTCTTCTGTAACACCTTATCTCCATGCTTTTTAATCTTCATTGTAGGTCTGCTGTGAGGATCCATATTTCGCAAGCGTATAGGAAGATGGACATGACAAGGGAGCGCAGCAGCCTTACCTTGAAGTGTAGACTGATGGGCCTGTTGTCTTTCGAAATGAGTTTTAACCTTGTCAGGGCAGCCTTGTTTGTGTGATCCTGGAAAGGACTTCTTTTCCGGGACCAATTGTCTGATACATCATACAATGGCTTCTAAATATTTGAAGCTATGCACCGTGTTGAGGGATTGGTTTTGGACTTTGATGTCCTTGTTGATGCCATAGGTGTTGTTGGTCATCATTTTTGTTATTTTCTGCACTTATTTCTATTCTAAAGGCTCTGGAGGTAGTGTCAAGGCTCTTCATACTAACCAGTGTAAAAGTGTTTTTAAAAAGGCATCAGACTCAATTTGTGTGTACCTCACCCCATCCCCATTCATTTAGTGTGCCTAGATCTAAAGAGTGGGCGCCTTAGTAGTTCCAGAGCTGTTATTATTATTATTATTATTATTATTATTATTATTATTAGGCAATGGTGAGGGGTGGGGGGGGGGGATGAGGATTAAAAATTTATAAGTTTTAGATTTTAACATTCACATTGATGTGTTTGTGTGTGGACAAAGTGTGGTATGCATGTACAACATTCATTTGTAGTAAATATTTGCCAGCCCACATATCATTTATTTGTACTTTGTTGTGTGTGTTTTTTTTAAAGTTGTTTTTATTTGTGATGATTTGTTGCTTAAAAGTTGTATATATTTTTGTGTGTTTAATTTGGTGGTGGCTCATGGAGCATTTTGAAGTGCTCCAGTGAAAATGATAATTTATAATTGAATTGTTGACCCGATAATGTAATCAATTTGACATATGGTGATTCAAATCAGAAACTGAGTAGGAAGCATGTCATGAACAGAAACGGTACATTCAGAAACAGGCATTTATCTATAGTCACATGGTCATGAAACATTATGGCTCATGCAGAAAGCATAGTGCTCCCCTTGACCCACTTGTCTGCCAAGCTGCCTGCCTGTACAACAGGCTGGAAAAAAGTCACAGACCAGCATTAATTTTATAGAGTAAACTAATAGTCCAATCCAACAGGCTTTTTGAAAGTAAGTAAATCCTATAAAAATGATATATTCTAATTTACTCTTTACAGTTGTGTTTACAACTGAAAAAAAGTCCCACGGAATCGAAGGGGTATGAATATGTTTATTTTAACTTTTTAAAGCGAACTATTTTTTTTTATGCGAATGCATTGGGGAACCCCCATTTTTACCGCCCAGATATTGTTCCGCATGACATCAGGAATCTACAGCCAAGTGATGACATGTGCGTAGGTGACAATGTCAATTGCATTGTTGATACACAGGCTTGGAAGTCTCGTCTCTCGTAGGACTCAATACTATACATACTATACCACGTACGTATGTAGGAAGGGAAAGAAAAGACTTCAGAGCCTGTGGTTGATAAATGCATGTAGTATTGGCCATCTTATGGCTGATGCAGGCTTGCAGGAGGCATGGTGGCCGAATGGTTAGAGCGTTGGCTTGCGGATCGGAAGGTCCCGGGTTTGAGCCCAGGCCGGGCATTGTGTTGTTTCCCTGGGAAAGACACTTTACTCTCGTTTCCTACTCCTTCGGATGAGAGTATAAACCGAGGTCTAGTCTGTGTCGCATACATTACATCATAACGGACTTTAAAGATCATGACGCTCATGTCCTAGACGGGTGAGCGCCGGTAACAAGAACACACCCAGCATGCACCTTGGTAAAAAAAGTGCCATAATGATCAACACGATTGATTGTGGGCATATACGGCAAGACAAGACAAGGCAAGAGAGGCAGTTTGTGCATCAAATTCTGCAGTTCACATCATTGCTGGAAAGGCTTATTCTAGGGCAATCAGAGCACATTTTCTTGTCGAAGCAGCATTGAGTGCAATATTTGTAAGCACTTCCTTCAACATGTTATGGCTGTTGTTCCATCCTGACACTTTGTCCAATGATTACAATCCTACGAAGAAAAACTGTGATTGTCAAGAAGAAGAGTCACTTCTACATAATCCTGCAGATCTTGACATAGCAGATGACTTTGATTAGGCTCTTTTTGATGCAGGGCAAAACAACAGCAAGAGATGCTGCAATACATCCTGTATTAGGACGCATTAAAGCAACGTTGGAAGATTTCAAACAACAATGTTCAAGTAGAACGAGCAAGCTATGGATTCAAGAAATGGTACACCTCCTTCACACAGCAATATAGGCTGAGAGAACTGGAGACTTCAAGCTCCATCTATCTGCTGTTGCCAAAATGTTACCCTATTTTGCTGCTTCAGGGCACAACCTCTACACCAAGTCGGCCAGGTTGTACTTACAGCAAATGATGGAGTTGAACAAAACCTACCCAGAATCCTATCCTATCCTATCCTGTCCCATAACCCGAAGGTCGTAGGGGCACCACAGATGATCGTTTAACCAGCATACTCCATCTTTCTCTGTCCTCAGCAGCCCTCATGGTTTCGCTCAGTGTCAAACCAGTCCATTCTCGAATGTTGTCCTCCCACCTCTTTTTCGGTCTCCCCCTTCTTCTACCTCCTTGCACTGTGCCTTGCAGAATGGTCTTTGCAAGGCCTGATGATCTGGTGACGTGGCCATACCATCGGAGTTTCCGTTTCTTCACCACTGTGAGCAGGTCATCGTGTTGTCCAATGGCTTGTGTGATGGTCTGTCGGACTTCGTCGTTGGTGATGTGTTGGGTATAGGAAATGCACAGAAGTCTTCTGTAGCACCTCATCTCCATGCTTTGTATTCTTCGTTGGAGATCTGCTGTGAGGGTCCATGCTTCGCAAGCATATAGGAAGATGGAGATGACCAGAGAGCGCAGCAGTCTTACTTTGGAATGTAGACTGATGGTTCTGTCTTTCCAAATGAGCTTCAACCTTGTCAGGGCAGCAGTTGTTTGTGCGATCCTGGAGAGGACTTCCTGTCGAGACCCATTGTCTGACACAATGGCTCCTAAATATTTGAAGCTGTGCACTGTGTTGAGGGATTGGCCTTGTACTTTGATGTCCGTGTTGATGCCATTGGTGTTGTTGGTCATCATTTTGGTCTTCTCTGCACTTATTTCCATTCCATAAGCTCTGGAGGTGGTGTCAAGCCTCTGTACAAGCTGTTCAAGTTCTTGTTCCTCTCCAGCCAATCCATCAATATCATCCGCAAAACGAAGATTGGAGATTGCTCTGCCCCCTATGCTGACTGTGCCTTCGTGATCTGCAAGAGCATCTGACATGATGCGCTCTAGGAAGATGTTGAAGAGTGTTGGAGAGAGTAGGCATCCTTGACGCACACCGATTGTTGTTCTGAACCAGTTCCCGATGACGCTGTTATGGAGGACTGCACTGGTAGCCTTGTCATACAGGCTTTTGATGACTTCTATAATTTTAGGGCTGATGTTGTACACTTTCATGGTTGCCCATAGAGCTGCATGCCAGACTCGGTCAAATGCCTTCTTGAAGTCTATGAACACATGATATCGATGTTGTTGGTGCTGTAGGTATTTCTCACAGATTATTCTGAGGTTGAAAATCTGTTCAGTGGTACTTCGCCCTGCCATGAATCCTGCTTGTTCTTCAGCTATGATTTGTTCAGCTTGTGGTTTCAACCTGTTGAGTATTATTTTCAGGAGGACCTTGCTGGGATGGCTGATGAGGCTGATGGTGCGGTAATTTTCACATTCCTGAAGGTTACCTTTTTTGGGAAGAGTGATGACAAGCGACTGGGTCCATGGTGTAGGCCATTCCCCACTCTGCCAGATCTTGTTACAGATAATGGTGAGAGCATCAGTCATCGCTTCTCCTCCTGCTTGTAGCAGTTCCGCTGGTATGTTGTCCACTCCCGCTGACTTCCCTTTCTTCAGCGATTGCACTGCTGCCTCAACTTCTTCCCGGAGAATTGGGAGGATTTCTTCTTCTTCTCTGCTCTCGGGACATGCTAGAACTGATGGGTCTCCATTTGGTGTATGGTTGTAAAGGTCAGAGCAGTACTCTGTCCATCTGTCCAAGACTTCTTGTTCTTCTGTAAGGCATATGCCAGACTTGCTTTGGATAGTGGAGACTTTGGGCTGTTTAACACTTGTCAGCCGCTTCACAGTCTGGTAGGCCTTCTTGCTGTTGTTCTTGTTCAGATTGTTATCTATTTCCTGGCATTGATCTTCTATCCAGTTCTCCTTTGCTGTGCGCATGCTTTTTCGGATGTCATTGTTGATTTTTCGGTAGACATCAGCTCCCTGTGAGGTGTTCTTTTTCTTTTTTAACTCTCTTCGTTTATCACACAGATCCAAAAGTTCAGGTGTGATCCACGGCTTCTTCTTTGGTCGGTGCTTGCCAAGGATCTCAGTGGCGGCATCTGTTACAGCTGAGTTGAAGGTATTGGTCATGGTGTTGACATCTACTTCGCCTGCCCCCAAAATAAGCAGTGGTGCAAATTTCCCTCCAATTGTGGCCTGAAATATTTTTGCCACCTCCGGGTCTTGCAGTTTGTCCAGGTCGAACTTCAGCCTAGTGCACTTTGCTGTATTTACTCTCTTCAAATGGAGCCGGAAAGACATCATCACGAGATCGTGGTCACTTCCAATGTCTGCTCCTGGAAAAGTGCGTGTCCTGCCAATGTTGATGCTTGATCTGAAGCGTTTCTTGACCATGATGTAGTCGATCTGGTTGTGATGTTCCCCGCCGGGACTGTGCCATGTCCATCGTCTGGATTTTTTGTGGAGACCAAGCGTGTTTGCCAGTACCAGATTGTTGTATCTGGCAAACTCCAATAGCCTCAGACCCCTGTCATTTGTCTCGTTGTTGCAGTGGGGTCCACATGTGTCTCCCCAGTTGTGGTGCGCATCTTGGCCAACCTTGGCATTCCAGTCGCCTTGCACTATGACTATGTCCTTCTTCGGCACTTGGTCAAGGACCGCCTGTATATTTTCATAAAAATCCTCCACTTCGCTGTCTTCATAGTCTGATGTTGGGGCATAGGCCTGGATGATGGTAATGTTGAAAGGGGTTGCTCTCAGACGGATGGTAATGAGTCTACTGGAGACTGGGCGGCAACCCATGACAGTGGCTAGAATGTTCTTGTGGACCAAGAATCCAACGCCGTGTTCGTGCCTGTCATCTCTACCGCTGAAATAGAGCTTGTGGCCTTTGTCAGTCGTTGTTTCACCTAGGCCTTTCCAGCGCAGTTCGCTGATACCTAGAACGTTCCATCGATAGTGGTCCAGCTCATGGGCCAGTTCTTCTAATTTTCCTTCCGCTTTTAGGGTCCTGACATTCCAGGTTCCTATGACGATGTTGTTTCTCGTGCGGATCTTGCTAATTTGTCCATCAGTAGCATACTTTTCACCTCCGTCCTGGTGGCCAACGGAAGGCGCGGTCCTTGTTCCGGGCGACGACCGATCCGGCATGGAATTAGTGGATAACCTCATCATGTGTTGTGTCTTGGGCAAAAAAGACCTGGCAGGGCCCAATCCTCTCCAGGCTGTTGGCCACAGCCGAAATCCACGAATACAGTGTGGCTCGCCTTGGCCCTGAGCACGTGGTCGTTGAACCTGTAGTAACGTGAGGTTCCTCCGCCCTGGCCGGTGACTTCTGTGTAGAAGACTTTCGCCCAGTGATGCCGTGCTAACATCACCCCTGTTAGTCGCCTCTTACGACACGCCGGGAAACGTTGGGTCTATTCTATTTGCCCGAACCCACAGAGCACCCAGAAGTCTTATCACGATTTCATGGCAGGCCATCACGTGAAAAGGAGAAGCGGTCGCTATAGGGCTGGTCTGTCGTGTGATCTGGTGATTGAGCAAACTTTGATGAGGACGCTGACGTCAAATGGTGGCCTAACTAAAGGGCGCGGAATGGGCGAACGACAAAGGCTTGTTTGGCTTCCCTCTATGCCTGCTTGTGCAACAGCAAACCAATGGATGCAATCCTTGACGCAAACTGAGTTCACAACAAGTGAACAGCACAAAGATTCTTCTGAAATAAGGCAAGAGAAAGACCACATTTTCATTAAAAAATCAGTTTTGCGCTGACATGAGTCTTAGGTCTATTGCCACTGGCCAAGCAGCTGACTCATCTGTCAATGCTGACCAAGCTGTTGAAATTGGTCAGCGCATTCTCCAAGGGATGACGGGTCAATCTCCAGCTGACGTGACGTTCAAGAAAAGCAATCAAGCAGTCACAATGGCGACAAAAACTGGAGTGACTATTGGCCAGGAAATGGTGCAAGTGGATCCGCAGTTATTGTTTCAAAGGTTGGTGCAAGTCGCTGGGAATGATACCAACAGGCTCGAAGAAATGTTTTACTATGGACTGGCCAATGTACCTGCCTCCTTGTTTGATGCGACAGGATTCCCCAGAAAAGCCAGCAAACATACTCTTGCAGGATTTCTCTGGTCTGCTGTCAATGAAACTGCATCCTTGCCAAGAGAAAATGTGAAATACATTCTCGATGGTGGATCCCTTTTGCATCGCCTTCCATGGCCCAGGGGGTAGTCCTAAAAGATCTAGCAGAGATGTATGTCAGCTTTGTTGCTAGGAAACATACACTAGCTACAATCATTTTCGATGGCTATGTTGATGGCCCAAGTACCAAAGATATTGCCCATCTTCGAAGAAGCAAAGGCATGGTTGGGAGACATGTAGCCTTTGGTCCTAACATGATCCTCTGCGAGACGAAGGAAATATTCTTGGCCAACTGCGAAAACAAACCGGAACAACAGTCTGTAATAACATTCTTTTTGCCCATGCATTCTGTGGATACGACACATCTCATCCCTTCAACATCTTAAAATCACTCACAGTCAAGAAGCTTGATTCAGGAGAGCTCCTGGATGAGGCTAGAGTATTCAATGATAAGATGTCAAGTCATGATGCTGTTGCAGCGGCTGGTGAGAGGGTATTTGTTCACCTGTACAGTGAAAAACGTTCTGATACCTTGACCAAACTGTGGTTTGTCAAATATGAGCAAAAAGTGTCTGCAAGCCATACACAAATCCAAGCTAAAGTGCTCCCCCAACAGCAGCAGCAGCTGAATTCCATGCCTACAGAACATTCTACCAAGTCCAGGAGTAGCTTAGTCTAGACAGAGACCATGGTCTATCACCAATGGATTGGGAATGCAAGTTACAGGAGGGTGGGCTACTTCCAATCATAAATAATAAGCCAGCTTCTCCATAGGATATTTTGAATGTTATCCGCTGCTGCTGCTTGAAAGACTGCTCAACTGGCAGATGCAGATGCAGAAAGCACGGACTTACGTGCACCATAGCTTGTGGAGAATGCCGTGGAGTCAGCTGCACAAACTCTGTGATTCAACTGTATGACGAGTCGGATTCTGAGACCGACTAAGGTAGACCACTTCTATATTCTACTGGAAAACTAATCAATTTCCTGGGTTTTTCTGTTTTTCTTTATTTCGTGTGTCTTCCTTTTAACTAATCTTTTTTCTCTTGTGAATTAAATAGAAGTCGACTTTTACAATCGAGATCAAGATTTTTAAGATCATCAGAATTTCGCATTTATACCCCTATGTTAATTAAATTTTAATCCACAATCAGAACTAAAACTGACACAGAAAGCGTTGAAACAGATTTCCGACTGTATATGTTAAGAGCTTTCATTTGACATGCAACATGATATGGTTTTGAATTAAATGTTTATTTCAAGTAATCTCCCTTTGACGTTTTGAAGTGTGAAAAAACATAAGCACCAAAAATCATGTTTCCGACCCCTTTTTTTTGCTGGGACTTTTTATAGGTATTTCCTCATTGCTTAAAGAATATTTTTTACTGCATAGCATTTTTATAGGAATTAGTTGCTTATTTGGCTATTTATTTCATTACTGGGACTGGACTATAACTTTAGTGTCATGTGCCTGTTACTGTTATCAGTACCTTGACCTGTTTACTAGTCCACTTCTGCAGTGCAGGAGAACTGCACCTGGTGTCAGTTGAGTTAAAGAAGTGAGAGAATTGGAATGAAAATGTTTTAGTAAAATTTACAAAAGTGTGTGTTTGGTCGAGTGACTGAGTGTGCCTTGGGTGTGAGTGAGTTTGTGTAAAACCAGAGTATTGTAAATACCGAAATGTTCGCTGAGGGTAAAAAGGTCACTGCACTCACACCCTCCACATGCATGTTAGATTTCTGCATCATGTGTGCTAGCTATTTTGAGAAGCATTTATGCCATGAACATGAACTGAACTGACTTTGACCTTGATAAACCTACAAACTTCTAACCAGTAGGTGGCTAGTTTATCCTGAAGATTTGGTTGATCTCAGTTGTTCTTCTGTTTGCCCTGTGCCTTTTAGGTTCAGTAATTTTGATGTACATCTTGTACTTGTAAACCCCGATATCCTTTGTCTGGGAATGTGGAAGAGTTACTGGATAAATATATCCCATTTTGCTTAATTCAGAAGATGAGATGAGAATATTTTTTATTTCTTAATATTTTGAAACATTTTGCCATTTCTTTTATTTAACATTTATTACCCCTTGGGGTCATGAGCAATCTTGCCACTGTAGATTGTTCAAACCTATAAAGGGAAAAGTGAAAGCCACAGTTGAAAACCTGTCTTTCCTTTATAGGCAAGACAGATTCATTGCGGCAACAGTACCCCCGTTGGAGTGCCGGGGGTTTTCAGTATAAATAGTATCCCCACTTTATGGAAATTTAGTGCTTTAAATTCCCACTGTCGCTGTCTTCCTCATTTACTCTTTCCTATTCCTGCTCTGTCCTTCACTCTGCTATACTATCTTCTTCTTCGCTAGATGAATGACCTACCTTTTTTCTTGAAAACTCTTCCTGGACAAGACTCCTTGTTTGTGTATGAGGTCTGTTGGATCAGCTTGGGAGTGTTGGACGCTTTCTGCCGGGTGGTCACTAGGGCTTCCTATGATTGTACTATTTAGCACTATAGGCATTTTATATGTATGCGTTTTGTTGATGATTTATAATGATGTTTGTATTCTATTTTGTTTTTGTAACCGGGGGTTCGCGTAGTTGAGGTCAACCCTCAGCCGTCCCTCGCGTGGGATGTCTTTATTGTAAAGTGACTGGCCGGTGGAGGGCATTCAATTTTCTCACTGGGGTTGTTTCAACAGATCTTTTATGCGGATCGGGGGTTGTCCGGTCCTGATTTGGCTCGGAAGAGTCCGCTGGACCTAAAGCAACAATGAATCAATCAATCCATCATTTAACATTTATTTTATTATTCTTATATAGCGCTTTTTCAAGAGCTGCTCAAGGCCATGGCCAATACAGGATCTAACTCAAGCTGCCCGAGGCGGCAACCTGCTGCCTTGGGCTCACAGTCTGACCCTCAGACGACTGACCACAAACCTAAGCGACTGGGGATGGGTGAGAAGGGAAAACTATACACTGAAACAACCATCAGGCTAATAGCAACAGTAAGATGGCCAGTGATTACTACCAATGTTTATGTCCAGGCTACCCGGAATCGAACCTGCAACCTTCGCAACATGAGCTTGTTGCTCTACCAACTGAGCTATCCCGATCCCATTACATTTAGGATTTAAAAACATGTTTCCCCTTCTCCTTCTGCTACATTTTGCGTTCAATTTTTTTTTACAAATTTAATGTTAACATGGTCACAATCTTTGTGACATTATTTTCTCCCCCCCCCCTCCTACCCACACACACATACCTCACAATGTTATGTTTTAGCGTGACCCCTAGAACATTGTGTCTTGGTTTTGTTTTTTCGCCCTAGATAGGGTCAATTTGTTTTTCTTTTAGTCCCCAGACAATCTTTGTTAACCTTCAGTGTTATCAAATGAAGTTTGCTGGCACAGGGACTTACTCACATAGTGACACGAATTTGATAAAGAATGCTCTGCAACGAAAACATGCAAAACGTAGAGTATCCAAAACTGCTGAGGCGTATGCTTGGACTAATATTGATTAAGACCAAGGCCTGACACTCAGTGTGGGTTTAAAATACACGTGCTGACCTAGTAAGAGATAAGTATGTTTATATAGACAAACTGCAAGGTCGTGGATGTCATGAAAAAAAGATATAACTAATAGCTTCTTTCACCTGTGTACAGAAACATAGGGGAGCTATAGCTATAACCAGACACGATGCAAGGAGGCAGAAGAAGAGGGAGACAGAATAAAAGGTGGGAGGACAACATTTGAGAATGGACTGGCTTGACACTAGAAGCGAAGCCATGAGGGTTGCTGAGGACAGAGAAAGATTGAGTGCGCTGGTTAAACGATCATCCAACGACTTTCGAGTTACAGGATAGGATAGCTACAGTGGCACAACATTTTGACTGCTAACTGTGCGAATTGGGAGAATTCTTGAGAGATCAGTTTAGTTCCATTCTTTTTTTAATATCACCTGGGGCTAGGAGTAGGATGTTTTAGGTTTAAAATCAGCTGTCTTTTAAGTGTTAAGCTTGTGGCCTGTGTAACTATTATGATCTTTGTATTGAGCCATCACTCTGGCTTACATGTGAGTTATACTCGATGTATAAAGGGTTTTGTACCTAGTCTTGTTGGTGCTGAAAATGGCACATTTGTTCCTCTTAGGTATTTCGGAACAATAATACCATTATAGTGGTAGAATCCTATCCAACCAGAACAATTGTATGACCTCTAATATGTATAAAATTTATATCTGTCCTCCAAGTAATGGCAGTGGTAATCATAATTCAGGGGTGTGACCCAGAATTATTCCGTAGGCATGCTGTGGTTATATAATTTAAACTGTTAGAATAGACAGATAAGATAAGAATATTAACCAAGTAAAAACGTTACAAGGATTTTGGTGTGGCATGACGACAATGAAGTATACATCCTTTCTTGCACAGTCACACATGCATTCATCGTGTCATACACTTCATTGGCATACAACATATATACAGCACTAAAGGATAGGTAAACACAGTGTTAAACATACATCACTCATCAGTCATATAAAGTTATGGAGTCAAACACACCCTGCAGTAAAACAAAATACAGCATTAAAACAATTTAACAGCATTAAATAAAATGAGAATTATTAAGAATGTTAGGCTTCACATCCAGATCTACACACACCACAACACAACACACCACACACACCCACGCGCACACACACATACACAGCATAGCATACTCCTATTTCACAAAGGTACAAATCAAGCAATGGTAATGAGTTTGTGTTCAAGAAAATGGGGATTATGGATTTTGTACTGTCTTGCAGCATGCGCAAGCTTATTAGTCAAATTATGGTAAATTAGCTGCTCCATTCACCTCATGCAGCAGTATTGAAAATGTAGTTGTTTCTGAGGTGAACTGTCTCTCACTTCATTCTCACCTTTTTTTTTTTCAATCTGAGAAGGAAACAAAATCTCTGAAGAATAGTGTTTACTCAAACATTGGCTTTCTTTGTATCCAGGCTGTCTTGCTGTGTAATGTATCTAGTCTGAGCTGCAAATAGGGTGTTTAGTTTAACCCTGTCGATTACCTTTGGACCCAGCTGAAACCCTCCAGTCTAAAGGCCTAGTGTACTTACCCATCCCTTCTTCAATATGGTCACTGCAAGTGTAGTAAGGCCTCAGCGGATGTCCTTGAATTACAGAACAGTGCATTTCCCTCTTTACTTTATCAAGATATATCAAACTTAATCTTTTTTAAACCACTGGCATACTCATATGATAGATGCATGATTTTAAAAAAAAGTTATTTGTTAAAAGGGGACCTTCTGTGGATAGAAAATGTATTAATACATTTTTATAGGGTGTACTAAAATTCTGGAGTTTTACTTGGCTGTGAAAAATACTAACATCTCCTTTTTAAATATATATCACACAAAATCCATTTCTTACAATTTTCAGGATGTAAAAGATTTTTGAAAATGGACACATTCTTGCAATGCAAAATTGTAATGATTTGGTGTGGTGTTTCCAGTCAACTGTGTGGACCGACATGTACGGGAATATCCCAACGAAATTGCGCTCATTTGGGAAAAGGATGAACCCGGCACTGAAGAATATGTCACCTACAAGTAAGAGCATGCCCAATAGCCATTGAAAATCTGTGAAGTGTCAAATCTTTGATGAGGAAGGGTAACATCCAGAAATAAATCATAAATAAATAAAGCCAGAATCTACTTGATGTATATATTATATGTCTTCTTTTTATTTTCTTTGTTTGCCATTATATAACATTGCTTTTTAAATGATCAACTTTTTGACAAGTGAGGGAAAGAAATTAAGAAAAAAAAAAGTGGACTATCTTGATTCTTTTACTGTCTCTACTTTGTTTTTCTATAATTTCTGATTGCTGTTTCTCTCAGGGAGCTATCGAACATGGTGGGTAAGATGGCCAACTTACTGCGCAACAGTGGGGTGAAGAAGGGTGACCGTGTGGCCATTTACCTGCCTCAGAGTCCCATGGCAGTGGTCACCATGCTGGCCTGCGCTAGAATTGGTGCCATCCACAGCGTTGTCTTTGCAGGATTCAGCTCCGAAGCTCTGGCCAGTCGCATCCAGGATGGTATGTAGCGGCGAGCAGTTTGGTTACGCTAGCACTTCAAGAAGTGAAAATTTATTCAGAGCTTTCGCATATTTCATACAAAAAACATGTTCATTTTAAGGTTTGCAGGCATAATGGAAATTTAGTCTCAATATTTTTTTTTTTCGCTGTCAAGAAAATAACTAGGTCCATTCCTCTGCCCTCCCCATCCCAACTCCAGCGCGTGCAGTGGTCGAGTGGTGCTAAACTATGCAAGGCAAAGCGAACAGTGTGACAACAGTGGCAGTAAAAGCGTATCGTCAGCTGTTTGTATCAGAGCATAGCCCATTGATAGCATGACTCTGATTCTTGAGGTGCGCAGTGCACCTACTTCTTCAGATAAGAGTATAAACTGAAGTCGAGTGTGTACACAGCCATTCCCTTGAACAGACTTGAAAGATTCTGATGCTTATTTTGTAGACGGGCAAGAGACGGTTCTAGGCAGCAGGCTTTAGGGCCATGGTTGGTCCCTTCCGGTTGCCCAAGATTGTGCTCAGTTGTCTGGCAGCAAGTTGGCATCTCGGACGGCTTGAGTTAGATCCTGTATTGGCCAGTGTCTTGAGCAGCTTTGGTAAAGTCTATAAAACACTGTTTAAATAAACAAATAAATAAAGATGAAGAATCTTGTTCCTGTGTTTTGTTGTGACGCTACTGTTATCGTAAGCAAACCAGGAGACCCTTGAACATTTCTTGTGTTTTTAGGATTGGGCTGTTAGATGTATGAGCTGCTGAATATCCTAAAAGAGATAAATCAATAAATAAATGAATATTGTTACAGCGGAAGCTGAAACCCTGGTGACAGCAGACCAAGGGGTTCGGGGTGGTAAAATTATTCCTCTTCTCCAATCTGCACAGGCAGCCATCGCCAGCTGTCCCTCCATCAAACGTGTCTTTGTCTACGAGCGAACAGGTGCCAAGTTGAATTTGGGGCCCAAAGGGATACCTCTCGGCAAGGTAATCTGTTGACGTATGACAAGAAAATGTTCTTATCTAGCTCAAACTTAAAGAGGTGCTCAAGGATTGTTTTTAACGTGCAGGCTCAGGTTCCAGTGCAAAGGACTGCTCAAGGCACTGACTACTGTCCAGGGACCAACGTACACAATAGTTTGTGGAAGTCAGTCACCCACACTGCCCTGCACACGAGTGCATTTTGTATGAAGCTGGTTATTAGTGTTTGGGTTTTTTATATAGCGCTTTACCAGTTCAAGAGCTGCTCAATGCGCTGGCCGATATAGGATCTAACTCAAGATGCCTGAAGTATCGATTTGCTGCCTTAGGCCCAGTGCATCCTTCGTCTTAACGCCCTAGGCAAGTGAGCACATACTATACAAATTTGGGTCAACCTCACTCCAAGGTCAAGGTCACTGGAGCTGTCCAAAGTCAGTTAGTATAGGTACTTTGAAGTGACCTAGTCCTTGACCCTAAACTATGAGAGATACAGGCATGCCTACCCGTACGGAATTTCCGTATTTTTTCCGGAAATTTGAAAAACTTGTCAAGTGCTACGGAAAATACGGATACTTGTTTCACAGTCAGGAAATAAATAAAAACAACACTGGGAAAAAAAATCGAACTCGTTGGCCTGTGGTATTGCACTGTGTGACATTTTTCCGAAGACAGCCGAACCCGGTTTAAAGCCGCAATGCGCAGTCGCAGTAGAGACACGTGGCATCAAAGTTTCCGTTAGAGGCATCGAAGTTTCTGTTAGAGGCACCGAAGTTTGCCGAACCAGTTTTTGCGCAGACACAATGAAGATCGGTGCTCGTGAGACAGGATTCGAAACATAGCGTCCAATCGAATAGCTAAGCAAAGTGATTGTGAATCTGAATCTTCAAAGAATCTGCGCAAGGGGCAGATATATCTTGCCTCGTATTCAAAAAAGTGTCCTTCCATTATTCACTGACTCAAAACCAGTTTGGCATGGCGTCCAAACGAATGGCTAAGCAAAGTGATTGTGAATCTGAATCTTCAAAGAAACGGTGCAAGGGGCAGACATATCTTGCCTCGTATTCGGAAAAGGGTCCTTTCGTTATTCACTGACTCAAAACCAGTTTGGCATCTCGGCCATCAAGCATCACGTGGAAGGCCCACATCTTATCAAGAATTACGAGACTTTGGAGAAGAAAAAGAAGATTGTGGCAGCATCACCGGATTGCTTTGCTTAATATCAAAAAGGATGAGTGCAAAAACAATAGGTAGTAAAAGTAAATACGGAAATCGTAATAGTATTACTGAAATTTGAAAAAGGTAATACTGAAACTTCAAATTGAGGGTAGGCATGCCTGGAGATAATGAAGTCCAAACTTGCTGTATGTAAAGATGGTAGATTGATCTTTCATATGTGTTCTGTTTTTGTTTTGATCTTGAAGTTCAAGGTAATTTTAGGCCTTGCAAAAATATAAAAGAAATAGGTAATCATATAGTGGAATTATTATTATTATTAATATTTATTGATTTATTTAATCTAGACTTAGCTTTATGTGCTTACATGAGTACAGAGCAATTTTAACTATAAAACAAAATGAGCAAAACTCATTAACTATTAACAGTAACCTTATGTATAAAATATAATGGCTGTTGTTTTAAATCATAGTATGCAACAACATCGGGTTATTTGATCAGACAAGCATGAGAGGTCACGTGAAGTCAGGGTCATCCAAACGTCACTGAAGGTCAAGGTCATCCCAAACTTACCGTTTTTGGGGGGGCATAATACTTTTGCTGTAGTTTATTTGATAGTACAATGAGTGTATTTGGAGCTGAAGGTCCAGGTCATCTCAAGGTCAAGTGCATAGAAATATGAAAGTCGGTAGTACTTTGCGTTTTAATGACACCGTTTCTTTTCTTTTTTTCTGGGCACTAATTTTCATGTTAAATATTGCGAGTTCCATAAAGATAATGTGAGTCATATGGGCTTTGCCCTTCCAGTTTGTTTTGTTAGGGCAGTGCCAAGAAATCATTCTTTTGCCATTTTTCATAAATTAATTCAGTTTTTGATTAATTGATTTATTCAGGGTTTGCACTTTGTGAAAGTAAGTATGTATTCTTTTGGCTGTGGATGTGTGAAAGTGTGGATCCAGTTGCAGAGTTGAAAGTGATAGTGTGGTTTGTGGTTTGTTTAGTTCTTTATTTTACTTTATGCATCAATTTGTTGTTAGATGTTGGATGCTGAGAGCACGGAGTGTGAGCCAGAGTCAATGAACAGTGAGGACACACTGTTCATGCTGTACACGTCCGGCAGTACAGGACGCCCCAAGGGTATCACTCATTCCACTGCCGGCTATCTACTCTATGCATCTACCACTTTTATGGTAGGGACATTGCAGAAATTCTCTGTTCTTCTTTGTTATTCTGTCTGAAATGTTTGAAATAACATTTTTGGTGAGGGGGGGAGAGGAGGTGGGGAGTGTACTAAACACAAGCAAGTGAAGAATGTCTATATTTTCACACTCACTTTTCCATATTTTGGATACTTGAAAGGGTTGCATGCGTGCTGTGTGCAGCATGTATTTGACTACGAGCGAGGCCAGAGGTTTGGCTGTGTGGCGGACATTGGGTGGATCACAGGTCACAGCTATATCTTATACGGCCCTCTGTGTAACGGCGCCACCACTCTGCTTTTTGAGAGCACTCCTCTATACCCCAATCCTGGTTCGTAGGCTCAAATGCAGTTTTCTCTTTCTTTTTCTATATTTGTACTTTTGTGTGTGTGTGGCATGTTAGTCTTTTAGTTTGATATGCACTTTTCATACAACTGTAAAAATGATGCCCGAAAACCTTAAAAGGATGGCGAACTGCGCTGTAAAGGCCTAGGTGAAACAATGATCGACAAAGGTCACAAGCTTTATTTCAGTGGGAGAGATGACAGGCACGAACACGGTGTTGGATTCTTGTTCCACAAAGACATTCTAGCCACTGTCATGGGTTACCACCCAGTCTCCAGTAGACTCATTACCATCCGTCTAAGAGCAGCCTCTTTCAACATTACCATCATCCAAGCCTATGCCCCAACATCAGACAATGACGACAGCGAAGTTGAGGGTATCTATGAACATCTGCAGGCTGTCCTTGACCAAGTGGCTGAGGAAGGACATAGTCATAGTGCAATGCGGCTGGAATGCCAAGGTTTGTTAAGATGCGTACCACAACTGGGGAGACGCATGTGGACCCCACTGCAACAACAAGACAAATG
Organism: Oncomelania hupensis; assembly: GCA_036898135.1. Lineage (NCBI taxonomy): Eukaryota > Metazoa > Mollusca > Gastropoda > Littorinimorpha > Pomatiopsidae > Oncomelania > Oncomelania hupensis. The sequence goes on from CM072513.1 coordinate 79,199,325, forward strand.
ACAGAGGTCTGAGACATGTGGAATTTGCCAGATACAACAATCTGATACTGGCAAGCGCGCTTGGTCCCCACAAAAAATCCAGACGATGGACCTGGCACAGTCCCAGCGGGGAGCATCCCAACCAGATTGACTACATCATGGTCAAGACATGCTTCAGATCAAGCATCAACATTGCAAGACACGATTTTTTCCAGGAGCAGTCATCGGAAGTGACCACGATCTTGTGATGATGTCTTTCAGGCTCTACTTGAAGAGAGTAAACACAACAAAGTGCATCAGACTGAAGTTTGACCTGGACAAACTGCAAGACCTGGAGGTGGCAGAAATAATCCAAGCCACAATTGGAGGGAAATTTGCACCACTGCTCATTTTGGGAGCTGGTGAAGTAGATGTCAACACCATGACCACCACCTTCAACTCAGCTATGACACCACTGAGACCCATAGCAAACACTGCCCAAAGAAGAAACCGTGGATCACACCTGAACTTTTGGACCTGTGTGACAAACGAAGAGAGATAAAAAGGAAAAAGAACACCTCACAGGGAGCTGATGCCTACTGAAAAATCAACAGTGACATCTGAAAAGGCAAGCGCACAGCAAAAGAGAACTGGATAGAAGATCAATGACAGGAAATGGAGAACAGTCTGAACAAGAACAAAAGCAAGGCCTACCAGATTGTGAAGCAGGTGACAAGTGTCATACAGCCCAAAGTCTCCACGATCCAAAGCAAGTTTGTCATGTCTTGGATAGATGGACACAGAGTACTGCTCTGACCTTTACAACCACACACTAATCAGAGACCAATTAGTTCTAGCATGTCCACAGAACAGAGAAGAAGAAGAAATCCTCCCAATTATCAGAGAAGAAGTTGAGGCAGCAGTGCAATCGCTGAAGAAGGGGAAGTCAGCAGGAGTCGACATCATACTCACAGAATTGCTTCTAGCAGGAGGAGAAGCAATGATTGACTCCCTCACCATTATTTGTAACAAGATAAATGGGGAAGTGGCTTATACCATGGACCCAGTTGCTTGTCATCACTCTTCCCAAAAAGGGTAACTTTCAGGAGTGTAAAAACTACTGCACCATTAGCCTCATCAGCCATCCCAGCAAAGTCCTCCTAAAAATAATATTCAACAGGTTGAAAACCCGAGCTGAACAAATCATAGCTGAAGAACAAGCAGGATTCAGGGCAGGGTGAAGTACCACTGAGCAGATTTTCAACCTCAGAATAATTTCCGAGAAATATCTATATCATGTGTTTGTAGGCTTCAAGAAAGCGTTGACCGAGTCTGGCATGCAGCTCTGTGGGCAACCATGAGAGTGTACAACATCAACTCTAACATTATTGAAGTCATCAAAAGCTTGTATGACAAGGCTTCCAGTGCAGTCCTCCATAACAACGCAATCAAGAACTGGTTCAGAACAACAATCGGTGTGCATCAAGGATGCCTACTCTCTCCAACACTCTTCAACATCTTCCTGGAGCACATCATGTCAGATGCCCTTGCAGATCACGAATGAACCGTTAGCATATGGGGTACAGCAATCTCCAACCTCCGCTTTGCAGATGACATTGATGGATTGGCTGGAGATCAACAAGAACTTAACAGCTGGTACAGAGGCTTGACACCACCTCCAGAACCTATGGAATGGAAATAAGTGCAGAGAAAAACAAAATAATGACCGACAACACCAATGTCATCAACACAGACAGTCCAAGACCAAGCCCTCAACACTGTGCATTGTTCAAATATTTAGGAGCCATTGTATTAGACAATGGTCTTGGCAGGAAGTCCTCTTCAGGATCGCACAAACAACTGCTGTGCTGACAAGGTTGAAGCCCATTTGGGAAGACAGGACCATCAGTCTACACTCTAAGGTAAGGCTGCTGCGCTCTCTTGTCATCTCCATCTTCGTATAAGCTTGCGAAACATGGATCCTCACAGCAGATCTACAACGAAGAATACAAAGTGTAGAGATGAGGTGCTACAGAAGACTTCTTGGCATTTTCTATTTCCAGCACATCACCAACCTGAAGTCCGACAGACTATCACACAAGCCATTGGACAACACGATGACATGCTCACAATAGTGAAGAAACTGAACTCCAATGGAATGGCCACTTCACCAGAGCATCCAGCCTTGCAAAGACCAACCTACAAGGCACAGTGTGAGGAGGCAGAAGAAGGAGACAGGAAAAGAGGAGTGAGAACAACATTCAAGAATGTACTGGCTTGACATTTAGCGAAGCCATGAGAGTTGCTGAGGACAGAGAAAGATGGAACACGCTGGTTAAACGATCATCTGTGGTGCCCCAACGACTTTCGAATAATGGGATAGAATAGGATAGGATAGAAACTTCCTATGTTGTTTTAGGCTATCTCGTTATTTCTTAAAGATTTGTTTATAATGTACAAGTGCATTGCCAATAAAGCTTGGCAGAAATTCTGTTTGGGAAAAGAGTGTGTCTTGTTGCAGGACGTTATTGGGAGATGGTGGAGCGACTGAAACTGGACCAGCTGTACCTGGCACCCACCTCACTACGACTCTTGCTCAAAGCTGGCGACTCCTGGGTGAAAAAGTATGACCTTTCTTCACTCAAACGACTTGGGTGTGGTGAGTGTCTGTGACAACATACTGTACCAATGTTTTCACTTGTTGATTTTCAAGTCTGTGGTGTGGAGGTTTCTCCAAATTTTAATTTACTCAGTATTTCTTTTCTCATGTTATGTTAGCTGTTTGTAGGTCTTGTGTCCCAACATTTTTGTTCTTGGGTTTTCATAGCCCTGTGTGTGTGTGTGTGTGTGTGTGTCTGATGGATTGGTTTCTAAAGTTGTGCGTGTTTAATACTTTAGTTTACAAACCAGATATATTTCTTAGTGTGTTGTAAGTTTAGCCTAGAACCATGAAAGTGGCTTCAATGCTTTGAACTGCTTAGAGCAGGGTTTGTTTCATTTCTCCTCATTTGTTGTTTGATTGATGAAGAAGATGATGATGATGGATGATTGACGATGATGACGATGATAATAATGATGATTGCAGTTGGAGAACCACTGAACCATGAGGCTTGGCAATGGTACTATGAGGTGGTGGGCAAGAAGAAATGCGACATCGTCGACACTTGGTGGCAGACAGGTACTGTTTGACTAACAACTTCTTTTTTTTTTCTGTTCTGCTCCTCATGCTCTGCCTCATAATCTTCCTTTTTTTAACTCTTGTTTTGCTGATTATGCACATAATCGCCACAATCAAGTTGTGACAACTGCAGTATTCCCAGAACCTACAAATTGCCTGGAGGAAATGACAGCCTGACAGTTCTGTGATAGGCACTGCTAGGCTAGCTGAAGCTTGCTTTTAAGTTCTGACCCACTGGGCTATCACAGACTCGCTGCTGGAATGCAGGCAGGCTGTGTCTGCTCACTCTAACATCTACACTGACAGTCCTGCTTCCAGAAGAAGGAAAAAATAGAGTACTGTGTTTCTCGCCCCACTCTCACTAATGGCATTGTTGCTGCATGCTTTTAATATACACCATTGAAAAGATAAGGTTTTGTAGTTTCTGCAGGGTCCAAACACGAGACAAATAACTCAAACAGCCTGAGAATACTAAAGGGCAGAACTCATGCATTGCAGCGTGCAAGGAACTTTCATGCCATGACAATGAAAAACATCACATGTAATCATGAAGCCTGCTGCCTGTTAAGATTTGTTGGACTAAAGAAAGAGCTCCTGGCTAACACAGTCTAGCCCCTACTGTGATCACTCAACCAAATCTAACACCACAGAAACTGTAGTCACATCTATTGCAGACATGTACTCAAAAATAGCTGTAAAATGTCACAACAATGGCACACTATACACACCACACATTACAATCCTCCTGTATCTAGCAGCTAGAAATCTCCATGAACCATGGTCATTTGCATCTCGCTGTACACTTTTTTTTTCAAATTCTCCCGCATTACTTTCACCCACATAAATACGGGACAAAACAACACTACAACAGAAAACTTTGGTTCCATAGTTGTGACCATTTTTAAAGCAGAGAACACTGACACATTTCATGCTGGCACTACACACCACAAATAAGGAGTCAGGCAGTAAATTGGTCAGCCGGGGCAAAGTGAGCATAGCACCCTCCCCCTCTTGGATCCCGCCAGTGACCAAATCTCTTGTTTCACAGTGCTGCTGGCTAGCCGTGCAGAACCTGTGGAATTTTCACACACTTTAATTTGGTTAATGTCAGAATAATAGCTTAATTACATTGAACCTAATGATGCATAAAAACTGAGGATTGGTCCTATGTTCTGGTGGGACTGACCTTCAAAACTGAACAGATCAGCTAGACTTGTGCTTGTAATGTTGTTGTTTTTTTCCAGAGACTGGTGGCATTTGCATCTCACCCCGTCCCTCTGCAGAGGGTGCAGAAATCATCCCTGGTATGCCCATGCGTCCTTTCTTTGGTATCCAACCAGCCATTCTCGATGAGAAGGTAATACTGCGAGAAGGATCTTTTCCACCATGGGTAACAAATGTAGAGGTAACTAGTGTTGTAGTTTGGCATGGTTGATATTGTGTTGAGGCCACAGAGGACTGCCGTGCTGTTTATGATGATGTCAATGCCACGTTCTCAGCATTTTCATGCACACCACCGTTTCCTGCCTGTTCAAGGGGTTTGTCTGGTATTCACCTTAAGAGATCTTGGACAATTGTACCTATCATTGGCATATTAAAGATCGTTCAATTAGTTCCAAGCATTTTGTGAAAGCATTTAGGCTTTGTTATGTAGTTCTGTTCCTAATGGTATGCATAGTTATGATGCATAGTCAAGCACTTTGTCCATTAAACATTCTGTATAGTGTTTTAGCATGGCTAGCACATATGGATAATGTATAATTTGGTTTGTTAATTTTGTTCATTGCATTTGTGTCTTTTCTGACTGATATTTTTGCACTATGGTGCTGTTTTTTGTTTTCTTCTTATCAATGCTATGCGTATGTGTAAACATTTATTTTTGTAATTTCTACTTAAAGTCCTTTCAGTAATCGATAATTAGTTAAATTAGGCTGTTTGTTAAAGGCAAGTGCAGTTGACTGCGCAGTTGACAATACATTATGTAGTTTAAATAATACTGAAAATTAGTACTCCATCCAGAACAATATCAATTCATCATCATATTAATACAGCACAATAAGATAAATTCTTCCTATTCGGATTGGATAGGGTAGGAAGACAAATTACAAGTAAATCAGACAAAATAAAAAGTAAAGAGTCAGCGTATTGCTTTGTTAAAATTCATGAAAGATCACTGGTTATAACCAAGAAGGCAATCTAGAGGATTCTATTCTATTTTAGTGTACATAATCATAGTGAGATATTGGTTTTATTTAAATAAAGAGAAGTTGATTCCAATAAGACGACTCAGTTTTAATAACCTAGTTTTAGATTTTGAATTCGTCAGTAAAATAAACTTGAAATAACGCCACCCAATGGCTGCAGCATGATACCTATAATATACATTCTGATTACGTTTTGTTATGGGACATAACGTTGAGCTTTCGTTTGACTTGGTTTACGTTTTGGTTGCATACAGAACGAGGAGCTGCAGGGAAATGAAGTTGACGGAGCGCTGTGTATCAAGAGTGTGTGGCCTGGTGTGGCAAGGTCCATCTGGCGTGATCACCAACGCTACCTGGAAACCTACATTAAGCCCTGCCCTGGTACGCTTGAGACTTCATTTCCTTATTATTTCTTTCCTCCCCAGGATGTTGCACACCTTTGAAAACTGCAAGTAGTCATCATTGGTGAGGGAAATATAATTTTTGGAAATTTGCTGTATTGGCTCATTGATTTCTTGATGTTGAGTTGGGTGAACTCCCGAACTTCCTCTTTTATCCATTGTTCTTTCATTAAGTATGATAGTCTGTCTATGTCCAACACAGTTGTCTGCTTACATATATCTGCATTTATAGGCTGTTGGAAAGGGGTGGAAATAAATGAAAACTAGCTGAATTTAGCATTTTAGTAAATGAAATGTTTGTGCAAAAAAGCCAGATGACTGAGTAGTTAGTTATTCATTGCTTACAGGGTCCAGCGGACTGTAAAGAGCTGAATCAGGACCACAAATTGGTTGAAAGAGGACTCGTCCCTGATCGGTATAAAAGATCTGCTGAAACAACCCTAGTGGTAACACTGAAGAGGCACTCCACCAGCCTGTCGCTTTACAATAAAGGCATCCATGCAGGGGACACTGAGGCTATAATTCTACTTTATCAAACCCTTGTTTACAAGAACAAAATCGAATATAAACATTATTGTAAAATATCAACAAACACAAATATATAAAATGCCTACATTGCTAAATAATATCATAGGAAGCACCAGTGATCAATTGATGGAAAGCGTCCAATATTCCCAAGCTGAACCAACCGACCCAATACACAAATGAGGAGGTTTTTTTTTAAAGAGTTTTCAAGAAAAAAATGTAGGTGACTGATCTAGTGAAGAAGATACATGTAGTAGATTGATAGAACAGAGTAGGAATGAGAAAGAACAAAGGAGAAAGACAGCGACAGTGAGAATTTAAAGCACTAAATTTCCAGAAAGTGGGGATACTATTTATATAGAAACCTCGGCACACCCACAAGTGTGGAGGAGGAGGGGGGGGGGGGAGAATGACATACGTGTATATTTGTATTTGTCATGCAGCAAGCTGGATAATTTCAACACAAAACTTTGTTACTAACAAATGAGTGAATGAATGGATGGATAACGTATGAAGGGCATAAATATTTCCACACCCAAGGGCATAATGGCAGCATTAATAATAAAAATAATTTATCATTTGTATAGCACTTTCCTCCATTCGAGCTCAGAGCACTTGGGTAAAATTGAGTGCAGCGGGACAAACAAAATAACATCAGACTCTTACCAATAACAACACAATCAACAAAAGAATGCCAAATATTTACAATGATGAAACAAAATTCGTAAGATCCAAAAGAACAAGTTACGGTAAAAAAATATGTATACAGCGAAAATCAAGAATACGAAGCTGACATCTACAAAGTATAACAGCTAAAAATTGCCAAAAGAACGCAATAAAAGAATATAATGAAAAGTTCATAGTATACGAGTGGCAGAATGACTAAAGACACAGTGTTAATATAAGATAGTCTAGCACGGTCTCACGGGACATTAATGCAGTCTGATAAGCCAGCAAATGCAGAGGAAGAGATAGGAGTGTGCATTCCACACACTATTCAAAGCTGTTTGAGAAGAGGTGTGTTTGAAGCTTTGATTCTGTGACGAGTATAGTTGTGTAGGGAGCCTATTCCATGCAAAGGTACAGTGAAAGTAGAATGACTTTTGTCTGCAGAACCTCTTTTTGTACATTGGGGTTTTAAGCCTTTTAATGTCCCCGCTTGAGCGAAGAGATCTAGAAGGTGTATACATATATGTAGCAGCTCTGCAAGGTATTTTTGTGTGGATGTCTTGATAGCATTGTAGCACATTCATGCTAGTTTGTTTTGTTACTCTTGCTGTGACCGGGGAGCCATTGGAGTTCTTTCAAGAAAGGTGTTAGTGCAGTATTGCCTTCAGTGGTGATAAAGATTTGTTGAATTTGATTAAATATATATTTCCGCCGTTGGGGTGCCGGGGGTTTCAGTATAAATAGTATCCACACTTTCTGGAAATTTAGTGCTTTAAATTCCCACTGTCGCTGTCTTTCTCATTTGCTCTTTCTCATTCCTGCTCTGTTCTATCAATCTGCTATTCTATCTTCTTCTTCGCTAGGCCAGTCATCTACCTTTTTTCTTGAAAACTCTTACGGGACAAGACTCCTTATTTGTGTATGAGGTCTGTTGGATCAGCTTGGGAATATTGGACGCTTTCTGCCAGGTGGTCACTAGGGCTTCCTATGATGTTATTATTTAATAATGTAGGCATTTTATATGTATGTGTTTTGTTGATAATTTATAATGATGTTTATATTCTATTTTGTTTTTGTAAACGGGGGTTTGATAAATTAGAGTACAGCGTGGAATGTCTTTATTGTAAAGTGACTGGCTGGTGGAGAGTATTCAGTTTTACCACTAGGGTTGTTTCAGCAGATCTTTTATGCGGATCAGGGGTTGTCCGGTCCTGATTTGGCTCGGAAGAGTCCGCTGGACCTAAAGCAATAATCATGTAATGTAATGTAATGATTAAATATATCAGTGTAGCCTGGTTTTTAAAAGCTATACGGTTGTGCAGGTTACTACTACACTGGGGATGGAGCTGTGCGCCACAAGGGAGGCTTCTACCAGATCACTGGGCGTATGGATGATGTTGTAAATGTTTCAGGTCATCGGCTAGGCACTGCAGAACTTGAGGACATCATTGTAAGATGATATTGTCAATTTTGGTAGGGAAAAACTTCACTGGAACTGGAACGATATCGCTGTAGTATCATTGTAAGATAATGTCAATCTTGGAGGGGAGAAACTTGGCTGAAACGTTATCAATATAGTAGTATCATTGTAAGATGTTTGCCACGTTTATTATCATGCCAATTCATATGACGTAAAATTGAACCCTTCCATGCTAACAACAAGCTGCTTGTTCTGGGTTGGGAGATTTGTCTAAATTCACATTTAGTATGTGGGTTCCATTGAAATTCTGTTGTGTTAAAATAATGTAAATGAATGTTGATCTGCTGTATACAAATGGTTGATTGGAATGTTTTGCATATAAAAATGATTTAACAGAATGTTTTTTGCTTAGAAATTATTGATTGGGATGTCTTTAGTGTACAAATTATCCATTTGATATGGATTATTGAAAAAAAAAAATTAAATTGAGTTCCAAATTATTCATTATAATGTTTGATAGATTTGTTGTGTGGGAACTATTGGTCACCGAAATGATGTAATGGAATGTCTGTTGAACGAGACCGGATCGAAATGAATGAAATGTTGTGTTGCAGGACAACCATCATGATGTGGCAGAGTCTGCAGTGGTTGGATACCCACATGACATCAAGGGTGAAGGTAGGCAGCCTCTAGATGCATTTACAAAATAATTATTATCTTGGGGTCTTGATTTATTTCTTATTTTGAGTGCATTGAGCTTGTTGCTTTAGCCGAGAAGTGAGCAGGTGTTCATCATCATCGTCATCATCATTATCATCATCGTCATTGTTTTCTTTATACAACAGAACATTATGGTGTGTGTCACGAACAGACTAGTTTTACCCTGCTTACTTTACTATTTAGCCTTGTTTAGTCATTGTAACCTTAGAAAATTAGTGTATTACACAGCAGACGATTACAGTATACGGAGGTACACACTCAGCGAGTTTGACGCAGACAGTGTAGTGACGTCAGCACTGTGTGCGTGAATCGGAAAAGTCGTAACCAATGGGACTCAGGCAGAGCGGTTAGAGCCGGTTCTGACTGGGTCAAAACCTAGCATAGCTTAAGTCAGTGCTATGAAAGACACCGAAGTATACACAGCTAGACCGGAGCAGAGAAATATCTTCACTCATAGACCAGGAAACAGGACTTTTGAATCTTAGAATTCAATCAAGTAGCCACGAGCCTGACTTTATCAAACAGGTAAATGAACATACTTCTGTTTCATTGTGATATATGTATATTATTGTTGAAATTATGTTTGTGGAATTTGCTATGCATAGATGGGAATTGTTAATTCGAATTTGCCTTACCACGTGGAAAAGCCGAACACGTGTTAAGCACGACCGGCCGACGCCATCTTGAATTATGTACGGAACCACTGTTGTTGAACCTATATGTATGTTTGCAGACCAGTGGCTGTATAAGTGAATGTTTATATTATTATTAATTCTGTATGTGTATGGTTAGCCACGATTTATATTTATGTATGTATAGGAAATTAGAGTTGAGATTCCAGTGGACCACGGAAGTAGCAGAATGTTCGTCGCTTATGTATAGAGATGTGGAGCTATCACTGAGGGCTACTTTGGCTTTCAGTGAGACGCTCTGCACAGACCTATTATTCAAGGTTGTGCAGAATTTCGTCTCTTATATTGCAGGCGAGCTATAACGTGCGCCCAACTCCACAGGAAGACAAGTTGGCTGTTTAGCCTCTACAGCACAAGTCTGAGAGAGCAACCCTGGAAAACACCCTGCAAGACCCCACAGCGTGGCAAGGGACCAAACTACACGACGACACATCGTGTACCAGAAGCTACCTCCACGAAGGGCTTCAAACACACCACACTGCAGTTAAGTGACACGGAAGAAGTGCACCCAAACTGATAGCAAAAGGACCACAGTAGTCCACTCTTCAAAAACTATAGTAAAATGGACCACAGTAGTCCAATCTTCAAGAACTTTAGTAGCCAGTGCCCGATGAAGACATAACAGCTGCCTAGACTATCAGCGATCGAACCATTTGCATTGACTTAAGACTTTTTAAGGTAGATTAGTACATCGAAGATCTTGTATAGAGTAGAAGAAATAAATGTGTGATTTTAACTGTTATCAAGTGGCTGGACTACATATGATTCATAGCCGTGTGAAAGCTAGTGTGACAGTGATCTTTTACCATTTTTCTATCTCTGTACCCCAGCCTTAACACAGACCGAGCTAAACAAATAAATTTATTAAAGTAATTCACAGGGTGACTAACTAGCAGTTCCCATCGAATAAAGCGTGAGGGTTACAGCATTCCATTGTGCAGAGCCCAGTAACACCTAAACCCCACGTGACAGTGTGGGACAAAGCATTTGAAATGTTCCTTTGGTGATTAGCATCTAGGATTTCAGTGGATATAAACGTAGCCTACTGAAAATAAGGGTGCTCAATTTTCAGAGATAAAAAAGGATGCAAAACATGTTCTGTCAGGCATGCTACTTTTCCGGGAATTCCGGGAGATCGATTTTTGGGCCTCGGTGGCATTCCGGATGATTGAAAAATTTCCGGGAGTATTAAATAAAATCTGTGTCGAAAAGAAAGAATTACAAGCGTTCTTATCACGGTAGGCCAGACGATATCAGCGGGATTCGTCTGCTAGACTGCCATGACAGTCAATTTTAACGATCATATCAAAGCAGCGTTGAGATTGGCTAGCTAAATTTATCTCACCAATCAGATTGCTTCTCTCTTACGTGATTCGCTCTGTGTTTTAGCGTAGGCGGCCAGTTGTTTCCGTTTGAGTTTTGACCGTCTTCACCACGTTTTGTGCACGATTCTCTATTTTTTTAAGTTTGATAATGTATGGAAGCGTTTTTGTAATGATAAATAACTACTAATACTAGCATAGCATCAAAATGTTTCGAACCGAAATTGTGATAAGAAACACGGTAGGAGACTGGGACAAAGGTCTCAAAAACTAAACTAAATGACAGGCTATAATAAAATGATGTTAACAGACATGTAGGCCTACAAGTGTCATTTGTTGTATATAGTTTAAACTAAAATGTGTTGGTTTTTATCGTCTTTGTTGATTGATTTTTCGTCTATCAAAAAGTGCTCAGAATGTGCCAGATTGCACAGATTTTAACCTTTTTTTTTTTAAATTTAGAGGGCTCGCCTGCTTTTCAGGCTCGCTCTCGGGGCTCTGCTAATCCTTGCAAAATTTTCCGGGAAAACTAAATTTTCAGAGTAGCATGCCTGTCTGTCCATCTGTTTTTACGAATGTTCATGTGCAACTTGCAGAGATAGGAAGGAATACTCAAAAATACATTCTCTGTCCATTACTTCAGGAATTTTTGCCTTCGTGGTGCTGAAGGAAGGGGTTCAAAAACCGGAAGCTAAAATTGCCGAGGAGCTGAAAGAGGCCGTGAAGACAAGCATCGCCAGTTACGCTCAGCCTGACTTCATGATTGTGAGTCACAGTGTTCTCTCCGCCTTTGAGTTTTTACACACACATGCATGCACAGATGATGTACATCACCTTTCATTTTGCACGTTGCGCACTCGGCATACAATTAATTCTCTTGCGTTGTTTATTGTTTATGGCACAATGTCTTCCAAGGTTGTCATTTTGCACCAACAGTCTATGTTTGCCTATGAAACAATGTTTACACAAACTTTGATATGTGTCTTGAGTGTCCCCTGATGCGTGCTTAACGCTGGCAGTGATGCACTATTTGCTTATGAGGGATATGATTATTGTGGAATGTTGTAAATGTTGGTGTTATACGCATTGCCTGCTCAGACACTAAAAAAACAACATCATAGGATATGTTTTAGTTTGCCTGTAAAATTTGGTTTTCTGTTGCTTGTTCAAGAAAATATGATGAATCCCTTTTTTGTTTGTATGGTTTTCTCTTTTTTCAGGTTTTAGTGCGCATCATTCGTCTGAGCAAATTTGATAAGAAATTTGTGTTTTCGTTTTATTTCTCTTTCCAGTTTCAATGTTGGTATTCTTTGTTTTGGCCTAAATTGATTGTCATAGTTGTTTTGCATTCTGAATTGAAATACGTTTTTCTTGATTTGTTTTTCCAAAAATGATCAAGTACTGTTCAAGAAAGGATTAAGTTTACTTCATTTTCTGAAGTTTTATTGCAGTTTTAGTTTCTTCAGCATTTTTATTTTTATCAATTTATGCAGTACAGATCAGTACCAATAAACATACTTTTTTTTAATAAAAAAGGCGTAATAATAAAAATAATAATTATACTACATCTTGATTCCAGTGAATATGATCTCCCATTCCATAACTGTCATTGTGACGATTAGAAGCCATCAGTCTGTTTTTCGAATGAAAAGGAATGAAAACTGTTGACTTTCAGAAATAATTTTATCTGTATATTATTAAGATTGAAAGTTTACCATTTTAATTAGAATTCTGGGTTTGTGGTTTAATTTTCATGGTTTTGTAATATATATAGGAGTAAAAAAATAAATGAAAAGCATAAAGAGCAGGAAAGGGTTAGTTATTCATTGCTTACAGGGTCCAGTAGACAGCAAAGAACCGAATCAGGACCGCAGAATCAAGACCACAACTTGATTGAAAGAGGACTCACTCCTGATCCGTATAAAAAAACTGCTGAAACAACCCTAGTGGTAACACTGAAGGCATTCCACAAGCCGGTCACTTTAATAAAGGCATCCCACGCAGGGGACGCTGAGGTTATACTCTAATTTATCGAACCCCTGTTTACAAAAACAAAATAGAATATAAACATCCTTATAAAATATCAACAAAACACATACATATAACATGCCTACATTGCTAAATAATAATATCATAGGAAGCCTTAGTGACCATTTGGCACAAAGCATCCAATATTCCCAAGCTGACCCAACAGACCTCATACACAAATTAGGAGTTTTGGAAGGTTTCAAGAAAAAAGGTAGGTGACTGGTCTAGTGAAGAAGTATAGTAGATTGATAGAACAGAGTAGGAATGAGAAAGAACAAAGGAGAAAAGCCAGCGAGAGTGGGAATTTAAAACACTAAGCGGGGATACTATTTATACAGAAACCCCCTGGCACTCCCATGGGGGGAGCAGAAAAGGGTGAATTTGAAACAAGCCAATAAGGAAACTATCATAACACTAATAATCATAACAATAATAATCATAACAATAATAATGCTTAAAATTTTAATACCCAACTCAGATTGTACACAGCAGGAATCTTGGCATTGTTCCAGTGTTTACTCAAAGTTTACATAGAGGACAACTGCAGGTATGTCACTTTCTGCATTTGTGTTTTCAGTTCACCCCTGGCCTGCCGTGGACCCGGTCAGGCAAGATCATGAGACGCATCCTTCGCAGAATTGCCGCGGACAGAACAGATGACCTTGGGGACATTTCGACCCTGTCCGATCCTGCTGTAGTGGAAGCCATCGTGGATCGCTACAAGAAGAACATCAAGAAGGGTAAAAAGTAGTCCCTGCCGTCGGGTTGGTAGTTTTCAGGCAATTATTGCAGAGTTGGGCATGGATGGGCAGAATGGGTTGTGTGCAAACAACAAACTACTCTTGTCGCTATACTTGGCAACTGGCCATAGTGGATAACACACGGAGTGAGAGGTATGCATTTGCAGTCCCTGTTGCGCATGGCAGCAAAGAAAAAGTCAGATTGGGAAGGGGAAAAGATTGGAAAACTTGGTAAGGAAAGCTATCACAACAGCAGGGTGCTTGTAGAAGGATGTTATCATTGCGTGGTATATCTACAGCATTAGGGAGAAAGTCAGCACCATACCAATGAGTAAATATTTGCCCTCTGTCTTTGTTCATTTTTTTGCTCAACTGTATTGTACATAATAATTCTGTGGCCCTAGTGTAATGTTTGTCACACTAGCAGCCTTTGCTTACAGGGCAGTGCAAGCCAGGGAGACATGCACAGAGGTTTATGAAAATTGTCCAAAAACATGTGATAGTTATGCAAAGAAATATTGAATTGAAAAAGTGTCTTGTGATTGTAACTGTGGTGCTTGTTGATTTTGTGTTTCTGATTTGACTGAGCGGTGTATCATAGTCACGTGCATGTATTATTTGTATGCCTGAAATCAAGACTTTATATAAACATTTGTACAGTGTTCAATTGTATTCCATGTAACCAGAGCTTTAACTTAAAAACACTTTAGCACGAAGCTATGTGAACTTGAGCTACTTTGACTTCAAAATGACCTTACGTTTGTGTTTTTGAATACGTAGGCCATTTAATAGACAGACCATGCTTAGAAACAACTTTGGCCGGCTTGCCCGCATGTTGTGCCCAGGATTTGTTTGTTAGGAGGACATTCTTTGCAAACGAACAGTTTCTGGCCTATAATTTCTGCTCTGTCCTCTATCTAATCTTCCGGATCAACCGAAAGGTTGATTTCAGTTGCAATCCTGGCTAGCTCCGCTAGTTCGGCCTTGCATTGCCCAGCAACCACCTCCCCCACTTTCTCAAAAAAAAGCTTGCAGCTCGGGGTAGCTTTCATAGTGTTCTGAGACAAGATGCCCGCCTGGATATCTCCAGGTAACTAAAAATAAAACAAAAAGACATGTTGCCTCCCATTCCCGAATAAGACCTATTGCTTTTTTTTTTTGCTTTTTTTTTAATATGACAGGCTGACTGGTTTGTATTTTTAAAAGTCAATGAGGCAACATAACGTGTATTTTCCCACTGCTAAGCTTTAGTTATTTCTCAAAATTGTTAGTGATGTTTTGTAAGGTGAAAGTTGATAGCAAATTATATTACATGTAATGACTACAATCAAATTTTCACTTTTGTTCAGTTATTGCGTTTGCTGGTGGCTGGAGAGGGGATAGGTAGATGGCTTCCTGGATGCATTGTTTGACTATGCAAGCATTGCTTTGTTGTTGTACAGCAGCATTTATTGTTCACATTATTACGAGCCTTCTGTTTTTCATTGGGCCAGAGAGTGTACTGTGAATTTATTCTCCAGGTTTTGGTGTTTGCGTTTTGAATGGAAGGATTTAACATGTTGTTTCTACAAGTGTCGGTTATAATAAATACCATAATGTTTAGCCGCATTCAATTTCAAATTAAAATTATATATGCAATCTTTTTTCTTTACAATGTAATGTTATCAAAATTAACAGCTTTGTAAACATGGATTTATCGAATTGATTAAAACATTAAATTAATAGTTGTAACCGTTGTGCTTGTTCCATATTGCTTTTTTTAAATTAAAGTTTTAACGGTGTTACTGTGTGTAAGAGTGATAGTTGTGCATTTATCAACTTGCATACATTATATCGGATTTAACGGTTGTGGGGATCGCTGTATATATAGATATATAAATAGATATATATATTAAATCATGCATTCCCCTGGTAACAAAAAAACAATCCAAATACTGTAAAAGCAAAAGCTATGAAAATACACACACACACATTCATAGCTTTTGGTTTTACAGTATTTGGGTTGTTTGTTTGTTACCTGGGGAATGCATGATTCAATAACTGTTAACAGAGCTTCAATTAACTGTAGTTTTCTTTTTTACTATTCACAGGCGTCACTTTTTCTTGGATATTGCACGACAGAAAATGAAAAAATATTTTTGACCTTGTTTTGCAGAATAATTTCAACCACACAATGCTGCGCAAACTTAATGAATATGAATAACCGGGTAATTTTTTGTGGAATTGTTTCTCAGTAGCATTACCAAAACATAAATCTGTACAAAAGTATGTTTATTAATGCGTTTGCTTTTACTGGGAAAAAATAGTTTTGTTTTGATCAATTCAGATGTGATATTTGCCAAAGACATAATAATCAGTTTTACTTGCCAAAACAGTTCTTACATTTAAATACATCTTGTTTTCTTCCACTGCCGTTTGTTACTCTTTAAGATGCATTGGCAGCTGAAAACCAAATAATCCAACGTGCATTTAATATAAACAAGCAGTACACCTTTTTTTTTTTAAAGTTGTTTTTATTGCAAAGGGACTTGATTTGTGTTAGTACAAAATAAACCAATTTCGAAATGTTGCTTGGTTTTGTTATTTGTTTTTGCTTGCATGAGAAAGTAGTGAAGTCCTCTCCAGGATCGCACAAACAACTGCTGCCCTGACAAGGTTGAAGCCCATTTGGAAAGACAGAACCATCAGTCTACATTCCAAAGTAAGACTGCTGCGCTCTCTGGTCATCTCCATCTTCCTATATGCTTGCGAAGCATGGACCCTCACAGCAGATCTCCAACGAAGAATACAAAGCATGGAGATGAGGTGCTACAGAAGACTTCTGTGCATTTCCTATACCCAACACATCACCAACATTGAAGTCCGACAGACCATCACACAAGCCATTGGACAACACGATGACCTGCTCACAGTGGTGAAGAAACGGAAACTCCGATGGTATGGCCACGTCACCAGATCATCAGGCCTTGCAAAGACCATTCTGCAAGGCACAGTGCAAGGAGGTAGAAGAAGGGGGAGACCGAAAAAGAGGTGGGAGGACAACATTCGAGAATGGACTTGTTTGACACTGAGCGAAGCCATGAGGGCTGCTGAGGACAGAGAAAGATGGAGTATGCTGGTTAAGCGATCATCTGTGGTGCCCCTACGACCTTCGGGTTATGGGACAGGATAGGATAGGATAGGAGAAAGTAGTGAAATTAAAAGGTCCAAGGAGGCACACAATGACTAAAAAGCAGATCTTTCAGCAAATTACGTTACATTCATAATCGTACATACTGAAGTACCCCAGCAAATTAACAGTAATTCCCCCAATATTAGATCTTGTCAACATTCTGATTATGGCATACTTTCACACTATCACTTTACAGTATACATACATACATATAATATTGTATATAACCACATACACATAAGATGCAGGATATCAGCTGCCAGTTATTAAAAACACACACACAAAAAACACTGTTCTAACACTAAATTAAATTACTAAAATGTGTATCATAAGTTCAAACATGCACCGAAAATGTGAAAGATGAAACTGTTAAAAAAAATAAAAAATCAATATTAAAGTCCAATGTAAAATACGGTTACTTTGGTTTTGCAACCAAAAGTCATTTACAATAATACAATATGGCATCCGTGCAGATGACTTAAACTACAGTTAAAGTGGCCATTTTCACCCTCTTAGTGATGTTTGTTGTTCCCTGTAGGTGGTGGTTCTTTGCTGTATCTAACAGGGGACGCTACTCCTGGATCTGCATAGAGGCCATTTGGGCATCTGCCTTGGGATCCCAAAAATGCACTCATTCAACTATCACAATGTTCAT
The DNA here is from genome assembly GCA_036898135.1 of Oncomelania hupensis. Classification (NCBI taxonomy): domain Eukaryota; kingdom Metazoa; phylum Mollusca; class Gastropoda; order Littorinimorpha; family Pomatiopsidae; genus Oncomelania; species Oncomelania hupensis. The sequence goes on from CM072513.1 coordinate 79,217,009, forward strand.
GCATGCAACAAGCCCACAGCAGCAATTTTCATACTTCAATTGAAATTCCCCACAGATCAACACACTTGCATCATAAAGCATAACACACTATTTTCAAACGATCAAATAAGCACCACACACACACATCAACAAAATAACAGCAATAGTCCAAAGCAGCAGTCGTCAACCTTCAGTTACTCCCAAAAGATACACACTACAAAATTAATAATTAGCATTTCTCAGGACGTTTTCTTGATCTTCTGTGGTGGTTCAGAACCATTCTGCTCTTCGTCGTCATCATCATCAGCATCATCGTCATCATCTTCCTCTTCTTCTTCGCTGCCTGAAAAAGATAAAAAATACAAATAAGATTTTTTTCCAACCCTAAGAGTTAAATACCCTTAAATAAGTAATTTAATTAGATTTAATTAATGAAGCAATCCCACCCCAAGTATAATGCCCCTTCCTATTCCTAGCAGTAATACAGTGTGGTGTTTGAATAGTTTACACTCCAGATGGGTGGCGGATGGTTGAATCATGATTTATTGCACAGATTTTTAAATTAGGAAGCTCTTGTCTGGCGATCCCTTGCTGCAAAAGTCAGCCTAATCCCCTTAACATGTGGATTGTTCCTTGAGACCGGAAAATAAAAAATAAACAGAAGAGGACAAAATTAAACTCTTGAGAATAGTTATAATTAATAATAGCATCAAATAAAATCTGACAAAAGAATAGTTATCTTAAATTATATAAAATCTGGCTAAACTTTAAAGAATAGTTACAGGAGTCTCTCTGATTTTGTGTTGATTTCCCACTGGCGGCGTTTGCTGCTTTCTCCTTTTCTACCTGTACTGTAAGAGCGTTGTTCAGTTCTGTTTGCAGTTGGCCCATGTGTGTTCGTAGGCCTGCCAGTTCTGATGCCGTTGTACTGTCCCCGCTTCTCTTCTCCACTGTCCGTACGAACATCTGTTGTGTGCCATCGCTAAGATTCAGGGTAATTTTTACACTCATTTCTGCTAAAGGCTGTTAATAGCAAACAAAAGGCGCGCATACACTTTAATTAGTTTTTTCGTTAAACAAATCTTATGCACTAGTGAAACTTTATAATCATCACGAGCACCTGTGCCGGAAGTTTACATCGAAAGGGATGCAAGTAATAAAAGTTGTTTCTGCATAGCCTCCCCTTCCAAACTTGTCTATCGAAGGCATAAGCAAAAGCCAATGGAAAAGGCCAGCAGGTGAAAATTCACGCAGAGAGATAGCCTAGTTTGAAGTCAGCTGTTGCTCGTCACTGAGATTTTACAGACGACAGCTTGTTGCATCAAACAGAAGGTGAGTCAGAGAACAGTCATGCCTTTTTCTTCAGAAAACTGAAAAGTTTTTGTGCACATCTAAGCACAGGCTTTTTCTTTTCTTTTGTCTTTGTAAACTCGTGGGTCTCCTACATACGTATGTAGTAGGCTAACTGGTCGGCTAACTAGTATAGTATGTAATCGAGGCCTACGAAAGACGAGACTTCCCAGCCTGTGATCTAAGCTCCAGTAAAACTACTTCTTGTCTTGGGCTGCTGCTAACGAATCCTCGTTGGGGTGCCGGGGGTTTCAGTATAAATAGTATATCCCCACTTTCTGGAAATTTAGTGCTTTAAATTCCCACTGTCGCTGTCTTTCTCATTTGCTCTTTCTCATTCCTGCTCTGTTCTATCAATCTGCTATACTATCTTCTTCTTCGCTTGACCAGTCACCTACCTTTTTTCTTGAAAACTTCCGGGACAAGACTCCTTATTTGTGTATTCATGAAGTCTGTTGGATCAGCTTGGGAATATTGGACGCTTTCTGCCAGGTGATCACTAGGGCTTACTATGATGTTATTATTTAGCAATGTAGGCATTTTATATGTGTTTTGTTGATAATATATAATGATGTTTGTATTCTATTTAGTTTTTGTAAATGGGGGTTCGATAAATTAGAGTACAGCCTCAGCGTCCCTTGCGTGAGATGTCTTTATTGTAAAGTGACTGGCTGGTGGAGAGCTTTCAGTTTTACCACTAGGGTTGTTTCAGCAGATCTTTTATGCGGATCAGGGGTTGTCCAGTCCTGATTTGGCTCGGAAGAGTCCGCTGGACCTAAAGCAATAATGATGTAATGTAATGTAATGCTGCTAACGAAATAAGTATTACAGATACATAGTAGTTATATAATAAAGATTAGAAATTTAGTTAATTCTGTTGCGTTGGCAGTTCATAATAGTGTGGAGAGGCAAGAACCAGCGATTCCACGATCAGTTTGTTGCTCAGCATGATCGTTATGGTGGAGGCTCAATGATGGTTTGGGGAGGGATAAGCATGGAGAGTAAAACAGTTCTCCATGTGCTGCAAAACGGAACTTTGACAGCAATTAGGTACAGAGATGAGATCCTGGACCCTATTGTGAGGCCTTACGCTGGAGCCATTGGCCCAGAGTTCATTCTGATGGACAACAACGCACGCCCACACAGGGCACGCATCGTGGACGAGTACCTGGCGGCAAAAAACATTGAGCATATGGAGTGGCCAGTCAGATCACCTGACCTGAATCCAATTGAGCAAGTTTGGGATATGCTGGGGAAAGCCATCCATGCATGTATTAACCCACCCCGCACTCTGGTTCAGCTTGGGCAGGCCCTTCAGGAGGAGTGGGACAGATTTCCACAGCACAGAATTCCACGCCTTATTTGTTCCATGAGGAGGCGCTGTCATAGCGGTCTGAGGAGGTCACATGCATTACTAAAAGACTTGCTTTGGTTGTTTCTGGTTGATTTTACATGATTTGACAAAAGGTTGTTTTTTTGCCCCATTAGCCCAATATCTTGAATTTTTTTTTTTTTTTTTTTTGGGGGGGGGGGGGGGGGGGGGGGTAGACTTGTCCTGTGATTACTTACAGTGTTATTAAAATGAAATCTTGGTTAATTGTGATTTTACTTTGTTGTATGATGACATATTAATGAAATAGTACCACTTTTATTTAAATAAATTCAACAGATTTTTTAAACAACTTGTTTTTGTCAGTGAGTCAAAGCAAATGTTGAGTAGTATATATACACACATACATACAATATATATATAATGCACCGGCACAGTTTAACAAAGGATTTTTTCATTAGAAACAAGGCTTCAATATGTGGTGTAGTGCACACACACAGATGAAGAAAAAAAGTAAACACTGCTTCAAATGGATGTGTGGTGATTGTCATGCAGAAGAGGGACAATTGGATATAATATAATTAAAAAAACAAAAAAAACATTACTTCAACGATTCTACCAACATTTTACGCCTTGAGAATGCGTGGTATACAAATTTACTTAAGGATCGTACGTGGACAAGGTCTTTTCTTTGAATTAGGTTCGTTATACATGCAGGTCGATTAGACAAAAAATGAGTTCTTAGATCATTATACAAGGGGCAGATATACAAAAAGTGGTATTTATTCTCGACAATGTTTTTACAAACAGTGCAATTTCTAGCTAACGCGTCTTTATTGTATCTGTGGGCATTGATGTTAATGGGCAGAACTCCAAATCTAAGTAAAGACAATGCTATACGGAAGCAATGCACATCAATGTCTACTATGTAGGATTCTTGGGCAAAGTCAGTTTTAAAGGTGCGAAACATTTCGTAGCAGTCTTTATCCCTTAAAGTTCCAACCCATTCTTGTCTGTAGTCTTGTTTTAAATTCGGTCAAAAATATTTCTACGCTACCCACTCGCTGATGTACCCAAACAAAATAAAATCCAAAAGCAGATAAAAGTTTACGTAACATTCCTTGCACAAAGTGCTCAACAGCCTGGTCAACATCTTCATTTAAGTAATTACGTGCTGTAACAAAAATATTCTGTACATCAGGTGAATTTAAACAATTAAAAAAATCTTGTTCTTTGTCGCTATCCCAAATAGTCTTTTCAATATATTCGTGTTCACTATTTTCAACAGTGCCTTTAACAATGTGATTATGCAAGATGCTAATACTGAGTGACACTGGCAAATTATCAGAGTCTATCATGTCTTCTACTAACAATGAATTAATATTCAGTGTTTGAAACAAATCTTTAGAAATAATTAAATAGTCAACTAGACTTGAACCGGCTTCTGCTACAAACGTGTTGCTGTCATCAAGTTTATGAGAAATAAGACCATCAAGAATAATGACATCTGACATATTACCGAATTCCAATAATTGTTCACCAAACTGGTTTACCCCTGTGTCTTGTGAGGTCTGAGCAAAGACATTAACATCATCGTCCGGACTGGACAGGATATCAAAGTCGTCTGAAGCGCTGCTGCTGTTCTGTGTTCCCGTACGCGCGTTGAATTCTCCACATAACATCAGTGAAAGTCTGCTGAATTTTCGTAAATGTCAAACAGGCATTTATCTAAAAGTTCAATGCCAAAATAATTTTGGGAGGTGTTTCAAAATCTTGAATCATACGGAGGTGAATAGCAAGCAAGTAAAACAATATCCTTATCAACATTAAATAATTCCTTTTTTAGCTTTATTGCAATTATATTTTCTACATCAGTGTCAATTTTTTCAACAGAGCTTGATAGTATTTTTCTTATTAAAACAATAACTCCTCCTGCGAGTCTGCCGTGCTTAAAAAGCTTATGTGCGCCGGCTACATAAATATAAAAATCAGAAAAATCTTTAAAGGCAAACTCGGATTTAAGATGAGTCTCTGTAAGGCAAATTATGTCAAAATTTTCTACATGAGAAACAAATGCAGGATTTTCAAGAATGGATAATAACCTCTAACGTTATATGTTAACAATGTTATGTTTGAACAATTACTGCATTCATTACCCTCTATTGTAGGACGTCGTCTGGACTGACCGTTAAGTGGCGTGTGTGCTTTTTCACAATCATGGTCTACATCATGAGCGTTTTGTGGCCCGGCCAACTTCCTAAGGTAATGCATCTTTCTGGTCTTGAGGCAGCGTTGTAGCGGCGTCTGAAGCAGTGGTCGTATTTACCACAGCAGCTTCTTTGGTCATAAGACAATCTTTGATGCTCGTCTGGCGTCGTGCTGGGGCTCTGGTGCGCAGACTTCTGATGTTTTCTTGTCTTGCTGTTGATGTGCGTGTTTGTATGTTTACATCTGCTGAATTTAGCATATTTGTTGCTCCAGTGGCAACTTTAATGACAGTGATTGTGGATGGACCTGTTGCAGTTATGGTGTCTGCCTGTGATGTGCAGGTTTCTGCAATAAGCTCATTGGCTGTCTGGGCTACATCAATCTTGTATGCACTGTCATGCTGCGTGTTGGGTTCTGATATTTGTGTGTTATGTGTGAGTGTGTCAACAGCTCCAATTGATATGAGTTTGTCATCATGACTGCTTTCGTGTCTTTTAACCTCCTTTGTACGGTCTTCTACTAGAACCTGTGTGTCGGGTGCATTGATCTGTGTGGAAATCTGCTGTTGGTTGCCATAAGCCACAGACTCTGATTCATGTGACTCTTCTGTTTCTTGTGTTCTGCTAACAGCATCGATACCTCCGTCAGGCATCATTGGATTGCTTTCTGTGGTGGTCACCTCTTGACTGTTGACGAGGGCATCGTCGATTTCGTCATTGTCTACACTCATTTCACTGTTATGCGTTTCATTATCTTCTTCGATGTTTCATGTGATGTTTACTTTCGTAGTTCTCTGCATATCATCTTTGCTTGTGTTTATGTTTTTGTGGTGGTCATGATGTACATATGACCGTTGTCAGCTCATGATCGGGTTCTGCTCTGCGTTCCGTGCTCCTGATCTCGTCAACGAAACTGCCTCGCTGTATGAATGCAAGGGCTTTAAATTCCCACTGTTGCTCTCTTCCTCATACAATCTTTCCCATTCCTGCTCTGTCCTATCACTCTGCTATACTATCTTCTTCTTCGCTAGATCAATGACCTACCTTTTTTCTTGAAAACTCTTCCTGGACAAGACTCCTTGTTTGTGTATGAGGTCTGTTGGATCAGCTTGGGAGTGTTGGACGCTTTATGCTGGGTGGTCACTAGGGCTTCCTATGATGTTAGTATTTAGCAATATAGGCATTTTATATGTATATGTTTCGTTGATGATTTGTAATGATGGTTGTATTCTATTTTGTTTTTGTAACCGGGGGTTCGCGTAGTTGAGGTAAACCCTCAGCCGTCCCCCGCGTGGGATGTCTTTATGGTAAAGTGACTGGCCGGTGGAGGGCGTTCAATTTTACCACTAGGGTTGTTTCAGCAGATCTTTTATGCGGATCGGGGGTTGTCCGGTCCTGATTTGGCTCGGAGGAGTCCGCTGGACCTAAAGCAACAATAAATCAATCAATCAATGAATGCAAGCCTGGTACCACTTGTATCTGGCTGCCTGAGTTGCTGTTGTAAGGATCTGCCCTATAGTCAGCATCTGACTCTGGCAGACCCCAATAATCTTGATCTTGTGGCTCCATGTTTGTGGTTGTAGTGGCAAGTTGCGGTGTCATCGACAAGGACCTGAACACTGGATACGGCTGTTGTGTATGTTTGGCGGCTGCCACTGCACCACAGGGATGGGGGGAAAAGGAAATGGGGAGGGGGGAGGAGGTAAGCAGGAAAAGGGGGAAAACTGGAAAAGGTCACTGGGGAACACTGGCAACTTGAAGCATGGCCATATTTCCCTCCTGGCGGGATCTCACATACTGACGGGTCTCGGTAGTGGACGTAGCACATTGGTCAGACGTGAGGTGACTACCTTGTCTGAGTAAGGGCGGCTCCTGCTTGGGGCCGTCAGCACCACCGGTCGAAGTTGGTATTGGTCATCCTTCACTTATAATTTACCACCTTTGTAGTAAGCAATTTTACCTTGTTGTTTGTAACTTTGAATTTTCTGCCTTGTTTTGCTGTCAGATCCGCAGCAGCTCTGATGCCCTCTGGCGAAATTCCGTGTCTTTCAGCACCTCTAGCTTGTCGCAGAATCTGGCGAAAATGGCGATAATAGGATGAGACCCTCGGTTCTGGCCGACTCTGTGTGCAGATTCAAAGTCAGACTCTCTCCACTCATCGTAGAATGAATTACCGTTGAGAAGGTCGATGACGGCGTCAAGCGAAGAATGGCTGTCACCTCGCGATTCAGGAACGCCTACAACAAACTTCACGTTGTACTTCCTACCTACAATGTCAATCTTGTCCAATCGTCTTCTATGATGTTGACCCGAGAATTAATGCTTTGCTGTGTGGTTTGCAAATTGTTCACCTCCGACTTGACTTGTTGTGTTTCCTGATGCAATTTGCTCATATCACCCTTGATTTCCTTGACTGATATTTCTAGGCGTGAGAACTTGTCCTCTAGCCGACAGCTAAGTTGTGTAGTTTGCGTGTGCATGGTGTCAAGAATCTGAGAGAATTGCTTTTGCAGAAAATCGTGAGTATTCGCTGAATAAGGTCTGTTGCAATAATCACCTGTGCGTGCAGTGTTTGGCGATGGTGGCATAAAGTCATCTGGAAAGCGCTCAGCTCCTCCATATACGGCACCTTTATGACAACTCCACGTGCTGGTCATGGTGATTCATGTTCTCAATAACTTATGTATTTATTATTATTATTGAGGATTTTTAAAGCGCACTTATCTCGCCGTACTTGACCAGACTTTAGGCGCTGGCTAATACAGGATCTAACCCGAGACGCCCACCCGCAGCCTTTGGGCGCATGGTCTGACGCCCGGACAATTGAGCACTATCCTGGCCAGCCAGGGATGGGGGAGAAGGACCAAGTGCATTCTGGGTGTGTTCTTGTTACCGGCACTCACTCGTCTAGGACATGAGCGTCAGGATCTTTAAAGTCCGTTATGATGGAATGTATGCGACACACAGACTAGACCTCGGTTTTTACTCTCATCCGAAGGAGTAGGAAACGGGAGTAAAGTGTCTTTCCCAGGGACACAACACAATGGCCTGGATAGGGCTCGACCCCGGGACCTTCAGATCCGCAAGCCAAAGCACTACCATTAGACCACCGTGCCTCTAGCAACTTGAAAGTACTAACCAACTAACTTGTTAATTAACGACCGCAGCGTTGAATCTCGTGCATTCCTGGTTTGGCAAACTCTGAGATGTATTGATGATGGTGAGGAAAGGACATGGATGGGGTGGTGGTCATCGATCGCAGCAAGGGTGCGGAGGGGGCAGGAGTAGTGAGGACGCCAGAAGTGGTGGAGTGGTGAGAAAATGGCGAACATTCAGAATACAACGTCTCCAAAACTCCAACCAATGCAAAAATCGATCAATAACAATAATTTTTTTCCTCGCCCACATGAGTATAACAAAGTTTCTTAAACAGACGATCCACAATAAAATTATCAACATTTCGACTGCACAATTATTACGTTGCGAGTTTGCAAGAAAATGTTTTCAAATAACTGACCTCAACAAGTCCAACTTCAAATATTTTGTAGATTCTCTTATTTTATCTCCTCGCTTCCATGTGGATGAATACCATAAATATAATATAAAAGTACTTCTTCCTTCCGCAGAAAACAGCACTATTTCCTTCACTTCACAGTATTGACTAATGTGTCGCAAAAAACTAAGTCGGAAAATTCAGTTAACACTGTTGATATTATAGACGACGAAAGCACCATGTTGCGATGTTATCGCTTCGGCCGTGAGAGAGAGAGAGAGAGAGTTTATAGATATAGTTTTCCCTTCTCCCCAGTCGCCTAGGATTGTGCTCAGTTGTCTGAGTGTCAGACTGTGCGTCTTAGGCAGCAAGTTGGTACCTAGGGCGGCTGAAGTTAGAACCTGTATCGGTCAGCGCCTTGAGCAGCTCTTGAGCTGGAAAAGTGCTATATAAGAATAATAAATCCAAATAAATAATTAAATAATATACATTGGAATCCCACAAAACCATGGCCGATAACAGCGATAAGCATCATATTTGCAAGACAGGAAGTTAGTTCATAGATAAAAAGCATCTGATTAACCAGTTTTGTTCTTTAAAAGTCAATCCGAGATGATTGTGGGAGGAGGGGGGGTTGGGGGTGGCCGATGGATTTGCCTCAAAGAGAGTTCCCAAGAGGAGTATGCAGTTCTGTACATTCATGTACCAGCCTATGCATTCGCTCACCAGTTCAAGCCATTTGCTCTCATAGTCAAGGGAAGTAACTCGCTTGTTTATGGTTCAAGCCATTTAAGAACATTGCCTTATTGCTTATCAGCATTTGCGTAACACTGCCTAACCTGAAACTGACCGTCTTCAATGCTTGCTTATGCAGTAGGCGACAGCCTGTGGCGTAATGCATGACCCCAGGGCCAAGATCATGGTCTTTTTAGAGGAAACCAGCCTATTGAATGCGATTGCATTGCTGACTGCGCAGACAATGGTTCAAAGCCGATTGACAGCCTGAGTGGAGAAAACACAAAAACAATAATATGACCACGAGACACAGTAATGTACCCTGTGGCAAAAACAATTTTTGCATCGAATGTTTAGCAATAACAGTTCAAAGCTGGTTGACGACTTGGATATTTTTTTTAAACACCAAAAAACAAACAACCTGAGCACGGACTTTAAAGATCCTGACACTCATGTCCTAGAGGGGGTTTGTGCTGGCTACTAAAACAAACCCAGCAAGCACTATGTCCAATTTCCTTTATACCCGGTTGCCCAGGATTGTGCTCAGTTGCCTGGGCGTCAGACTATGCACCCAAAGGCTGCCAGTGGGAGCCTTGGGTGGTTTATGTTAAACCCTGTGTCTGCCAGCGCCTTGAGCAGCCTTTGAGCTGGAAGAGTGCTAGAGAAGAATGATTTAATAAATAAATAAATGTTCCTATCGGTCTTCAGGTGGGTAGGAAAGGGGTGGTTGGTGGGAAGGATGGATGGGGACCAAGGGCCAGGGGTAGTGGGAGGGAGGCCAGAGGGAGAAGGTTTTAGATCTGGGAGCTGGTTCCTTTCAGAGTCTTGACAGAGGGTGATCATCAGCCGGAATTGGCCGCAAGAACGTTCCATAAAGGAAGAGGGACTGCTGGCGTCAAAATAAAGTTTACATTGATTGGTTGCTCTGTTTCAGCCTATCACAGACTGCATTGCCTGCCACCAGTTATTGCTTCACTATGACGCGACTACAGGCCCTGTCGATGCTGGGACGTTTCTACATCTACGCCATTCACGGCTATTTCACCGAGGTCATGTTCACCGCTATCTGGGAGTTTGTGGTGAACTTTAACCGCAAGTTGCCTGGCAACACCAGTGTGTGGTCCTTTCCCATCTACGGCATTTCTGTCTTGGTGCTGGAGCAGATGTACTTGATCTTGGAGCCGAGGGGCTGGCCGTTGTGGGCGCGTGGGTTGGTGTACACGCTGTGGACGTACAGCTGGGAGTTCAGCACCGGGCTCTTATTGCGACAGTTTGACGCCTGCCCCTGGGACTACACGCCCTTCCACGGGGACTTCATGGGGTTGGTCACACTGGAATACCTTCCTTTCTGGTTTGTGGGTGGTATTTTCACCGAGCAGTTCATCATCTGGTATACACGCAGGATCTACCTGGGCCCCCCTATTGAGGCTGTAGAGGGCAAACAGCTGATTATACACACCACTACCAACGGCGATATATTGGACAAAACTGGTGATATATCGGATAAAACACAGTAAATAGTCATAGTAAATAGAGTTTGAAAAATTGGTTTTGAAATAACAAACCAAGATGCAGAAACAGTAGATTAGAATGTACAAGTCCATATAGATATAATGTGACCATATATATATAGTTATTAATATTATACTCAACAAATATCCTTGTTAGTAGGGATCTTTTGAAGCAAGTGGTTTTGTTGTGAAAGTGATTCCGTACTAGTTTCTCTTTTCATGATAACTGAGAGGCGGCTTCATATGCCAAGCAATGAAGAACTTGACCTACTTCCAGTACCTTGCTTCAAACTATATTCTAAGTCTCAAAACAAGTGCGCATCCCCATTTTCACATCTAAAATGGTTGAGTAAGGTCCCTTACACAAAATCACCTCATTTTGGATGTCATACAAGCAATGTAATAAACAAAATATACCCACGGAGTCAACTTTGTGGTGATGTCCTTTTCTATGAAATCACTTAGTGTGATTTCATGAACTTTCCCCTTTGCATACTAATGGGAGCATAAACTGTTGATATCACCAACAAAAAGTAGTGCAGAATCACTTTTATAACGAAAATCACTCGCTTCTGAAAGATTCGTACTACAGCAAGTTCAGTGCTTTAAAAAAAAAATTCACAACTGAGTGTCAACAGGTGACATGCTGCTAGCTGGCAATATTTGCTAGCGCTTTAAAACCTAATGCTTTTACCTACTTTACCTCCCCCCAAAAATTGTTAAACCTGTATGCTGATAGTAGCATGTTGTGAACTAGAATTTGACAATTTTCTATTCATTTTAAAATGTAGTTGTCGGTATAGTTTCTCCCTCAATAATTGAAAAATGATGATGATGATGATGATGATGATGATGATGATGATGATATAGGTGATAAAATACTTGTTCATATTTACCAAATCAAAGGTTTGAGATTTGCATATTTATGACTAAAATAATAATAATAATATAAAGTAATGAAGGAATAAATGATAATAGCAATAATAATGATGGCGATGATGTCGAGGACAACAGCAATAATGGTGGTACTGATGATGATGGTGACTTAAAGGGCATTGTTCACTCTCGGCTGTTTTAGCTTGCTTTGTGTGCTTGAGGAAAGAAAATCTTGACAATAAATATAAAAATTACGTGAAGAAAACCTATTTCACAACTGGCACTACTGCGGCCAAAAACAGTGCAATCAAGTTATAAAGTGTGTCCGTTGGTGCTGACCTCTTGTTCAATGTACACATTTAATTTAGTATTAAAGTCACTGCCAAGTAACATCTATTCTGCATTTTACCCTTCTAGTGCCAAATAATGATAACAAATCTCCCTCGAGATGTAGGAGTGATTTTGTAATTGTATTGTATTGAGATATTATCATATATTGACAAATTAATGGATCTGAGAGCGAAGTATTCATTTGTTTGTCATCAGATGTTTTTTCCAAGTTATTTAGTGTCTTACTTAAGATGTTGAAATTAGCAGCAGTGTTATTGTTGATTTTGTGTGCGGAAAAAATGAAATTACATTCCATATGTAATGAAGAGTTGACTGATAATGGTGTGTTGGATTTGAGATTTCTTGTTAGTGGACTGATAATTGTACTCACCTGTCCTAGATAGTTTGTTAGTAAAAAAGAGTTTCGAGTCTTTGACTCAGTCTATGCTTGCAGAAGTCATCCTAGTGTGAAATGGCGGAATGTTTTATCCACATTGTGCATCAGCATTGGTTTATTTGGTCATATGTGAGCATGAAAAGTTCATGTCAAGGTCATCTCAAGGTCCATGCCATTTCAAGGTCTATATGGCATTTTGACCTACAACTTTTTGTGTGTTGCTTATTTGATGATCCCTGAGTGTTCATGGTCATGTGGATGTCAAGATCAAAGTCTATTTGGTCTTTTTGATTCAGCTCCACCTACTTCAGGCACTTTTTTTTTGGAATATACATCATATAAATATGAATCATATAAATAGATTCCATATGGAGCTTGTTAGTCATAGGGGATTTGTCCTTCTAGCTTTGGTAATTTACTTTTTACAATTTGAATGTTATGAAATTACTGATTTTTTATTTTTACCTTTGGCATGTGATTAAAGTGGCTTTGAGTAAGATTTGGCCATCATTTAAAATCATGAAAATTTGGCGATCATTTTATATCATGTAAATTCGGCAATCATTTCATTTCTTGTAAATTTAGTAACCATTGCATTGGTTTTCCATTTATTTGATCACTTGTACTTTCTAGGTGTCATCAGCAATTGTTAATGAGAATGAGTGTTTTCCTTTTGAAACAAAACTGTTTTTTAAACTGCATTATATGTTAGCAGTGTTGATGAAATGGTACAAAGTTAGATCTCAAACGGTGTACATACAAGTTATCATTTAAAACTTGTTTGTTTGAGTCAATTTTCTCTTCCTTGTTTGTAATTCGATATGGCTTCTTTCTGACGTTTTCATTGTTCTGAAGTATACATTCAATTTGTGAAGTAACATAATAAACATGAGATAGGGTTCAAAATTGTAGGTAGTCCCTGAAGAAGATTGCAATCCACAACATACACTTTTTGTTAAGAACAATAGCTTATAAGCCTGTACTTAATTAATTGATGAAGGGATTGATTGTTTGATTGAAATGTGTCAAGCATGCTCAATGCAGCAGATCTTGTTTTAAATGTATCCTGGGAATATCGTTTCCTTAGCAACCAGTGGTATACTGCTGGTCATATTTGCTGGTACTGGTAATATATCTCCTGTTTGTACTCTCAAGGAGAGTTTGCTCTTGTGTGTTTCTTGACCTTTTAGACTATAAGCCAGAATGACCATTAAAAAAAAACAACTTATTATCATGCTGCTGAGGCAGCATAGTACAGGAAGAGAGGAACCATTTCAAGACGATCACTTTTTTTGTAAATAACATCTCCTGCCAGATGCCAGATTTTGAACCCTGGGTCTTATAGCGCACGAGTTGGGCACCTGGCTTCCCTGTTGAGGCCATTGAGAGCAACAAAACTGCTTTAGCGGAAGCCATTAAAAAATGTTGTAGCGTCAAACACTCCGCTGTTACTGTTGGGCCAGCTCATGGATGTATCACAATAATGATTTTCATCTCTCTCTCTCTCCAAAAAAAATATTTTCATTCCAGTAGGCCGCAGCTAATTTTCTTGTTAGGAAACATTATTTAGAACCATGATCATTGTTGCCTTATGCAAACTGATAAACTTGTGGTAGTCCACTGCTGCTTTCATTTTACATAACCAACGCTGCAATCAAAATCACTTTTATCATGCCAATGTGTTTGATAAATATCGTCTATTGTCAAGCTTACAAGGTTTTTGTTGTTGTTGTTGTTGTTCATCTTGAAATTAATAGTTTGCATTAGATAAATATTTAATAATTGCATATTTTTTTTTATTATCCTATCTTGAAATGAATGGATCAGAAAAGTATTTACCCATGTTAAAATGTGTAATAAATGTTATTAATTCATCTAAATAATAATATGTCAAAGAAATGATGGTGAGTCGCCTTTACCGAAGTCCATCAGTCTGTGATAAAGATACTTTGTCAGTTCTTCGAAATATTTTCTTGAAAACGTATGTGTTTGTGTGTGTGTTCTTCCTTGCAAGATAGAAATCATGATAAAGAGATGTGACAGTGATATCGCAGCTACCATATTATCTGCCACTAGTCTGTGAGTATACAGAGCTTTTCTGGATATTTTATTTCCTTATGAATCATTGCTGTACATTGTTTTGAATTTATTGAGGTACGTACTTTCATGACAGTTTGTGTGTGTTTGTGCCTGCATGTGTGTGTGCTGCTTGATCCAATGCTAGTGAAATGTACTTTTTTGTTTGTATGTGGATGTGGTTGGGCATGTATGTGTGTGCATTTGTTTGCAGCGTTCAGTTTGTGTAGATGTGTGGGCTATATAAGCATTTTTATACTCGTAAGTTTGTGGGCGTGTGAAATTTTCCTGTCCCAGCATCATTTGTATTGTTACTAAGTAAATCACTAAATGTTAGAAACCTAGGGAACATGTTTTGTTGCTACCAGTTTCTAGTCATTTCACTATAGTCTTCAATTTCTAAGCAGTATGTTCTTCAGGTCATTGCTGGTTTTACTTTACATTGTTAACATTTTACAAACAGGATGTTTGCTTCTCAATTGCATGGATGTGCAGGAGTCAAGTCATGTTAGCACTTTTGTGATTTATGTCTCTACAGGCAAATGTACATGGATATTTTGTAACCCTTTATTATTATTATTATTACTACTACTACTACTTGAGTACATGTGGGGTCAAAAGATTTGTATGAAATGTTTTCATATTATATACTACTATCAATTGTCTGGCATCAGATCTGTATTTTTATCTGGATGAGTGCCTGCCAGAATGTATATCAAACAGCTGGGATTTCGAACAGCCAGAATTTTGGCGTTCCAGCATAACCACAAACATCCATGTTATTATTTTTGTTATACTTAGTGATGGATTGCCTTTAGTGTTACCATTAGGGTTGTTTCAACAGATCTTTTGTATGGATCAGGAGTGAGTCCTCTTTCAACAAGTTGTGGTCCTGATTCGGCTCTTTGCAGTCCGCTGGACCCTATAAACAATGAATAACTAACTAACATCATTTTGCATTAAGCGTCATCGACCTTTGTTGTGTATGCTGCAATATTACTTGCAAGTTTGTGTTTTTGCATTTGACATTTTAGATGATATTGTGGTTGCTTTGCGGCTGAAGGGGTATGTTGTTTGGATTGTCTTTTTTATATAGCAATATTATTGTATACAGTTATTTTATATGTGTTTACCAGGTCATTGTATCAATGCCTTTTTATGCCTTTTTTGTGCAATGTGTTTCCATTAAGATTAATTTTGTTTCCTGTCCTCTTAAAAACTGAATTACCTATATCAATGATCAAGCTTGGAAAGTCTTTTATTGTGTGTGACCTGGGGTGATCGAGAGTGAATGATGACATGCTCTGTGGAAGAGTGTTGAAAGGGAAACAACTCTATCTACAGGGTGGCTGAAAAATAACTCCCCAACAAAAACCGCTCGTTACTTTTGTAAATAGAAAAGCATTTGCATGATTGTGATCCTCACAGCGGTAGAATTTAATTGTTGATCTCTGATTTCCGAGAGTGGCCCAAAATGGCCCGTCACCAGCTGGGCTGGCTCAAGCAGTGTCAGGCAAATGGCCATTGTGAGCTGCTCTCATCACTGGGGAGTTAGGATTTTAACTACCACCACTCTTTATTGACAGCTTATACACATCAACAGTAAGGTGTTTTTTTTTTTTAATATTGCTTTCTCATGATTAAAGTTTTATTTTTTTTAAATGTTAACTTTTTTTTTTCATGTAGTTATTGAGGTTCATGCCTCTTACCATTTATTTCATTTGAAGTAATGTTAGAATTGTCAGTGCCTGATCATTCCTTCCATTTTATTCCTTCCTCCCATTCCAGCCCTTCTTCTGAAAGTGTATGGTGCGTAGTTTTCAAATTATTGAGAGTTGAATTTCGTGAGGTGTTTGAATGGAAGTTGCTGGGTTCAAGATGGAGTCTTTGGAACAGTGCTTTGAGCAAGAATGTTCTCTTGTGTAGCATAATGAGAGTATTCCATGGCATGGACTCTAAAGATCCTGATGCTCATGTCCTAGATGGGTGAGTGCCAGCTACACAAATACACCCAGCATGCACTAGGTCCCTTCCCACCACCACCCCCTCTTCCCCCCCTCCCCCCTTCAGTCACACAGGATTGTGCTCAGTCTGGGCGTCAGACTATGTGCCCAAAGGCTGCAAGTGGGTGTTTCAGGCGGCTTGAGTTAGATCCTGTGTTGGCCAGCGCACTGAGTATTCCACAATGGATGGAGACGTGCGTTATAAATGGACATCATCATCATTGGATGCTAAATAACTTACAGAATCATTTTGTGATAGCAGAGGTTTGGGACACAAACTTGTTGGTATTTATTTTATACACCTTAATATTTTTGTTGGTGTTGCTTTAGAAATGTCTAGTAATGTGTGGATTTCAAATTACATGACTTTTTCTTTAAACTCGACCCTTTACCAAAAATATAAATAAAATAAAATTGCACTTTTAAGATGTATCTTTTGATTGCAATATCTCTGGACAACTTTTTTGCTTACATTTTCGTTTAATAAAGTTATTTTGAAATAAAACGCCCATGATTTTTTTCATTCAATGGCATGTTGCTGTTTGATGTACATCTTCGTTTACTATATAAATATTTGGGCCAGAATGGCAAGGCACAAAGTGGAAATGTTTAATAATAATAATAATAATACAGGATGCTATACGCGCCTTACCCAAAATCAATCAGGCTCAAAGCGCGGCGACCTATACCAACATACACGCTCACCCAGAGAGTGAATGATGACATGCTCAGAGCTGTGGAAGAGTGTTGAAGGGGGAAAAAATGCTCGCAGCAAAGAAACTTCAAAGATCTTAACTTTCTCATTTTGATTTGGAGGAGAACATGTCTTTGATAAGAACAACAACAAATTTGAACCAAGTTTGTTAAATACACTCTAGTACACTGGGTCCTATGAACACAGTCATATTTACAAACCCATCTCCCCCGTTGGGGTGCCGGGGGTTTCAGTATAAATAGTATCCCCACTTTCTGGAAATTTAGTGCTTTAAATTCCCACTGTCGCTGTCTTTCTCATTCCTGCTCTTTTCTATCTGCTATACTATCGTCTTCTTCGCTAGACCAGTCTCCTACCTTTTTTCTTGAAAACTCTTCCGGGACAAGACTCCTTGTTTGTGTACGAGGTCTGTTGGATCAGCTTGGGAATATTGGACGCTTTCTGCCAGGTGGTCACTAGGGCTTCCTATGATGTTATTAATTAGCAATGTAGGCATTTTATATGTGTTTTGTTGATAATTTATAATGATGTTTGTATTCTATTTTGTTTTTGTAAACGGGGGTTCGATAAGTTGGGGTGAAGCCTCAGCCGTCCCCTGCGTGGGATGTCTTTATTGTAAAGTGACTGGCTGGTGGAGAGCTTTCGGTTTTACCACTAGGGTTGTTTCAGCAGATCTTTTATGCGGATCGGGGGTTGTCCGGTCCTGACTTGGCTCGGAAGAGTCCGCTGGACCTAAAGCAATAATAATGTAATGTAATGTTACAAACCCATCACACAGAGTACATACAATGCACATTGAGAATTCATGCCAAACAAAATCCAAATAGCAATTCCAACACAAAACTCTTGTCTTATATACTGGTGTTAAACGTCTGTATTTATTTGATCAATTAGTTAAGGTACTTCCAATCAGCTATCAAAAGAAAATTAATTGTAGACATTAACAGAATGTTAGCGAGTACACAAACTTTTGTGTGTGGAGCAGCTCTGAGCCTGTAAGCTCGCTCGCTATATAAGTAAAATTCATTCATTTCTTTTGCTACTGCTCGTTGTTAGTGCACCATAGTATAATAATCCATTTATGTTGCCCTCACTGAAAAGCTCTTTGATGGTTACAAAACAAGTCGTCGTCTTCTTTCTCCTGCTGGACTGAAACAAATGACATTATTAGTTATATTATCCAGGTCCAGCCTTGGTGTAGCCTACAACTCATCTTGCCTGTCTAGTCGATGCAGAGGTTCATAAGTAACCCAAGCATGGCCTCACAACCTTCGTGACAGTCTGCAAATGTTTAAGAGCTGTCCAAGCAATTTCAACATGGATGCATACTGCGTGGTTACAAAATTTCACAATGTATAATTTTCTTGTTAACTCTGATGAATAAACAAACGTCAACAACCAACCAAGACTATTTCGAAACAAAGCAACCCACAACTGTTTGGCCACACAGCAACGAAAACATAAATTACCACTTTCTCAATCAAATACTGAATTCTGAAATAACAATTACAGGTCAGTATACTTTATATTTCATTTCAATTATTTCATTCATTCTGAAATAAATGCAATTCTCACAATTCTCAATTGGCTCACTCAAAAAAAATATTAAATTTGCACTTGGCTCACTCAAAAAAAATATTAAATTTGCACTGAGTAGAAATTTTACAAACTCGTTACAAACCCAAACCAATCCAAAGTCTACTTATATGGCACACACACACACACAACTCCACGTTACAGAGACATGTTCTATCTATATGCTGGGAAAAATGAACCAGTCAGTCATCAAAAGAAGGTCTTGAGCTTCTGGGGAAAAAGAATGCACATCTGTTGAAGATTTCATATTCTCTGGATTGCTGCATTTCTGATTAAACCTTTTCTTTCAGTCACACGCTATGGTTTAGCGTTTCGGTCTTTCTATCTTTATAGCCTACTGGCTGCCAGGAGGCAACACATGGTGTCATGGGCCTTCTAGACATTGGTATTTTAGAGGCATTCCCAAGCAAGAAAAATAGTTTTATTACAGAATGAACAAGAAGGGACAGGATGACAAAGCCAAGATAGAGATTCGTTGGTAAAAAGGAGTAACGACAACAATAACATTAATTTCGCACTTCTGAACTTTTGTATCACAAAGTGCAGAAAACAAGATCATGAAGTAAAATCGGAGCAATTTTATCACAAAGGTGGGATCAACATTCAAACAAACCATTAGATCGATTCTCTAAATCATCACAGTTTCTTTTGAATTGTAATGACTAATGAAAATCAACAACTATATTATGCTAATTTTCTAGAAAATTCAACTGAAAGGACGAATGTACAATTTATATTGATTTTGTATGTATTATGACCCATACTTCCACATAAATCTCTGTATATTTATTTTATACAACAACGAAGCAACAAAAGAAGACTTTCACACACTGAAAAAAAAGAAAGAAATTAAACATGTATCCACCCATGTGATTCTGGAGCCCCAAATCACATAATAAAAGAGATAAGTTTGACCAACAAGAAACCTAGTTTCAAGGTCATATTGAATTTGATGGCTAGAGCATGCCTGAAGGACTCGGCACCTTGTCTAGAGAAGCGGAGCGAATAATTCCAAATATGGCTGATAATTCTAAAAGTTGAGCATCAAAATCCTGCATCAGTTCTCCATCAAACATTTGCGAGAGGCATCTTGGTAGCAGATAAGTGAGATGGAGCCTTCTTCACGGGTTGCCTCATACCTGGTAACGACAAAACAAACAAAATATTAAACTAAATAAATCATAAATTTAAAAAACTAGAGATAAATAAATGGACAAGACAGCGAAAACCTATCAGGAACAATGAATGAGTAAACTGTGTATCAGTTCAACATTTGTTTAAACACAACTCGTAGACCTCAGGCAAAACAGCTTTCTTGTCCTAAAAATCCAAAGTTCATTTACCGCTCAGTTTTGCAATAACCTTAAAACCAAGAAGGCAAGCCATGTACATTTATTTTTTGACACACACACAACTAAAAAATAAGCATTTTCAAAAGCGTTAATTTTCTTGGCAGTGTCGTGTCTCGGCTTTATTTTTACAAAGCAAAAGACAAATATGGAATAATAGCACACTATCTGAAATATCTGCAAGCAGCCAATGATGAAAATGTGCTACATTTCAAAGTATTTCCTATAGATACATCTGGAAATACAACTAGAAGGGTAAAGCCCGTATGATTCACATGCTGAAAGCAACCAACGATGAAAATGGGCTACATTTTTAAATATCTCCTAGATGCATCTGGAAATAAAACTTGAAGGGCAAAGTCCATATGACTCACATGCTCCTTGTGGAGCTTGCAAGATTTAACATGAAAATGACTGTCTGGAAAAAACAAACAAACTGAAACAGTGGCATTAAAATGCAAAGTAATACCGACTTAGATCTTTCTAAGCTCTTGACCTCGAGATGACCTTGACCTCATGTTCCAAATACACTCATGTAATATCAAATAAACTACAGCAAAATTGTAGTATGCACACCCAAAAACTGACATTGGGATCTTTGACCTTCAGATGACCTCTTATGCTCATGTATGTTCGTATAGATCGCCGCGCTTTGAGCCTGAATGATTTGGGGAAAGGCGCGTATAGCATCCTGTATTATTATTATTATTATTAACCCATTTTGTTGCATACTGTGTGTTAAATAGAGCCATTCCACTGTACGATGACCTATTTTTTAAATGTTTTTTCAAGGCCCAAAATGACCTGGACATTCACAGATCAACGCAAATACGAAACATATACAAAAGATCAATCTATCATCTCTAAATACAACACGTTTGAACCTTATATGTCTCATAGTTTAGGTTAAAGGTAACTTCAAAGTACCTATATACTAATTGACTTTGCAATGGACAGCTCCAGTGACATTGACCTTGGAGTGAGGTTGACAAAATATGCATAGGATGTGCATCTCGATATCTATCATGAAACAAAGAATCATTAATTTCAATATTAATAACTTAGGAAAAAATAAAAATTTTGTGAAAAATAGATTTTTTTCTTTTTTTTACTAACATTTGTTGACCCTGTGACATTGACCTTGAAGTGAAGTAATTCATTCATTGATCATTTATGAGTTTACCAAGTTTGGTTGTGATAGTTCAAATAGGTTCTGAGATATTAATCCACTTGAAGTTTTGCTTGTCCAGACGGCAGATGGCAGACAGACGGGCCAAAAAAAATGTATTGTAATTTTTGCACTATTTAGGACTTATCTTGCACAGATTTGCAAAAATGTGGATTTTTTTTTTTTTGGAGGAGGGGTGGGAGGACATGAGCACATACTCACATTGCTATGAACGCAAAGTAAAAAATTTGAACATCATAAAGTTATGACGTAATCAATTAGCCAACGCATTCTTTAGAACAGGCACTTTGCCAGAGATGTTATAGATTAGAATAGGAAGGCTTAGCAATGGTTGACATGAATCAAGTGAAGCAAACTGGAAAAGAAAGATTAGGCCAATGACTCACTTCTGTCCTGCACGAACCAGCAGTGTGTCGTTTTCCTCTAATGTGTATTCCTTCCCCTTGATCACCACCATTGACGTCCCCTCCTGTTAATCATCATCATCATCATCATCATCATCATCATCATCATCATCATCACAGACCTGCCTACCTACAATTCTTTAAATCAGTAGCAAAAGGTTTAGTTTTCAGTAGCAAAGCCAGGTTTTCAGTAGCATGCACAACCGTCGATGTAGATCGCCACAAGTTAATTGTGTACTTAAAATATATATTTTAACATTGAAAACGTTTTGAGAAAGCACAAAATCAGTCTCTACCTGCCTCAGCACACATAATAAGAAATACAATACTTGGTGTCGGGGTTTACTGTTTACTTTCGCAGAGAGTCAGCATAACAGCTATTGAGTTTAACAAGGTCTTCTTTGGTCAGATGCCTGTTTAAAATGCCATCTGGCTGACTCTTCACCACCATCAGAGCCTCCATAGTGTCCTCTCCCAAGCTTGCTCTTTGGTCAGTTCTGTTATTCCTCACACATGAGAAAACTCTTTCGCAGTGAGCACTTGAGTGTGGAATTGTGAGGATGGACACAACGTTTTAACAAAGGGAAATAGAAACGGAGCCGTCTGATTGGTCACGCCCTGGCTGCATCGTGTACGATGGACTTTAGAAATAGCGGAAGTTCTACTTTCTATGCGCACAATTGGCTGAGACAAACCCCAAATTAAAAAAAAAATTAACCCTTTACTGGGCACACGTTTGTCAATTTTTTTTAAAGCTCTAAATAGGCAAGAAATCTTATAATTGTATAGATATTTCGGAGTACATTAGTAGAAAAACCACATCTTAGGTATTAGTGCATAGATTTAAATGAAATTAAATGCAAAATGAACAGAAATAAATTCTCTTTTGATTATATACCTTTTTATTCTTCTCTTGTCATGTCTTGTTTTTTTTATTACTCCATGTGTTTACAAAAATTGAAAAAAAATGTTTTAAAAAGTCCAAACAAGCCTCCTCCTCATTTTCACTTCCCTGCCCATCTGAAAGATCTGATGCATGCATGCTACTGTACTGACACTAATGTCAGTACCGATCTCTTCCTCCAAGTCAATTTCTCTCACTGCAATGTCTAATAAATGGAAGCCTGTAAACTCTCCTTCATCAGTCGAAGAATCCAAGCCATCCATTCTAGACACTTGCACTCAAAAAATAGGAGAAAAAAAATCGAAAAAACTAATGCATCAAAGAGAAAACTTATTGAAATGCAGTCGATTGTTTTCACCACAGAATGAACCGGAAGTCAATTGCCGGAAGTCTCGCAATCTTTCAAACAACGCGAGAATATAACAGTGGTTGATACGGACGCTTTTGGGCGTTTTGCCTGTTTAGACCTTCGGCTAAGAGTTTTAAAAAAAAAAGTCGGATTTTTTTAAATTCCCGTAGCAATTTTATGTTTGCCGTAGCATCGTAGCAGAGCTTTATTTCTCGTAGCTGCTACGGCAAAATCGTAGCAGTAGGCAGGTCTGTCATCATCATCATCATTCATCCTCCTCCATCATCCTCATCATCATACTTATATCGCGCTTTTTCCTAGAAAAACTCAAAAGCTCAATTCTCATGCATTCACACACCAATAAAGAAAATCATTATAGTACAAAATTAACTAGACAGGGATACATCAAAGAGAAAAATATGAAAAACAAAATATGTACACAAGACACAATCCTATCCTATCCCGTAACTCAAAGGTCGATGGGGCACCACAGATGATCGTTTAACCAGGGTACTCCATCATTCTCTGTCCTCAGCAACCCTCATGGCTTTCTTCAGTGTCAAACCAGTACATTCTCGAATGTTGTCCTCCCATCTTTTTTTCTGTCTCCATCTTCTTCTGCCTCCTTGCACTGTGCCTTGCAAGATGGTTTTTGCAAGGCCTGATGCTCTGTTGACGTAACCATACCATCAGAGTTTCAGTTTTTTCACCACCGTGAGTATGTCAACATGTTGTCCAATGGCTTGAGTGATGGGCTGTCGGACTTCGTTGTTGGTGAGGTGCTGGGTATAGGAAATGTCCAGAAGTCTTCTGTAGCACCTCATCTCCATGCTTTGTATTCTTCGTTGTAGATCTGCTGTGAGGGTCCAAGTTTCGCAAGCGTATAGGAAGATGGAGATGACAAGGGAACACAGCAGCCTTATCTTGGAATGTAGACTGATGGTCCTGTCTTTCCAAATGGGCTTCAACCTGTCATGGCAGCAGTTGTTTGTGCGATCCTGGAGAGGACTTCCTGTTGGGACCTATTGTCTGATACAATGGCTCCTAAATATTTGAAGCTATGCACTGTGTTGAGGGATTGGCCTTGGACTTTGATGCCCATGTTGATGCCTTTGGTGTTGTTGGTCATCATTTTGGTCTTCTCTGCACTCATTTCCATTCCATAGGCTCTGGAGGTGGTGTAAAGCCTCTGTACAAGCTGTTCAAGTTCTTGTTCCTCTCCAGCCAATGTCATCCGCAAAACGGAGGTTGGAGACTGCTCTACCCCCTATGCTGACTGTGCCTTCGTGATCTGCAAGGGCATCTGACATGATGCGCTCTAGGAAGATGTTAAAGAGTAATGAAGAGAGTAGGCATCCTTGACGCACAACCATTGTTGTTCTGAACCAGTTCCTGATGGAGCTGTTGTGGAGGACTGCACTGGTAGCCTTGTCATACAAGCTTTGATGACTTTAATAATTTTAGGGCTGATGTTGTACACTCTCATGGTTGCCCACAGAGCTGCATGCCAGACTCGGTCAAATGCTTTCTTGAAGCCTACAAACACCCAAGACACAATACCACTGACTTAATCAAACCATTAACCAATAAAACAACAACAATAGCCACAAACCACTGTTCTGTGTGACCAATAAGGCACTCTGGTATAATATTATATATAGTATTATCAGCTACACCTCAGACGTTATTAAATTAAAAAATATACATATAAGCCGCCACCGACTACAAGCGTCATGGAGTCAAAAAGCAAAGAGGTAAAACTAAAAACATCTTTGTACAACTCACCAGTTGCCAAATAAAAGTCTCTGCATCTTCCACTCTGTCTGTGTTCTCTCCCTTGCCGTAAACTGTTACCTGCGAATAGAAGCCAAAATAAAAACAAGGTAAAGGTGAGTGAGCAAACAAAATGTCACAGTCAGTACATAACCACAGAGGGCGAGGAGATGGGCGCTGCCTTCTATAAGCTGGCCAAGAGGAAAGGGAGCCAAAACGCCTCTTTCCCTAAAGCATGAAAGATAACGGGAACATCGCCATCCCCACATAAAAAGACTCAAAGGATTAAACTAGAAAGGCAAAGCCCATATGACTCACATGCTCCTTATGAAACTTGTAAAGTTTAACCTGAAGTGTAAAGTTTAATATGAATTGACTGCCCAGAACATTTTTAAAAAAAAAAACATAAAATGAAACGGTGGCATTAAAATGGAAATACTGACTTTGATCTTTCTATTGCTCTTGACATCCAGCTTCAAATACACTCATGTAATATCAAATAAACTACAGCAAAAGTTGTATCACAAGTGGTTTAAAAAAAACACAGTGACCTTGGATGACCTTGACCTTAGGATGGCCTTAACCTTCATGTGAAACGCGCGAAAGTATAGATCTAATCAATGTTTTGCATCTATGGGTTTCAATGATGAGTTTATGTACAATTTATTTGTAATTTTTTGTTGCAAGGTAAAATGTTGTCAAGATAACGTTGAATATTTTGGTCGATATCGTTGTAGAATTTCTGGACTTTTTACTCTCGAAGTCTAGCGAAGGATAAAGTATATATGACGGAAGAGTGAGAAATATGTAGATGACCAAAGTCATAGGATTATGTCTCATTGATATCTATCATGCATGGTCATAAATTTATTTACTGGGTCAAATTTTTCGAGAAAAAAATTGATTTTCTTACAAAATTGTTGTTGTGACCGTGACCTGTGAAGTGAGATTAATTGATAATTGTTGAGTTGGAAAACCATCTTGAAAGTTGTTGTGAATTTGAGGTTGAGATTGTATGCACTTGGTGTGGCGGACAGACAGTAGACTGAAAATAATTTTAATGTAATTTTTGGACTTGAATCTTTTGCATAGATTTGCAAAAAATCTGACATTGAGGAATCGGATAAGGGTGATAATACATAAACACCACATCAAACATCGAGTAACAGTCTCAGGATGACCTTAACCTTGTGACCTCTCCCTTGTCATAAATAATCAATGTTATTGCACACTATGGGTTAAATAGAGCCGTTCCACTGTACAATTACCTATTCTGTTGTTTTTGCAAGGCCTAAAATGACCTTGACCATCAAGATCAACGCAAAAATGGAATATTTATAAAAGATCAATATCTCTAAATAAAACAAGTGGAACTTTATATCTCTCACAGTCACTTTCACATCAAAGTACCTATACTGACTTTGGACAGGCTGACCTTGAGGGTATTGACCAACTGCGAACATAGGTTACATTGATATTTATCATGCATTGAAGAATCATAAATTCAATATTAATAACTTAGAAAAAAGTCATTGAAAAATTGTCATTTTCTAAATAGTACAAACATGTTGACCTTGTGACCTTGAAGTGAAGTCATTAATTCACTGATAATTTATGGGGTCTCGTCAATATACACCATCTTAGCAAGGAGTTTGTTGTGATAGTTGAAATAGGTTCAGAGATATTAATGCACTTGAAAGTAGATGGCGGACAGACAGATAGACCATGAATAAAATGTAAATGAGGACTATTTAAGCGACTCATAATTTGCATAGATTTGCAAAAAAGCTTGACATTTTTTGGGGAGAGGGGAAGTGAGGAGGGGGGGGGGGGAGTGAATACATAAACTCACATTGCTATGCATGCGAGTAAAAAAAAAATCAGTTTCAGTCTCTACTTGGAGTTCACTCCCTTGTCATAAATGAAACAATCTACAGTGGAACACAGCTCATGACAAGAGGCGTTTTAGCATGCACGATTCCTAAAATAGCCTGCTTTGACCTCGAATAACATCATGCTGGGCCATTGGTTCCAGTGCACTGGGCCGTTGGTTCCAGCTTGCTTCAATGGCATCGTGATATCAGAGACGACAATGTGCATCTCTCTCTTTGTTTTTTGCTTTGTGTAGAAGCATTTTTAAACTTTGCTTGATTCAGTTTGTGTGTTTAGTTAGCTAGATAATCATTCTCTACGTTGTGATTTTTTTGTGATTCTGAATGAATACTTTTTTTCAATTTATTATGTTGAACAAGACTTTGTTTGTTTGAGAATATCCTCCTTGTTTTATAGTATTTTGCGTGTGTCGGTCCCTTTCCTTTTCTTGACCTGTTTAGAAGGTTCTATAATTTTGTGAGGCTTAATTCACCTTTGTATCCAATCTCTGAAGTGTAAACGTGCCGTTTGGTAAGTACTGTTGGCCTGAATCTTATAGAGCATTTTATTTTAATTTTGTAAAATTTGGACTCCCGTTATACGTTCCGCACGTTGTGCTGGGATTGTGTTGAAAGAGTTCTGATATCATAGACTACGTTGCCTGGAATGCAAGGAGCAGCCAGAAAGAAAGGGACAATGAGGTCATAGAAGAGGTTGGAGAGGGTGGTAGTGGTCAGGCAATCTATACTTAACCACAGTGTTTGAAATGGTGTGAGAAGAAAAAAAAATTGACACAAAACATCAGTGCATAAACAAACTAAAATAAAACAGATGTAAAAATCAAAATCTTGATTTCGTTTGAAGACAAAAATACAATCAGGCAGAAAGAAATAAGAAGGAAGAAAGCAATGATCACGATTACAATAAAGGAGAAGAAAAACAATAATGAAAATGTTAACAAAAAAAAGAAAAAAAAAGATGACGACGATAATAATAAAAAAGAAGACGAGAGAGAGAGAGAGAGAGAGAGAGAGAGAGAGAGAGAGAGAGAGAGAGAGAGAGAGAGAGAGAGAGAGAGAGAGAGAGAGAGAGAGAAAGAGAGAACAAGAAAAGGGCAGAGACAGAGAGAGGGGGGAAGGTGAATGGGTGCAAGGAAGAGAGTGAGAAGGACAAACAGACCTGGAACTGATAAGGCTCGCCATACACCTGAATGGATCCAGACCCTTCGTCCAGCTGGGATCGGTTCTCCTTGATCCATCGTCGGAGGTCAAAGGGGTCTTCCAGCGAGATCTTGTCATTCAGGATGATGGGGGGATTCTTAGGAATGGTTCCTGGGATGGGCTTGCCTGTCTTCGCTTGTTCAGAATCGTTGAATCTACATATGTACAAAATACACTATGATTGTATTTGCACAAAGAATTGCGTGGAAAATTTACAAAAGAAATGCGTTATGCATACACATGAAAGCATTGACACAGGCACACAAATCTGTGGATCACAGAAGCACAAGTGCCTACCTCTTAATGACTGGAGGTAGTTGTGTGCCCAGGTCCTCACAATAAAACCATTCTTCATACAGAGATTCAGTGGTTGGCTTTCCATCCTTTTCTATGTAGTACCTGTAACATCAAGGTATACAAAAATACATTTAAACATTAAGGGGAAGTCAGATGAATTACTTTTTTCTGCAACAATGTTTCAAATAAAAACCTCCGAATTCATTGTGCTGCAACAGTGGCATAGTCCCATGTAAATACACGAAGTTTCATGAAACAACACAATTCAGAAAGGAATCACGTCCCTTGACAGTTTTGCATCAGTTAAATGTGGTGGTTTTCTAGTCTTGCTGAAGCAATATCAACAGAAACTATCTGACTATGCAATTCAAATCATGGCAGTGTGTAAGATTATATGTTCATGTGTAATTTTTGCCTCGTCAAATTCAAATCGAACCCGACATTATCGCTGCTATTTTTTAAAACTCTTGATTACTTGATTTACGCATGCGATGGAAGTGTACGGGAATCTGATAAGCTACAACATGAACGCATCCCCAAAGATTTAAATTTGATTGGCTACAACAGTGTTGGTGCAACAAACATTTTAGAGCATGTTCCAAATCACTAAACATTTGTACAAACATTTACGCAACATATGTTTCAAACATGGTCACATTTAAAACACAGTAAAAACAGGAAAATATTCATGTGTGTGACCAATGTTTTTGTTGTTTTTTTGTTGGCCACTCACAGGACTTCAGCTTTAGAAAGAGAATGAAAAATACAGCAAATAATGCCACGCATTTCCGATAAAAGGAGAGGGAGAAAAAAATAGAGAAGTTAAAACCTTTATTTAGGTTAATAGCATTAGGTCATTTGGATCAGCTAATCTTTCATACAGAAAGCAGCACAACTAATTAATGATAAAATAAACATGTATATAACTATGGTAAGAACACTGAGATTATGAAAGAAGGCTACACCTACATCTATCCACTTACTCATTCACACTGTTGTCACAAGCACAGAGGACAAAACTGAGCTCAAGACGAACACAAAAAGTGAAATATCGCTTGAGCACAGAGCTGGTCGTGTTATCTTTGTATATAAAAAAAAAAAGTATGTCTGTTCCATAACCCACCTCAGTCCATCTTTCTCATCTTCATCACGTTCCCGTTCGATGACCAACCCTATGGTGTCTGCCTGACGTTGAGGCGAGTGTGGCACACGAGCAGGCAGCAAAAATATCTGAAAGCATCACTATTCATCAGTATTCTGTAACACATTATCTAAAACACATCACAATTATCCTCATTTGTCCAAAAATGATTTTGTCAAGCAACATTCATACTCAACAGATGTAAAATCAAATACCTCTATTTTCATTGCTATGTTAGGTTGTGGTTTGTAGGCTAAAGGAAAACAAAACAAACTTTGGTCTACTTCCTGTCAGTCTTTCCTATTCTTTCAGACAATTATGTTGGAAGAAAAACCTGTTGCTGTATCAGTGTTGGGCAGCCTGTCAAAAGAACTCACAAGCATTATAAAAAAGCAACTGTGAAGATGAGAAAAAAAACATGTCATCAAAGAATCAAGACAACAACTGGCAACCCTGGGGTGATAAACAAGTGAGACTATCTCTCTGAACCCAACAAGTACTAGCCAAGGTTGCATCTCATTTTATGCAATTTAATTTAGTCTCAATGAACTCAGTCTAGTCCCAAATGATGGGAGTCTTGCGCTGTGAGGATGCCCTTCCTTGTGGAAATAGTTTGGCACTTTAATTACAAGTCATTTCCAGTCATTGTTGAAAGGGTGAAGACCATGGATGATGGTTTATAGCACTGACCTCTCCCTCCTTGATGACTACATCCCTGTGCTGGCCTTGTTCCATCACCTTCAGTACCATGTCTCCTTTCACCATGTAAAACAACTGCAACATCATCATCAGCAACAACACTCACATTAATATCAATAAGTGAAATTTGGACTGAGAGATATAATCCTGTTGAAGTTTTACACTAATTTAGCCAGTGCTAATAATAATAATAATCATAATAATAATAATAATAATACTGGATGCTACACACGCCTTATTCCTAAATCTGACTCGAAGCGCAGAGATCTGTACCCAACATGCATGCTCACATATGTTACAGACACTCCTAACTACAGGACAAACACACCATCACTCCAACATGTGGTATAAAAGCAGGGAGATTGCAATTAGAAGGCAGAAAGGATATCAAATTTTACTTTTGAAATTTTAGACAGACTTACATCCAATACCATTTTTGAAGGGAAGGAAAAACCCAGAGTACCCGGAGGAAACCTTTGGAGACCTGAAAGTTTGGCACCTAAGTCACATGCGTTCGTCCCCTGCAGGGTTCGAACATGCAACCTTCGAAATAGGAAACCGATCACTAATCAATTGAGCTACCAGGCACCCCTCTGCTACACTATTTGGAGGGGAGGGAGAAAGAGGGTGAAGGGACATAACTGCAGTTAATTAGCCGACCAGTATTGAGCAATATTTGTGTGGCGGAATGGGAGGCGACTGTTTATGCTTGGGAGAGATTTCTTCCTTCTATTTGTTGGTTAGTCTAGCCTTCGGTGGTTCTTGCTGTGCAGAATCCTCTGGTGTGGCCACTGGGTTATGCAGAACAAAGTGACACGATATTATGTTCTCCCTGCCTGACCATTTATCTTCTGTTTTTGGTGGTAAGAAGGACTACATTGTCGGCAGGCATTTTATGCAGTTTGATGGCAGTGGCCTGCAGAGAGTGTAGTGGCACTAGTTAGCCGGCAATCCAGTTTACTATCAACACGCTTTCCTGCCTTGATGGCAACAATTTTGATGTCTCTCTTACGAGGGATACATAAAAATAACAGTTCGGGTTGTGCCGTGTTCTCAAAGTGGTGGCCAAGAGACTAGAGCCGAATACTCTGCTCGGCTACAAGTGGTGCACAACAACCGGGAACAGGATGATGCTGGACCACTTTGTAACAGTTTAGGCAGTTATTCCCTGCTAAGTCAGTGACTGACTGGGCGTAGTCAGTAGCGGTTCCAGACAAACTTATTTCGAACTGGGACACCATGAGGACATGAGTCGATTTGAGCTGTGGGATTTGAGGCGGAATGAAAGGCAACTGTTCACGCTTGGGAGAGATTATCTTCCTTCCATTTGTTGGTTAGTCTAGCCTTGGGTGGCTCCTCCTGTGCAGAATCCTCTGGTGTGGCCATTGGGTTATGCAGGACAAGGCGATAACAATATATGTTCTCCCTGACTGACCATTTGTCTTCTGCTTTTAGTGGTGAGCAGGACTACATCGTCTGCAGGCATTTTATGCAGGTTAGTGGCAGTGGCTTGCAGAGAGTGTCGTGGCACCAGTAGCCGGCAATCCAGCTTACTATCAACACACCTTGCAGAGCAAAATTTTTTATGCCTTTCTTAAGGATAAATGAAAATAACAGTACAGGTCGGGCCGTGTTCTCAAGGTGGTGGTCGAGAAGCGGGAGTCAAATGCTCGGGTCAGCTACATTTGTATGGGAGATAATCCTGTGAATGTTTCACATGAATCTAGCAAGCGCCACTGTGTGGTATAACTGCAGCTAAATCGACCATTGTCATCAGCGGTCGCGGTAGCACCATACCATCATTACCACCACAATCATTACCATGACCATCTGCGTCATCACTAGCACCCCCTAGAGTGTCATCTCCTCCTTCTCACCATCAACATCACCATCCTGCTTCTCCTCTTCCTCCTTATCACCAACTCACCTCGGTATCATCCTTATTTTCTTTGTCACCATCAAAATCATCTTCAATGTCACCCCCACCATTACCATCACTTTGTAAAAAAATAAAATTGTTAGACAATGTACGACAAAATATTGATTATAAATCTAAAATATCATCACATAATCAATCGAGCAAAATGATTCTTTAAAATTAACAACTGTAAATTAAATCATCAATTTAAAAAAAAAAAAGGAAACAGATGTTATGTATATGTGGTTGCGTGTTATTGACCAATGTACGCATGTTGTGTTTACATTTGTTTGTGTAAAGCACTTTGTGATTTTGGAAAGCGCTGTATAAATTGCCTGTTATTATTATTATTATTATTATGTGTGTGTGTGTTAGTTTGTAATTGTTTATGGGGTCCAGTGGACTGCAAAGAGCTAAATCCGGACCACAAAATCAGGACCATAACTTGGTTGAAAGAGGACACACCCCTGATCCATATAAAAGATCTGCTGAAACAACTATTAACGTTAACTCTGAAGGCACTCCACCAGCCGGCTATTTTAAAATACAGGCATCCTATGCATGGGGATGCTGAGGCTTTACTCTAATTTATCAAACCCCTGTTTACAAAAACAAATTAGAATATCATATCCTATCCCAAACTCAAAGGTTGTTGTTATAATAATAATACCATAGAAAGCCTTATAGTGACCATTTGGCAGAAAGCATCCAATATTTCCCAAGATGATCCAACAGACCCCATGCACAAATGAAGAGTTGTGGGGGAGTTTTCAAGAAAAAATATAGGTGACTGGGCTAGCTAAGAAGGTAGGTGTAGTAGATTGATAGAACAGAGTAGAAATGAGAAAGAACAAAGGAGAAAAACAGCAACAGAGGAAATTTTAAGCACTACATTTCCAGAAAGTGGAGATACTATTTAAACAGAAATCCCCAGAACCCCCACAAGGGTTGATGGAGAGAGGAGAGTGATAGGAGGGGGGGGGGGAAGGAGTAGAGGGGGATATATCAGCTTGGCTTGGTTCCACTCATATCTTTCTGACAGATCACAAGCAGTCACTGTCGATGGCTGTTTCTCCAGCATAGCAGACTTGGTGTGCGGCGTGCCTCAGGGTTCAGTTTTAGGGCCGGTGTTATTCACTCTGTACACCAAGCCACTGCTTCTCCTGCTCGGAAAGCAAGCTGTTGAGAGTCAATCATTTGCAGATGACACACAACTTTATAAATCCACTGCCCCCTCTCTCATTAATTCCATTGTTCAGACTTTGGAGAACTGCATCACAGACATTAAGTCATGGATGACACTCAACAAGCTTAAACTTAATGACGATAAAACCGAAGCCCTCCTCATTCACAAGCACAACACCTCCTACTCATTCTCGCCTCTCCCAACATCGCTTACAGTAGGGACAACCAACATTCAGTTCTCATCCTCAGCGAGAAATCTCGGTTACATTCTCTCCGATGACCTGTCCCTCAACAACCACATCTCCAACGTCTGTCGCTCTGCATACACAGCCATATGCCAAATCAGCTCCTTTCGCCACTATCTTACAGTCACTGCCACCAAAACCCTAGTCTGCGCTCTCGTCCTTTATCGTCTTGATTATTGAAACTCTCTCCTCGCTGGCTCCCCAAAACACATCATTGACAAACTACAAAAGGTTCAGAACTCAGCAGCTAGACTAGTATTCCCAGCAAAGAAACGCGATCACATCACACCTCTACTACATTCCCTTCACTGGCTTCCTGTGCAAGCACGCATAGAGTACAAACTCTCTGTTCTCTGTCACAACTTCTTCACAGATTCTTGTCCTTCCTACCTTGCTGATCTACTGTCTACTCCCCTTTACGCAATTTAAGATCTTCTGCTGACACTCGCACACTCAAGGTTCCCGTCACCCGCACTAAGACATACGGCCAACGTGCATTCGCTTACTCCGCACCCAAGCAGTGGAATCCCTTCCCTCCCATATCCGCAACATACAATCAACACAAGCATTCTGCATTATTCAGACTGATTTGTATCCCGCTGCCATTCTCTCCTCTTTTGTCTGTCTGATCCGTAAGTGTATACACGGCTGTAAATATTTATACTGTTTTTCTTCCTGGGTCTAACCGAGCATATAAATAGCTGTGAATAGGTTTTTGCTATTCTATTTCTGTCTTTTTTGTCATTTGTGTACATAGTTGTAAAGTCTATTTCTGTCTTTTTTGTCATTTGTGTACATAGTTGTAAATAGTTTTTACCTTTACTGTTCCGTCTTTTGGTGTATCGTAGCAAAAGCGATGTTCGAGTGCATGTATTTTTATGTAATGTCTATGTAAAGCGTGGCGAGTCTGGTCATAGGCTGGAGTACCCGCTATATAAAAATCCATTATTATTATTATTATATGTTGTGTCTCTTTACCTCTTCCCCAGCTTCTATGTGGTAGTCTTTGCGTTGGTTTGGACCACCAACATAAAACACCTTCAACTGCCCATCATTGTGCCTGCAACATTTATTTTATTTGTTTGTTATGTTCATAGTTAATGTAAATGTTATTTGCTTTATTTGATTATTTTTCTTCTTAAGTATATTTATTTTTTTTTTTTTTGTCAATACTGTCCACAATTTTTATTTGTTTCTAAAGGAATAAATTCAAAAGCATATCACTAGTATTAAGTGGGACAACGGACAAATTTATCAAATTATTTATTTAATTATTTACAAATGAACTATTTAATTGCTTGTTAATTATTCTTACCTTCGTTGGTGGCTCCTCTGGAAGAAGAAATAAACAGAACAAGCACAATATGCATACAAGTTAAAAGATTAACCGATGCCACACTGAGTGGCAATGCGATAAGCTACCACTAAAGCGACCGAGGTCGCGTATTTATTACGCTTCTCGAAACACTTGTTGAATGTCGGCCGCAAAAAAAGCAGCGGAAAGCTGGGGCCGGTTGCAGTTCTACCCAACTGTAAAACACAATTCGAACTTACATCATTTTATTGCACACGGGCGGCAGGAAGAACTCCTTGTTCTCTTCGATCCATTTGTCGGTGTTGTGGTGCACTGGCGTCAGCGCAGAAGTGCGTTTCTTCGCAGGAGGGTCGGGCTTGTCACCGTCAGCCATGCTGTCCTCTTGTCGAAAATTAGGTCAAGGCTAGGGTGAGGGGTTATGGAAGGTTAAGTTTTATCAGTGGCCCCGAACTCTCTCTACTTCCGGTGCTGAATGTTCCACTTTCGATTTCTGTGAAAACATTGTAATGCTGTCGACTTTCTTTTCTCTATTACGCCTTTTACTTAGTTTACACATTATTATCATGTGAAATACAACGATTTGTGTTAATATAAATATGTGTTGTCATATGAGAAATAGATACATACTCCGTGTTTGTGTACGTGTTTGTATTTCAGTGTGTGCATGTATACAAGTGCGTAATCATACACGCGAGAGAGAGAGAGAGAGAGAGAGAGAGAGAGAGAGAGAGAGAGAGAGAGAGAGAGGGAAGAGAAGAGTAAGTTAGTCATTGTTTATAGGGTCCAGTGGACTGCACAGAGCCGAATCAGGACCACAGCTTGGTTGAAAGAGGACTCACCCCTGATCTGTATAAAAGATCTGCTAAACAACTCTAACAGTTACATTTTTATTTATATTTTCTAAAATATTTATATACAAATATATATTTTTTAATATGATGATCATCATCATTGTTGTCCAGGTGGCGACGTGGTGATTCATTCTTAACACTAACGCAATAGGACATCAAGCTTCGTTATTCCTATCTAACGGTAAACTGAGGCCACTAGGATGCTGAGGCTTTACTCCAATTTATTGAACCTCCATTTACAAAAACAAAATAGAATATAAACATTATAAAACATTGACAAAACACATACTTAGAAAATGCCTACATTGCTAAATAATAATATAATAGAAAGCCCCACGTGGTGATCGTCCTTAACGCTGATGCAATAGGACGTTAAGCTTCGTTTTTAGTGTAGAAAGCCCCAAGGACCATTTGTCAGAAAGCGCCCAATAGCCCCAAGCTGACCCAACAGACCCCATAATGAGTTTCAGGAGTTTTTTTTAAAAAAGGCATGTGACCGGTCTAGCAAAGAAGATAGTAGATTAACAGAACAGATAGGAACGAGAAGGAACAACTGAGAATGACAGAAACAGTAGTAATTTAAAGCACTGCATTTCCACAAAGTGGTGATACTATTTATACAGAAACCCCAGGTATCCCCAAGGGGTAAAGAAAAAGAGAGTGAGAGAGAGAGGGGCGGTGACAGAGACGAACATAAGGACATGTAGATTACCTACAGACAGACATGTAGACTGCCTACAGACAGACATGTAGACTGCCTACAGACAGACATATAGACTGCCTACAGACAGACATATAGACTGCCTACAGACAGACATGTAGACTGCCTACAGACAGACATATAGACTGCCTACAGACAGACATATAGACTGCCTACAGACAGACATATAGACTGCCTACAGACAGACATGTAGACTGCCTACAGACAGACATATAGACTGCCTACAGACAGACATATAGACTGCCTACAGACAGACATATAGACTGCCTACAGACAGACATGTAGACTGCCTACAGACAGACATATAGACTGCCTACAGACAGACATATAGACTGCCTACAGACAGACATGTAGACTGCCTACAGACAGACATATAGACTGCCTACAGACAGACATATAGACTGCCTACAGACAGACATATAGACTGCCTACAGACAGACATGTAGACTGCCTACAGACAGACATATAGACTGCCTACAGACAGACATATAGACTGCCTACAGACAGACATGTAGACTGCCTACAGACAGACATGTAGACTGCCTATTGACAAAAAAGATTGTGTTTTATTTCAGTTTATTTAGCCAAGTGAATTTATTACGCATTCTGAAATGTTGGGATGCACCACATGCACAATTTCAACAGAAACAATTTCAATTGTCTATACTGGTCAAACCAATTGTTAGAATTTAAACCACCAACTCAGCATCAGAGATCTAATCAGGCCTACGCATGAAACGATCTACAGCAACAAATAAATCAACATACTGATTTTGACTGCTCAAAAAGAAGAAGAAGAAGAAGAAGAAGAAGAAGAAGAAGAAGAAGAAGAAGAAGAAGAAGAAGAAGAATCTTTTAAAAGAACTGAAAAAAAAGAAGAAGAAAAAGAAGAAGTTAGTTGTTCATTGCTTACAGGGTCCAGCGGACTGCAAAGAGTAGAATCAGGACCACAAAATCAAGACCACAACTTCGCTGAAAGAGGACTCGCCCCTGATCCGCATAAAAGATCTGCCGAAACAAACCTAGTGGTAACACTGAAGGCACTCCACCAGCCGGTCACTTTACAATAGAGACATCCCACGCAGGAGACGCTGAGGCTATACTCTAATTTATCGAACCCCCATTTACAAAAAACCAAATAGAATATAAACATCATTATAAAATATCAACAAAACGCATACATATAAAATGCCTACATTGCCAAATAACATCATAGGAAGCCCTAGTGACCACCTGGCAGAAAGCGTCCAATATTCCCAAGCTGATCCAACATACCTCACACACAAATGAGGAGTTTTGTCCCGGGTTTTCAAGGAAAAAGATAGGTGACAGGTCTAGCGAAGAAGAAGATAGTATAGTAGATTGATAGAACACAGTAGGAATGAGAAAGAACAAAGGAGAAAGACAGCGACAGTGGGAATTTAAAGCACTAAATTTCCAGAAAGTGGGGATACTATTTATACTGAAACCTCCAGCAACCCCACCGGGGAGAAAAAGAAGAAGAAGAAGAAGACACTCTTTCTCCATGTGTAGGCCCGAATGACTTGTATGCAGTGCTTCAAAAACATTTTACAGCCAAACTTGTAAATGTCCAACCACATCAAATTTGAATACAGTCGAACACATTACTTTATCACAGATTTAGCATAAACCACTGATCCCAGTAATGCAGCAAAATGTTGACTCAAATCACTCAAACATTCCAAACTATCCATTCACTCTCACCATTAGTTACATATGACTGCCAAAATGACTGCCACACACTTTTGTCATATCACCGTTATCTGGCCGACATGAAGACATTCGGACTACTCAAGTAGTTTCCACTCACTGGCAATGTCACAGCTCAATTCTTCAAATCTACTTTTCCACACACAAACCTTTTGCAAATTATTTAGGTGCAAAGCTGAAATCGAATACAAATTCCTAAAAATAAAAAAAAACTATACATAAAAATTATATATTGAACACTTAACTGAATAATTCCATAATAATTATAATACAACTAGAAGGACAAAGTCATATGACTCACATGCTCCTTATGGAACCTGCAGTATTGTACATGAAAACGAGTGCCCAGAATAACTAAAATGGTGGCATTAAAATGCAAAGTAATACTGACTTCGATCTTGACGAGTTCTGGCTCCAAATGGACACTAATGTACAATCAAATAAACTACTGCAAAAGTTGTATTATGCAATAAAATATTGACCTTGGAATGTTCTTGACCTTCACATTACCTCTGATGGTCATATATGGTCAAATAACCCGAAGTTTTAATGTTTTTGTAAGGCCTAAAAAGACCTTGAACTTCAAAATCAAAGCAAAAACAAACATATATGAAAAGTCAATCTATTATCTCTGATACAAGTTTGGATTTTTTATCTCACATAGCTTAGGGTCAATGTCACTTCAAAGTACCCATATAAACCAACTTTAGGCAGCTCCAGAGACCATGACCTTGGAGAAAGGTTGACCAAATTTGCATGGCATGAGTGTCTCATTGATAGCTATAATGCATACAAAAATCACAAGTTCAATATCAATAACTTAGGAAAATAGTGAGTAAAAAATGGAAATTTTTGGACTATAATTTCTGACCTTGTGACCTTTTTATGAATTCATTCATTCACCAATCATTTTTGATGTCTCATAGATATGCACCATCCAACGAAGTTTGGTTGTGATATATTAAATAGGTTCTGAAAAATTAATTAGTTAGTTATTCCCTGCTTACAAGGTCCAGTGGACTGCAAAGAGCTGAATCAGGACCACAAAACCAAGACCACAACTTGGCTGAAAGAGGACTCGCCCCTGATCCGCATAAAAGATCTGCTGAAACAACCCCAGTGGTAATACTGGAGGCACTCCACCAGCCGATCACTGTACAATAAAGGCATCCCACGCAGGGGACGCTGAGGCTATACTCTAATTTATCGAACCCCCATTTACAAAACAAAATTGAATACAAACATCATTATAAAATATCAACAAAACAATATATATATATAAAATGCTACTTTGCCAAATAATAATATCATAGGAAGCTCTAGTGACCATTTGGCAGAAAGCGTCCAATATTCCCAAGCTGATACAACAGACCTCACACACAAATGAAAAGTTTTGTATCTGAAGAGTTTTCAAGAAAAAAGGTACATGACTGGTCTAGTAAAGAAGAAGATAGTATAGTAGAGATTGATAGAACAGAGTAGGAATGAGAAAGAACAAATTAGAAAGATAGCGACAGGGGGAATTTAAAGTACTAAATTTCCAGAAAGTGGGGATACTATTTATTCAGAAAGCCCCAGCACCTCTTCGGGCGGCTGAGAAATTAAGCCACTTGCAAGTATAAATGGACAAATGGGGGATGGACAGATAATTTTTAGATTAATCTCGTATATATTTGCAAAAAATCTGGAAATTTGTTTTGGTTTTGGGGGGGTTAATACAAAGGCTCACACTGCTATAAATGCAAGTAAAAAATGACACAATAAAAATATATAACTAAATACTAGTTACAAATACAAAATGGGAAACTACCACAAATAAAGAATAACTATTTATAATGGATACACCATAGTAAACAAAACTTAAAAGAAATGTAATGGAAATAAGATGCTGAAGATGCAAACATCAGCATTACATGAACCCATTTTCAAATATTCTAATAAATGTATCTAATCACTAACAAACAGTGTACAACCCTAAACAAAAGACACACTCACAGACAAAATGATGGACAAGGTGGACCCAGTATATTGCCTAAAATACATATACAGTGGAACCTCTCTACAACGACCTTGAAAATGTTGACAAAAATCGGTCTTTATAGAGAGGGGTCTTTACAGAGAGCATAATGGCCTTTTCTTGAATCAATTTGCCAGTGATCGGAATATTCTTTCTTCTAGCATCCAGAAACCAATCCCAAACTTTCTCATTTACTTCCGAGTATGTTGTCTTCCTCCGTTTTGATCGCGTACGATCGGCATTATCACCACTTTCCCACCTTTTAAGAATGTCATCTTTGTCTCGGATAATTCCTTGAATTTGTGTTTTTCCAACTTTAAGACTCTTTGCGATCGCAATGGCAGTCTCTCCCTTTTTGTGTCTGTTTACAACATTAACTCGATCTTCCAGAGATAAAAATTTTCTTTTCTTTGTAGACTCCATCATCCCATCACGCTTTCTTTGCTTCTTCTCAGTGCCGCGCTCGTGATGTGAATAAAGTGAAATGCAAACCTCAAACGAGTAGAATCTGGCATGTGACGTTACAAGATGACGTCAAACTTATAGAAGATTACTTTATCGGCTGGCGTGTCACAATTAGGTACCTGTCTGACTGTGCTGAACAAGATCGTAGACAGTTTTTATTGTGCAGTCATGCCGAGAAAGTCGCTATACGGTCTGCAAAGATCGGTCGTTAGACGTTATAGCGAGGGAGTCGCTATACTGATGACAGCAATATAAGGAAATACATCGGTTAAAATAAAATGGGTCGTTGTAGCGGGGGAGTCGTTATAGAGGGGGGTCGTTGTGAGAGGTTCCACTGTATACATATAGCCGGCAGTACAATCATAGAAAGGCTATGCAGTATAATTAAATATTGTGATACATCATTTGTGACGGGTGTTACTATAATTATTAAAGTAAACACGAGTTACAACTATTTTTAAAAAAAAAAAACTAGAAGGACAAAGCCCATATGACTCACATGTGCCTTATTGAATTGGAAATATTCTACATTTATTGAAAAATCCATGATGAAAACTGAGCTCCCAGAAACACTTAAATGAAACGGTGGCAATAAAATGCAAAGTAATACTGAATCTGATCTCCTGATGATCTTGACCTTGAGAGAACAGGGACTCCAAAATAAAACAGACCCTCCCACAATGGTGCAATCCACATTCAGGCAATAAAATCAGTTTGCAAAACAGATTAGCATTTTCATTAAATACCTATCCTATCCTATCCCGTAACTCTTAGGTCAATGGGGCACCACCAGATCCCCGTTGGGGTGCCGGGGGTTTCAGTATAAATAGTATCCCCACTTTCTGGAAATTTAGTGCTTTAAATTCCCACTGTCGCTGTCTTTCTCATTCCTGCTCTTTTCTATCAATCTGCTAAACTATCGTCTTCTTCGCTAGACCAGTCTCCTACCTTTTTTCTTGAAAACTCTTCCGGGACAAGACTCCTTGTTTGTGTATGAGGTCTGTTGGATCAGCTTGGGAATATTGGTCGCTTTCTGCCAGGTGGTCACTAGGGCTTCCTATGATGTTATTATTTAGCAATGTAGGCATTTTATATGTATGTGTTTTGTTGATAATTTATAATGATGTTTGTATTCTATTTTGTTTTTGTAAACGGGGGTTCGATAAGTTGGGGTGAAGCCTCAGCCGTCCCCTGTGTGGGATGTCTTTATTGTAAAGTGACTGGCTGGTGGAGGGCTTTCGGTTTTACCACTAGGGTTGTTTCAGCAGATCTTTTATGCGGATCGGGGGTTGTCCGGTTCTGATTTGGCTCGGAAGAGTCCTCTGGAGCTAAAGCAATAATAATGTAATGTAATGTAATGTAATGGGGCACCACAGATAATAGTCTAACCAGCATACTCCATCTTTCTCTGCCCTCAGCAACCCTAATGGCTTTGCTCAATGTCAAGCCAGTCCATTATCGAATGTTGTCCTCCCACCTCTTTTCGGTCTCCCTCTTCTTATACCTCCTTGCACTGTGCTTTGCAGGATGGTCTTTGCAAGGCCTGATGATCTGGTGATGTGGCCATACCACCAGAGTTTCCGTTTCTTCACCACTGTGAGCAGGTCATCGTGTTGTCCAATGGCTTGCATAATGGTCTGTCGGACTCCGTCGTTGGTATTTGTATTTTTCGTTGTAGATCTGCTGTGAGGGTCCATGTTTGCGCAAGCGTATAGGAAGATGGAGATGACAAGGGAGCGCAGTAGCCTTACCTTGATGGTCTTGTCTGCCAGGGCAGTGATTGTTTGTGCAATCCTGGAGAGGACTTCCTGTCGGGACCCATTGTTTGATACAATGGCTCCTAAATATCTGAAGCTATGCACTGTGTTGAGGGAGTGGCCTTGCTTTGATGTCCATGTTGATGCCATTGGTGTTGTTGGACATCATTTTGGTCTTCTCTGCACTTATTTCCATTCAAAAGTCTCTGGAGGTGGTGTCAAGCCTCTGTACCAGCTGTTAGTTCTTGTTCCTCTCCAGCCAATCCATCAACGTCATCCGCAAAACGAAGGTTGGAGATTGCTCTACCCCCTATGCTGACTGTGCCTTCATGATCTTCAAGGGCATCTGGCATGATGCGCTCTAGGAAGATGTTGAAGAGGGTTGGAGAGAGCAGGCATCCTTGACACACACCGATTGTTGTTCTTAACCAGTTTCAGATGGCGCTGTTATGGAGGACTGCACTGATAGCCTTGTCATACAGTCTTTAAATGACTTCAATAATTTTAGGGCTGATGTTGTACACTCTCATGGTTGCCCACAGAGCTGCATGCCAGACTCGATCAAACGCCTTCTTGAAGTCTACGAACACATGATATAGATGTTGTTGGTGCTGTAGGTATTTTTCGCAGATTATTCTGAGGTTGAAAATCTGTTCAGTGGTACTTTACCCTGCCCTGAATCCTGCTTGTTCTTCAGCTATGATTTGTTCAGCTTGGGGTTTCAACCTGTTGAGTATTATTTTTAGGAGGACCTTGCTGGGATGGCTGATGAGGCTGATGGTGCGGTAATTTTCACACTCCTGAAGGTTACCTTTTTTGGGAAGAGTGATGACACACACACAAAAAGGAAAGACAGTAAAATTGGCATACATGGAATACAGAATTGGCTCTTTCCCCAAGTTAACATGAACTAAAAATACCATACATCTGTACAACACAACTCCTTATTGTTCGCCTGCTAATAAAACTATATTCAAGGAAACTGCAGACGTACAAACATATCCTGAAAGGAAATGGAGATTTTTACTGGCACATTACAAGTGAATATCCATTATCTTCAGGCATCCATACAAGCAACCAATTGAACAGCATATGGCGATATAAACACTCCCTAATTTAAAAAAAAAAAATTACAAGTATAGGAACACTAGAACTACTGATTGTAAAAATACCAATTGTCACCGGGTAAAAATAAAAAAAGCATTGAAAACACTCCCTTCTCTTATCATAGACAGAATTCCAACAAACTCCAGACTAGCATAGACAGAACAATGCACTAAGATAAACCAAAACATTAAACTCACTTAGGATGTACTAGTATAATTCTTCTCTGTCAAAAAGTGAACTGACCATACAACAGCAACATAGACAAATAGCCCTTGAAGTTTGTTCACCATTTTTCAAGCCCTTCGATTTATTTTCACGACCAATTCCGCCAAAGTTTGAGCCTACTGAAAGAGTTTTCTCTAAATATCAGCTTTTAAAAATAATCTACATTCTTCGCCAGTGCGAGTTACTCAATTATTTATTTTTATTATTGTTATTATTATTATTATCATTGTTATTATTATGTATAGATATTAATATTATTATTTATTCTAATGTATAATTTTCTCCAGCTACTCTAGTTTCCTCCCTCCCTTCAATTATGGTAGTCAATCTAAAATTTAAAAAATTATAACTGATTTCTATAATAGCAATCTCATCAGATCACCGAGCTTTGAGTTCTATTGAAGAAAAATCCCGTGATAACACACTTTATCATTATTAGTAGTATTACTGTTATTTATTCTGCATCACAGAGCCATACAATTACATATTGATATTTAATCTCAGGAATAAAACGATATTATTACTTCGCAAAGGCAGACCAGTACACTGTGCTAAATCCTTTCCTATCACTTGGACAGCTCCTGGAAGTGTAAGCGTTATTCACTATCGTCAGAAGAATCGTTAGTATTGTTCCGACGCCTTGAAGAGTTTTGTCGGTAGTGTCGTCTTGTGGCCTTCACCATGCTATGACTGACTTTCTTGAATTCTGTCTGCACCTGCTGTGAGCTGTCCATTGCACTGGATTGACTAGGGCCTGGGTTGGAGTCTTTGTCAATGGTACTGTTCCAAAGCGGTGTGTCTTCTTCTGTAGCTTCTATGGAACTCAACCCATTAGTCACAGCACTCGTGGAATCAGCAATATTTTTATCGTCCCCAGCATCACCGTTCTTTCTGGGAGAAGTGTGGCGAGCCGTTTTTCTCTGTCTCACCTCTTTCTTCTTTCTACATTCATCTCCTGACGAATCTCCAGAGTTTGTGGAATCAACAGTCGTTTTCCTCTTGGGCAGAGAGTGAGAACGTTTTGACGCTCTCTTACTGTGAGAACCCCCTCTCCTACAGTTTTCCGAATCTCTCTTTTCCTCAACTTTGCCAAGTCTTTTTCGCTCCTTGGAATCTTTCTTTTCGTCGTCTGAATTGTTGCTTGATGCAGATTCTGGGGCACGCTTACTTTTGCAGTGGTGACTGGAAGACTTCTGTTTCTTTCTGTCACTGGAAGAGTCCATTTTTTCAGACCTTTCACTGGGTGCATCACCCTCACCTCCACTGGCTCTTGCCTTCCGCTCCCTGGAGGAGTGTTTGTGGCTGGAAGACTGTAACAAACCTTTTCCCTTTCCAAACAAACTGCTGGATTTTTTCCTGTCCCTTGGGGAATCTCTGGTGTGTGACCGTTTCCTATTTTTCCTTCCATCTTCTTTCTGTTCATCTCCATCTTCATTCTCGCTGTGACTGTGTTCTTTCCTCTCTTCACTGTTGTATCTC
The DNA here is from genome assembly GCA_036898135.1 of Oncomelania hupensis. Lineage (NCBI taxonomy): Eukaryota > Metazoa > Mollusca > Gastropoda > Littorinimorpha > Pomatiopsidae > Oncomelania > Oncomelania hupensis. The sequence goes on from CM072513.1 coordinate 79,261,820, forward strand.
TGTCCGGCTTTCCCATTATGTTCTTTGTGGTTAGACTCTCTCCTCTTGCTATGATGTGAGTACGTTTTCTTGTTACCCTGGCATGCCTTCTTGTGGCTGTGGGCTGAGTGCTGAGAGTGGGAGTGAGAAGTGGAGGCTATTGGCTCAGTCTGGGAAGCAGAGACTGTGGGTCTGTGGGTGTGAGAGCTAGAACTGTGATTACGAGAGCAAGACCCAGAGCCAGAACCAGAAACACCTTTCTGCTTCAAAAAGGCTCCAGCCTTGTCTTCGAAGTCGCCTTTGTCTTTGGAGTGTGTGGAGGAGTTCTGTGCTGTGCTGCTGCAACCTCCAGAGTTGAGGACTGTGGTTTTGTCTACACCCCTGCCCATCTCATCTCTTTCATCAACATTTGTTTCCTCATCCTTTTTTTCTTTTTTCGCCTCATCTTCTTCATCATTGCTAGAAGAAGTGTCCGAAGCAATGCGTGGACATTTTCTAACAGGGGAGTCGTCCTCACTGCTGTGTTCCGAATCGCTCTGGGCCAGCCTGGCACGTAAAGCTTTAAGACGACGCAGCTTGCTTGCATTTCGCTGCGCAGCATTGTTTCTATGCAGCATGTCACTAATGTTTGCCATGCTGAGTTCTGGCATGGCACTGTCGTCACTGTCAGTGTCAGAGGAAAAAGAGGAGGAGGATGGACTGGGGTAGTACTGGAGGTCGGCTGCCGTGACATGTGGTTCTTTGCGCCAGTTCCGTGACCTTACAGAGCGCATCATTTCCTTGCGGTTGTGAGCTATGATCTCCGAGATGCTCTTGCGGCCCCGAGTGGAAGCTCCTTGGGCACTGAGAAAGCGAATGACAGGGTCGGAGAAACCATTGTTGTTGCCATGCAGAGGGTGCCCCAGCCCCACCAGATCATGACCATCTAGAATACTGGAGGCGTCCGCTTGTTGGGCGGCAAGGACACTGGCAAAGGCGATGGCAAAACGCCCCACTGCACTGTCTGAGGAGTCTGAGCTGTCACCCTCCAGGCCTCCTTCACCTCTCTCGGGACTTTCATCACGTTCTGGATGCTCTGCATCAGCATCTCCTCTCTGCCGTCTGACAGCCAGGATGCTGTTAAGAAGCTCATTGGAGTCAGAGTTGTCATCAGAGCTGGTGTATTCGTGCTCACGCTGCACCAGGCTGTCAAAAAAGGCCATCATGCGAGGGTCCTCGTCGATGGACTGAGCTGTGTAGTCGTGACTCATGCCTCCCAGCCCACTGCGCAACACCAGGTTGATGTACTCCTCATGAGTGAACACCGGGCGTTCTGAGTAGCCTTCATCCTCCATCCCATCCAAGCCTCCCAAGCCATTGCGCAGGGGGAATGGACTCCACACCTGGTGACAAATAAACAGCAGTGGTCACGTAACACATATCATAACAACAGTGACACAGGGGCTCATTGCACAGCTGTATGTATATTAAATATTTTCAAGTTTGTAAGTCTGTGCACAAGGAAGCAAAACCGCTAAGCTAGCATGACCTCTGGTCGTATACAGAACACAGATGCGAATTACAAATGCAAATATAATCTATACCTTAGCTAATAGTCTTCAGACAGGAAAAAATGAATTAAATAATGTCTTATGTATGAAAGTTAAATGTCAAGGAATGGAGATCAAAACCCAAACTGGGTCTGCTCTCAAGGGCCTCCAAAAGGGCTGGCTGAAGGTGAGTCTCTACTGCTTCACTCTTCATTTTCCCCCAACAGCCTGATAGGTGGAAAGACTACACAGACATGAAATTGTAAACCACCTTGATGATTTTCTCCACTCCTGATGAAATGAGAAGACCACCCTGATAGACGTATCGGACTTGGTTGACGATGGAGCGATGGCCGTGTAACGTCATGTGAGCTTCCTTGACATACATCCCTGTAACAAAGTAACAGTCAAGTAACCTTTTTTCTTCATTCAAGTTGGGTAAAGCCCAGCCAACCACCAAAGCCATAATTATCAGACTGCATGTTCTGGAAAAGAACTGATCAACTGTTTATAGTTTAATCCTTAAGTTGGCTTCCACAACAAAAGTCGCGCTATAGAACTCATTTGGCTCTATTGATCAGGGTTATTTCCCTTTCACCATATGTTAAACGAATAGCTTCCTTTCATCCACATTCGACGAAGACAACCCTGAGCATGGATTTTAACCTATTAAAGACCATTGTTTTTCCTAATTTTATTTCCTTAATGAATGTTAGTTAATCAAACCTGGGTAATGGTTAAAAGAGAATTTGTTTTTGAATTAACAAAGGGTCAATCGGACAACAGAAAAGAGAAGGCAATAAATCTTAGAGCACACATAATGCAAAGTAGTGGAATAGTAAAAAATAGTGATTATGATGATGGTAATAGTCAAGGATGATGATAGTCTGACATCTATAGTATGCAAATGCATGGAAAGGCTAGTACGTGACAGAATCATGGCCCATTTGCAAGTGAACAAGCTCATCTGTAAAGAACAACATGGCTTCGTACCTAGACGCTCTTGTTGCACACAACTGCTGGAGACCTTGGATGAGTGGACGGAGATCTTGGACGACGGAGGAAGCATTGATGTAATCTACACAGACTTCCAGAAAGCGTTTGATACTGTCCCCCACCGCAGGCTACTCTTGAAGCTACAAGCGCATGGCGTCAGTGGAAGAGTCTTACAGTGGATCACCTCCTTCTTGAAAGATAGGCATCAGAGGGTGGTTGTTAGTGGTGTACAGTCTAGCGAAGTGGCAGTGAATAGTGGCATCCCCCAAGGTAGCGTCGTTGGCCCTCTTCTCTTTGTCGTTTTTATTAACGACTTGCCAAGCTGTGTTGATGCAAGAGTAAAGATGTTTGCCGACGACACTAAAGTTTACACCAGGAGCGATAGTGTGGGAGCAACTGAGGGGCTACAGGATGATATTAATAGACTGCAGCAGTGGTCTAGCGACTGGTTACTTAGATTCCATCCACAAAAGTGCTGTGTCCTCAAACTAGGAATCAAGAAATCTGATGCTAAGTACCACATGTCCACCAGGGACTCAAACGGTACTGTTCATACAGTCCAGTTAGCAGAGAGTGAGGCAGAGAGAGACTTGGGCGTGATAATTGACAGTAAACTGAGTTTCAAGCAGCAGGTGTCACAGTCAGCAGCGAAGGCCAACAGGACTGTCGGTATTATCAGACGCTCATTTGACTATTTGACTGAAAGCACATTTGTACAACTATACAAGAGTCTTGTTCGCCCTGTCTTAGAATACGGTCATTGTGTGTGGAACCCTCAGTTAAAGCTGCTCTGTTGCGAACTCGAAGACGTTCAAAGACGGGCGACCAAGTTGCTGTCTTGGCTGAAGGACAAGCCTTACCCAGAACGGCTGAGGAGATTGGGGCTGCCCTGTTTGGAGCACAGACGCTGTCGAGGCGATCTGATAGAGGTGTACAAATACCTTCAGAACTCTTATGACACTCAACGGCCACATTTCGAACACCCCAGCGAACAACATAGCCTACGTGGCCACTCGCTCAAATTATACAAGAAGAGCTTCCGGTAAGGGGACACTTTTTCTCCAACAGAGTCGCTACCACCTGGAACAGCCTGCCAGACAACATCGTATCTGCCCCCTCACTGAATTTCTTTAAATCCCGCCTCGACAGCCACTGGCGCTCCCTTCCCACCCTCTACGACCCAACATGTTACCATTAACAACTTAGCCACCACGCGCACTACTAAGTTGTTACTATTTTATTTTTTTTGAGAGACGAACAGGCCCAGTGGGCCTCAAACTTCTAACAAGTCAAGTCTAGTCAAGTCAAGTCAAGTCAAGTCAAGTAATGCTCTGAATAAAATAATACAAGGCAAGCTTAGTGCAATAAGCATGCACAACAATTATCTCATTGGCTCCAATAAATATATGCACTAAAAAATCCACAGGTAAACTTAAACTATCCTATCCTGTCCCGTAACTCGGAGGTCGTAGGGGCACCACAGATGATCGTTTAACCAGCATACTCCATCTTTCTCTGTCCTCAGAAACCCTGATGGCTTCGCTCAGTGTCAAACCAGTCCATTCTCGAATGTTGTCCTCCCACCTCTTTTTCGGTCTCCCTCTTCTTCTACCTCCTTGCAATGTTCCTTGCAGAATGGTCTTTGCAAGGCCTGATGATCTGGTGACGTGGCCATACCATCGGAGTTTCCGTTTCTTCACCACTGTGAGCAGGTCATCATGTTGTCCATTGGCTTGTGTGATGGTCTGTCGGACTTCGTCGTTGGTGATGTGTTGGGTATAGGAAATGCCCAGAAGTCTTCTGTAGTACCTCATCTCCATGCTTTGTGTTCTTCGTTGCAGACCTGCTGTGAGGGTCCATGCTTCACAAGCATATAGGAAGATGGAGATGACAAGGGAGCGCAGCAGTCTTACTTTGGAATGTAGACTGATGGTCCTGTCTTTCCAAATGGGCTTCAACCTTGTCAGGGCCGCAGTTGTTTGTGCCATCCTGGAGAGGACTTCCTGTCAGGACCCATTGTCTGATACAATGGCTCCTAAATATTTGAAGCTATGCACTGTGTTGACGGATTGGCCTTGGACTTTGATGTCCGTGTTGATGCCATTGGTGTTGTTGGTCATCATTTTGGTCTTCTCTGCACTTATTTTCATTCCATAAGCTCTGAAGGTGGTATCAAGCCTCTGTACCAGCTGTTCCAAGTTCTTGTTCCTCTCCAGCCGACCCATCAATGTCATCCGCAAAACGAAGATTGGAGATTGCTCTACTCCCTATGCTGACTGTGCCTTCGTGATCTGCAAGGGCATCTGACATGATGCGCTCCAGGAAGATTTTGAAGAGTGTTGGAGAGAGTAGGCATCATAGTAGTGCGGTGTCAAGGGTTAACTAGAAGGGCAAATCCCATATGACTCGCATGCTACTTATGGAACTCGCAATATTTAACATGAAAATGAGTGCCCAGAAAAAACTAAATGAAACGGTGGCATTAAAATGCAAAGTAATACCGACTTTGATTTTTCTATGCCTTTGACATTGAGATGGCCTCTGGCTCCAAATACACTCAGTACTATCAAATAAACTACAGCAAAAGTTGTATAATGAAAAAGAAAAAAAAAGCTTGTAAACAGCCATTCCACTGTACAATAACCTATTTTTTGGTATGTTTTTGCAAGGTCTAAAATGACCTTGACATTCAAGATCAATGCAAAAATGGAATATATATGAAAGATCAATCTGTCATCTCTAAATGCAACAAGTCATCTCAAGATCAAGATCACTTCAAAGTACCTATACTGACTTTGGACAGCTCCAATGACCTTGATCTTGGAGTGAGGTTGACCAAATTTGTACATTATAATATGAGGAGGTAGTACATAGACTCACACTGCTATGTATGCTAGTCAAAAATCACAACACCTGTCAACATTTTCTACTGCCTACCTGATTCAACTGATTTTTCTAATTGTTTGTTTGGTAAAAGTTGCAGAAAATATTCACAGATATTACATCTGAGCCTGGAGGCTTTGTAAGACCTATAAAACTAGCAAAATCTTTATTATTTGGGTTCCAAATATAGTCAGTCCAACCTGCGTCAGAATCTACTACGACACTCAAGAAATTGAACGATATTTCACCATCAAAGACACTCCGATCACTAGTATTCACACTACATACAGAAATATCACTCTGTTTATCAACACCTGAGCTTGATATCTGGGTAATTTTTTTTTTTTTTTTAAATCGACAAATCCATCATTACTATCATTGTCAAAGTTCCGCCATTACAATCGAGAAAATATCGAACAAAAATCCGTTCAAAATTGATTTTAAAAAACATTTTAAAAAGACCGGCTGAAGTTCCCACCCATAGTTAAACCTTGGACAAAGACAGCTGGATGTTGTGTACCGAAAGTTTAAAGTTAGAAAGAAGGTCAAGGTTGTACCCATTTTGTTGCGGTTTGGAGCAGATCAGGATTTTTTTTTACATGTGTATTGTGGTGCGGTATAGGACGCTAAGAGTTAAAGATCCTGTCACTCATGTCCTGGATTGGTCAGTGCCGTTTACACCAATACACATAGCAAGCACTAGGTTCCTTTTCCCACAAGTATGTGCTCAGTTGTCTGGGTGTCAGACTATGCGCCCCAGTGCCTTGAGCTGGAAAGGTGCTATAATAAGAACGATTAAATTAAATAAAAGTTGGGGTGTGCGCACAAATGTTCGTGTTTGCATGTGGGTGCACATGCCTGTCACTGTATTATATTATACTGGGATTTCTGCAAGGTCAGCTAGCGGCTGTAGGCTATTAATAGTGCGTCCTCTCCTCTTTATTGGCGTCACTGCATGACGCTATATCTAAGGCAGCTCTCTGGAGCCATTCAGTGAGAGGAAGCTGGTGAAGAAAAAGCGCATTTTTGGGTGTGTTAAATGATAGTTTCCATGACTTGAGCCAGTGATTCAGTTCATCTTGTCTATTTTGTTACTTCAATATGCAGGCTTTATGTTAGTGCAAACTAGAGTTTCGTTCAAGACTATTTTTGTTTGATTTTGTGGTAAAACTGATAGTACTGATACTGACAGAAATGGAATTGGCGCTGCCTGTATCAGTTTCTAATCACGCTCAATTTTGATAGAAGCTACAGACTGTGTTTTTGTTTTGCCTTAAGTAAGTACTTAGCCTAAACTTTGTGATAGAAGTGAGAAAGGTTTCATTCATGATGTTTGGGTTTGATTGCTGGGAGCAGTATTGTGCTGTAGTTTGTGTTAATCCTTGCGCTAGTTATTGGAACAGGCACTTGCTAGCTATAACAAACTATGCAGTACCGTTATTACTGTGGCTGTTCACTCTAGTGCACTTCAACAATTGTGTTTTGTTATTGCTTGTTTTGTTTGGCATTTTCTCCTTTTCAAATCCACTCGTGTGCTGCTCTTGGATTACTGATGTAAGTCAAGGATAACAGTGAAATGTGGTTATTTTCGTTTTAACTCTTAGCGTCCTATAGCGCGGTAATGCGCGCCTCGCCCGTAATCCTGAAGCGCGGTAATGCGCGCCTCCTTAGTGCACCTTTTAGTCATGAAATCACAGGAAATAGGAACTCTCCAGTGCGTGAGAGAAGGTTTAGTCAACTTCCGGAAAGGTTCCCGTGTGTTTTCCGCTATCGTTTTCGCAAGTTTGACGTGGTTTTGTGTACTTTTTTAACGATTTTGTTTGAGGTTTGAGTTTGCGAAATTTTCGGCCATGATGGCAGGGGATAGCTCCGACAGTAATAGTGAGTTTGGTAACCTTATTGATGAGCTTATTGCTGAAAGAGCACAAGGACTTGGTGTAGACAACCAGAGTGAGTTTTCTTGTCTGTGTTGACTGTCTGTGCACACATTCACATGCATTCCACACTGTCTTGTTGTTTTATTAACATAGTCCATAAAATACCTGTAATTATGAATTAATTACAAGATTCCAACAGGTAAAAATAGTACTAAAATCAAAATGGTTCTTTGGGTACATAGAATAACCATTTTGTAAACATATCCTAAAATATGAAGTTAATGTGACAATAAATAAATTTTTTGCAATTTTTTCAAATTCATAACCCAATTTATTGCAATAAACTTGAAATCCTTACAGGATATAGGCGCAAATGTACAGAAAACCTTATAGGACGCTAAGAGTTAATCACATGCAGCTAACAATTACTATGAACACATATTGTAAGACCTTTTTGTCTTTCTTTTATATTACCGACATTAAATGCACTATTTTGAATGATTTAAAACGCAAAACAAATTTTACATGCGTACCCAACGCATGCCTATAATATGTAAGTAAATATGACTGTATATACTCTATTGTTTTTAGATATTTTGTGAAGTGTTGTACTTCGGGATTACCTTGGTCTTTTTATTTCATTATTTTGTGTTCTTTTATTGTGGCACGTTAGGATGTTTTGTTTACTGTGTTGTCTTCTGCCGTCTTATAGATTGTGCTGTGCTTTGAGATGTTGGGTTTCTTGTTTATTTAAATGCAGCATGAATGTTTTTCAGATCTGTAAAGCGTCATATAATTATATACTTGGGGAGCAAAACACTTTTTTGGGTTTCTCTCATTTATTCTTTCTTCTGTCTTGTAAATTGGGGCATGTTTTGTTTTATATTACTGACATTGTTGTTGTTGTTGCATCAAGTTTTATTCATCAGATTAACATAACGTCATAAGTAATGTTGTACATTACTGACCTGTATTATCCTCTGTGTTGTCGGCAACTGGTTACACAGCGAGCCAGCTTCAGCTCACTGCTGTGTGTGCTATGCGCTAGACCTACACCTAGCTACTTAACGATAGATGTATAAAAGTTCAAGCGCCAGTGTGTAAAGGAAAAAAAGAAATGTGAAAGTGGGTGACGAGGGTGGATGAGCATGATGGTAGTAGCTCTGGCAAGTTATTTTTAGCTTCAGCTGACAGCAGCTGACCGTACCGGGGAAGAAACACAGTGCTGTGTGTTAGTACTCACGTTGAGAGAGGTCATCAGGGATCTTCCACAAGTACAAGTTGAAATCATCCGATCCTGACACCACATACTGCAACCCATACAGCCGTAACAGATTACATGTAAAAATGTTTGTAAAAATATAGAAGTAAGATAACTAATTCTGCAACAAAACGTTACAATACAGTCCAAGTGATGGCCAAACTTAGCCATATTGCTGCAAGAAACCTGTCGCAAAGAAGCTTAAACAATTTCAAGAGTCTTGTATTGTTTTGAGGAATGCAGAATATAGTTCAGTAGTGCTAACAGTCAGGGGCATATTAGCAAACCATTATCTTATCATCATTGTGGATGACGGCAATGTACAAGACAATAACATCCAACGTCGTTACCATTTTTACCCAGCCCTTCAGCACTGAATACACGTATCAAGCTTTGGTTGCCAGCTTCAGAGTCCTGGTAGCAAGACAATACACTCTGGCACTCAGCACTGGCCATCTTACTGTAACAAGCAGGCAGGTGCTAGCTACGGTCAAGCCATAAGTGATTGGGGTTATGCTGAAAAGGAATGGTTAGATCCAATTACCCTTGGTCATCAGTAATAACGCTCCACTCAGAGAGAGGTTCACATTTCAACATTTGACATACCTCATCGTTGGGGCCAGCGAAGCAGCAGCTCTTCATGGTACAGGAGTTGTAGTAGCCTTCATGGTCAAAGTCACAGAGAGGGTTGGTGTCCTTGATGCCATACAGCACGGGAGGCAGGCGACGTCGCAGCGCCAACAGCTGTGTACCGCTAGTGTTGAATCGCACACTCATGCAGCTCTGCTGGAGATAGTGGCCACCGTATCGCATAATGCTCCTGAACAAAAGTGGAAACCGTAACAGCAATGATGGAAATAGTCAAATATGGTGTGATGTGTAAAAGGAAAACAGTAACATCATGTGCCTTTAGCGTTGAACCTTTAGCGTTGAATCTCATTCTCATACAGCTCTGCTGAAGACAACCCTTGTACAGTAGTAATTACATCAGACTTCTGAACATTTTTTAAAAGCTTGGCATGCATGGGAGGTCCTCCATGACTATGTGTCCTCTCTCTAATACATAAAGGACTAATCAGAGCATGGAATTACCCCTGTTAAAAAAAAGAGGAACTACCACCCCACCCCCCACCCCTAGAGGGATCTGGGGGCATGCCCCCCCTCCCCGCCCCCAGAAAATTTTTAAAATATATATTAAAAACTGTGAAATCTGGTGCATTTTAGAGAGAAACTTAGCAGTTTAACCCCATAAAACTATTGCCATTTTTTCCTTTAAAAAAATTATTTATTAACTTTTTCTTCAATAAGATCTGATTATACAGGTGAAAACAAGGATTTTTCTTTCTCTGGTCACCGAATAATAAAAAAGGTTGTATAGAGTTCAAAATAATTTGATTACACTTGACTTGAAATACATTTTAATGAATTTATTCATAAATAAAATAAAGTGCATTTTAACAATAGATATCTATATACACAGTTAATGTGTGTGAATTCCAGTTTATTTGAAAAATAAGAGCAATGAACTCTGCTTCTTTTTTGTGGGGACTGGTGACTGGCTGGCAGCATGAGCACAATCTGTTTCCACGAAAGATGATTGGATCTGGCTGGTTGATGGTTCAAGCTCTAGATTTGTTGATTTCACAGGGGCAAAGCAGGAAGAGGACACTGCAAGAGATTTCTGATGCTTTTGCCTTGCTCTCTCATTTGCAGACTCAATAGTTTCTGTTGCCTTTCTTTTGGATGGTTGTTTTTTTAAAGTGTAACGTTGAGCTCTTCTGCTTTCTTGCTCTTTGTCTCCCCGGTTTTTCTCCTTTCTCTCCTCATTCACTCTCCAGGCTGCATTGCTGTAGCTTTCTAATGTAAAATGAAAGCAGTTCTTCTCCGACTTTTACTTCTAATAAGCCCACATCCACCCATTTCTAGCAGTGTCATCCACGAAAACTTCACCACGATTCACAATTCGCCTCTCCGCCATCTTTGACAACTAATGCTACCCAGCTACACCAGCGTGAATCGCACTTTTTGAGATCGGCAACCCGTTTAGAGATTCACTGGATCAGAACAAGAAAAAAGTCACACCTCCATACAGATTTTTTTTCCGCAGAAACTTAAGATTTCCGCGAAAAGCAAGGCCCTGTACCGCGGAAAATCGCGGAAACGCTGAGAATTCCATTCTCTGACTAATTGAAAGCATTTCTTTTACATTTTCCAATGTGCAACAGTCTGTATAAGAAATTGCAACACAATCTTCTAGACAACAGAAATCATGAGAATTGTATGACAAGACAAAGCAGAGTTAAGCTTTCACTGATTTCGGTTTCAGGCAATGCAGACAAGAACAACAAAAGTCACATTTTTGATAGTCGCAAGGAAAGAGTACAGTACAGCTGGTAGGATCAGAAGCGTGTGTGACTACATATAAAGGTGAGGGCAATGATGATACCATTGGTCACAAAATGTTATGCTCAAGGCGGCCTAAATGGCATTTTTAGGTAACCAATAGATTCAAAAACTTTTGACACTGCAAATCTAAGAGCAAACATAACATACTCTTTAGGTTTGCGTATGTCCCACAGTGCCAACCCCTCCTTGGCATTGGCGGTGGCCAAAAGACGCGGCTCTGCAGGGTTGTACATCACAGCATGCATCGAAGTGCGGTAGGACACTAACTCAAATGGTTCTGGACATAAAACACTACTACAATAACACACAAAATTATTGTAAAAAAAAAGGTTCAGCATAGATCACTCCCCTGAGTACAAAATATCCTTGCGGGCAAGATTCAGCAGAAAGATTATGGACATAAATATTTTTAGGATTAGGCATAAGGTTCGGTAACCTTGGGCCTAATCAAAACTCTATACCTAACCCTAAACTTGAAACTTCTAAACATTACCTAACTCTTAACACTTTCCATCAATGACACTCAATAAAACTTTTCCTGGGCAACCAAAGGGGATGGGAAATCATTTACCTTACTTGTTGTCTTTCAGTACTCCCTTTTTCCTAAAATCAGATTTATTACTATTACGCACTCATGCAGCATAGACTTTACCTCCCAAAACAAAAAGGCAGTAACCTACCTGAAGAGGCGGGTTCCCTGATGTCAAAGATTAGGACTTTGCCATCATCACATGCGCTGGCGAACACGTAATTGTTCAGCGGATCGTTCGACAGACCATAAACAGCTTCATCATGTTGAAACACATCCGCCGTCACACCTCTAAACACAGTCATAATAACATAATCTCAATAGAATAATAATCATAATAACATAATCTCAATAAAAACTTTTTTTTTTAAATCATAATGACAACACCAAAATGTCAATAACACAAAATCAGTTGTAAATGGCCATGTACATAATCCTTATTTAAAATTTTCTCATGCACATTTTTGACTGCAGCATCTCTGTGTTGTTGGCTTGTCATCCATGTAACTTATGTGCAAGTGTATACCAGTGTGCTTGAATTGCTATTGCGAAAGAAAGTAGTCGCCTTGTGGCGAGATATGTGCGCGTTATATGTTCTCGTATTATTATTATTATTATTATAACAACAGTGGTTATCTTTGCCTTGAAGAAAGATACTGCCCTGTACATAATGTTCCACACAACATCTGACAGCTCAAGTCACCAGCAAGCAATGAGACCCACAAAACATAAACTGATCGCGAAAGTTAGATCAAACATATATATGTTAGATCAAACATATATATGTTAGTTGCCCTGTGGGTTCGGGCACTGAATAGAATAGACCCAATGTTCCCGGCGTGTCATAAGAGGCGACTAACAAGGGTATTGTCAGCAGGGCATCACCGGGCGAAAGTCTTCTGCACAAAAAGTCACCAGTCAGGACGAAGAAACCTCACATTACTATAGGTTTAACAACCAAGGCAAGCCACATTGTACTCGTGAATTTCGGCTGTGGAGCCTGGAGAGGATTGACCACTGCCAGGTCTTCCTTGCCCAGTACACACCGTATGATGAAAAGAATCACTCACTCCATACCAGATCGGTCGTCGCCCGGGTCACCAAGGATCTCGCCTTCCGTTGGCCACCAGGATGGAGATGATAGGTGTGCTACTGATGGACAACTTAGCAAGATCAGCACAAGAGAGATAACATCGCCATAGAAACCGGGAATGTCAGGACCCTAAATGCAGAAGGAAAATTAGAAGAAGCTGAAACACTATCTATGGAACATTTTAGGTATCAGCAAACTGCGCTGGAAAGGCCTAGGTGAAACAACGATTGACAAAGGCCACAAGCTTTATTTGAGCAGGAGAGATGACAGCCACGTAAACGCCTCTGGATTCTTGTTCCACAAAGACATTCTAACCACTGTCATGGATTGCCGCCTAGTCTCCAGTGGATTCATTACCATTCGTCTGAAAGCAGCCTCTTTAACATCACCATCATTAAGGCCTATGCCTCAACAATCAGACTATGATGAAAGCAAAGTCAAGGATTTCTATGAACATCTGCAGGCTGTCCTTGACCATGTACCGAAGGACATAGGCCACTGGAATGCCAAGGTTGGCCAAGATGTGTAACCACCAATGGGGAGACACATGTGGATCCCACTGCAACAACGAGACAAATGACAGAGGTCTGAGAATATTGGAGTTTCAACACTCTGATAGAGAAGACCAAAATGATACCAACAACACCAATGCAGAGTTGCCAACCCCCCAAAAAGTTTTCAGTAGTAAAAATTCTGAATTTCAGTAGTTTTATGACATTTTCCGTAGCCATAGGTCCTCGCATTTTTTTTAAACGAAGACATGCATACACAGTCTGCAACGAAGGTCGTGAAGAGTGTTTCCGCACGAATTATTGAGAGATCCATATCGGACTTGAAGAAGGTGGCTACCGACTGAACAGGGACTAACTTTTCTGGATCAGGGCAACGACTTTTGTGACGGTTGCCATTCACGTTCGCGTCACATCGTGTGATCTCGATGACGCAGTGATGCACGGAAATTTTTCAGAATACTCATTCCTGTACTCTTGATTTGCTGTCCTCTTTTTTTTTTCTGGGCTTTCATTGCTAGTTTTCTTTCTTTTTGGCATCATGGATTCAAAATATGCCGCACACAAACTTTTCTTCTCGCGTTGTAGAACGTGACCCGGAAACAAAAGTGTCACAGAAAGGTCGAGGTTTTGTGCACCGATTGGCCGTTTGCAAAACCACTTCACGGTGATTGGTCGAATTTCCTAACATGCACTGGGAGCGTGATCTATTACACCGTGCACGTAAACCGAATGACCGTGACCTTGAGGTGCTACGGGAGGCACAGGCGCTCAATAAAACTCGTTAAAACTGTAATACTATCGTGGAAAATTGACTTTCCGTAGTAAATTTCTATTTGCGTAGCTCCGTAGCCGCGTATTCATTTCCGGAGTAAACTACGGAAATTCCGTAGTGGTTGGCAACCCCTGCCAATGGCATCAACACCAACATCAAATCCAAGGCCAATCCCTAAACACAGTGCATAGCTTCAAATATTTAGGAGCCATTGTATCAGACAATGGGTCCAGACAGGAAGTCCTCTCCAGGATCGCACAAACAACTGCTGCCCTGACAAGGTTGAAGCCTATTTGGAAGGATAGGATCATCAGCCTACACTTCAAGGTAAGGTTGCTGCGCTCTCTTGTCATCTCCATCTTCCTATACACTTGCGAAACATGGACCCTCACAGCAGATCTACAACAAAGAATACAAAGCATGGAGATGAGGTGCTATAGAAGACTTCTGGGCATTTCCTATACCCAGCACATCACCAACGACGAAGCCTGACAGACCATCACACAAGCCAATGGACAACAATGGTGACGAAACAAAAACTCTGATGGCATGGCCACATCACCAGAGCATCAGGGCTTGCGAAGACCATCATACAAGGCACGGTGCAAGGAGGCAGAGGGAGAGGGAGACAGAAAAAGTGGGAGAACAACATTTGAGAATGGACTGGCTTGACACTGAGCGAAGCCATGAGGGTTGCTGAGGACAGAGAGAGATGGAGTACGCTGGTTAAACGATCATCTGTGGTGCCCCAACGACCTATGAGTTACGGAATAGGATAGGATAGGATATATATGTTAGCTTCGAGCATGAAAAGTTGGCTGTGGTAACTTTTTAACTCTGTATTGTACAGATTTTATATTTATAAACAAAATGCTACAGTTCTAACTTTGCTTGGGTGTTACACTTTTTTTTTTTAAATATTGCTTTTAATTTTTAAAACGTGTTAAGCACAAACCTTAAGCACTGTATAAAATATTAAAAGAAACTACCAAACAAACTAACTCACGTTTCTATGTCATGGGCAACCACCTGTTCATCATTCCCTGAAACACCAAAACATTACTTAGCTTTCGCCACTGCCCACACAGACCCCTCCCTTCCTCTCCCCTCCCCCACCTCCCTCTACCCACTCCTCCCCCGAATGTATATTAAACAGACATGCATATAAGTTATTAAGATTATGAAATGTCCTCCCAGATTCCCATTTTTTTCCAACGCTGCAACAGAATGAGTAAAAGCATTCCTTCTCCCTCACCCCTACCTTCTTCCACCTTTTTATATACTGATAATTACCTCCAGAAAAGATCTTGGTTTTGTCAGTGTTGATGGCAAGACAGAAGATGTTACTGTTGTGCTCGCCTTTCATCACCCCCGGTGATCCAACATCAGACAACGCTTGTTCCACATTCCACAACAGCACACGGCGATCATCGCCACCTGTCACCCAATAAAACAAAATAAAAAAAAATTTTGTTTGTCCAAAAATAAAAAAAAGGATGGAGGTGGGGGGGAGTGGTGGGGGTGGGAGGAAAGAAAAAAATAAAAAAAGATAACAGAGAAAGAAAAAGAATAAAAGCTTTGAAGCTGGCAGTCAATTTAACAAACTGAAGACAAATTTCAACTTTTAAAAAAAATAAAAGTTATATGGTATGACATGCAGCACTTATTTAATTGTTAATATTAATTTAATGTTAATTTATTAACTTCACTTCATGGAAGTGGGGAGGGCAAATGTTTTAAACTGTAGGGATAAAGGTTGTCATTATAGGGGAACTATGAAGCATACAAAGCAAAACAAGTTAATTGAATTAGGGCAATAGGATTCAATGGAGAAAAATTATAATTAATGGCAGAGTAAGCCAAAATGGCTCAGCATTTCACTTAACTCCATCTACCTGCCTTGCAATTGAAGGCTTCAACTATCTTCAGTGCTGTGACAAATTTAACTTGGCAAACATTTTCATCACATTTTGGGGTCTTTTATTAAGACTTGAGAGCATGCAATGAACTACTCCACTAGAGAATGGTTTTTAAAATATAACAGACTGAGAAAAAAAAAACACAAAGAAAATTAGTATTTTATCAATGTATCAGTCCCGCCAGTGGACAAAACTTATGAGAAAATTATTAACTGGTGGTGTTACTGTTTACTTCAGGGAATACGGAATAGTGATAGCGCAAGCTGTTGAAGATTTGCTCTGCTTGATGTTGCGCTTGCGGGGCTTGTTGAGATTTCTTCATCAGTGAGGTGATTCCATTATTTGGCCACTGTGTGCATAAAAAATTACGAAACTGCTCAGACTTGCTTGGTGTACGCACATAACTATATCGAAACCTTTTGGAAACACTGATCATGATTGACTTGCTTTAGTAAGATGATGAGGGAATCTATGTTTCATTTTAAAGGATTTTTTTTTTTTTAATGAAGAGATAAATAAGTGCTGACCAGTTACTGGGCTTACCAGACACTATTAATGTTCCATCGTCGGAAAATTCAATTGCGTTGACACAGCCATAATGAGCCTTTAAGTCTCGACGATACAAGGATTTTGCCCCTGCATATTGTCCTTTCAACAGAAGCTGCTGAGACGCAAAGCCCACGTTCTCTGCTCGTGCCGTGAGATACGACAGTCGATTATTCCAAGGAATGTGCAGCGAGCTTCTAGTATATCTTCGTGACATTTTGTGTTAGTTCGGTATAGTTTTATCTTCTCCCTGAAGGCGTAGTAACCCTTTACAAGTGTCATAGATCTATGTTATTACATTCCCAGCCGTCTGGAGGAAGTGACTAAAGTCCTCGCGAGAAATGAGTGGTTTTGTTATTTCCGGTTGACACGAATACGAACGAGTAGGCACGAAAAGTCACTAACTGAATATATAAAGTAAAGAAGGTGAGGGAGAAGGGGGGGGGAGGGGGAGCGGAGTGTGCCTAAATTTGGTGGGATACAAATGTTCATATTAGTATTAGTAGATCCGGCCTTGCAAAGACTTTCCTGCAAGACACAATGCAAGGAGGCAGAAGAAGAAGAGTGAGACCGAAAAAGAGATGGAAGGACAACATTCGAGAATGACAATGGACTGGCCATGAGGGTTGCTGAGGACAGAAAAAAATGGAGTACTCTGGTTAAACGATCATCTGTGGTGCCCCAAACAGCTTCGAGATACGGGATAGGATAGGATATGATATATTATAGCCCAACGTGTATTATTTTATTTTATTTTTTTAAATTTACAGACTTATCTGGAAATACTTTGAAATAGTTAGGCAGAATCAGAATGAGCCAAAGGCCGGTCGTCCATCAGTCTGTCTGTCCATAGGTTTTGCCCAAACTTCATAGAAACATTACCTGTCATCTGTGCCTTTTGTATTTGCTCTACCGCAAAGGTCAAACTTGCTGGAGTCTATCTATCTTCCTATCCTTTCCCATAACTCGGAAGGTCTTTGGGGCACCACAGATGATCGTTTAACCAGCGTACTCCAACTTCCTCTCTCCTCATGGCTTCGCTCAGTGTCAAGCCAGTCCATACTCGAATGTTGTCCTCCCACCTCTTTTTCGGTCTCACTCTTCTTCTGCCTCCTTGCACTGTGCCTTGCAGGAAGGTCTTTTCAAGGCGTTTCCATTTCTTCACCACTGTGAGCATGTCATAGCGTTGTCCAATGGCTTGTGTGATGGTCTGTCGGACGTCGTCGTTGGTGATGTGCTGGGTATAGGAAATGTCCAGAAGTCTTCTATAGCACCTCATCTCCATGCTTTGTATTCTTCGTTGTAGATCTGCTGTGAGGGAAGCATATATGAAGATGGAGTCTATTTGTTGCTAAATAAATGTTGCCCAATGTCTCAAAAATGGCTGAAGGGATTTCGTTGAGTTTTCGTATACAGGTACATGTACTCGAGATCATGGGTCATACTTCGGTAGCAGTCCAGTTGTCAATCAGTCCAGTCTGTTGCTCCCAAATAAACCTTTTTTTTTTTCAAATACACTTTTTGCTTTAGCTCAAGACAAAACTTAACTAAAATTCATAATTTTTACTTTGTGGATGTTAGATCATTGGTATTATTGCTTTCTCAAAAGTCAAGATCATGCATTGGCCATCGTCATTCTCTAAACATGTTTTGCACTGTAAAGTGTATCTAAAAATTGGCTGATCCAATTTTCTTGATGTTTTGCTTGCAAATAGTTAAGATTGTGGCCTACCATTCGGTATTTTTCTTTTTGATTTAAAACAGCTCTGCAAAGAAAAAAAAAATTAAAAAAATATTTTTCTTTCGTGTATGAATGTCTGGAAATACATTTGAATGGCCTGCCATCTTGTTATTAATTGACATTGTGAATGTTTGCACTGTGTATTAATGTGTGAGAATTGAGCTTTGAACTAATTTTTGGATTTATGAAAAGAGCCACGTAAAATACCTTTTTAATTACGCATACAGTAATAAACAGATGCCAATGAAAAAAGAAACACAAGTGTGCGTGTGCTCGCTTTAAAATCAATCACGTCATAAAACAGTACTTTGTCATTCACACTGTCAACATTTGACAAATTTAAAAAAATGGAGAGAAAAAAAATAACGCTAAAATATATGAATGATAATTGATCTATATGTCATTCACACAGAAAATTTTCAAAAGACAAAAAGAAGAAAGATTTTTCAGCAAATCATCCAAACAAATGAAAGTGAAGATTAAAATGACACGAAATATTTGCTTTATTCTCATTATCTCCAAAACAATTTGTTACATGTCGCATGGGTGTGCTGGTTACCCCAGCGTAAAAAGGAAACGGAACAAAATCATGTCAAAACTGATGGCAGTCACGTCAGACAGGCAGACTGGAGCATTCCACACATGGTAAAACATTCATGGCAGTCATAGCATAGGTTTTACAACATTCACTTCACTACTCACATTCACTTCGGTCATGTCACTTCAACATGCAAAGCAATGGCTCTGTCTATACACAACACTCGTTCAACAGCCAACATTGTATCTACAGTCAACATTTCACCCGCAACTCGCCCCCAAGTTTACACGCTCAAGTTATTGTTCAACATGAACATTGTTAGAATGAGCCGAGCTCACAGAACAAGACGTAATGGGTCACGCCTCACAAGTCAGTTGCTTCTGCATTGTGCTTCACCGAGCAGCTCAACAGATCTAATGTACAAAACATGACAATTTTAAAAAATGGGAAAATGTGGACAAAGTACACCAATGCATCTGGCAAGGAACTTGAGAAGTAAAAAAACAAACAAAAAAACTATAAAATACCACACACCAAGCACCAACATTTTCCTTGTTAAAAAAAATTAACACACTTATGGATCATAACGTTTGTTCCAGTTGTTTCACAAAAAAGCATGCTGTTTGTCAAAAATACACTTTGATCTCAATATGAAACTAATGAAAGAAACCATTGAAATCTGCAATGACATTTATAGGTGGTCTGATTCCTGTTCCTGTAACTTTCAAAAGCTTGAAAACAAGTACATAGTAAATGAAAACCATGTATAAATCTGTAACACAACTCTCCTAATGTACGATATGGTAATGTTTTAATATCGGGAAAATGTTCCAGTTGATGATAAGAACTTGATTTTCAAAATTTATTTTAAGTATATAGCTTTAGTGGTTTAGGTTTAACAAATAAAAAGACACCACTTTCACCATAATAAACAAAACAGCAAGACCAAAGTACGGTATAAAACTGATCTGTGAAGATATTTATAATACATTAAGTGATGTGTAAAAAAAAAACAATGACAATGCAAAACTAAACCACAGTGATAACAATAAACATACTTATGCATCGCACTCTCACATAATTATAAAGGATCTGATAATCTTGGAACATTGACAAACTCACAGAAATCAAGAAGCACTGTAGTCATTTTGGCAGCAGCAAGATTACAAAGATCAACAATGAGACTAGCCATGAACAATAGACAATAAACGTGGTTTGAAATAAAGCCTCTTTCGCTACATTGTTGCACTGCTGTCACACACACACACAATTTGTCTACATCACCTCACACATAGTACAGTTTTACTCAACTATCTCATGTACAGCAATGGGAAAATACATTTTGATTGACTGTTGGACCAAGCATGTCATGGTAGGCTGACTGGAAATTCAAGGACAAAGTAAAGACAGCCCTGTACAACCGTTAATCACACCAGCTGGTAGCAAAGAGTGGCTGTAGCCACAACAACCTAGTGAAATGATATACAGGGGCAAACATCAAAGTCCAGTTACATGCACACAGCACACAAGTAATTGCGTTGACAAAATCAGCAGCTGCCAGTGTGGTGACCGACAGCACACTTCAGCCTACAACCATTTTACACAGGCCACTGCTGTGCTAACTAGCAATCCCGATGCCCAGCCTAGTGGCCAAACATGGGGCAAATGATGCTAAAAAGGATGCTACAAATTCACAGCAAGAATTCCCAATGTGGCACACTGCTAGAGAAAAGTTAATACTACCAGTAAGGCTGCCATTGATTGTTTGTTGTACGAAATTCTCATCACAAACTCACACAAACACATTTGCATCAGCCTTTTCGTATTCCTCCACGATTTATTTTCCTCTACTAAATATTATATGCACCATGGCAGACTTTCGCATACAGGCGAGCATGCACACATCCATTTTCCATATGGCAACAGCACCAAAAGTCGTATTGTTAACATTCGAACAAAAAACTATTTTTTCTCTCCAATACATCTTTCCACCTGAACGGACATTTGGTAGTTAAAACTCTCCATGACTCAAACTATACAAATGTGCACAATTCGCTGTCAAACAGCAAACCACTGCTATGAGCAGCCACACCATAACTTGCTCAAAACTGATTTACACTCACAGGGAAAAACAACTACCATGTAATGTTGTCCACTTCAGTAATAGTCATTTTAAAACAAAAAGAGACAGTCACACGCATGTGCACGCTGGCTGCTGTAGTAGAAAAACCACTGGTTGTACATGTTGCTCTCATGACAGTCGCTCAATCCTATGAGGGGGATGGTGGAGACCACTTCACAGAAGTGACGTACCAACTATCACACCGACAGCCACCAGACCAAATAACATTATCCAACACCACCACCACCACAACCCACCAGACTTAACATAGCGATCATTCGGTAGCACATTCCCACAGAGTACTCTGCCAGTTCTGCCGACACAGAGCTCAAGACAGTTAACCTTTCTAACATTTTTCACTTCTGTGCACCGATGGCACACAACACATTCCAGGCACAAGTCTGGGGAGTTCCTGTCAATCAGGAATGCCCGAACCAATGAGAATGCCAAAGCAACGTTCTGAAAATAAACCTTGAAATGCCTTGTGCGCCAGCAACTCCAGTCCATTCTATCATATGCTCTTGCTCTTCATACCGTCATCTTGCTGACAGTCAATAGAAAAGCGGTATCATCCACATCATTATCTTAGCACAAACCATTGACCTGGCAATCACTAGCTGACAGCTGGAAAACAATTTAAAAAAATTCTACTGCTAGCAGACAGCATTCACTCGCTACTCTAAACATGCACAGAGAAGTATGGCAGAATATTCTTCAACGTCTTCTGCAAAAGGTGACATTCTCTACACATTGGATCTTCATTTTATAGACAAGACCATCATCATGATCTTATTAGACCACCGTCAAAATCCTATGGCAACAAGTTGTATTGTCCTACACAAGACAAGCCTGCAGTGCAATATACTGGGCTTTCAATACAAAATAATCAGCCGGCAATTTGCAATTCCTCTACAAATAAATCACACCGTAAGCTACAATAGACTGATTTTCCTCAATACATGAACAACACTTGCAGTTCGAACAGAATTGGGCTAGCTGTTTTCTGTACAAACAAGTTCACCATTACATTTCAACCTGCTCGAGACAGCTGATAGTTCTTTCTCAACACAAGCGTTTCCAAACGATGTAGAAAATTTCTCTCCATCCCCAGAGATTCGAGTCCCTCAGAACTGCCTATGGAAAAACAGGCAGCATCATCAGTCCTGCATTTCTTCGGGGATTTCGTGTGGACCTAGGATGCCTGGCACAGCCATCTGCACCTTGCGTTTCTCATCCTGTGCCTGTCGAATGGCAGTCTCTCGCTCCTCAAGGAACAAATCGCCCATATCTTCCCCTGCGTACTCCTGTAATCACATTAAAAAGAACATATTATCACTTCAATTCTGAAAAATCATAATATTTCACATCATCACACACACTCATTCTGCCATCATAGCAATACATTTTGCACCCTCTTTTGATTACAGAAAAATGCTGAACTCACTCTGATCTGCACGAGGAAGTCCCTAAGGTGCTCCTTAAAGGCGTTGAAGTCCTGGTCAAAGCTGAACAGACCCTGGATAAACAGCTTGATCTGAGGGCTGCACACACACACAAATAATATAACTTGGAAATGTTCAAACGTTTTAGAAATAATATTGGGATTGACGATTCTTTGCCTCACACCACATAATTAAACCTGATCGATTCCTTATTGACTGGGATATAAAATAAACATCTGAAGTTACAACGGTCAGAAATTCTACCCAAAGAATGTACGCAATTAAATTATACTGTAAAGTTCATTCAACTGTAACCGCATCCTCAAACTATACTTATTTCCTTAAAATTATTAAAGGCAGTTAATGAAGATGTCCATGAACTCTCAAAGCATACTTCATGTGCAAAACGTGAGTAGACAAAACTCAGAATAGGACAGAGAAACAGTGGTGGGACAAGGGATAAGGAAGAAGACAAACTGGTGATTAACAAAAACCAATTACATCAACTAGTGGCTGAGAAGAAAACAAAACAAAACAAAAAAAAAAAACAACCCCACTCAAAAGCATGTACTCACTCATTGAGGTGAGGGAAGGCAGCTTTGAGGAGGTTGAGAAGAAACTCCTGAATGAAGGTGACATTCTGATTTGAAGGGTGGTTAGGACTGAGCGGTGATATGATCTTTCCGCTCTCCAGTGCAACAAACATCGTCGCTAAAATAGTCGCCTGCGTCGTCAGACCTGGCAATATAAAAATGAAATACAATACAAGTTCAGAATATGATAGGATTTTTTTTTCGTTTTTAACACCAGTTAACTTTCTATCAAGACTCCCTGTTCCTATCAGTGTTGACTCAGAGGCAAGAATTGTAAACGTTAACCCTTTAACACGTGGAGCGACCTAGAGCGACCAACATTTTTGCTATGTGCACGCTCGCGGAGCGACCGTCAGCGTCCGGTACAGACGAGGTCTGCTCAGAGGCTGCCATGTGAAAATCTATTTATAGTAAACGTGCGAGACTCTCGCACACGTGATCGTGATTTCCTGCGGAGTTCTCACTGCATTTTTAGAGTGTGTAGAACCCACATAGTGAATTTTCAAAGTTTGATTAAAGTTTGAAGTTTGAGAGGCAGAGAACTATGGCGTCATATTCTTGCATAACTGATGAAGAAAATGACACATTTTAAGGATTTTAGGAGGCTGATTTGGTACAGGTTAATAATGGAGAGGAAAGTGATTTGGACCTTCACTTTGACGATCCGTTTCCGTCGGATTTGAATAACAGCAAGGATGCAATCGGTGCTTTATTATTTGTGGCAGTGATCGTATTTGTGCAGTATGCAATGTTGACATTCAGATTTTTTTTCCAGTTGCAACACATTGTAAAAATGTATGTGTAACATTTCATTTTGAAGAAAAATATGTGGTTGATTTTATTAATAATGATGAGTGGAACATAATTTTGGGTGGTGCATTGTTATTTAATTTTTGTATGTGCATGGTGTAGCATTTTGACGGAGTTACTTGCCTTGACCTAGGAAATAGAAGCAGATAAGGCTTAGGCTTCTGTGTGGGTCAACATTGCATACTGCACAACATGCAGCAATATGATCACTGACTAATAAAGCACCGATTGTTCATCGTTTTTGTTATTGAAATCAGACAGAAAAAGATCGTCAAAGTGAAAGTCCAAATCACTTTCCTCTCCATCATTAACCTGTACCAAATCAGCCTCCTAAAATCCTTCAAATGGGTCATTTTCTTAGGAGTCTAAGGATCAGCTTGGGATTATTGGCCAAATCCGGATGCCATAATTCTCCCCCTCTCAAACTTCAAACTTTAATCAAACTTTAAAAATTCACTGTGTGCGTTCTACACACTCTAAAAATGCCGTGAAAACACCGCTGGAAACAGCAGGAAATCACGATCACTTTCGCACGTTTGCTATAAATAGATTTCCACATTGCAGCCTCTGATCAGACCACGTCATTACCGGCCGCTGCCGGTCGCTCCGCGAGCATGCACATTGCAAAAATATCGGTCGCTCCGCATGTTAAAGGGTTAAGTATACTGACTGGAAGGGGTAAAGGTGGCATGTGACAATGATCCTATCATTGTAATATCTAGCTCTTTTTGAGCAATACAACTTGGTAATAATAAAAAAAAAAGTCCAATGCAGTCTTTAACTGAAATTATCACAGTTGTTGACTTACCAGCAGTGTGTGAGCTGTCAGTGATGACAGAGAAGAGATGCTGCAAGATGTCGGTGAAGTAAGTCTGGTAGAAGCTCTGAGCAGCAGCTTCCTCCACAGCAATATTCTGCAGCAACGTGTTATAGGATGTCCAGACCAGTGTCCGCCACGTTGCGCATTGTGTGCTTGAAAGCCCAGATGATGGAGTCCAACACAAGCTTGAACTGGGCTGGTGGGATGTTCAGCAATGCTGCACACACAAAATAATACCGTTAAACTAATTTCATGTATTCAGCAACTTCATCCAAGCTACTGTTACATTACATTATTATTGCTTTAGGTCCAGCGGACTCTTCTGAGCCAAATCAGGACCGGACAACCCCTGATCCACATAAAAGATCTGCCAAAACAACCCTAGTGGTAAAACCGAAAGCTCTCCACCAGCCAGTCACTTTACAATAAAGACATCCCACGCAGGGGATGGCTGAGGCTTCACCCCAACTTATCGAACCCCCGTTTACAAAAACAAAATAGAATACAAACATCATTATAAATTATCAACAAAACACATACATATAAAATGCCTACATTGTTAAATAATAACATCATAGAAAGCCCTAGTGACCACCCGGCAGAAAGCGTCCAATATTCCCAAGCTGATCCAACAGACCTCATACACAAATAAGGAGTCTTGTCCCGGAAGAGTTTTCAAGAAAAAAGGTAGGAGACTGGGCTAGCGAAGAAGACGATAGTATAGCAGATTGATAGAACAGAGCAGGAATGAGAAAGAGCAAATGAGAAAGACAGCGACAGTGGGAATTTAAAGCACTAAATTTCCAGAAAGTGGGGATACTATTTATACTGAAACCCCCGGCACCCAACGGGGGTTATCCAAGCTACTGTAACAGATGGGTGATCTATAGACAAAAGCATAGGTGTACCAATACATTTTAATCTGAACCGTGTCCAAATTCAAGCCTAAAGTTTAACTCTTAACCCCCGATTGACAGCAGCCTGCGGCTGAGAGTACTTTTACATGTCCCAAAATGACCGCAGTGTGCAGCCGTACATGTGTACCACGTTTAACGACACATTTCTTTGCAGCATCGACACGTTTTACGGCAGCTGACCTTGTTTACGGCATACGCATGGTTTCTGCTTTGAATGATGCGTTTTTCTAGCTGTTTTGCGTTCATTTTTACTTTTTTGACTTGTATGCTAGTGGTGTGCAAATGAGATTTGTGTAATGGCTTCAGGGGAGCGTCGGCCGTTGAGATATACGGCGGAAAAGGCCACCCAGCTTGTTTTACAAGGGATGGAAGAGAGTGACGAAGACGGCAATGAAAACGATGAATTAGGCAGTGATTTTGACGTTACAGACACTTCATCAGACAATACAATTGACAGTGAGACAGATGTTGACGAGCCTGGACCCTCTTCTGGGAGGAGTAAAAGAAAAAGAGTGGCTGGCATTGGAGTAAGAGGGAGAGGGAGAGGGAAAAGCAGCATTAGGCCTACTGACAGTAGCGACAATAGCCAAACAGCTGCATTGGAAACAAGCAGTAGGGATGACAGCTGGAGAGAAGTAGGGGGCGTGGCTGATAGCAAAACGAACACCAACTTTCGCTTCGTGCCTCGTAAATTACACCACAGAATGTGGTCAGATTACTTTTTTGTTGTGCATATTTTTGTTACTGGGATATTGGTGGATACTTTTTATTCTTTATATTTTCTTCTGAATGGATTACCTGGTCTGCTAGATGGTGGTGAGTTAATTGCATGCCTATATATTTTTTATTTTTTGCATTTTTTATTATGCATACTTTTGGGAAATATATGATTTATAATTTTGCAATTTATTATGTTGAAAACATAGTGGAAATGTGCCCTAGTTATTGCTGAACAAATTGATATAAATTTCATTGCTCTGAGTTTCATAGAATTTTTTTTTATAGCATTTTAATTACACCAACCCAATTTGTTTCTTAAATTCCCCAAAAACACCCCGGGACCGCTAAAAAACCCTAACGGAGGTTAAGAGTTAATACATATATATGCCCGTAAATTTACATCCCAAACTAACACATATATTTAAATTCACTCACCATGTTCTTTTGCTCATACAAGGACTAGCAGGAAAAAATAAAAGTGCTTTCTCTCTCAAATTTGTTCTCGAACTGGTATCTATGGATTTGTAGCTTAGGATCCCCATGCACAATGCCAGTTCTAATACTTGGGGGGGGGGGGGGGGGGGGGGGGCGATTAAAATTGAACATGCAACATCTGCTCTCTACCAACAACCTACGCAGGAGTGAGATTTAGTGGTCGCCCGAGGCGACTTAAAACCGGCTCGGACGACCTCACTTTATAATTGAGCCAGCCCGCCTGGCGACCTAACAAAAATGATAATACTTGTAGACTTTTAGAAGCTCGGTCCGAAGCGAGAGCGTTTTTAGGTCTCACTGTTCGTCTGCTACGAGTATGAAGCATACGCGAGCGCTATTTCCCTTTGCCTACTTCCCTTTCGCGCTAAGCGCGCTGTCTGCTTTGTTTGTGAAAAAGTTACTCGCTACAAAATTACGTGTGTTGTCAAGGTGACGGTTGTTGATCCGAAAATGTGGAACTTTATTTCTGGGATCAACGAACCCCTGCCAAAGAAGGCGAAATCTAGAAAAAAGAGCGTGACAAAGAGTATGAATCGAAGAGAAAAATTAATTTTCAGACTGCATGGCTGGAACGTTCAGATGGCGAAGATCGATCTTGGCTCATTTTCGATAAAGAAGTTAGTCTAATGCACTGTACAAATTGCCTTAAATACGCGACGGGGAACAAAAATCGCCAGAGTGGTTTCGTGAAAGGCACGGACAATTTCAAATATGAGTCGATTAGACTGCATGAAGAATCACCGATTCACAAGGATTCGTGCAAAAAGTGAAAGCAGCAGAGAAGCCACGTGAAAAAGAAGGTGCATTTCTGCTTTTTTCTTCAAAATGTGTGTGTTATAGGTGAACGATTGTCGGGCTGCCTAAAAACCATGCGCGCTACCTCACTTTACTTACTAGCTAACCCGGCGGGCTAGTTAGTCTCCTGGGTTAAATCTCACCCCTGCTATGTCAAATGTTAAGGCATGCATGCCTATCCTCAATTTGAAGTTTCAGTATTAGCTTTTTCAAATTTCAGTATTACTATTACGATTTCCGTATTAACTTTTACTACCTATTGTTTTTGCACTCATCCTTTTTGATATTATGCGAAGAATCCAGTAATAGATTTATTTGCTGCTGCAATCTTCTTTTTCTTCTCCTAAGCCTCGTAATTCTTGATATACGTGCCGCTTGATATCGTTCATACCACTGGCGGAGATGCCAAACTGGTTGGCACAAATCATACTTTTGAGGCAGTGCTGCCGCGAATAAAGAAAGGACACTTTTCTGAATACTAGGCAAGATATGTCTGCCTCTTGCGCCGTGTCTTCACTTTACTGAGCCATTCGTTTGGACGCTATGTTTTGAATTCTGTCTCACGAGCACCGATCTTCACTGCGACTGCGCAAAAAACTGGTTCGGCAAACATCGGTGCCTTTACCGGGTTTGGCTGTCTTCGGAAAAACGTCACGCTGTGCATTACCACAGACCAACGAGTTCTTTTTTTTTTTCCCAATGTTGTTTTTATTTATTTCCGGACTGTGAAACAAGTATCCGTATTTTCCGTAGTGCTTGCCGAGTTTGTCAAATTTCCGGCAAAAATACGGAAATTGTACGGGTAGGCATGCCTGTTAAGGGGTTACCTTGGAAACTGTGCGAGTTAACAGCCTGCAGCAAGAGGAAAAAGTTTGTTCTGTGTTCAGGAAACTCCTCAAAGTCTTTGTTGATCATGGCCAGCGTACATTCAAATACAGCGTCAAAGATCTGGGGGATGCTGTTGGTGATATGGCTCTGCACACAACAGATGTCCATAAGTAACACATCAGAGATTTTATTTTCAATGTTATATGTATCAAATATCTGTAAATGTTACATGTATCAAATATCTGTAATAGGCTCTAAGAGATGTGGTTTGTGGCTGCTGTATCTTTTCCATGCTAACATTTTGCAATAAGTGTAGGCTTTTATTGCTGCTAAAGATTGTATGAATCTAGAAATGTCTTTATTTTCACACTCATCTTGTGACACCATCCAGATACATAAGTCTTCACAACATACAGAATTTCAAACTAGTGCAAACATTTCAAAACTGCCAAACTCACCTCCAGCCTGTTGACTATGGTAGCCATGGTGCTGAGAACTTCAGGCTCGCGGGCGGCAGGCACATTTCGCTGGTAGTCCAACAGCACAGCGTCCAGTAGGGGAAGGATGAAGTTCTCCGCTACCATCTGAGGGTCGTTGGAGCGACTAACCCACCCAGAGATGAGCTTGAGGGTTTCCTTCTTCACTGTGCGCATACTGCGGATGAGGGGCTGCTTGGTCACACTCTCCCCATTAGTGGCGATGGCACTGGAGATATTCTCACTCATCACTTTGTACACGTTCAGCATGTCCAGGTAGATACGACCCAGCTGTAGACAGATGCCTTTAATCATTAACAACTGTCACTTTTAATCATCATCATTGCTAAGAAATCTTTCTAAAGCATTACTTTAACAAACAAAAAAACCTTACCATGCGAGGTAAAGTGCTTTAAGATTCAATACGAGTAATGAGCAGCTATGATAAAAGCTACACAGTCATTTTGTTTTGATACTTCAACAACATTTCTCAGAGTATTAGATAAAACTACCAATGCCTGTATTTGAGGTTTTATTTTTCCCAGCTGTTCGACTAAATATGCGTTTTCCGATAAAACATTCTTATCCATACCTGCACAACGTAGGGGTGCCCCAGAGCCTTGCAGGCCCTGACGTTCGTTTTGAGAATGTTGCCCAGCTGCTTGACAGCGTCAGGGTCTTTGAGAACCTCCACATTCTGCGTGGCCTGGTTGATGATGCCATCCCACACCTGGTTAGGCAGAAGCATGTAGCGCTCTATCAGGTGTTCCTGTGCCACCTGGTCTGTCTGCGCGCTGATCATCAGACCCACTGCCTCATAGAAGGTGTGAACCTGCACAAGTTATATGCAAAGTCATGCAAAACCTCTTTGCAATATCCAATTTCTCTTCCAAACAAGTACAGAAATTCACCATTTATCCCCCATTGCTTGCAGAGGCTATCGTTTTCAAAAGTTGAGTTCTTGAAATCCCTCTAAAAAGAGAAGAGAAGAAAACTGTTGATGCCAAGAGTTTACCTGCACTCCTCAACACCCGATGGCATGAGAAGAGCAGGAGGATCAAGCTACATAATCATTCCAGAATGTACAACGAATGTATTATTTGTTTCTCTCTGCACTGACCTGTTGCGGCTGAAGGTCACAAATGATGGTGTTGATACCGTTGAGAATTTCTTCAATAAATGGCATGACCTCGCCAACCTGCACCTGCACAAAATGCCGCCGGCACTTTTGGGCAATCTTGATGAAGGTGTCGCATGCCATGTCTTGTACACCATCATGGGTTTCTGAAAATCACATTTCTTTACATTGTATTAACACAACTCAACTCGTCGATTAATTTGTGGTTTTTGTTGTTGATCACACCCTAACTAGGCAAACTGTTTGTATCTAATTGTACACTAATCATAACAACAGAACACTGAACGAAAGCCAAGGTAAAAGTATAAATTCTGTCCCTCAATTGTGAAACTCTCGTTGCACATTATACATTATTCTGCCTCAAGAGATTACTTAATACTCTACTACAGGAACAGCAAAACTGGAATAGTTAGCAAATGTTTCAAACTAGTTTGAACAAAAATGGAAAGTGAGATTTTTGTGGAAGTTACACTCTGCACAAACATGATTTACTCACCATGCATGAACTCAAAAAGTTTGTTGACAACGGTTTTAAGGAACCTCCAGTGAGCGCGAAGGAAGCGAGGGTACTGTCCCACCACGTACATGATGTTGGAGGCGATGATGGCCTTGTTGTCTTTGCCTCGCTTCTGTTCACATAGCCCTAGCAAATCCTGCACACGAAGGCCAACACAATTTCACTATAGACATAGGCACACATCATCCTCATTGTGGTCAACAAAACAGGCATCACTGCCTATAAATACCCAGTGATATTTTCAGCTCCTACGAGTCAATAAAGCCAAATGATGTAAAAGCTAGTGCCTCACCTTTATTACGGTTACCAGGAATCTCTTCTCATCATCTTCATGCATGGCTCCACTGATAGAGCCGATGGCCCAACACAACTGTAACACACAATCATCACCATCATAATATACTTGTCTTTACACATGGCTTTACACATGGCTTTACTCAATCAATCATCCAGTACAACAGGAAGTACATGCCATAGACAAAAAAAAAAACTAAATAAAAATAAAGAGAACTTGAAACAGATCATTAAACACACACAATTGCACCCCCAAACAATGCTCCCATTATCTTGCAGTATTGTACTTACTAGAACAACAATAACTCGTTTTTTTCAATTGAAGTATTGCAATGTCAAGCAAAATGACATAAATTCGACAATTCTTTCTGTACACTGAATAATTATAAACAATTTGGCACTGTCACACCACGGCCTGCAAAATACAGCCTAAAGAAAACAAAGTACTAACTGTATTGAGGTTTTTCCAAGACCACTCTGTGCCGTTGACTTGGTTGTGCAGTTTTTCTGTCATGATGGTTTCTGTGTCCGCATAGTCCAAGTGGGTCAAGTACACTGCACACCAACAGGCAATCTCTAATAAATACATCATCCAACATTGAAGTACATTTCACATAAACATATAACAACTGAGAGAACACTTGACACATTCAGGTCGGTGTGCTGATCTGAAAGTACAAAGTGAGAATTCTGGTAAACCACTAACCAGTCGGCATGGAAAGTAAAAAAAAAATTTTCAAAAGGCTTTCAAAACCTCTGCTTACATAATTATGCAGAGGCACTGACAAATGAAACACGCTTATAATACTGTCAACTATGCAGTACAGGGGCAGTGTAGAAATAACAGCCACTCACCCAGTGTCTCCCTCATGTTCTTGTACAGGTTGATGGAGTCTGTGTCCTTCATGAACTCTCGCACCACCTCTCCTTGTTCATTCTCCACAACCAGCACCTCTTCTGGCTTGGCCATGCGTGAGATCATCACATGACGCACCTGTGGGCATAATACACACTGTACCCTTAAATTGTGAAGCCCCTTATGCATTGTATTGATAGGCATTTGCATCTGTGATGATCTGGAAAGGGTTTCCTTATACCCATGTCTCATACATGTAACTGATATGTTTGCATTTTTAGAAATACCGCTCATATAGACTGCAGGGCAAAGGCATAATGTCAGCTTTTTACTAGACAACAATGTTTGATACTGTATTTCTCCCACGAATCATTGTACAGTCTTATCGCAAGCATTTTTTTCAACAATATTTATTGTCACAAAGTTCTGTAAAGGCAAACTCTATCAGACCTGTTAACCCCACAGCTTGTCAGTCAGTTTAGATCAAGATCTAAGTAATTTTGGGCATCTGGCAGTAATCAATTTAC
Organism: Oncomelania hupensis; assembly: GCA_036898135.1. Classification (NCBI taxonomy): domain Eukaryota; kingdom Metazoa; phylum Mollusca; class Gastropoda; order Littorinimorpha; family Pomatiopsidae; genus Oncomelania; species Oncomelania hupensis. The sequence goes on from CM072513.1 coordinate 79,293,751, forward strand.
GAATCTTTTACAAACAAAATAACAAATGTTTTGTTACTGTCGAAAACAATTATAAAAATAAAAAAAGAAGAAGAAAAAAGTTTCACACAACTGCCGTGTGCACATGAAAAGTGCAAACTGCACAATTTACTAAAATTACAGTCCACACATTCTTCGCCTTTGGTTGACATCTGTTCAAGGCCCTTGTTCGTCATATACTGGTAGTACGGAAATATGGTGTGGAGTCCTAGATTTAACAAGCATATTTAAACCAATGCGAATCGGCCATAAGTTTTGAGCTTCCCCTTATTCAGTTTTCAATGCAAGGAAAGCAACTTTCTGCAAAATGTTCATACCACACTCAGGAAAAAACAATTTTAATGACATAAAATAAAAAATGAAGGCTTTATACCTGTTTTATGAAAAAAAAACACACCAGATGTTTCATTTTCATACTTTGTTTTTAAAAGGTGTAAGGTTGGCACAGAAAATGCAAAATAAAAAAATCCAAATCCAATAGTTTCATGAATTTTTTTGTATGTTCACAGAGTTTACAAAACAAGCAAAAGGTATGCTGATCTTAAAGAAAATAAAATTACCAAAAATGGAAGAAAAAAAATGAAGAAACTGTAATAAAACTAACTGAATGAACTAGGTCAAAGTCCGAATAAACTAGGTCAAAAACACCAAAGTTACCAAAACTGTACAATTTGTTTCTTGCGACGTTCAGTAGGCATACATATCTTCTTCGTTTAGTTTGGCAACCCCTGATCTGAATCACTCTCTACTGAACTCGCAGAAATGACCGAGAGATCATCGGCGGTCAGTTCTGTTATCATCAAAATCAAGGCGATTTTAGGCTTACTACTAAATCTACGTCAATATCAGACACCTCTTATTTCTTCCAGTGTAAAGCCCTCAAAGTCAATGACGTCGCTTTCACAGATAATTGAACACCGTAACTTCATCCTCCATCATCTTTCTGATTAAAAAAAAAAAATCACCATGAAAAGACTATAGAGCGTAAAATAGTGTTGATTTGTCAAACAGGTAGACGGAAAACAGAAGTACTTCCGATACAAAAATTTAAGCGATGTGGTTCACTGTTGCTAGACAGTTACACCGCGGGAAACTAGTTAGCGGGATTGAACAGGCCTTGCGAGTGGCAAAGGGTTAACAAGATTGAGGCTGTAAAGAGACATTTCACCAGGTGCATATTAGGGCTAAAGAAGCTCAGTTACGAGGATAGGTTAAAGTGCCTTCGGCTGCCAAGCATGGAATACAAAACATCTAAGAGTTGACATGATGGGGTTAAAATCCTTCACAACAAATACGACCCACAAACCACAAGGCCCTATTATGTAGAGTTGAAGGCTCTTCAATCAGAGGTCATGAATATAAATTAACAAAAAAGACTGTTCATACTAGTCTATACCATCACTTTTTTTTTAATATTTTACTAACAGTGCTACTAACACATGAAACAGTCTGCCAAGGGATGTTATCACAGTAGACAAGTTCTTGTCTAACAAAGTGCACTCCACTGTGGAGATTTCCTTACCCCACCTCCCTCTGGTAGGCAAAATTCATCAGACAACTGATGCCTGAAAGCTGCCGATGTGACAATTAATAAGTGTGCTCATAAATGCATGTCTATTTAGAGGGCAAAAGGCTGATCTCCTACGATGCCATCACTACTATACTATACTTCTCTCTGTAACCATCCCTATATCTTTCAGACATTGTTTTGTTTTCTTTTTTGGAGGCTCAGCCCTCTTTAATCTCAGTTTTACTCCGCTTAAGGCAACTTTGTTTTACTTATAATTAAGGCACTAGTGCAAGCTGACAAAGAATGGAATGGTGGTATGCGGACAAAGTCATGTTACACAGCACATACACACTGTTGTATGAGGAAAGCAGGGGAAGTAACCATATTGGTAATGCAGAAATGTTGTTAGCTACGGCCAACATCGTTGGACCGAAAGGTGTCAGTGGGACAACGAACAGAACACTAACCTTAGAAAGGACAGGGTTGTACAGCTGTCTGCGTACAGGCATCTCCTGGATGGGCTTGGTGCCGATGATGAGGGGCGACGAGCTAGAGAATGGGGATTCACGATACAACTCCGACGCCAGAGCGCTCCAATATTCAAGGCAAATCTTGAATATCTCCACCTCATCCACTTCAGAGATCAGGATCAGGTAGTGCAGTGCCTGAAATAAAGATTAGTCACGCTCAATGAATAAACCAAGGGCACATCAACAGTAATTCAACAAACAAGAGGAAGATAAAAAAAAAAACTACTTCAGCCTGTGATTGTACTTTACTGTACTGCACTACTTGGATACAGAAACCAACAACCAAACACAATCTCCAGCCCTACATTATACCCCCCTAAGGTGCTTTCAGCATTCAAGTCTATCTGTATCATACTGCAGACATGCCTACCTCTAAATGTGAGTTTTAGGAACGAAACATTTTATCTACGGAACAGGCCACGATTTTATGGAACACTAATACATAAGAAAAGTACTTTTACACTATGTACATGCTGAAACGCCTTCTTCAATTACTGTTGTTTCTGAAGGGGCCTATAGTGGGCACTCTTCAGATCTCTGTAATCCTGTAATTGCGCACTGAGCACCCAACAATGGATGGAGATCATCATCCTCTTCTTTCCAGCTCCCTTGAACGACATCTCCTGGCCTGACTTGGTAATGAGTAGAGTTTCACATGCAGTGTAAAAACAAAGATTTTCTCTTCGTTGCCCACCACAAGGTGTGGAAACTTTTCTGGGTAGTCCTTTTGAATTCTTCACTTTTGGAGCTGTTCGTTCTTTGTCGTTGTCCTCTTCTTCCATAGACACATACCGTTTGGTAGCTGCCAGTTTCGCCACTAGTAGGCCTGCTCTGGAAGTTTCCAGAAGTCACCCTCCGCATTCTGAATAAGAAAGAGCATGTGCGCTAACTTGGATTCACTTCAACAGAGGTAGGTAACCACACTTCGGCAAACCAGGAGAGAACGGTGCTGTCTGTGCTCTGGCTGACACGCAAAATCAGCGACTTTCGTTTCTATGTTTGGAGGGAAATTTACTGACTGGAACAGGCAAAATAGAATCCATATTTCTGGAACATTCTGTTTATTTTACTGATTTTCCGTACTAAATATGGTTGTACCGTAACGGTAGGCATGTCTGCAAATATAACATGACTTCACGGTGACTTACTGTCATAAGAAGAGGATGCAGCTCTTGTTTCTTCTCTACCAGCTGAGCGTGTTCCTTCAGGTAGGTACACAGGAACAGACTTAGGTTCTGAATAAAATTCTGCTCGTCATCAGACCCTCTGGCATAGGCCTCACGAATGTTTGTCTCCACTGACAGCATCTGTGAAACAGAAAATCAGTGTCAGTGTGAAGTTTACTATGCACCACTGAAACCAGCAAGTCAATGCATGAATTGCAAAACCGCTTCGTTTCCCTTGGAAACTCCACCCACAATTATAAAAAGACAAAAGCACAAAAAAAAAGAGGTCACAGAGATCAATCTAATCGCAACATTTTGCCTATAATGGGCAATCTTCTTTTTTTTTTTTTTCTCCTTTTAGTACTAAATACAAAAACTTTCACGCCAGTCAACACAATTTTGTTTATGAACAACGGAGGTCAAAGTGAAAATGCTAGTGCTACCCCTGGGCCAGACAGAAAGAGAATCGTGTTGAAAATTATGTGTTCTTACGTAGCCCACTTCCCAGCTGAAAGAGCTGCACAGGCACAAACACCATCATGCTGCACACCAAGTACAGCTGCACAGGGAGCTTTGGCACATCATGCACACCAAGTACAGCATGGCCAAGGCTCAAGGGTCAAACCCCAAACCTGCACCTGCACCAAGTTTGCACAACGTATAATGCTTCACACCACTGTGCCACACAGAAAGAGAGACAAAGACTGGAGGAAGAGCAACTTACAGTTTTGAGCTGACTCATCGTCAGTGTGAAGAGCTGCAGGAACTGTTCATCATAGATCTGCGATGCCTGTACACCAGCTGCAGCAAACAGATACAATGTCATGCACAAAACACACTAAGCTCAACGCAATACACTGTGGATTACAAAACTGCTGTGCACCACACATCATTTCAGGATTTCCTGTACTTTGAAACAAAGTAGCCAGAGGGGCAGACAACGTCAGACAAACAGAACAATAAGAGAAAAGAAAAAAACGACAGGCAGACACAGAGAGAGTAAAAAAAACAACAACACAAAAAGAAGAGATAATAACAAACTTACCAATTTCTGTCAAACACTTCATGGTGACGTTACGAAACATGGGTTACAATCAGGAAACTGCAAAAGACAATTAATTAAAGAACAAATAAACAGAACAATGGAAGGCAAGAAAAAAACACAGACCGACAGAACAATAAGAGAAAAAAAAAAAACGACAGGCAAGACACAGAGAGAGTAAAAAAAAAAAATTTTAAACTCCAAATTTTAAACCCCCCTTAAAACTTTCGACACTACACTCTTCCCTCCCACCGACCACCAGAAACCCCCCCCCTGTGATGGCAAAGGACCAAAAAACCAAATCACACCTCATTATAGGAAATCAACATAACCAACCAAATAGACAATGTGCATTTCCAATGGTTTTAACCTTTAGCATGTTACCGTCACTATATATCGCAAAGTCCCCTCTCTCATCATTCACTGCTGGCGATATAACTCGTTATTGGAAACCTACTATAAACTCTGCTTTCGCAACCATGGTTACACACAAACGGGCATCCTCACTACTTCACTTCCTGTTTGCAAAGGGTGGCCAAACTTTCAGTGTATGTATCAGAATTTGTGACTTACTTTCGGAGAAGTTTGCGATCGGATTTTGTAAAATGGTGGAGGAGGATGTTATCTGTCATTGGGATCTATCATGTGACATTTAAAATACCAGTTCTTTACTCACATACTTTTATATTTAGAAAATTGAAGTAGAGAGAAAAGTCCTACTTTGTAAATGAGAGTGGTGATGAGTTTGGTCTCAAAGATGTAGCCTAGCGGGATCCAGTTGAGAAAGCGCAGCAGTGTCTCCAATGTGGCACCCACCAAGGGTGCATTCTGGGAGTTGTCCATGACAAACTGACAGAGCTGGAAGATCTGGGAGAACTCACTGCACATGGTGTCCTTCAAGTGCTTGGCCTTGGCCTGAGTCATCTGGCCGCTTGAGAAGTCAAAGACCTCTTCACTGAAACGCACAATTACAAATTCCATGTGAAACAATTTGATGATCATGAATAAGAGACATGGGTATAAAAGTCTGGACTCAATACAACCAAATGTCCGCCAACAAAACTGATGCTTATCCGAGGCCCACAGAATGGCCATGTACATTCATTTTAAAACAAGTGCGTTGCATGTGTGAGGTCATGCAAACCTTAACATTCACAAAATAACAGGAAGAGTTCAAAAGTGTAAAAATGTTCAGTACCTGAGCAGCTTGAGGATGATCATGTTGTTCTGACAAAGAGACTCATTGGTCTTGCTGGCACCCACAATGTCACTGATGAATGTCGGCCAGTTCCTCGGCCACTCGTACTTCAAAATCTGGACAAACACACAATAAAGAACAAAATAAACAAACGCGAAAAACTATATTTTTCATGAACATAAAAAACGCTCAGGCTTATAATTTACTCACCATGACGAAAATGATTGGGAAGTTTAGTTTGTACATCATGTTCAACTATGCTGTTAAACTCCATAAGTGGTCTTGTGCAAGTAACTTGGATTGTTTTCAACCCTTATTACAAAATGAACCAATAGCTCAGTGCTCTAATATTATTCAGACTTTTAATCCTGGGTAATTTGGCCCAATTAGATGGAATGCAAGCAAGTTACAAAACAGTACACAGTGTGAAAGCATGGATTAAAATTGGATAAAAGTCTGACCTGTACTAAAATCATGTTGAGTTTCCCCACGTAAACTTTTTCCTTCTCCAGCAGGATAGCGTCTGATGATGTCTTAATGATCAGGCCTACAATGTATTTCTTTATACCTGAAACACCAACACAACTTCTAATTAATGTGGGTTGAGAACAGAAACGTTCTTCAATGATATGCAGCAAAGCTTTTCCTTCATACAATAAGCAGCAAACAGATCTAAGTATCACTGCAGAGCAAGAAGCTTATAGTTATAATCAATGAAGTTTTAACTTTTTTTTTTGGAGGGAGAGGGGGGAGGGGGAAGGAAAGGGGGATGAACCAAGTCTAATTCAAGATACTTTCGAATCAAATTCAGTTGTGTTGTGTTAGTTCCACTTGATAAATGAGAGCAACCTGTGTGTAGTGCTGGAGGGAAATTCCGTCAAATACCTCATGCCTCAATGAAATGCTAAATTATTCACTATGCACCATTTGTCCTTTGTAGATCTTCACAGATTTCTTCACTTCGGTCAGTCGGCCGCAGTTGTCACCAGGCATGGCATGCCCCCGAGCCTTCCATGTTTTTTTAAATCATCTGTCCACTCTTTCTGTCATCCTGCTTCCGCTGTTCCTTGCCGAACGGCTTTTGCAAGGGTGTCGTGCCTCATCACGTGGCCAAACCATGCCAGCTTTCTCCTCATCACAATGGCAATGAGTGGATCGTGAGGACCCCAAAGTGAAATGATCAGGTGCTTGATGCGATCATTGGCCTTGCGTTCGTGCCAAGCAATTTGCAGCAATCTGCATCCAGCCATCGGTGGATGCATATTTATGTAAGCATATTTGCAGATGTGAGCAAGTTTAGACACTTCTACCCTACGCGTTGGTTCTGAAAATACTGCTGACTGACCTTCACACTGCGTCCTAGGTAAGACTTTCCAGCGTGTCTTGATGACATTCTCCAAGATCTGCAGTGCGTAGTATTTGGTTTGCTGGTTGGCAGAGAACTAGGATGGTGTCCACACGTGTCCATGCATGGATGTTTTCAGCCGTGTCGATCCTGAGCAACTCTTTGCTGACACTCATTTTTGAGTTCTTCATTGTGTGAGAATGTCATGCAAAAAATACAAAGAAAGAATGCTAAGATAAGCCATAATGCTTTCAAACTCTTTGACTCTTTCCAAATCTTGTCTACCCTCTTTCATCTTCTACTTTAAAAAAAAATGTATGCACAGGTTTAGTAGGTAGTCAAAAGCCATTTTTAAAAAATGATTTCCTCATCACAAAACTGACATAGATTTAAAGAGCTTTTCATTCTGAACACAGTGGTATATTTTTTTTCCCCATAGGACAAATAGGTAAAAAGTTATTAATGTTTGAAAATGCCGAATGTTGGTGTTTTTTTGGCAACGTTTTGGAATTGAAGAAATTGACAACTTTGGAGTCTCAAAGTGAAGCCAATATTGATACCAGGAAGCTGATTTTTGACAGGTAACCCCTTCATATGTTATACTCCAAGCCCAATTTTCTTCAGGCCTCTCCCATGTAATGTTCAGCCGTTTTGGTGCTTCAAAGTTGGGAAATCATCAAATTCGCAGTGCGCGCGCCGGCAAATTATAGCCTACTGGTGTGCTACTACGCTCAGCACGCGTGTCGCTTAACAGGCCTACGAGTACGCAATGACCGCAAGAATTCCCGAACACCGTTTGGGTAGGCTTTTCTACGGCAAAGCGCTCCGCGATACAGTAATGCACAAATTAATAAATACCCTAGTTTTATAAAGGAAAGTCTGCTCTTTATTTCTTGCTAAGTTTTAAACTTCTAGTTAAAATCAACTTACATCAAAACCGCTTTATCCACTTTGTTCGGCTCGTAACAAAACTTTTACATACGAGAGCCCCACAATACCTATATGTAAATGAAGCTAAGTATCAGAACTTCTCATTGGTTCTTATTTTTAGGCCATCCAATGAAGTATCGCAAAGCACTTAGACTTTGAAACGAGCCCCTCTCAGCAAACGACGCTGACAACTTTTTCCGCACCGCCATTCAGCGCTCGGATAGGGGCGTATTCAAAAGCTGTTTTCTCGGAATCTTTCGCATAAACATGCATTAAAAACAACACAGATGTAAAGATAAAGCTTTCAATTTTTATTTGAATACAGCCACTGTTCGTTTTGATGCAGTTTTACATTAATAATAAGTGTTGAAAGTGAAGTGAAAACTGAGTCAAAACTGCCGACCGGACAAGAGCTAATGAAGGGCTTGGAGTACCTAGGTTTAGTCTTATTTGCACAAAAAAATGAAATGATCCAATTTAGTATTTATTTGCTTTGACAGATTTTTTTGAGTTGATGCTTTACACGACTAATTTGTATGACTGCAGCATGTGTGCGTGAGTTGTGGGTGCTAACTGTGAATTAAATGTCTGAGATGCATGTTATGAACTTACTACCCCAGAAAAAATTATCTCTTATTGCTTCTAGCACAATCCAAGGTACCCACCTGCTCTCCTTCAGCCGTGTACATGGAAGTGACAACATTGTCCAGCAGTTGAATGTCCAGTTTTTGACTGAAGTCCAACAACTTGCCTGCTTGTTCTGCTAACACTGCCATTTTCGTTTGCGCATTCAACTTGATTTTCCTTTCTTATCCCTAACAAAATCGTCACACAATCTGAAACACAGAAATACACAAATGCTAAATGAATGGAACGTTCCTGTATATCTTTTTCTTCCCTAAAACAGCTACAGTCTGACAAAGAGAGTGCATGTCATCAAAAATAGCTACAGTCTGACAAAGAAAGTGTACGTCATGAACAGTAGCTACAATCTGACAAAGAAAGTGCCTGTCATGAACAGAAAACTTGGAGATACTCTGCAATAAAATATCCATGTGTATCATTATGAGGACAACAAATAAAGGCATAGTTGTAAATAAATAAAAATAAAACCGAGGCAATTTAAAGTTATCAGTATCATGCATGGTTAGTTTCCTTCATTTGGGTGTAAACTCTTCAGTGCCTCAGACTGAATGCTTTTGAAGATTGCCTATAGAAGGTATAAAACTGCAGTTCAGCTCAGTTAAAATCTCACTGCTAAATGTGTTTATCACCAGGTTTAGTTGGGTTACTTGGTAGGTACCCCAAATAAATGAAAAATTGCATGGGTGTTTCTCTGCCAATTGTGATGTGGTACAACAAAAGAGACAAGTTTAGAGCTCAAGAGTTTGGATGCTGGAAAGTTCTTGTCCCCACATCATGTGGAGGAATCTCGTGTCACTTTCTCAGTGAGAGCACAGCTGCTACTATATGTGTATATATTTGCGGTCCTAAAGGAGAACATGGCCAGCGCATGCATCTCTGAAACAGCTTCATTATCGCGACACTGGCAGCCAGAAGAAATTATCAGCCCAAAAGATTGAAATAAAATTTGTATAGAAACGAGGTATAAACATATACCAGTATCATATTGTGCTACGATACAAAGTTCCTCATTACTAAATCATGATGCAGAGCAGTACAAACACATTTGAGAAACCGACGCGTATATTCAGGCATGCTACTCTGAAAATGTAGTTTTCCCGGAAAATTTTGCAAGGATTAGCAGAGCCCCGAGAGCGAGCCTGAAAAGCAGGCGAGCCCTCTAGGGGAGTCCGGGGGCATGCTCCCCTGGAAAAATTTTTTAAAAAATGTGAGCACTTTTTGAGAGACGAAAAAATCAATCAACAAAGACGATAAAAACCAACACATTTTAGTTTAAACTATAGGCCTACATGTCTGTTAACATTATTTTATTATAGTCCGTCATTTAGTTTAGTTTTTGAGACCTTTGTCCCAGTCTCCTACCGTGTTTCTTATCACAATTGCGGTTCGAAACATTTTGATGCTACGCTACTATTAGTAGTATTTATCATTACAAAAACGCTTCCATACATTATCAAACTTAAACAGAATCGTGCACAAAACGTGGTGAAGACGGTCAAAAATCAAACGGAAACAACTGGCCGCCTACGCTAAAACACAGAGCGAATCACGTAAGAGAGAAGCAATCTGATTGGTGAGATAAATTTAGCTAGCCAATCACAACGCCGCTTTGATATGATCGTTAAAATTGACTGTCATGGCGGTCTAGCAGACGAATCCCGCTGATATCGCCTGGCCTACCGTGCTAAGAACGCTTGTAATTCTTTCTTTTCGACACAGAAATTTTTCAATCATCCGGAAAGCCACCGGGGCCCAAATATCGATCTCCCGGAATTCCGGGAATTCCCGGAAATGTAGCATGCCTGATATTTCCAAGGTACTTGAAACCACTGATTTTTCCTCTGTTATCATATGGATAGCTTTTGGTCCAATGATTTAGTGATTAGGCTACAATTAAAGGAAACATAAATACTTGCGGCCCAAAATTTCAAAATAATCCTAATAAATTTGAAGAGTGCATTAAACTAAGTTATCCTTCATTTTAATTTCATCAAACTTATCCTTCATGTAAAAAATGTATAAGAGCTTCTGGAAAAACTATGGTAGTTACATGTTTGTTTTTTTTTAAACTGTACATCAAAATAGAAAATTAAATCAAAACGGTTATTTCTTTTTAAAAATATAAATAACAGTTGTCAAAGTGAAAAACCAGCCCACACAATTCAAAGACTGAAGAATGATATCAACTGGATTCAGCTAGTTCATCTTGGTGCTTGCATAAAGGGCAAAAAAACAAAAACATGTCAGCTGGTGACATCCTATAAAAAAATTCTGTGCATTCACTTCCAGTTTCACAAGCATGACATCAAAAAAATAAATAACCATATTAAACAACATATTTATAACAATAATTTACAACAACACATGCAGTTCAAACCCTAGTAACATCACTAGTGATTGGACTAGTCCTTTGCAGTTTGTACTTGTTGAAAGACAGCAGTATTAGTAGTATTTTCAACCACAATCACGGTTAATATCTGTAACATGTCATTATCACACTTTCCAGAAAATACGACCAAATATATAAACAAAGAATCAAAGAGCCCAAGGAGGTCATAATAGTCCTAAGAGTAAGAGGTTGACTGACCGAATTGTGTGGATCATTGAATGGATTTCGCATTTTGAATATTCCATACTGTTCAAGCACAAATAGGGCTCTAGCAAAATACAATCTTACAAGCAACCGATTACAAAATTTGATAGCCCGATAAATCTTACTTAATCCTCAATTAGATGAAAGCATACAAATACAGACGTTGTAATTAGACACATTCAAATATCCCCCAAAATAGCTGTATAACGCCATGCATGTTTCGACTGTGCGGGAACACGACTTCCGTTGTTTATATTCGAGTCAACATGGCGGCGCCCTGTAGGACGTGTCTAAAAGGTAAACAATAGGTGTATTAATCAAGAAAGTATGATCATATGACAATTAAAGGGTTTATGGAGCAATTTAGTTCAAATTCTTACCCGTTCTTCTTCTGCCGATGGCTGCTGTGGTATATGTGCTGAAAACACCCAAACTTACAAACCGGTTGAAACTGGTAAGCGTTCGCCATGTCCGCATTTTTCCGGCAACATTCGTAAAAATCAGTACACGAAATTTTGATTGGTTATATTGTAAAAAAATAAGAGATTTTACAATTATATTACCAAAACTTGATTGATAAATACATAAAAATTAAAATGTTTATTTTGAAGCCTTCAAATATGTAAAATTAATCTTCGCTCTGAATCGGCTTTTTCCACAATTTGAGAAACGAGTCCTGATTGGCCGATATTTTTGCTTTAACGAAAACCTTGTATTAAATATAAAATAATCCTGTTAAAAGTAAGTGATATTTTACGCATATGTTCCAGCTTTTATTGTTGAGTGACTCTTATAGATACTCAATTTTTGTCATAATAAAACGTAGAACACATATTTCTTTCAATCGGAACCATCGGAAAATTTTTCTAGATTGACCAATGAAAACAATCAGTACATTTTACTAGTAATATCGTGTGAAACCCCTTTTCTAAAAATAGTAATCTCAAATAATTTTTCTCACTTCCGGTTGTAAGTCTGCAGTCAAACAATAACACACACAAATACACACACTCCCAAATCTTTTGTGTCGCGTGATGTTTGCAAGACATTCTTGTCCAGGATTGCACGAGTGACAAGTAAGAACTCAATCACATTTGCTAGTTATCAAGATTGAGCTATAAATGAGATAAGATTATTTTAGTTTTGTAAATATTAAAATAAAAGCATTATGATTATAAACATTCATTAATTTTAGCCCAACACATACATTTTCATCTCATGGAAAAGAGAAGTATCCCCCATAAATGACAGCATGCCACCCCATACAACTTAATATTTTTGGACATGTATATAATAGACTGAGGTCTGACCGAGTCTGGCATGTGTGATGCAGCTCTGTTTGCTCATGAGAGTGTACAACATCAGCCCTAACATTATTTAAGTCATCAAAAGCCTCCTGTATAACAAAGCTACCAGTGCAGTCCTCCACAATAGCGCCATCGGGAACTGGTTCAGAACAACAATCGGCGTGCGTCAAGGATGCCTACTCTCTCCAGCACTCTTCAAAATCTTCCTAGAGTGCATCATGTCAGATGCCCTTGCAGATCACGAAGGCACAGTCAGCATAGAGGGTAGCGCAATCTCCATCTTCCGTTTTGTGGATGACATTGATGGATTGGCTGGAGAGGAACAAGAACTTGGACAGGTGGTACATAGGATCGACACCACCTCCAGAGCCTTTGGAATGGAAATAATTGCAGAGAAGACCAAAATGATGGCCAACAACACCAATGGAATCAACACTGACATCAAAGTCCATGGCCAATCCCTCAACACAGTGCATAGCTTCAAATATTTAGGAGCCATTGTATCAGACAATGGGTCCCGACAGGAAGTCCTCTTCAGGATCGCACAAACCACTGCTGCCCTAACAAGGTTGAAGTCATCTTTGGAAAGACAGGATTATGAGTCTATGAAGTCTGACAGACCATCACACAAGCCATTGGACAACATGATGACATGCTCACAATGGTGAAGAAACTGAAACTCTGATGGTATGGCCACGTCAGCAGAACATTAGGCCTTGCAAATACCATCCTGGCAGAAGAACAGGCAGACAGAAAAAAGGTGGGAGGACAACATTCAAGAATGAACGCTTGACACTGAGCAAAGCCATAAGGGTTGCTGAGGACAGAGAAAAATGGAGTTCACTGGTGAAACGATCATCTTTGGTGCTCCAATGACCTTTGAGTTATGGGATAGGATAGGATAATAGCTTAGATTTGCAAAAGATGGCAGTATCCAGATATACTCCCCTCATCCTTGTAACAGCCTCAAGTCATTTGGCATTTAATATTTTTTTCAGTTCTTTACATTCTATTAACGGAAAAAAGGCCATAAGATACATGAACACCCACATTGCAGACAATATAAATACCTTCTTTCCGTCGGAAATATGTGACTAATGATTTTGAGGGGAGTTTATCTGGATATTGTCTGAAAGACATGCTATGGTTGCAGTTAATACTTTCTGGGAAGCAATCAGAGATCTACAGGCTGGACAGGTAATATTCACACTTACAGAATGAGAATCCTTACATTCAGAACTGAAATATATATATAATCTGTCTTGGCTCTGCTTCTGCATCTTATTTTAACTGAGCCTCCAAAATCTCTCAATTTGATCATTGCTAAATCATTACCAGTCTAATGCCCAGTGACTTGATGCTGGAAATTAGCTTTTCTTTGATTTGTTTGTCTGATGGATACTTCTTTATATGATGTCTTTATGGATAGAGGTAGATACACAAATCATGTCGAATGACAAATTGAATATGGAATTGGGCCTCTGAACTTTGCGTGGTGGTTTTATGTGCTGTGGCTTGAAGCGTTATGGGATGGGGTGGGGAGTGTGCGAGGTAGGAAAGGGGAGAGGCTGAATGTTCGGGTTTATTTTTAGTTAAGGTGAGAGTTGAGATGAAATGGTTGAAAGGAAGTTTGGTGTTAATTGCTTTTATAAATTTATGTTTTATTCTATACTTACTGTTTTGTGTGACTGTCAATGATTGTTGTACATTGCAAATTAAATTTCCTTGCTGTTTGTTGGGACAATAAAGATTCTGATTCTGCTAATACTAGTTTATGTGTTGAGTAGGCATTAGAGGTTGTATAGCATTGTACAAGACATTGTATATTCTTTGTTTCTTGCAAGACATTTGTAAACTGGAATGCTGGGGTTGTTACATCAAGATCGGCATTTAAACATTTGCATGTTTAAGGCTGAACAGTTTACATCGTTGAACGCAACTTATTACTCTTATGCCCTACAGGAGTCATGGCTGAATGAGTTCAGAGGTCACCACTGTAATGCAGTCTTGACCTTGTACCATGATGAATGATCTTTTGACCTTGGATGTAGAGGACGGAGGTCAGGACACAAAACTGCAGCTCCACCCACTATCCCCCAAAAGTCCTGTTACCATGGACGACGAGACTGAGTCAGTTCAAAGGTCAGATACCGTTCATTCTGACATCGTCATGGCAACCTCTGGTGACCTGACCTTGAACTCCAGTGTTGGAACAACTCCTCGCATTTTACAGGTGTGGTCATGTTTTCCTTTCTAATGATGTTTCTTTCAAGTTTGCACAATGTACCTTGTTGATACAAAAACAAAATTATCTTCGTTAGTAATTTTGTTTTATGGGTCTGGGGCTATATGCAAGACGGTGCGACTGCAAGTCGTATGACAAGCGCCTCGGGGTCTGATAGCTCTCGGTCCGATAATTCTTGTCGTCTGCTGCTATTCACAAGCACCGGACAGCCTCCCACATAGCTGTTACGTTGAAACGCGAACGATAGCATGTCTGAAACGCGCACGATAGATCTAATCGTTTCGATTTGCAAAGTATTCAATAATAGAGTTTATTTACCTTTGATTTGAGTTTGCGTTGTGATTAGAGGAAGCTTTGTATAACGTTGATAATTTTAGTTGGTCGATATTATTGGAGAATTCTCTAGATTTGCCTGTTTACTGTCAATAGAAGCTTCGCGAGAAGGCGTAGAAATTTTGAGAACATGCTTGGACAGAAAGGAAAGATGTATGACGTAAGACAGTGATGACGAAGTTAGAAGCGATTGGTTAAATTGCGTCATACTCGATTGATCCAGGGTGTTCGGGAGAAGAGAGAGGCTATATATGTGCCGCACTGTTTTGAGAGGGGGGTTGTGTTGTGTTGTTGTAAAAGTGAAAAGGCGATTGTATGCAGATGTTGATGTGTGCTGAACATAGACCAGGAATACTTAGACCGCGCAGTGACGCCTTTGGTGTGATGACGCGTCACGAGTTATGCGACTTGATTGTAACATGTGTGAAAATGGCTGCGTCACAGAGCGAAGATCTGATGGAGAGGGGGAAAATAAATCGCAGGAAGAGTTACGGTGACCACTGTGCAGCTTTGAACTGCACAAACGCAAGATTAAAGGCAGCATGCAAGGGGAAGAGTTTTTTTGGTTTCCCAAAGGAAGAAGAACGGTAAGTTCTTGAAGAAATTGTAGATCTATTCTGACAGACAAGAATCGTGATATAAAAGAATTATGATGACCAAGACCGGTCAATGAATGGTTGTCAATGATACAAGACGGATTGGAACTAAGGTGATGTTTCGTGTAAGAAACGGTTTGGATTAGCCCTAAAAAAAAAAAAAAAAAGATTGTAAGACAGTATGAGAAAAGTAAAATTTCAGCGGCTTGTTATTTGCTGTCCACCAAACTGTGTCTGTAATTCCTCAACTTCGTATCCTGTAATAATTAAATTAGGTTGTGGCAGAATATTCTAATATAAAACACAGATGCCAACCCTTTATTTTGTCACAGGACTCACTGAATGTATTGTCAATTTGAATGAAATATATAGGGTTGATTGCAGGATGGTTTCATTTGTGATCACAAAAAGTTGCCTTGTTCACCTTATTTTAAATACGAGAGAGAGAGAGAGAGAGAGAGAGAGAGAGAGAGAGAGAGAAAGAGAGAGAGAGAGAGAGAGAGAGAGAGAGAGAGAGAGAGAGAGAGAGTATAATAATTACGTACCCTAATTATTATGTTGAAATCAATCGAAGCATATTTTTGTAAATAAATGAATTTCCGTGTGCACAACTAGATTTACGTTTCGAATTAGTCAATATCTTTATTTATATTTCGATCTCTATCTCTTTCTATATCACACACACACACACACACACACACACACACACACACACACACACGCACACATTATACACACTAAAACTGCCAATCAATCCGTATGCTGTATAACCCCATACGGAACAAAAAATAATTTACGCATGTATGACACATATTCTAGACTAGTGGTTTTTTTTTTTTATATTATTATTATTTTTATTTTAACTCAATTTATCTTATACATACTGTTTATTTCAAGCAACAAAACAATGCAAAAGCCACCTATATCACGGGTTACAGTTTAGGAAGCGCTCATAACACCCTTACGGTCAAGAGGCAGCAAGTCATGAAAAAATAAACAGATGTGCATAAAAAAAAAATTCTCAAATTTGAAAAGCCTTATTTCAAACATTTTCAACAGCAAAAGGTGAAAATCGCGGTCTAAAACATTTTTAAAAAATATATTTAAAAACCCCCATATATAGACAAGAGACTAAGAACCGAAAGCAAGCCCATGTGAGGTTGAAGGGACGTAACTCCTCCACCGTACATCACTTCTCATAGAGGCGATATCGCGAAGTGATCTCTCTCTTCTTCCATTCTCTCTGGTGCTGAATAAAAGTGGAAAACTTCATACGAAGACTCAGTGACTTGTATGCTGATTGGACGGGTTGCATGGATAATCGAATCCGAACTTACACTCATCAGGAGAATTCACGCATTGGGGCTGAATCTACTACTAATAGAAAACACCACCATCAAACGGAGTGTAACAATAGCTAACGGGGGAAGTTAATTTTTTTTAAAGGGAATCCCCAAGTTTACCGTCTATCTGCACTTGCTGTGAATGCTGAATTATCCCACTGAATTTTATACCATGGAAGTGTGGCTCCCATACACCCCTTTAATATTTGACTACCAAAATTCTGTGCCTAGTAGGTTTGTCTCTTTCATTTTCAGCAGATCTAATCTTTTAGCTAATCAGCTGACAGACCAATCAAACTGTGTTTATCGAGTACACACCTTTAAAATGGCAACAGTTATGATATTGGACGCTTCCTCTCCAGTTCAAGGATGAAAATCCATAATTTTCATGTCCGATGCTCTGTCTTGTAATGCACACCAGCTGATTTTCAGTGAATTCTTCCCACTGCTACTATCGCACTCCTGCGAGCTAACCTTCCTTGTGAAACCATCACGTGAGACAGTGCATCATTCAATATTTTGACGTCATTGTGATTTCCAGTTCATTGTGTCATTGTTTGTGAACACCACAGTGGATAAAATGGCGATTGTGGCAAGAAATAAATTATTTTAGGCTGTGTTTTTGTCCCTCAACGCTACTGTTGTCACAAACCTTCATATCAGAATGGAAGGCTGCCATCTTGAAATCAAAGTTATTGTACCGAGAACAGTGGTTATTGGTATGGATAGGCACCTCTAACTTTATTGCATCACAATGCCACCAATAGCCTATCCATGGTTCATGAATCCCACGCTAGGGGGTTATCGGAAGATTTCTATTTATCAGACCAACAAAACCCTTATTGGAGGCTTTATGAATATGGCCCCTGTTGATTTAGAATGTATCACCTTTTTTAAAATTTTCACTTAATTTCTAGTTACTTTGCCTTCAGAGAAGCCTGTATTTGTTCACAATAAGTTACATAACCCACTTGTCTATCACTTTGCCTTCCAGGGAGGCTTGGGTGGCACTCCAGTCCTGCTGTTGACAAGTAGTGCTGGCCGGGGCACGTTTGAAGCCAGCATCCTTCTTGATGCCGCCAATTTGCCGACAGACTCACCAGGCCCTGCATCGCCATGGCAGTCGTTGCCACTGACAAGCCTTCACTCATTGGCGCAAGCATCGCTCATCTCCGACACCCAGGAGCAGATTGCCAAACAGTTGTCTCAAGCATCCGCTCAGACGGAGAAGAAATCTCAGCGACACAACAAAGAGAGCAGCAAGAAGGACAAAAAGAAAGGAGATGGTGGTCACGATAAGATGGAGGCACCACCCAAGAGAAAAGCTGCATCCAAAGTCAAATTTGCTAATGGTGAGTTGGGTCTTACGGTGCTACTATAATTCATTCTCGGCCCGGGATAGTGGAACAGGTATTTGGTATGGGTAGCAGCCTGAGCGTGGATCGCAATCAGGCAGGAGTTGTGTTTAAAAAGGGGTTGCTGTTGATAGAACTTAAGTTTTTTTGTCTCCTTGTGCTCAGAGGTGTACAGGAATGTGGCATCCACCCTCACATAATTATATCCACAGACAAAATAATATATATGTACCTAGTTTTGCAATAAATGCAGCCTTCTGGAGGGAATAGGAGGAGCGGGAAGGGGGGGAGACTACCAAAAAGTGTGTTGTTTCCAGCCATTGTTTAATCTATCAGCAAAAAATTGTCATACAACACAAAATTATCCTACAGAGCTATCTCTGTTTAATAGAATGTGTGGAAGCAGCTGCTGTGGTGGAAGCAAGCTTATGACAGAGCATAGTAGATGGGAACAAGTTTAGCTGTAAAACAAAGGAACACTTTTTTTTTTAAATTGTGAATATTTATTATTACATAAGAAAATCTGACCTTCTTTGGGTATAATGCGGCAAGTACCTGTAAAGAGATATAATTTGCAGTAGCTTTGGAGTAAAACTTGTCATCAGCTGTACAAAGGTCAATGGAGAAGCAGCAGGGCCTTGATAACAGGTTGTGAGGAGTAGGTGAGCACAATTCATGGACGAAAATAATGACAGAAAATCTAAAGCTCAAGAGGAGGGAGGGTAAAAGGCAAGAGGTGAGTACAAATTGCAGTCAATTCAGGGAGTGATTGCTTTTATTTGTGAGGGATTTTTCCATGTGGTTTTATTCAAGCTGATAGACTAACAGCATCCAGTACTTAAAGAAGTTAAATTCAAGATTTGATACTGTTTTATCTTCTACAAGGTCTACTTTTACCTACAGGTTTAGTTTTGACTGAGGTTATAAGATTATGGCCATGCGGTTTTCAGACCTACGTGAGAACCTGGGCAGCCACCAGCAGCGGAAGCAGATTGCCATTTTTGAGCCAGGCCCCAGTGAGCCCAAGACTTATACCTGTAGTTACAAAGGCTGCGGACGCAAGTTTGCATGGCAAGCACACTACAAATATCATCTTTTGGCTCACGAGTGAGTTTTCTTGACGTTCGCTCTCTCTCTCTTACACACACTATTGGCATTTGCATAGGCACACTCACACTATCTCTCTCTCCATACAAAGGCTGCACTCAGTGCACACCCACATGGACCTAAACATGTGTGCTTATGCATGGCTATACCCTGGCATACTAAAATGAGCTGGCGAACTAGAGCATCAATCCTTGATTTAATTGCTCCACCCTCACCATTCCATTATTATTTTTGCTGTCACAGTGTGCTCTGCAGAACATATTGTGCTGATTAATTTGCATTAATAACATTGTGACATCAGAATTATGTTACATCACTGTCCTATCCTATCCTATCCTATCCTATCCAGTAACTCGAAAGTCGTTTTCAGCACCACAGATGATCGTTTAACCAGCATACTCAATCTTACTCTGTCCTCGGCAACCCTCATGGCTTCGCTCAGTGTCAAGCCAGTCACTTCTCGAATGTTCTCCTCCCACTTCTTTTTCTGTCTCCCTCTTCTTCTGCCCTCCCTGGCACCGTGCCTTGCAGGATGGTCTTTGCAAGGCCTGATGCTCTGGTGACGTGGCCAAACCGTTGGAGCTTCCATTTCTTCATCACTGCTAAACTGAAATATTAAAGGGCCTTGTCTGAGTAAATCAGATTTTTGGAAAGAAGTTGCTTTGCTGACTTTATTACTAGATGTAGACATAATAATAATAATAATAATAATAATAATAATAATAATAATAATAATAATAATAATAATAATAATAAATTTTATAAAAATAATACTTATTAATAATAACGTGAATTTCTATAGCTGAGCTATTATCATCCTCACTGTTCTTTACAATTTCCATGCGCCGTTGAATCCATGTGCACAGATGCAGTAGAGATTTACCTCTTTTTTTGCATTCACTGATTAGCTGCTTTGGGATCATGTATGCAACAGCGTAAAAATAAACAAAATGTATGGAGTTTTGAGTTCACGTATTTTAAGGTTACCTGGGTTTTCACTGTGCTACTCTGTTTTTACCATGGATATTTGCTGTAAATCAACTGAGGATTAGGTCAAAGTAGGTATCTTCCTTAGATCACGCATGTGGCTACATATCTGCTTACTGTGATGATGTGAATACATATTTTCCACATACAAAACCACATTAAAAAATTATTATTAATTTTGACTCTTTTTTTCCCGATCACTGCAGAAACGATCGTCGATTTGTATGCGAGACTTGCAACAAGCGGTTTTTGACGGCCCAGCAACTGGGCGTTCACTCTCGAACGCATACTGGAGAAAAACCATTTGTTTGTGAGGCCCCAGACTGTGGCAAATCCTTCACCACTGCCGGCAACCTCAAAAACCACAGCCGTTTGCACACTGGTAAGCTACCTCCTTTATCTTCGTTTTTCTTCTTTTTTTTGTTCTTGATTCTAACAGTACATTGATAATCCCACCCCTCCCTCTCTCTCTTCCCCACCCCCCCTCCCAAAAAAAAAAAAGCGATAACTTCATTCATATTTTCTTGTGTATGTGTCAATGAACGTCCTATCCTATCCTATCCTATCCCGTAACTTGGAGGTCATAGGGGCACCACAGATGGTTCAACCAGCATACTCCATCTTTCCCTGTCCTCAGCAACCCTGATTGTTTTGCTCAGTGTCAAACCAGTCCATTCTCGAATGTTGTCCTCCACCTCTTTTTCGGTCTCCCTCTTCTTCTATTTCCTTGCACTGTGCCTTGCAGGATGGTCTTTGCAAGACCTGATGATCTGGTGATGTGGCCATACCATCGGAGTTTCAGTTTTTTCACCACTGTGAGCAGGTCATTGTGTTGTCCAATGGCTTGTGTGATGGTCTGTTGGACTTCGTCGTTGGTGATGTGCTGGGAATAGGAAGTGCCCAGAAGTCTTCTGTAGCACCTCATCTCCATGCTTTGTATTTTCGTTGTAGATCTGATGTGAGGGTCCATGTTTCGCAAGCATATAGGAAGATGGAGATGAGAAAGGAGCGCAGCAGTCTTACCTTGGAATGTAGACTGATGGTCCTGTCTTTCCAAATTGGCATCTGACATGATGCGCTCTAGGAAGATGTTGAAGAGTGTTGGAGAGAGTAGGCATCCCTGACGCACACCAATTGTTGTTCTGAACCAGTTTCTGATGGCGCTGTTGTGGAGGACTGCACTGGTAGCCTTGTCATACAGGCTTTTGATGACTTCAATGAACGTAAAAAAAAGATTTGGAAGTGCTTATAGTTGTTGTTGTAGTAGTTGTTGCATTTTAAATTTATTTCATATTTTATTTCATATCTCAAATGTACTTTGCCTCCCTCTCCCCTCCCCTCCCCTCCAAAAAAAATCTTTTTGTGATCATTACTATAAAGTTTAAATGGATACGTATTTGTATTTGTACAAGGGTAAACAATAGGTTGCATTCACAGCATCAAATGGTTAATGGCCTTTTCATATGCTTATATTTTATTAGACTGATTATTTTATTTATCTTGGTGCAGGAGAGCGTCCCTTTGCCTGTGATGTTGATGGTTGCGGTCGACGGTTTGCAGAAAGTTCCAGTCTTCACAAACACTCACTCACTCACTCAGGTAAGACAGTGTGGTCTGTTAGGCAAGACATTCTGGAAACTGGAAGTTTCCCCCGCTGGAATGGAGACTGCCAAAGCCAAACATGCTGTATGACGAGGGGCCTGTAATGTCTGTATTATTTATGTATGCATTACCATGCCTGTCACTAGTGCATTTATCTCCACATGCTCTGTATTCAAAATCTCACTGCCAAGGCTAATGTAATCCCCATCTTACTGGGCCAATCACAACCTTGTTTACACGATATTAGTATACTTAATAATCACTGATTTAAAGAAAAAAAAAAGTGTGATTTACTTTGAAATGTTTTATTTGACTGGGATTTATTGGTGGCACACAGAAGGAATACTCCTTGGTTCATACCTTTAATTTCTTTTATTTTTTTGGTCTTTCTTTCTTTCTTTCTTTTTTTGAGGGATCAGGTTAATCTCCAGTCATATTAGTTAATGACTTTAAACATTAATTTTCTTTTCCTCTGCCCCCCCCCCCTCCTCCCCCCACCTCCCGCCTCCCATTTTGTTTATTTGTTTTTCGTCCACATCGTTTCCTTCTGTTGTATTTTTCTCTCTTTTTATGCTTTAAAAAATATTTATTTTTAATTTTTATGTAGATGCTATTTTATTTGAACGTAGTATTTATATAGGGTATTGTCATACAGAAATGTTGCATGCACATTTACAGTTCTACAATTGTAGCATTCATAGTTTAAAAAGTATAATTATATAGGCCCAATCGCACGTCGTTAAGTTGTGACATGGTTCACATTCTTCGCCTGAGAATTGGCCTGCATATCTCTGTTATTGTTTTGTTTCTGTGGTCATCAGGTATGCATGGTGTTAATCAGTGTTGGGTGTTGGCTTGTTGCACACAATGTGTGTTATGTGACCTAAGTTTAAATTCTCCTAAAAAAATAAACTATTGATATTTCTTCCCCCGTACGGATATCTACTGGTGCACATTTTTGCTAAATTGAGTAGATAGTATACTGTTCTGAAATGACGTTCTTTCAGATTGGGTCTGTGTTGAGAGGTACCTAGTAGAGCTGTAGCTAGATCAATGTCTATAGAGCATTTCCCATTGTAGATTTTGCTTTTAACCAATGGCCAAATACTGTTAATCTGGGGACAAGAGTAAAAGTGTTCGATGTAGTCTTTCTCTTCTGTTTGACAGATAGCGCATTGCTCTGTTGGGGTGATTCCCATCTTGTGTAGTAGAATATTGATTGGATAAATGTTGTATTATATTTTCCACTAGAGAACTTTCAGTCTTGTTTCGCGACTGGATCGGAAAGGAAGATCCCAGTAGCTGCTGTTTAGTTTTACATCTAGTTTATATTTCCAAAAGTTGGTGGCACATGCTTGAGTTTCTTCTATTAGAAGGACCCTGATCTGTTTGGTTGTAAAGCTATGGAGGGGTTTATCCTGTAGAGGGAAACGCGCTGGCGCCAGCACATGAGGGAATAGGATAAGTCTGTTGCGGATGCATGCATTTTCTACTGCTGTTATAACTGCGTTGCATTCTAATTGTCTTCTTGGACTATGTTCTAGTTTTTCTTCCAGTACCTGTAGAGATAGAAGGTTGTGTGTGTCATCCATGATGTCTTTGATTTGTTAATCATTAACTTTGTTAATCCACTCTTGGATGTGGAGATTTTTATGTCAGCATTGTATATTTCCATTGCTCCATATCGGATCAATTAGTGATGTGTATGGCGTCTGCTCTTTGAATTTTGATTTCAGTGTGAGCCGTTCATGCAGGGTTTTATTCCAAAAGTTAGTATGTGTGCTGGGGGATAATAAGACGCAAATCTTCTGGCTTGCAGTTTATTCTGAAGAAAGCGAGGCTAGTGGATGCGATTTCCATAGGCTGTTCCTGCTGGTGTCAATGAGTTTTGGTACCCACGAAAGTAGCATGGCTTTTTGAAGTGTGCGTATGTCAATCATTTTGAGTCCCCCTTTACTTGTGTCCCTTCTAAATGTCTTGTGCTTGACTTTTTCAAATGCTTTTTGATTCACATGCATAGCAAAAAAACAATGTTCAGAGTTTTGCAAATCTGTGCAAGATAAGTCCTAAATAGTCCAAAAATGACATTTTAAAAAAGTATCTGTCTACGTCCACCGTCTGGACGTGCAAAACTTGAAAGTGGATTAATATCTCAGAACCTATTTCAACTATCACAATCAAACTTGCTAAGATGGTTTATATCCATGAGACCTAATAAATGATCAGTGAATGAATGGCTTCATTTCAAGGTCAAGGGCACAGGATCAACTAAGGTTAGTCAAAAAATGAAAATTGTTCACAAAATTTCACTTTTTGTCTGTTATAATATTGACTTATGATTCTTTGATCATGATAGATATCAATGAGATACACACACTATGAACATTTGGTCAACCTCACTCCAAGGTCAAGGTTTTTTGGAGATGTCCAAAGTCAGTTAGTATAGGTACTTTGAAGTGGCCTTGACACTAGACTATGAGAGATATAAAGTTCAAACTTGTTGTATTTAGAGATGATAGATTGATCTTTCATATATGTTTCATTTTTGCGTTGATCTTGAAGGTCATTTAACAGTGGAATGGTTTTATTTAACCCATAGTATGCATCAACATTGGGTTTTTTGATCATGCATGAGAGATAACATGAAGGTCAAGGTCACTGAAGGTCAAGGTCATCCCAAGTTCACAGTTTTGTTGGCATAATACAACTTTCGCTGTAGTTTATTTGAGTAATGAGAGTGTATTTGGAGCCTGATGTCAAGAAAGATCAAAGTCGGTATTACTTTGCATTTGAATGCCACTGTTTCATTTTGTTGGTTTTTTGTGTTTTTTTTCTGGGCAGTCATTTTCATGTTAAATATTGCAAGTTCCATAAGGAGTATGTTAGGCAGTTTGCACTTATATTTTATTGTTGTTGTATTTCTTTTTCCAAAGGAAGGAGAATAGAGCCTGTTTAATAAGTGTGAGTACAAGTTCCAGTAAATTAACAGATTGCATAAGGTAAATGAACAGGGATAGTATGAGCGATTTTTCTATTAATTTTTTGCCATTGATGCTTAGGTTTTATCTTGACCAGATTTTAATAAGGATGAAGCGAGCTTTTTGGATTTTGTCTGTCCAGTTGTCTTTGATTTTTAGTGTGCCAGTATCACTTCTGAAGTGTACCCCTAGTATTTTTATTTGTTTTACCCAGCTGAGGTTGTGAGGCCTTTCTTGGCTTGCTTTTTATCTGCCTAACCACGTAGCGTTAGTTTTTAGCCTATTCACGTTTAGATCAGAGATATGAGCAAAGCCTTCAAGTATTCTGACCACAGCAAGATCTAGGTCTTGCTTGTTTTGTAGAAATAAGGTAGTGTCATCTTTATATTGCAGGATTGTGTAGCGATGTTGCAAGTGTGTTGTTATATAGGGGCATGGGGATACCTTTGATTTGGCTATGGCGGGTTTTTGTTGCAAGTAGTTGGACTGAATCACAAACAGAAGGAGTGATAATGGGCCTCCTTGGTGGATCCCTCTTTGAACATTGAAAGGTTCAGAAATGGTTCATACATATTAAAAAAAACTACACGATGATAGGGAAAACAGTGATGATGAAATTGCTGTAGCTTTGGTTTTTTTTTTCATTTGCAGGGGCCAAGCCGTTCCACTGTAGCATATGTGGCAAGCTGTTTTCACAGAGCGGCAGTTGTCGAGTACATATGAGCAAGCACAAACTGAAGGATGCCAAGCAGGCAGCCAAGCAGCAAAAACAGCTAGCAGAGAACAGCAACGCAGCAGCCGATGAGAAAGGCTTATACGTTGCCCCAAACATCAAAGTGGAACCCTGCACCGATGTTTTGGTGTTGTGCAACGATGGTGACAATGTTCAGTATCAAGGTAAGGATTGCTGCTGTTATCCAAAGAATCTGGCTACTGAATAGGTAGAGCATAATGTACATAGCTATATCAAATTGCCTGTAATAAATAATAAATTAATAGTGGGAGGTTCAGGCCAGGTGGCTTGAGCTAGAACCTGTATCGGCCAGTACCTTGAGAAGCTTTTGAGCTAGAAAAGCGCTCTATAAAAATGGTTAAATGAAATAAATAAAATATAACTTTTTTCTTGTGCGCTTTGCTGCCATTGCCCTCATTTGCACCTGGTTATTCTTTTAAAAGAGGCAGAGCATGTCACAGCGAATTATTTTTGCTGTGTGATAAAAGACCTTGTTCCTTTGCTCGGGGTGAACAACACCCTACTAGCTTTGATACAGTCAATGTTGCTCCAGTAGCATGATTAAGAACCTGGATATTCTCCCAAACGTGCATTTACCATCATGAGTATGGTAATGATGAGGATGGTGATGATGATGTTGCAGGGTGGAGAACAACTGAATCAAGAAATCTCTGAAATCCGGCCGGGGCCCAGGGGCCAAGCCCCGGTATTCGCCTGTTACACTCTGTTTGATGATGATGTTTTCTATCAGTATCTGATTCAGCCCCGATGCTTGAATTCCTGATAGGGTGTAACTCAGATTCGTTTATTCACACAGCCCGTCCAAACAGCATACAAGTCACAAAGTCGACGTATGAAGTTTTCCACTTTTATTCAGCATACATCAACAACTGCATACAATTCTCAATTCAACTCAACAACTTTCACAGCAACTTTCCAAATCACTATCAACAACTTTACTCTCTCCCAACAGCAACTCTGCACACGATTAAATAACCTCTCTCTTTTCCGGAAAGATTTCGTACATGGTAGAAAATGACGTACTGCCACCAATCGAATAAAAGATCGTCATCACTGACTTACGTCAATACATATTTTTATATCTTCCAGAACGACCTCTTGCTTCTACATGTATCAGGAAATTTCTATCAAGAGTAAACACGCATATCCAGAAGATTCTCAAATAATATCGACTAACGCAAATTATTAACGTTATACAAAGCCTTTCCTAACAACAATGCAAACTCAAATCAAAGGTAAATAAACTCTATTATTGAATACTTTGCAAAACGAAACGATTAGATCTATCGTGCGCGCTTTAGACTCACTTTCGTTCGTTTCAACGTAACATAACCCCCCACTCAAGAAGAAATTTACTTAATTTCTTTCAACAACGTTGAAACGTAATGCACAAACAATGTACAGAATTAAAACTTACTTCAGACTGTCTCATTTACTGTCAATGTTCTCAGTTTATATACACAGAGTCAATGTTTTTCATCCGCAAGTCTTTCTGGATACTGTCAATGTTCACAGTTTATTCACACAAGGTCAATGTTTCTCATCTGCAAGTCTGTTTAGATATTGCCAATGTTCTCCACACAGTCAATGTTCCTTCAACCGCAAGGAAACGTCGCCCTCGTCAGTTGCGGTCGTCATCGGCCCAGGGTCAAAGACAGTGATCTCGTGGGCTTTCCTGGAGTCAGTGCATCCTCCGTTGTCTTCCTCTCCCGTCGGATGTCCGACGCAGTCGACGTTGTCAGCTCCCAGAATGCATTTGCTGGGTCTCACGGTCAGGTTGGCTTCTGCGGGACGGTGGAACGGCTCCCTCAAGGTCTGCAGATGCTCCTTCCAGGTCTGGGTCGTAGAGCCTGGGACATCATTGAAGTTATGGGGAAACTCGCCCATAAGGTCCTTGAGCTCCAACTTTTGACCTTCCGTCAAGCTCGGTCCTAGCTTAACATCATTGATGCCTTCTTTGCTGTGGAAGTCTCCCAGTTCCAACAGTTCTTCGCTGTCAAAGCTGTCGTCGGTCACAGCTGCTTTGGCTGCGTGCACAGTCTCTGATGGCCTTTCCACGTACAGCTTAAGGAGGTTGGCGTGATATATCTTGGAATGCTGGCCGACCTTCACCTTATAATCGTTGATCCCCACCACGGTCTCCACTTCGTACGGGCCTTTCCACTGCATCAGCAACTTATTATGATCAGTAGGTAGCAGCACCAGCACTTTGTTGCCAGGTTTAAACTTCCTGTTCACAGCCCTACGATCATAGTAGTGCTTTCCACAATCTTGGGACTTCTTCAGGTTTTCTCTGGCTATCTCGAGAGTCTGCTCCAGCTTCTCCCGTAGCTCAAACACGTACTGGTAGCTGTTCTTCACCTCTGGGGTGTCTACTTCTTTCGTCCACAGTTCTTTTAGGATGTGCATCGGCCCTCGGATGGTTCTTCCGTACAGCAGCTCGAACGGAGAAAAGCCGGTGGACTCCTGCGGTACTTCTCTGTAGGCGAAAAGTAGGGCGTTGATGTAGCGATGCCATTGTCTGGGCTGCTCGCTGCACAGTTTCTTCAGGGTGGACTTCAGCGTAGCATTGAACTTTTCGACGAGCCCGTTGCACATTGGATGGTAGGGTGTCGTAGTCAAATGCCGGATGCTCAGCAGTCTGTTGACCTCCTTCATGCAGTCAGAGACGAACTGCGTCCCGAGGTCTGTCAGAATTTCTTCGGGCACTCCAAGTCTACTGAACATGTCCACCAGTGCCTCTGCCACAGTTTCAGTGTCAATCTTCTTCAGTGGCACTGCTTCTGGGTACCGAGTCGCATAGTCCACTAAAGTCAGTACCCACCGATGACCTTCTTCACTCGGAGGTCTTATTTCGCCGATTAAGTCTAAGGCCACCCTCTTGAAAGGTCGGTCGATCAGAGGCATCCTCTGCATAGGCACTTTCGAGACCCTTCCTCGAGGTATGGTCTTCTGGCAAATGTCACATGATTGGCAGAAACGGCTGACGTCCGCATGAAGCCCTGGCCAGTAGAACACCGCCTGGATTCTGTCTGACGTCTTCCTGATGCCTAGGTGACCTCCCATGATTGAGTCATGCGCTACTTCCATCACCTGGCGCCTTAGGGGTAACGGTACCAAGACTTGACGTAGTGGTTTCCCTCCGTTGACCCTCGGGTGCTGGAAGATTCGGTACAGGATCTTGGCCTTCACCTCAAAATAGACCGTACCACTGCCTTTGGTCACGTGGTCTTGGCGGTTCCTGTACTTGTTTAAAGTGCTATCAGCTTCCTGGAGCTGGATCAGCTTATCTCTGTCCACGATGGCAGCTTTGGAGTTGTCGGCGACCTTCAGTGGTGTAGACACCTTGTCTCTCTTGGCCTGGGCCCTGGTAGTAACAGCACTGACGATCTCTGGTCGGCAGGGCTGAGCCGGAGTAACCACATTGTCCCGTAGCAGCTCTGTAAGGTCTCCATCGGGAAACGGCAATGGATCCTCCTCCACAACTTCGACGCGTTGGGTTGAGGCAGGACTCCACTCTGGATCGGGGTCGTCGGGTCGTCTCGCGCCGTCGATATTCCCGATCATCAAATCATACAGCGGCTTCTTCAGGCAAACCGCTTCGACTTCGCCTATGTAGAAAGAGGTGTTGACATGAATCTTCGCAACTGGCGCTCTCACACATTTGCTGTCGGCCATGAGTGTCCATTTTGAATCGCCAGTGAACTGTTCTTTAGCGATTAAGTCTTCTCTGACGATGACCCCACTGCAGCCAGAGTCTCTTAAAACAGTCACTTCATGATTTCCGACGCGTCCCTTCGAAACAGGCATGTTCTGGACGGTCACAGCTGCGCTGGCGACGACGGGGATGGATTTTCCGTTGGCAAGGAGAAGTTGGCCATCGGTCATGCACTCTTGCACGTCCGCAGGGGTAGCTGTGCGCTCGGTCTCACTCGGAAGAATGACGCTCCCGCCGCACACTTGATGGTCAGATCTACTGGTTTGCCGTTGATTGGAGAACCGCCTCTGCCGGTTGCCCGCCGCTGAATTGTCCGTACTGCTCCGCTGTCCGCTACTTTTGTATTGAGGACAGTTAGCCGCTCTGTGGTCTGTAGCGTTGCAGGTGAAACAGCCCCTTGAATGCCCTTCCCTGGGAGGAGGCGTGGAGTCTGTCTGTCTCTGGCTCGTCTGGCTTCCCTGGATCTGGTTCACATGGTTTCCAGTCTTCTGAAAATGTTTCGTCGCGCTGGGTGGCCCCAGGGTTTTCCCATGAGCGATGAGATATCTTTCAGCAGCCTCAGTCACATCTTTAAGCGTCTGCAGCTTTTGTTCTTCTAAGTGGGTCGCTAGGTCCTTGTGACAGGCATTGAGAAATTGTTCCTTCACGATCAGGTCATGGAGACTGTCGTAAGACTTCGTTTCGCCTGATAACTCCACCCACTTGTGTAGATATGACGACAGGCGCTCCACAAACTGCTTTGGCGTCTCGCCTGACTTAGGCCGGCATTCACGGAAGCGTTTACGGTAGCCCTTCTCTGTAAAGTTGTAGCACTGCAATAGGGCCTCTTTCAAGACGTCGTAGTCTTTAGCGTCATCGTCCGACAATCTGGTGTAGACGTCGAGTGCTTCTCCCGTCAGAAGTGCACTTAGTCGAATCGCCCAGTCTTGAGGTTGCCAGTTAGAGCTTTTGGCAAACCTTTCAAATCTCGCCAAATAACTGTCGATCTGGTCCTTCCCGTCGACGAAAGCTGGCAATTTTGGAGCCATGTGGTCGTTGGTGACTTGTGGCGCATGCTGATTGTTCTGGATACGCGCCAACTCTAGCTGGTACTGACGATCAGCTTCTCTTTCCTCACGCCTGCGCTCATCTTCTCTTTCTTGCCGCTGCTGTTCAATTTCCCGACGCTTCAGTTCAAATTCTCTTTCTTCACGCCGTCGCTCATCTTCTCTTTCTTCACGCTGACGTTGTTCTTCTCTTTCTTGTATTCTCTCCTGAGACTTGACGTACTCCGTCAGCTGTTTCCCTTTTAGATTCAGTGCAATCCCTTTCTGCCAGAAGTCAGCCATCTTGATGCTTCTGGAAAGTTCTTGACTGTGCTGTACCTTTCTAGACTGTTCTAGAACAGCACGCTTTCTGCAGTAGCGCTGATGCTTGTCACTAGTCGCCTTCGCTGACGCAGGCCCCGCTGTCCTCGTCGTATGCGACGCTGCACCACGCTGGTGTTGATGTATACGCTCCTGTGCTGAAGTAGACGCGACGTCCGCTCGACGCTCGCTGTAACACTGGCGATGTAGCTCCGAGACTGTCCCTTGACGTAGTCTTGCGGCAGCCACGTAGTCCCGACTTGTTGTTCGCTCACGAAGCAACTCTTCAGCGACTACACGCCCTTGCAGTCAACCCGAACCTATCGGATGTAGTCCCAGTATGTTGGCCCCTCTCGACGCAACTCGTTGGCGGCTACCCTCGATGACTGCTTCTCGTAACGTTGACTCGCTTGTTGTAGCAGTTGAACCCTTGGCTATGGCGTGAATCCCGGCTTGGCCCCCAAAATGTTTCACTCAATTCGATGATGATGTTTTCTATCAGTATCTGATTCAGCCCCGATGCTTGAATTCCTGATAGGGTGTAACTCAGATTCGTTTATTCACACAGCCCGTCCAAACAGCATACAAGTCACAAAGTCGACGTATGAAGTTTTCCACTTTTATTCAGCATACATCAACAACTGCATACAATTCTCAATTCAACTCAACAACTTTCACAGCAACTTTCCAAATCACTATCAACAACTTTACTCTCTCCCAACAGCAACTCTGCACACGATTAAATAACCTCTCTCTTTTCCGGAAAGATTTCGTACATGGTAGAAAATGACGTACTGCCACCAATCGAATAAAAGATCGTCATCACTGACTTACGTCAATACATATTTTTATATCTTCCAGAACGACCTCTTGCTTCTACATGTATCAGGAAATTTCTATCAAGAGTAAACACGCATATCCAGAAGATTCTCAAATAATATCGACTAACGCAAATTATTAACGTTATACAAAGCCTTTCCTAACAACAATGCAAACTCAAATCAAAGGTAAATAAACTCTATTATTGAATACTTTGCAAAACGAAACGATTAGATCTATCGTGCGCGCTTTAGACTCACTTTCGTTCGTTTCAACGTAACATCGCCCCCTGGAAGAAAATGAATTTATGCTATTTTGAAAGTAAATTAGGGCCTCTCCTGAAAGCAAAAAGCACAAAGTAAACATGAATAGAAACAACAACAACCAAAAAAAAGAATGTTTTATGCACATGTCTTTCAAAAAAGTTAAGAATCTTGATTTGTAGGCCTAACAAAGTTTGAGGTCCACCACTGTTACACACAAACTTCACATTTCAAATTTTACTGGGCACACGTTTGTCTATTTTTTAGCTGTAAACAGGCAAGAATTTTTATAATTTTAGAGATATTTAGGGGTACGTTAGTAAAAACACTACATCTTAGGTATTAGTGACTAGTGTATAGATTTAAATGAAATAAAATGCAAAATGAACAGAAATAAATCTCTTTTGATTATCTACCTTTTTATACTTCTCTTGTCATGTCTTGTTTTTGATTACTCCATGTGTATACAATAAAAAAAAGTTTTAAAAAGTCCAAACAAGCCCCCTCCTCTTCTTCACTTTCATGCCAGTCTGAAAGATCGTGTGCATGCACACTACTGACACTAATTGTCTAATGACTAATCAGTCTAATGTCAGTACTCAGTACCGATCTCTTCCTCCGACTCCAAGTCCATTTCTCTCACTTTAATGTCTGATAAATGGAAGTCTGTAAACTCCCCTTCATCAGTTGAAGAATCCAAACCATCCATTTTAGACACACACACAAGAAAATTTGAAAAAAAAAATCGAAGAAACGAACGCATCACAGAGAAAACTTTTGGAAATGCAGTCGAATGTTTTCACAACAGAATTTAACCGGAAGTCAATTGCCGGAAGTCTCGCAATCTTTCAAACAACGCGAGAATATAACCACATGGTTGATACGGACGCTTTTGGACGTTTTGCCTGTTTACACCTTCGGCCGCTTTTGGCCGCTATGCCCAGTAAAGGGTAGCCCTCAGCTTCTCACACTCGGAACTCAATATTTTTTTCTCGGAAATGCAAATGCCTTCTGCGGAAATCCGCGGATTCGCGGAGAATTCTCCACCCTGATGTTGATGAGGAGGAGAAAGAGGAGGATGGTAATGATGATAATGACGACTTTATTAACTCAAAAGTAATGATTTTGATGTGAAGAGTTTTATTACCCAGATCTGCAGAATGCAGAGTCGGAGGTGTTCCCGCAAGGCTTAACGGACCATATCGTCACGGTAACCACACAACCGGCGGATGGCGAGAACGATCATCTTGACCTGTCACATGACATGCTGGGGGCTGAAGGTGAGTGTATGCGGCTATGTGAGGAAAAGTGGTGGAGATGGAGTTGGGAGGGTCAGTTTGGTAGAATCACTGTGTGTGGGTATTGGGGAATGGAGGTGGGGGTAGAGAGATGGGGTTCTAGGCAACTTACAAGGGAAATGAAACACTAAACCTGGCAAGCATCTATAACTTTTATGTTTTTCTCTTTCTTTCTTTCTTTCTTTCTTTCTTTCTTTCTTTGTTTCTTTGTTTGTTTCTTTCTTTCTTTCTTTCTTTCTTTCTTTCTTTCTTTCTTCTTCTTCTTCTCCTTCCCCCCATTTGGGGTGCTGGGGGTTTCAGTATAAATAGTATCCCCACTTTCTGGAAATTTAGTGCTTTAAATTCCTACTGTCGCTGTTTTTCTCATTTGTTCTTTCTCATTCCTGCTCTGTTCTATCAATCTGCTATACTATCTTCTTCTTCGCTAGACCAGTCACCTACCTTTTTTCTTGAAAACTCTTCTGGGACAAAACTCATTTGTGTGTGAGGTCTGTTGGATCATCTTGGGAATATTGGACACTTTCTGCCAGGTGGTCACTAGGGCTTTCTATGATGTTATTATTTAGCAATGTAGGCATTTTATATGTATGTATTTTGTTGATAATTTATAATGATGTTTGTATTCTATTTTGTTTTTGTAAACGGGGGTTCAATAAATTAGAGTATAGCCTCAACGTCCCCTGTGTGGAGAGCCTTCAGTTTTAACACTAGGGTTGTTTCGGCAGATCTTTTATGCGGATCAGAGGTTCTCTGGTCCTGATTTGGCTCGGAAGAGTCCGCTGGACCTAAAGCAATAATCATGTAATGTAATCTTCTTCTTCTTCTTCTTCTTCTTCTTCTTCTTCTTCTTCTTCTTCTTCTTCTTCTCCTCTTCTTTGTAGTAGGCAAGGTGAGAATGCATTTTTCTTGTTCGTTTTGTTTTGTTGATGTTGATTGGTGTGTTTCTAATTGTGTGTCAATGTTCTTTATTAATCTTCATAATTGCACACAAAGGTTTCACAATACTGATGTTGCATGCTGAAGTGATGGAAGAAGATGCTAAGTTACTTCCCTTTGTCACTGATTGGGGGTTTCTGCATTCTTTTTTTCTTTCTTCTTGTATTTTCTTCTGTATTATTTTATATTTGTAAAAAATTATTTTGTTCAGGTAATTTTTTTCCAGAGGTACTTGTGGAGGACCCAATGGCGGATGGAAGAAGGGCAGGGGGGAGTGATGGAGGGGGTAGTGGGAATGTGGTGGTATTGTCCCAACCCTCACACTTGGACCCCCTCCATTCCCCCTCCCTGTCCACAGAATATCACGGGGTGACAACCAGCCCCCATGGACACGATTATGACCACAGTCATCTCCTTCATGAGGACATGTCCGCAACCCATCACCCTCTAACCTACTCGCACTTGGACACTTCCGCCCAGCATGATGAACACCAAGTAGCTGACCACCCCTTGGAGTACACAGACTTGGACTCTTCCACCCAAAATCACACTGAAGAAATGGCCACATCCCATCACCCCTTGGAATACTCTCACTTGGACTCATCCTCTCACTTGCATCACTCTAGTCACTTGGGCCCTTCCAGTCACCACGACGACCAGACAGTGGCTGAAGAAATTGAGGTGGGGGTGTCTTCGTCCTCCAGTCATCAGCAGTCAGGGGAGAGCATTCACATGGACCCCATGATGGAGTCAGACGATGAGTTTGATGAAACGCTTCATAAACCTTCCTCCTGACCTCTGCCTTGCTTAGTTTCTTTCTTTCTTTCTTTCTTTATCCAACTGTTTTTCTTACAAGCCAGAGACATCTCGATAAGTAACAGGCAATCTTGATCACTCAGCTTATGTTATTATTGACAAGCTTGTCTCTCAGGTAAAGCAAAAGCAGCAAGAGAGAGCAAATGGCAAATACAATTCTAAAAGTTTTTTTTTTTTTTAAAGGGGGGTGGGGGGGGGAAGAGCGGGGGAAGTCTCTTGATAGAATCTTCTTATTCTCTGTAAGTCTGCATAGGAGAAACGTTTACTTCAAACTTGAATGGTTTTCTATTCTTTTCGAACAAAAAACTGAATGTTGTGACGATGACAAGACTGCATTGTGTCAACCGTGCTTGAACATTTTAAATGCAAAAATAGGGTTCTACTAATGTATGACTTTGACAAACCTGCCTACTCTCCCGCTCTTGGTGGGAGACTCACGCTTTTGAGGTCCTCAGCCTTACAAAGGTAATGAAGGGAATTCTCACCATTCCGCATTCAAACACCTTGTGAGAGGATTTTTGATCCCCTGTCTCCCGCTTTTACTCTGAGGGGGGTAGGCAGGTCTGCTTTGAGCAAGTGAGGTCACAGTAAGGTGGGTCAGTGTTCCACAACTTCATCATCATCACCACCTTGACCACCACAGTAATCATCATCATCCACAACATATTACATCATCATCGTCATCTTCATCTTAGTCATCCTTCCCTTGTCTGCTCAGGGTGTTGGGGAACATGAGAGAGACACAGCTGTGGAAAACAGCCTTCACTATGGCCTGCCTCCTTTTTGCCTTGCAAAGGTCTGGCATACCCTCAGCAGTCTTCTGCTGAACTTGAACTTCACTTTTGATGTTTTGCCTGTTTTCTTTTTTTAAAAAAAAATTAAAGGGAAGAGGGGGAAAGGGGAATGAGAAAGGTGGAAAAAAGGAGGGGGTAGGGGGTTGGGGTGAAGTGTTGTAAGAATTCTGCTGGACTTTAACTAAACTTCATATTTGATTTGTTGCTGTTTTCTTAACAGCATGAAAACTGTCAGATTTTGTGGAGGTTTGTCAGATTTACTTCACTTTTAATGTTTTGTCTGTTTTCTCAAAAACTGCCAGGTTTCTTTGGGGTTTTGTAAAGAATGTTTTGCATAGACTAGTGGTGGATGATGGATAGGCCACATAAAATATGGTTTGTTAACAAAATATTACAACAATGTCGTGATGTGTTAAAAAAAAAATGTTACAAGGCTTAAACATAAAATACCTTGATACGTGGATGATTATAGCACACCACATACGAGTTTTAACCTGCCAACACAAACCAACTATATATAGCATGTTTGATTCATCTGAGCCTTGCTGAAAGCCTTAAAATTCTTTAGAGACCTGTAAGTTTCCAGAAAACTGATCTGATCAATTGTATATGGTTTTGAACACTGTGTGCCCAAAGTCCATTTTTGACTCACGTGCAAAGCAATGTGAGTCTATGTGCTCATCCCCCCCCAAAAAAAAATATTCAAAAATTTTTCCAAATCCATGCGAGATGAGCCCTAAATGGTACATAAATTTTTGTTTAAATTTTAAATTTTGTCCGTCCAGCCATCTGTTCACCTTTTGCCACCGGTATGTGCAAAACTTGCAAGTGGATTAATATCTCAGAACCTATTTCAACTATCACAAAGAAACTTGGGAAGATGGTGTATATCCATGAGATCTCAACAATGATCAGTGAATGAAATGACTTCACTTAAAGGTCTAGGTATTACTTTGCATTTTAATGCCACTGTTTCCTTTTGTTTTCTCCTGGGCAGTTAGTTTGATACAATGTGTGTGAAACTTGTGCAGTTGTAATGTTTAGGGACAACCAGTTAGTGGTCCAAGTCATTACGCAGTGCAGCAAGTGTACCAACATTAATAGACTGAATCAACTTGTCCGCGACGATCAGACAGGCATGTTTGCATTAGGTTGGGTAGTTTGGGTGTATGTGCGAGTTTGTGCGTGTATGTGTGCACATGTAGGTGTGAGAGTACCTTTGAGTATGTATGTGTGGGTTTGCATATGTATGTATGTGTGTGTATATGTGTGTGTGTGTTTAAGTATGCATGTATAAGTATATGTGACTGTGCATGAATGAACGAGGCAGATAGGGTTAGCCATCCCAGAGAAGAGGGGTAAAGGACCTAACCAATACTGAACCAAAAGACCAATCTTTTTGCTATTAACTAATGAGAAAGACATCGACAGTGAGAATTTAAAGCACTTTATTTCCAGAAAGTGGGGATACTATTTATACAGAAACCCCCTGGCACCCCCACGGGAAGATTTATGTGTGTGTGAGTGCACCTAAAATAATATATATTTGTTTCAACATTTGTCTGTGTGCTCATATAAAAGAGAGGGAAAGCGTATATCACTCACTATGTGTGTGCTTGCAAATTTTCATGTTCATGCATAAAAGTGCGTTCGTGAGTGGAGTGAAAAAAGTGCGTATGTGAGTGAAAAATGACGGATCTGGCCAGGTCAGGCCTGTTGAATCCAGTTCCAGGTGTGTTTTGGTTCAGGCCTGTTGAATCCAGTTCCAGGTGTGTTTTGGTTCATGTTAAACTCAAATGTGCCACTCTGCCAGTTTGATATTGACTTTTGTTCCTTGTGGAATTCTTTAGCTCTAGATTCAGCACCATAGTCATTCCCATTTTCTATGGTATTATTATTATTATTATTATTATTATTATTATTATTATTATTACAATTATTATTATTTTGTTAAAGTGAAAATGTGTGAGAGTGAATTTTTAAAATTACGTTTTCACCAACTAATAAATTTGCAAAACGTGAATTAAATAAGTCAAAATGCAAATTGTCAACATAAAAAAAAGTTATTTTGTTTTAAATTTATTGACTTAAATTTTTTTTTAAATCTTTTATTTGTATTCAAATTGAATGACAAAATTTGAAGATCAAAATGCAATTTAATTTAAAAGAAGGAAAAAAAACCGGCCATCTATGCTCTTCAGTCTTTAGAGACTGTTGTTCCAATGGAGTAGAACTGAAAACAAATGTAGGTCTAAACCTACATCTAGCAATCCACTTTAATTAAAACAGCAAATGAATCAATGTACTGTTTGTCGCTGTCCAAGTATAAACCGTCTGATAAACATGTTACAGCTTGAATTTCAATATATATATTTTGTTGTTGTTTTTTTATATATAAATAAATGCAGCGAAAACATTATTTTGAAAGTTTATACATTATATACACCAGGAATCGTGAGTATGGATCAACAGGGATGGAGGCACTACTCAAGCCTTCATTGTCGCTATTTTTGTGGCAGGATATATGTGTGTGTTTCTTTGTTCCCAGACACTACAGTAGTACTGTCAAACAGGTGGACTATGTTGAAGTAAATTTTACAGGCTGGGATTCAGGTACATTTACCATGAATGGTATATTTTGGACTTTGATGTCCATGTTGGTGCCATTGGTGGTGTTGGTCATCATTTTGGTCTTCTGTGCACTTATTTTGATTCCATAGGCTCTGGAGGTGGTGTCAAGCCTCTGTACCAGCTGTTCCAGTTCTTGTTCCTCTCCAGCCAATCCATCAATGTCATCCGCAAAATGGAGGTTGGAGATTGCTCTACTCCCTATGCTGACTGTACCTTCGTGATCTGCAAGGGAATTTGACATGATGCGCTCAAGGAAGATGTTGAAAAGTGTTGGCCAATCCCTCAACAGTGCATAGCTTCAGATATTTAGGGTCTCAACAGGAAGTCCTCTCTAGGATCACACAAACAACTGCGACCCTGACAAGGTTGAAGTCTATTTGGAAGGACCATCAGTCTACATTCCAAGGTAAGGCTGCTGCGCTCCCTTGTCATCTCCATCTTCCTAAATGCTTGCGAAACATGGACCCTAACAGATCTGCAACAAAGAATACAAAGCATGGAGATAAGATGCTACAGAAGACTTCTGGGCATTTCCTATACCCAGCACATCACCAACAATGAAGTCCGACAGACCACACAAGTCATTGGACAACGTGATGATATGCTCACAATGGTGAGGGAATGGAAGTTCCGATGGTATGACCACGTCATCAGAGCATCAGGCCTGGCAAAGATCATCCTGCAAAGCACGGTGCAAGGAGGCAGAGGAGGAGGGAGACAGAAAAATAGGTGGGAGGACATTTGAGAATGGACTGGCTTGACACTGAGCAAAGCAATGAGGGTTGCTGAGGACAGAGAAAAATGGAGTATGCTGGTTGGGCGATCATATGTGGTGCCCCAAGGACCTTTGAGTTATAAGATAGGATAGATAGGTATATTTTGATAGCGTTCCCTTTATACAGTTTTGCCCTGTGATGGCAAAGAAACCAAACCAAGTCCAATTGACACTAGTTGTGAGAGAATTGACATTTTGTGTGTTGATGACCTTTTGTCTGTTAATAATTTGAGGACATGCTTGTCTGGACCTCACAATCTACGGACACCCGACTCCCAAAATTAGAGATGGGTATACTATAATTGTGTTCTCCATGAGGATGTATAACTCTTCTTATTTGATATAATATTGGCTCATTAACATTTTAATGAATTAACCCTTTTTTTTTTTAAAATAAATTCTTGGTTTCTTGTTGTCAATGCTAAAAGTTGTGACACTCCTATAAGTAATGTCTGATGAAGGTTGAAGATTTTTGTTAATTTTTTTTTTACAATGATTGGAATGTTTGTGTGCATGCTGTGATCAGTGGGATCTGGAATTATGAATCAGATATAATGTATTGTTCTTACTATACCCCATACTGTAATAGCATTGATTTTAGCTTTACATATGAGACACTTATCATTAACAACATAAATATTATGAAATTGAATGTGTGCTGTAGATGCGTGTACCAAATCATGTCTGATGTGTTTATGAATTATTACATATACAGTAATTTTCTACGGTTCATATTTATATATATCATTTGTGATGATGAAAGTTTATGGAAATGTGAAGCAGGTCATTGGATAAGAAAGTATACAGGTGTTGTCAGATTTTTGAAACGTGCTGTGAATGGCTTGTAGACGGTCGTTTTAGAAAAGGAGGGTAAAATTGTGTGCATAAATTGGCTTTAATATAAATCAATTCCTTGTTTTCAGAATATTGAAGACTGAAAAGTATGTTGGTTTGCATTGTGCGTTTTGCCTGTTATGCTCCTCCGTCTATTTGATTACGTGAGAGGGATGAAAATGTTCAGAGAAGGAGATGTTAAAAGCACCAAACAGAATGGAAAAAGACTAAGGAATAAAACGACAACATTTAAAATACAGGTTCAAATGAAAAGAACACTTTCATATAACTTTTTTTCTCATTGTTTTTTTTCTTCTCTGGACATTAAAAATGAGATAAACAAGGCATGTTAACACAACCATAGCACACACACACACATACTTGCATACATATGCATGCAACAGCATGGTAAAACTAATTCTATTTACACTGTTGTTACTGTATACATACAGATGCACTCACAACAATTCGGCTAACAAACTAAAAGCAAACAAAAAAAAGTGGAACATCACTGACAGATGTAGTTTTTTGGCAAACCAAACAAAAGTTCCACTGTTGATTCCACAACATCTCAGAACTAAGCCAAAACAAATGTCACAAAAGGCCAATGAACTAATTTGATCATTCACTACAAACACTGGCAGACCAGCAGTTCTTTTCAACAGCAGCGTTCTTCTCTAGCGCCAAGGAATTGTACTACAAAGTTCCCAGTACAGAGTTTAAAGAAATTCTGAATCAAAACACGCTTCTTTCCCCTCTTCCTCATTCACCATTCTCACAGCTTAAAATGTTCTATCGCTATCATTTTAACAGCCAATGGAGCTATTCAAACTCGCACTCTCACAAGATTATCCACACTCTTTATCACCGCAGGGGCTTGGAACGGATTTTCTTTTCCTCCTTGGAGGGTTCAATATCCAGTGCCTCCCTCTCCAGTTGAGCCTCTTTCTGGTTGCGCATTTTCATCAGGAACCGCTTTTTGATGAACCAACTGCGGTACTTACTGTAGAACGGTTCTGGTTTCTTACGTAGCAGTGGCACCTGCACATGCGTATTTAGATTTTAAACAAAATAAGCCAAAAAAAACCCAAACATAATAAATAAAGGGAGCCCCATATATACATGTATGACTTAAGAAAAAGTTATTGCTTAAATGCCAATATTTGTATCTCAAATGTGTTTTTTTATCAAGTCCATCTCTCCACATTTGTTTTTGCGGCATTTATTCACCTTAAGCTAACCTTGCTTTGTTTCGTAATGCAGGCAGAAATATTTACTGGTATATATATATATATATATATATATATATATATATATATATATATATATTGCTATTAGCATAATAATTCTAAAACATAAGGTTAACCTGAGGTGAATAAATGCATATATATTTTAAATCAGTACTTTGCAAAGAAGACTAGAAGTCAAACGATTGACTCATTTTCTAACCAGCATATGCATGCCGCTGCACACCACCACGATCATTACCATAATAAATAATTCTTAAATCCGTTTTAGTTAACGAACGAACGCTTACTTTCCCACCATAGTAGAGGTTTTCGTAGCTGAAAGCCTCTTCTTTGAGGCCCTGTTCACTACTCTTGCCATCGCTGGGCCTAGCCACAACCAGGGGCACGTAATCCATCTCTGATCGTAGCTCCACGACATTCAGCTTCATGCGGTCGGCGAGCTCCTGATGCGTTTCCTGGACAGAAGAAAATTCAATTATATTCAGCAATTATTTATTATCTTTTGCCTCAGTCCGAGTTACAAAATGAACGAGACTGAACAATCCATTTAGCAGAAAGGCAGCTTAAACATGTCTACCTTCACAATCGATCCTGGCCTACTTGCAATTCAGCCATACGCAAGACTGACCTGTCTCTGCAGCCCATTGAAGAAAGCCTTGCAGATGTTCTGGACGTTCTTCGTGGAGCCCTCCACCTTAGCGGTCAAGTCTTCAATGCCGATCACCTCACACATCGTCTTTATAGCACGGTGGCACTTCGTCAAGCCAACACCTAAGCAGGACAGTAATATGCAGGTAAAAACAAACACACCACCACTGCAAAATATCTTCTATTTCTTTTTCACCCGTCATCATTCCTTCTCAGTATCGCCACATTCACATATTCATATTCATCACCAACATCATAACCATCATCATAAACTCACACTGACTCAACCAAAGCTTTTAGGTTTCGAAGTTAGTTCAGCCAGGCTAGCTATAAATAGCTTCGCTGGTGCTCTTCTTTCCTTTCCTTTCACTGAAAGGGAGGGTGTAGGCAAGCTATAAATAGCCCGCAGCCAGCAAAATGTGGGAGAACCTAAGAGTGCTGCTCACATAGGCATTGAGCTGGTGTGAACTACCCAATTTCAAGAATGATCCATTCTCCTTCTATATCTCCTCCACAGAAATCACTGTTAATACAAGCTTTTCAGAATGTCTCAATCAAACAGGAGGTAATAGCTGGCAAAAACTGGTGGTGTTTTCTTTTTTTACAGATACCATGAATACTTGAAAAAATAAAATGAAATAATTTATCTCCACCTAAAAAATGATAGCAAATGCGAGTCCAAAAAAATAGAACGCATCACACACACAGTACTCACCTTTGGCAGCTTTGTGTACAAAGAGAGCAGTCTGCTTCTCCTTCGAGTAGAAGTTATGGAACACTGAAACAAACAATCCGTAGATGCTGCAGACGTTCAATGATATCTAGTAATTTGTTTGGTTGTCAATACACATTAAAAAAAATGGTGGTGAAGAAACCAGAGGAAACTAAACTGATTGCAAAATGTTTTGATTTTGGATGCAATCAAAAAACGCCAACAAAATGATCATTCCTGTTCGTAACTAAATGTATTAGTAATAATCCTGATGCACTTACTTCTCTGTTGTAACTTCTTCACTAGTACTACATGTGAATTATAAAATCTATTTAAGGCTCAAAAACATATATGGCTATGCAATGCTATGACAATATTTATATATACTTACAAAAGAATGAAAAACTTCAACAGTTTCCCCCTGATTGAACAACATAATCCAAAGAAGGGAGAAGAGGATGTGGGGTGCGGTGAGGCTGAATTGTGGAGGGGGGGGGGGGTGTCTGGAAAAAAAACAACTACCAAACCTGTGTGGCCGTTGTATCTATCAATATAACGCAATCTCTGGGCAGCCATGTTCTTGGCCTGAAAAATACAAAAAATAATCGTTAATTCATTTTGTAAAGCTCGCATATTAGACACAATATATCTGCTCAGAGTGCATAAAACACCAAGAGAGACAATGCAAAAATATACAAATACAAATACAAGATTATTGCTTTAGGTCCAGCGGACTCCTCTGAGCCAAATCAGGACCAGTGCAAAAATATAAAACACTGTAAAAACAAACGTATCGCAATGAACAACCAAGAAAAGCTAAACCAAAAAAGATAAAATGGGAATCACATACTAAAAAATACAGTGACAAAAATCAACACCAACATTTACAATATATAACACAACTAGAAGGGCAAAGCCCATATGACTCACATGCTCCTTATGGAACTCGCAATATTTAATATGAAAATGAGTGCCCAGGAAAAAACCAAAATGAAATGGTGGCATTCAAATGCAAAGTAATACCGACTTTGATCCTTCTATGCTCTTGTCCTTGAGACGACAGTGGACACTGACCTCTGGCTCCAAATACACTCGTGTACTAAAATAAACTACAGCAAAAGTTGTATTATGCCAAAATAACGGTGCCCTTGGGATGACATTGATCTACAATGACCTTGACCTCAGGATGACCTTGCCTCTCATGTGCCCTTTCATGCATTTCTGAACAAATAACCCAATGTTGTTGCATACTATGGGTTAAATAAACAGCCATTCCACTGTAGGATGACCTATTTTTTTATGTTTTTGCTAGACCTTGACCTTCATGATCAATGCAACAATGGAACATATGTGACAGATCAATCTATCATTTCTAAATACAAGTTTGGACTTTATATCTCTACAGTTTAT
Organism: Oncomelania hupensis; assembly: GCA_036898135.1. Taxonomy (NCBI): domain Eukaryota; kingdom Metazoa; phylum Mollusca; class Gastropoda; order Littorinimorpha; family Pomatiopsidae; genus Oncomelania; species Oncomelania hupensis. The sequence continues at coordinate 79,337,585 of CM072513.1, forward strand.
GGTCAAGATCACTTCAAAGTATCTATACTGACTTTGGACCACTCCAATGACATTGACCTTCGAGTGATATTGACCAAAGGTGCAAAGTATGTGTGTCTCATTGATATCTATCATGCATCAAAGAATCATAAGTTCATTATTAATAACCTAGACAAAAAGTAAAATTTTGTGGAAAAATTGTCAATTTTTGATTAACATCTGATGCCCCTTTGACCTTGACCTTGAAGGGAAGTAATTAATTCACTGATCATTTATGAGGTCTCATGGGGGGTGGGGGGTGGGGGAGGTAGTTGGTAGGAGCTGGAGGGGGAATGGGGTGAGTACATAGACTCACACTGCTGTGCATGTGAGGTAAAAAAAAAAAAAAAAAAAAGCGGCAAACACAACATTTCACAACTCCAACAAAACAAAAAAACTCCACCATTTTATGACTGCAGATAAGGAAATGAAGGACAGAAGGTGCATGAGACTTAGATGACTTCCTGTACAAGTGTTCAAAGTTATGTGTTATATACATATCAGCATAATTGATGCAACCCTCACCCTCTCTACACTCAATCACACACATCCTCATTCACACCTACAATCATATCCACACAAAACAGCCATACTCAAATTTCTCTCCAAAACATTCTCTCTCTCTCTCTCTCTCTTGGAGCGTTGCCTTAACTACAAGCGACAGATTTGACTTTTATGCATCATTTAAAAGGGTTTTTAAAGCTGCATCTTATTTTGATTATACCCAGTTAAGATGTTTCAGAGATGCCTACACTCAATTCCGTTTTGTTATCTCACCCATTAACACTCATAGGAAGCGTTACAGGACAGAGGCACCTGTCAAGCAGTTCTTCTGTCCTGTGTGCCAGGAGCGTCCCGAAGATGAGATTCATATTTTATTTGAATATAATCCCTATGATGAACTCAGAGACGATGTTTAAATACTGAAACCGCTGATCCAAGAAGACAACCATGATGCATCAGTTGTGATGTTGGCGGGCAATGAATTATCCATAATTGAATTTGTCTCGTTATTTGTATAAAGTTTACAGAAGAAGGAACGAAAGAGGATTGAATGGTGATTAAAAATAGTGTGAATGCTAGAATGTTAATCAGCTTTACATAACATTCTCCTTATTCTGAACAACCCAGTTTTTTATAACATTTTGTTTGCTGTTTTGTATTTTCTACGTTATTATTCCATAAAGAATGAAGGAGAGAATGTGTGAAATGAACATGTAAGCAAAGTGATCGTGCCTAACGCCAAGTCTTTTTGTCTGTAAAGGGTCATTCTAATCGTTTTTAACTGACAAAACATGCTCATGTCGCGATAAATACAATATAGATAAACTGTGTTCCTTTAAAGAAGAGAATGAAGATAAGAGCGCAGTTTGCTTTCACGTTACAGTTTGTTAAAGTTGCACACATACGTAGGACGTTTAAACTCGATAGGAATTCTAGTTGGTGAAACACTTGCTAAGAAGAGAACATGATAAGATGATGTTAAACAACCAACCATAGAGATTGGAAGACTGTGCGTGTGATCAATGGAAGACTCTAGATCTAAGTTAATTAGCAACTTTCTTGTTCCAGTTGATCGTTTTGCTCTTGGTGATATTGCGTATGTATTTGTGATAAAAACGAACACCCAAACACCGTAAACTAGAATATTTCGTGTAATTTGTTACACTTCCTCAGCTACACACAAACAAAACGAAAAGAAAACGATGGGAAAAATGACGTAAAAGAACCGATGACCCATATGATGACGCAAAACAAGTCACACATCTCTCTCTCTCTCTCTCTCTCTAGAACGCAAAAGGTATACAACCGGTCACGTGCAGCTATCTCTCTCTCACTCCATCTACAGGACTTTATTTTTGTCTTTCTCTCTCTCTCTCTCGCTATGTCTCTCGCTCTTTCTCTCACCACTTTATACACATACATTACTATCATCAGTAGTGAAGGTAACACCACAAACATATTAAGGTTCACAGCTATCAACAGAAGCAAGCCGCTAGTAAGACTTAGTCATTGTTTATAGGGTCCAGCGGACTGTAAAGAGCCGAATCAGGAACACAAATTTTATGTATTGCTTATGTATTTGTAAAATATTGTGAGACCTGATATTTCAATGCATCCCTTCCCCACTTTCCCAATTTGAAATGAACGTGTTGTTTATTCAATAAAATGTCAAAGTCAAGTCTCTCTCTTTCTCTCTCTTTTTCTCTCTCTCTCACCTTTCTCAAAGATGCTTTAGCATTTGGTGCTTTCGCCAGAGCATATCCTGAAAGCAAAATGGATGAAAAACATGAAACTTTGGAAGGGTTTTGGAACTGTGTTATTTTATTTCATACAACAATGACAAACAGTATTAAACAGGCTTCTAGCCCCGTGGGGCCATATAGCCACAAAAATGTGGAGTGGAGGTGATGGGGATACAAAAAGGCATACAGTAGTAAACAACAACGGCATAACACTATTCAAGAATATTGCACACACAAAAATTAACATATTAAGTTTTTACAGTTAGCATAGCAAACGGAGGAAAAATACGTTTCTAAACAATTCGATAATATTAAAAAAGCAACAGACACGAGGAAAAATAATCCCCAAAAGAATACACATAGGTCTGAACCAAGAACATACAAGTTCGAAATAAAAGCAAAAAAGAACTGAGTGCGTCACTATTGAAAAAGTGAAAAAAATTATACCTATAAAAGGGTATAAATCAAACAATCAGCATTTGGATTTAGAGTTCATTAGCTGGTTTAACTTATAGGCATTTGGGTGATGCTTGAAATACTAAAGAAAGTCTGTTAACAATCAGTATGGGATTTATACATCTAAACAGATAATAAAATTCATCACCTAGTTCGTCCAAATCACACAGAGAACACAGTCTATCTTCTCTGGATATTCAAATATCTCAGATTGGTAGTTTGTGAGAGCTGAGCCTAAATTTCAATAAGTTTTTCTCAATAAAGGTGACAATAAAAATAAATAAACCTCTTCTGCTTCTTAGTTGGTAGAGCAGCCCCCAATCGATACCCTGATTCATTTGCTGCTGTTACGTTGAAACGCGAACGAAAGATCTAATCGTTTCGTTTTGCAAAGTATTCAATAATGGAGTTTATTTACCTTTGATTTGAGTTTGCATTGTTGTTAGGAGAGGTTTTGTATAACGTTGATAATTTTCGTTAGTCGATATTATTGGAGAATTCTCTAGATTTTGAGTATTTACTATCGATGGAAACTTCCCGATAAATATCGAAGTATGAGAACATTCCCGGAAGGAGAAGAAATATGTATGACGTAAGTCAGTGATGACGATCTTTAATTCTGATTGGCTGTAATGCGTCATTTCTAGAACGTCCTGTCGTCATCTCGAATGAGAGAAAAAATTATAAAATGGATGCCCTGTGTGTGGGTAGGGAAGTTGTTGATAGTGAGTTGGAAAGTAAAAAGTAGAGTTGAGAATTGTATGCAGATGTTGATGTGTGCTGAATAAAAGTGGAAAACTTCATACGTCGACTTTGTGACTTGTATGCTGATTGAGCAGGCTGCGTGGATAAACGAATCTGAGTTACACCCTATCAGGAATTCAGCATTGGGGCTGAATCAAATACTGATAAAGAAAAACACCATAACATCAAACTGAGTGTAACAGCTGCAGTAGGTTGTTACTACTTTCCCTGTCTGACAACACAAGCCCCAGAATTAGAAGGAAAAAAAAAAGGACAGGTGACTCTATGCTCACTGTATAGCACACACATTCAAAGGTAAGTTCCCACCTCAAGAATGTGCGCAGGCTTTCTCTGTTAAGACCTATTTATATGGTGTTGATAACTGTCTGATCTCCCTCTCGCCTGCAGTGGTTAGTAATGTTCAAGGTCATCAGCCTCATGAAGTGGTGTCCCTTTTTGAACATGACTGATGATGAAATCAACTCAACCATAACAGTTCATGATACCCCCCTTCACCTCCCACCTAGTCCTCTACGAGTTCATCCCAATTCAGTTTTCCAAATGCAGACCATGCAGTAGTTTGCCAAATTCAAATTTGAAGCCTGAATCCACTGAAATGGTGGGGAAAACGGACATCAGAGCAACTATCAGCCATTTTTAAGTCTCAATGCAATATTTTTGTTTTACCATGTGGGTTTTACCATGTGGGTTCTGGAATTGAATAGAATAGACCCAACGTTTCCCGGTGTGCCGTAAGAGGCGACTAACAGGGGTGATGTCAGTGCGGCATCACTGGGCGAAAGTCTTCTACACAGAAGTGACCGGCCAGGACGGAGGAACCTCATGTTACTACAGGTTCAACGAACAGGTGCTCGGGGCCAAGGCGAGCCACACTGTATTCGTGGATATCAGCTGTGGCCAACAGCCTGGAGAGGATTGGGCCCTGCTAGGTCTTTCTTGCCCAAGACACACACAGCGAATTGCGCTGGAAAGGCCTAGGTGAAACAATGACCGACTATGTTTTCTAGATAATAATTAATAAACAGCAAGCATGGAGCTGACATCAACTGTGGACGTACCTGCCAGGCCTTGCTTGTTGCCGGTGACAACAAAGGAACTGAAGCGCTGTTTACGACCAAGGTTGCCAGTCATGTTGGTCACCAGTTTAAACTGAAAATGAGTTTACGCACGCAGTCATGATCGGCCATTTCAGCTTGAGTTATAGAGTTTTCTCTAAGGGAGAAAAGTTGGGGACCTCCCTTTCCTCAGGGTGGCTTCATGAGGGCAATGTCTATCTCTTCAGCCTTTGTGGCTTTATCTTTTCTGGTTATAAACAGACTCATTCACAACTGAGTGAAACGGTTATTATTGTTGTTTGTAGTTTAAGTTTATTTTTCTTCGATCTCTATTCTTTTGAGTTCAACTAAACAAAAAGTTTGAGAATAGCCTCCTCCTCCTCATCATCATCATCAACATCATCATTCAGGATGCACCCATTGTACCAAGGTACCCGCGCACTCAAGATACATTTCAATCTTCGCTGTTTAGCATGTACAGGATATATCGGGATATCGTGAAGATACCCTTTTTATTCAATTCGAGAACTATGCTGACTAGCCCAAATTCAGTCATTTCTATGACAGAATGTTTCTCTACAAGATTGTGCTCTTTCTGTCACAAAAACCCAGTGACCTTCTTGGATCATCAAATGGTATAAAGGCAAGTGATGACACTATCCGACATCAACAAAGGGTTTGAAAATACACCCAAACAGTTCGAAAAAGACAGTTGACCTAAATAAAAGAAAGTTTGACCTAATTCATCTCCTAGAGAAGCCGAAAGTTGTTTTTCAAAACAGTTATTTTATCCGGGTATTCAAACTGTCTTTATGTTGACCATTATTGATCAGCCTAAAGCACTATTTTCAGGAATTTCCGCTGTTGGTGGCTATATGAACTAGTTAATAATGGGCTCAAGATGTAGGATGGGATTGTTGCACAGCTGTGCCTTTAACTGTATCTTGAATGTGCTGGTAGCCATGAGCATTACCTCCAGGATACGAATGTGCTGGTAGCCATACGCATTACCTCCAGGATACTATTCTATTCTCGAACTTTTTCATCACCATCATCATAATCGTCATTATTTAGTATGCTATGCTATTCTCGAACTTTTTCTTCCGTTGAACTAAAAAGAACAGTGATATAAGAAAAAAAAACAGCACACAACAATATCCTTGTTTCACTCATCATCATGCACCTGTTGTAGACGTTTTCTGAAGTAACGACAACTTCCTTCTGGAAGGTATCTTCTGTGCAGTCGTGATAGCTGACTGGAATACTCTGGGAGACACCTTCTGACAGTCATGCAGGCTATTAGTCATTGATACAGACGGAAGTGACTGAAAGTGAGCTGATGTTGACGGGATGAAGAGGATTTCGAGAATAAATGAATCCGTTCAATCGAGATTGGTACTGACTGGCGACAGGAAGCGCCCAAATTTAGTAAGATATATTACAGGATGTTTATCTACAAGATTGCGCTTTTGCCGTCTCAAAAAAACGATGTCACTTCTTGGATCCTGAAATTGTATGAAACCAAGTAAGGATGCTATCCGGCATCAACAATCAGTTTGAAAATATTCTCAAACGGTTCGAAAAGACACTTAACCTAGAAAAATTCACAAGTATGAACTAATTCGTCACCTAGAGGAGCACAAAGTTGCATTTCAAGACAGTTTTTTTACCCTGGTGTTTAAACTGTCTGTATGTCAACCATTATTTGTCACCCTAAAGCATTATTTTTGTGAATTCCAATTGTTTGGTCGCCATATGAACTGTTTTATGAACTGTTTTATACTTATATAAATGCAAAACAATTGAATAAACCGTTTAGCCGTGAGGGGTGACAGAAGGCTCTGCTACCACATCATCACTGGAACTGCTCCTAGCTATCTTTCCAAACCTTTGACTGTCTATGTTCCTTCTCGGTCTCTCCGCTCCTCTGCAGAGGAAAGGATGTTCCGTGTACCAGAATACTACAGGGTGAGACACGGTGGTAGAGCTTTCAGTTTCTTCTCCGTTCAGACCTGGAACTCGCTACGTCGATCCGTCCGTCACAGTCCTTCACTAGCGTCTTTTAAAATGAACTTGAAGACGCATCTTTTAAGAGAGGCCTTTTCTTAGGCGCCATGAGTGAGTGTTGTTAGTTATTTTTGGTGTTGGGATGTATATGTGGTATTGACCAATGTACGCATGTTGTGTTTACATTTGTTTGTGTAAAGCGTTTTATGATTTTGGAAAGCGCTGTATAAATTGCCTGTTATTATTATTATTATTAAGGCGTCTTCCAGAATATTCCCGTCAGCTGTTACAACAATGCAGAAGACATCTTCCAAGAAGCCGTCACTGCTTCAGAAAACATCTACATCGGGTGCATCATCATCATCATCCTCATCAATCGTCCTCATCATCGTCATCATGAACATCATCATCAATATACGCCTCATCCAAGTCAGTATAAGTAAGTGGGCTTCTTGTGGCTAAACCTTGCAAAAGGAATGTGAAAGCTAAAGCACTACCTAATCATGCCACAGCTAGGCAGTATAGAATTTCTTCTGAAACAAAACCAATAGGTTCTTGTGCCATGATCAACTTTTTGTAATTGATTTTTGGTTAGGTATGGAAGGAGAGGAGGGAGAGCAGAGAATCAATAATAATTCTTCAGATCAAAGTGACAGAATAGTGCCTAAAATTCAGGAAAGAAAAGAAAACATGACTGTACTTACTTCTAAAACCCTTGTGTCGAACCCTTCAAATGTGTCTGCAAAACAAAAACACCACAATATTTAGTTAGCTGTAGTCTTCACAACCTTTACCTGTAGTCTACATAACATTTAGATGTAGTCATAACAACATTTAGCTGTAATCATCACATCAGCTGCTGTAGTCATTACAACATTTAGTTGTAGTCATCACAACATCAGCTGCTGTAGTCACCACAACATCAGCTATAGTCTTCACAACATTTATATGTAGTCATCATAACATTTAGCTGTAGTCATCACAACATTTTAGCTGTAGTCATCACAACATTTAGCTAAATATATAAATGCAAAATGTTAGGGATCGCACTAAGATTTTCAGTTCTGGGTTCATGTATCAGCCTGGGGAACAGTCGAAAGCAAAATTCTCTGAAATCCGGCCGGGGTCCAGGGCCGCCGTAAGGCCTCTGGTCAGGTGTATCTGGGGGGCGAATCCCCCCAGACAGAAGCTGAATGTTTCATAGCATGTACACCCAAAAAGAATGCTTTTTGTGAGAGATAATCATGGATGTTTTTCATAATATTCATCATGTGTTCATAAGGACGTTATCATAGTAGTAGTATAAGTAGTAGTAGTAGTTACCCATGACATGGAGTGCAGTTACACTTTCGCCATCTTTTCAAGCCATTCCCATTTCCACTTGTTGTTGATTTCCCCTTCTTCAAAAGGGTCTCGGCGGTTAATAATACGTGAAACACACGACTTGACCATGATAGTACAGTGATTATAACTAACAATGGCGGACAGTGACAAAGGACTGAACTTCATGTGAACCGCCAAACGTTCAACATCGCCTTTGCCCGCTGTAGACAAGTGATGCTAGTAAGCCTTATTGGGCAGTGAATTCGATGTAACAAGAGTGGGCGCGGGCGGCACTTTTAGTGACGAGAAAAAAAAAGCTGGACACGGACATGGATCGAGACTTGGACTTGGATAGATTGCGTTTTGTGATTTTTTTTTTCCTCGGAACTATTTTTTTTCTCGGACCTCTAATTTTCTCGGGAGTGACGGTACCTTTTCTCGGAAAATCGTGGATCCAAGAAGAGTTCCCCAGGCTGATGTATATAGGGGTATGTGAAAATAATGTCCACTGTTGTCATGTCCGCAAATGTACACGCCCTGTCAAAAGAATGCATGACTGCCTACTAGCGCCAAAATATGATAATTACAAATATTATGTGATAATTTACAAGTATCATGGGATAATTATAAGGACCAATGAATAATTACAATTATCATTGAAAAATTACAAATATTTCAGGTGATTCTGTTTAATTTTCAGTTTGGCTCTAGCAATCCACCTGGAAATGCGCCCAAACCAAAAATTGTAATGATCATAATGATAATAATTAAAATTTTTACTTGATATTAAAATTGTTACGTGTTCTGCGTAATTCACAATAGTAATTATTCATGATTAGTTTTGGTAATGCTTTAGTAGCGCCAAAACCTACCAAGCAGTTTCGTAAAACATTACATACTTACAATTAACATGTACAAATTGTAATTATGAGGGGAAAATTACAATTTTCAGTTTTGGCGCATTTCAGACGGATTGCTAGAGCCTAAACTGAAAATTAAACATGATCACGCAAAAATATTTGTAATTTTTAGTGATAGTAATAACTATCTCATAATAATTGTAAATGTCTCACAATAATTGTTATTATTATATGAAAATTGTAATTATCCGGCTTTGGAGCTAAAAAGGTGTGGCAAATACTGATATTTATTCATTAACACTGTGGATTACCGGTATCTCTGTAAAGTACACATGTTAATTTTAAGTATCTGGTGATACTGGTAACTCTGGGTTTTTGGTGCTACAGAATGCACATAATGAACTCAAAATTTAGCAAGGGCCCCTCTTGCTCTCCTCCATCCCTGGCGAGTAGAAAACACTGGAACTCACAGTCCCTCTCAGGGTCTGGTGGTCCGATGCTGGTTCCTCCCATCTTCGCCCCAGTCCACCCTCGTTGCAGCGCCGGAACCTTGAACCGCCGGAACGAACTTGATCCCTTCTCCCGCATCTCTTTCACCTTGCTCTGGTAGTCAGGGTCAGCGGGTAACTCCTTGATGCTGATGACCTCACGACCTTTGACCACAGGGGCGTTGAGGCCAGGCCATACCATGCCCTCTTTGCCTAAAATATTAACATGAAACAAACCTGCGGTTCTGGAATCTTCGCACAGCACAATGAAAATCTCTCTTCCCCCCCGAAATATGACCAGCATCAGTTTAGATTAGTTACTTCTACAATTCTTAGATGTTAGCAACAATTATGAGAGCAGCTACATTGGTTGTGGTTATGGATGTGGTTTCCTGTCTTTTTGGTCTTTCACGAGTCTGTCAGTGTCACAGAGATCAACAATGCACGACTCCTAATCTGTGTTTGGGAAAGCGGCACGTATAGTGTCTGAGGCATGTTTTCCTCTTCATGCATTCCATCGCACAGATTTTAAAGATCCTAACACTCATTTCCTAGATTGGCGAGTGCCAGCAAAATAAATACTCTCATCAGATGCTTCTCTCCCTTCTCTGGTCACCCAGAATTATGCTCAATTGTCTGGGTTATCAGACGATGTGCCTAAGTGGGCGCTTCAGCCAGCTGGGGTTAGATCCTTGAGCTGGGCTATATAAGAACGATGAATAAATAATTCTAGCCGACTTACCCATGCCAATGATTTGGCCTTTGTTGAGATTGATCTTCCTACGTCGGCCTTTCCCTCGCCCTCGCTTTCTGCCAGCGTTACTCACTCCAGACACTCCACTCCATAAGTCATCGGCCGTCACTGCAAAGCAAACGTAAGATTTAAACTCTGAAAGAGCATGTGTTTTTTTTCAAAACCTGTAGCGTAGCAACCTAAATTCTTTCTTAATCTAGCAAAATGAGCTTAATTTTATGTGTTTGAAACTTTTAAGGATGTGCTGAAGATCTGTATTGCAACATGATGTTTTGCAGTGTTATCAGTGCAAGTGAAAATATAACATTATACTCCTGAGAGAGAGGTACTCGCAGTCGCCTATGTGTGCTAGAGGGAGTGCTCCTCAATGTTTGTGTGTTTGTGAGTGACATAGTGCAAGTCTGGTATTTTGGCGAGTTGGGTATTGGTGTGTTTGTGATGGAACGCCGGTCATCGTGGTGCCAATTTCTTTGGAATTAGTCAACGGACAGAGGAACTATGGCGCAATTTCACTTCTTGTTTTGGACATTTTTCATCTTTTTCAGCCAATAAGCACAACTCAGGCATCACCACGCCGCGAGTCTACCCCATGGTTGCTCTCCTGCGCGTGCGGTTCATGCCCTACTGCAGCCGTCTTCAGCGGCACAGCCGCGCACCTGTGTTGTGTACGATAGAGACAAACTGTTGTTGCTCCAGCCGTGCGGTTCTGAACTCGCTCTACCGGTGTGCAACACACAGCGTCTTCTCGGTATACACGAACAGTCAACTGTGTGCTCGTCAAAACATAAAAAACACAAGCTTTACAGAGCTGGACGTCGCCGGTTTTAGCGCGGTAGGCCTATCCCAGTGATTATCACTGCCGATCGCGACCTTCACTGCATCGCTGGCACGTACCTCTCAACATCACCCTTAGCCACAGGCGCACGGCAGTGCAATAACGATACGAACATTTTTCCTTCATCCTCACCCACCCCTTCAAGCGATCGACGTCAGAGTAGGCCTAACCCTAATGTGAACTTTAACATCTTGATCACCGTTCCTCTTCTACCCCCCATACCTGATCCCACGCATAACAAAGGACTTAAAATTGCTTCTTTCAATGCACAGTCACTGGGCCCCACATGCAGAGAGAAACGAACTGCAACTGCTGCCTTCATTGTAGAGGAGGATGTTGATATGATGTTTGTTGTAGAGACATGGTTTAAGGCGCGTGGTGACGAGGCCCTGTGTGCAGATATTACGCCCAGCGGCTATGCCGTACATTCGTGTCCGCGCTCTAATCGCAGGGGTGGCATAGCCGTTGTCTACAAGCAGAGCCTGGCTCCACACCTGACATTTAAATCTTCGTTTTCCTTCACACATTCTACCTTTGAACTGCTCCAAGTGTCTGTCACCTCTCCACAGAGTGTTTTGCATTTTATGTGCACCTACCGTCCAGGAACGTCCCAAAAGAACAAACAAACTGAAAAAATGTTTTTCGAACAATTTCCCGATCTGCTAGACTACAGCAACTCTCTTCATGGCAATTTGTGTTTGCTTGGGGATTTCAATTTTCATGTTGATTGTTCTCGCCAACGAAGTGCTGCTAAGTTTTTAGAACAAATTCAGATGTATGATTTAGAACAGACAGTGACTGAGCCTACTCATGTAAAAGGTCATGCACTTGATCTTGTGATTGTAAGATCTACTGATGATGTTCATGTGTCCACTGAGGTAACTCACGACCTAGAGTCCGACCATTTTTGTGTGCTTTTGCACTTTAACATGACCCTTCCCCTACCCTCCCCAATGTACGCCACAGTCCACAACATATGCGCCATTCATAGGGCTGCGTTCAGAGCGGATCTGCAGGAAGCGCTAGCGCAGCCCGAGGGTTGCACTGCTGACCGGTACAACGCCGCCCTGCGGTTAGTGCTGGACAAACACGCTGCCGCCACCCATCATAAAGTTCCCACTAGGAAGCCTTCCCCCTGGTTTAGCCTTGTCAGCAAAGAGCTGCTTCAGGCCAAACTTAATAGACGTAATGCTGAAAAACAGTGGCAAGCTACTCGCCTTACCGTCCACCAACAAATTTACAAGAAAGCAAAACAATTTGTTACAGCTCTTGTCCACCAAGCCAAAAGCCTATTCTATTGTACCAAAATTGATGAAGCGCAGTCTAGCAAAGAGTTGTATAAAATCACAAATGGTCTCTGTGCCAGAACAAAAGCCACTCAGCTCCCCACCACATACCCTTCTTCTTGTCTCCCCGGTGTTCTCTCCGACTTCTTTGTGAGTAAGATTGAAAAACTCAGAAAAGAACTTGACTCCCAGCCCTCTGTTCCGTTTTCTCTTGGCAAGCCCTTTCAGGGCGAACCTTTCACTTCTTTCTCTCCTGTCACAGAGTCTGACGTCCTGAAGGTCGTCAAAGCCTCTGCTCCCAAAACATGTGACCTAGATCCCATCCCTACCTCACTCCTCTTTGAATTTCTGGATGTAGTCCTTCCTTCTCTCACTCAAGTCATCAACAATTCTCTCACCTCTGGCTCTTTTCCTGACGTCTTCAATCCGCTCTTGTCAAGCCTCTTCTCAAAAAGCCTTCTCTCGACCCAAATGACCTAAAAAATTTTAGGCCTATATCAAATGTATCCTTTGTTTCCAAAATCATAGAAAAAATTGTTCTTTCTTAACTCAATGCACACCTGTCTTCAAACAACCTTCTTGATCCTCTTCACTCCGCTTACAGACCTAGACATAGTACAGAAACTGCTCTTGTTAAAATCACTAATGATCTCCTCCTCTCCCTTGATCAAGGCAAACTCTGTTCTTGCTCTGTTAGACCTTTCGTCAGCATTTGACACCATAGATCACACTATTCTCATTGACCGTCTGCAACACACTTTTGGCCTTCGTGGCACAGTTCTTGACTGGCTCACGTCATACATTACTGACAGACAACAAACTGTTTACGTTGACAATGACCGCTCTGATCCTGCTCCGATCCTCTGTGGCGTGCCGCAAGGATCGGTTTTGGGTCCTGTCCTCTTTGTTCTGTACACATCCCCTCTTTCTGACATCATCGATTCTCACTCTGTCAATCATCATTCCTTTGCGGACGATACACAACTTCATAAACCTTGTGACCCACAGGATCTTGGCATTACAATAAATTCGATGCAAGAGTGCATCTGTGATGTCAAGTCTTGGATGACGTTCAACAAATTGAAACTTAATGACGAAAAGACAGAAGCCATAATTATTTCATCTCCTCGCATAACATCTCAGCTTCCATCTTCCTTTGTTGTTGGTAACTCTGTTGTCCAGTTTTCTGATTCTGTCAAAAACTTGGGCGTGATTTTGGACTCTCACCTGACTATGCAAGCTCACATTCAAACTCTAATCCGAAACCTAAATTTTGAACTCCGTCGAATCAACAGCATCCGTCACTTTCTGTCTGCCAAAGCCACTCAAACTCTTGTCTCAGCTTTCATTCTCTCACGGCTTGACTATTGTAACTCTCTCTTCTGTGGTTGCCCGGACTATCTATTGCAAAGACTTCAAAAGATTCAAAATAATGCCGCCCGTCTCATTCTTCGCATTCCAAAATCTGCCCATATAACTCCTCATCTTAAATCCCTACACTGGCTTCCCATTGAACAAAGAATTGAGTACAAAATTGCTTGCCTCTGCTTCAATGCTCTCTCTTCATCCGGCCCTTCTTATCTCAAAACCATGGTTAACCCCTACATACCCTCTAGAACCCTTCGATCTTCTTCTGCCCAAAATCTCTCCATTCCACGAGTGAACAAGTCCTTTGGCAAACGCTCATTTTCATTTTCTGATCCCACCGTCTGGAACTCCCTTCCCATGTCTCTCCATTCTTCCCAAACATCTGCTGCCTTTCGTTCTGGCCTCAAGACCCATCTGTTCAAACGTTCCTTTGATGACATCACAATTTAAATTCGTGTTGAACTTGGTGTGTGTGTGTGTGTGTGTGTGTGTGTGTGTGTGTGCGTGTGTGTGTGTGTTTATTATGTAATTACATTCTGTATGTTTTGTTTACCATGTTTTTTTATATTGTTATTGTTTAGTCATTTTAGTTCTTAGAAGAAGTGTCTTATGTGAATGTAAAGCGCTCTGAGCTTTCATTAGAAAGGGCGCTATAAATGTTAATTATTATTATTATTATTATACTCCCCCCCCCCCCCTCCCCCATACCCCCCCCCCCCCCACCCCCACCCCCCCCCCCCCCAACCCCCACCCCCCCCCCCCACATCCCAACCCCCCCCCCACCCCCCCCCACCCCCCCCCAACCCCCCCACCCCCCCACCCCACACCCCCCTCCCCCCACCCAAACCCCACCCACCACCCACACCCCCTCCCAACATACCCACCAACCCCAAAACCAAAAACAATGTCGAGTGCAGGTGACTTGAACAGGACTGCATCGCTGCGATAATGTCAGACATTGTGTCTGTTGTGTCACTGTCCAATACTGCCGCAAGGATGAAACGGACACTGCTGAAAGAAACAATTGCATTTCATTATAATATAATTATACTTATCGCTTCAGAGAAAGACAATCTTCTCATGAGGATTTATTTTTTATGAAAATTATGCTACTGAAAAATGCCCTGCAAAACTTCAATGAATAAAACTGAGATGTACAGTGTAACATACAATACATACGTAACAAACTAATAGTAACATAGCCACACTAGACTAACTAGTAACTTAACTCACTGTTCGGCAGCATGAAGCATGCACCTGTTGTTGGAATACTTGTTCTGCACAACGATGCAAATATGAAATTAACGACAAACGTTGGAAAATCTGTGTTCTAAATATCTATACAAAAGATACTGCAAGAAATCTAAATGTACCGTTAAACGATGAACTTGTCCTTGCGAACTTGGTAACAAGGTGCAGGACAGCAGCCATGTTGCACAATGAATTATTTCCCTTTAAGTCCAATTTATTCGATTTCAATGTGCATAATATGTAGACTAATCAAAGAAACATATTGCGAACATACTGTGCAAATTGTAAAAAATAACAAAGAATTAATTGCGATAAAATATGCTATGAGGATAAACTGTATAAATTGAAGCTTATAATTATTAAAAAAAAATATGAAATTACATTTATAAATTAGTTTTTTGATATAATAAATATATCCTCGGTAGTATAGTGGTCAGTATCCCCGCCTGTCACGCGGGAGACCGGGGTTCAATTCCCCGCCGGGGAGGATTTTTTTTTCTCTTTCCTATCCCAAACTTTTGTTTAATTAAAATTGCATCAATATACTATTACTTCTCCCGATCTCAAATTATTTTTTCAAATGCGGCATTATGCAACACAAAATGCCAAACACTCCATCTTAGTGTTCTTTAGCTGTCTGAATACGAACAAAATAATAATTATTGGTGGACTTAATTTAGAATATCAATTCTATATCTAATGTGTGTTTAATTTCATAACAACAACTACACCTACAACGAAATTAAATTTAATTAAAAGTCACACTTGTCCCTAGAAAGGATCGAAGTTCCAAGAGCATTTCAACACTGTCTCGGAGGCAAAATACCTTGGAGTAAACCTGTCTGGAGACCTAAACTGGGGAAAACACGTCCAGGCAACAGCAGCGAAAGCTAACAAGACCAGTGCTTTTGCCCACAGGAACCTCAAAGGATGCTCGGCAGGAGTCCAGTCTCAGTGCTTCAAGAGCCTCGCCCGTCCTCTACTGGAGTACGCTGCAGTCGTGTGGGATCCCCATCAACAACACCTAGTCTCCACACTGGAGATGGTCCAACGACGAGCAGCCCGTCGTATCCTACATGACTTCAGCAGGACCAGCAGTGCAACATCCATGTTGGAAAAGCTGAACCTGGAACCCCTGCAACAGCGGAGACAGGTCGACAAGGTGACCATGATGTACCGTATCATGCACGGCCTTGTCGACGTTTCCCAGCTGGGACTTGTGCGTGGAGCCCACAGGAGCACTAGGGGTCACAACATGAAACTCCTTGTCCCCCACACTAGAACAGATGTGTACAAGCACTCCTTCTTCCCATCAGCTACAAGGCTATGGAACTCTCTGAGCGCTGAATCAGCATCAGCCCCGTCTGTCGCATCTTTCAGAGCATCGCTGACAGACTGGAGCATAAACATCTAGTAATGAACACCTCCTACGACTACATGTACATATGTCTTAACACAATTTTAACCCAGTCAGACTACCTCACTGCCTCATCCTCAAATAGTACATTTGCCTGATTTTAAATCTGTGAACACCCTTCGCTGTGCACACCAAAGTTGTGGAGTCATTTCCTCGAAAACGGGGGTATCCACAGTACTATGAAGAAGAAGAAGAAGAAGCATTTCATGAAAATAACTATCAAAACGTTCAGTTATGCAAATTACATTAAATAAATAAATACGGACAAAAACTTGAAGTCTGTTTTAACATTGCAATATAATTTAAAATAAAATACAAAATATATATATATTTTTTTTGTTCTTGTTGTTTTTAACAACTTCCCAGAATTTTTGCTTGCTGACGACACTGATGGAATCATTCAAATGAAAGTAGTTTCCCTTGTTGTACTAATATGGCGACTACGCTTTGTTCTAGATCTAATCAATGCAGATATATAGCCTAAAATAAAATAAAAAAAAATAAAAAATACAGAGCAATATATCTAATAACTACAGGTATTGCGTATAAAACTGTCCGAGGCAGTGCGACTTGGAACGGACACAGGCCTGCCCCCACGAAGGCTATGCACGATGTGTTTCATGCTTTGTCCTTTCAGAGCAATCACTGGGTTTTGCTTTCGAACGTCGCTCCACCTGCAAATGTGTAAGTACCGGGCGCTTAAGTCTAATATTTAGATTTAAACTGCAAAGGCAGCTGATGGTCATTTTTGAAGTAGCCCACAAATAAACAGATATCTGATCGTTTTCTCAATCAATAATGAATAAAAGCTGCTGAAAGCTAGTGAGGGAAAGCTTAAATTGCCCGCAGGTCAAACCTAGGCATGCTAACCTTAAATATCAGTTATTTACAAACGCCTACACATAATTAATTAATTAATTAGGATTGCTTGTTCATTGCGAGTACCAGGAGTCAACTCCCACTTTAACTAAACCTTCACAAGAAATAAATTAGGAATTTTGTTTTTGTTATCATCGTCTGTCCTATCTATCTTATTGTATAATTGCTATGTGTTATTAATTTTTTGACGCCCATTCATAACACTGTGTGAGTCTATGTACTCACTCCCCCTCTCCTCCCTCCCCCCCAAAAAAAAAAAATAAAAAAAAGAAAGGTTTTAAGATGTTTGCAAATCTGCAAGATAAGCACTAAATAGTCCAAAAATATTTCACCATATGACTTAGTGCGCATAGATAATAACTGCAAACTACACACAGGTGTCAGAAGAAGAACTAAGCTTCGCCACATTGCGATGCAGAGGACACACAAAGTGGAAGGTAAAAAAATTACCGAAAAAGAGGTGGGAGGATAACATTCGAGAATGGACTGGTTTGACACTGAGCGAAGCCATGAGGGCTGCTGAGGACAGAGAAAGATGGAGTATGCTGGTTAAGCGATCATCTGTGGTGCCCCTACGACCTTCGGGTTATGGGACAGGATAGGATAGGATAGATAGTCCAAAAATGATATTGGGGAAAAAAAGTTCGTCCGTCTGTCTGTCTATCCGCCGTCTGTCTGTGCAAAAACTTTCAAGTGGCTATAAGTATTCAGAACCTATTTCAACTATCACAACCAAACTTGGTAAGATGATGTATACCCATAACTTAAGACCTCATAAATGATCTCAGCAAGCGTAAAGTCCCTTTTCACCGTCAGGAAAAAGTGTCGTTACCGAAAAAACAAATCAACGCGCTGGAGGTGATGCTTGCAGTGCGATTGCATTTCACAACGCCCGCTACAAACAAGAATGCTAGAAACTTTCGTTCTTTCGATTTCCGAGAGATGAGGACAGGTAAGAATGCACACTTCTTAAAGTTATTTCTGTTTATTCTGCATGTAAAAGAACACGATAACAACATGTGAAATTGCCCTTGTAATGAAATTTAACTAAATAGGTGAAAACCAAACACATGAGCACACAACCCAAAGAGTAGTTCCAGAGGTGGATTTTTTGCCTTCCACTTTGTGTGTCCTCTGCATCGCAATGTGGCGAAGCTTAGTTCTTCTTCTGACACCTGTGTGTTTGCAGTTATTATCTATGCGCACTAAGTTATATGGTGAACCTGCTTTCCCTTATCATGGTCCTAACCTACCTCTTTCTCTTAGAAATTCAGTCAGTTCAGTCATTTAATCTACCCGTATCCCTTAGGAGACGATCGGGTCGATCTACTGGCTAAGGGGTCGACGAGAATCGTCTCTGATTCGTGTGAATATATCCTGGAGAAGATACGATTATCTTACAAGGGATTAAGATTTGTAGATAGATTAGGCGTTTGGCTATCTCTATCAGTTACAAGATTCCTAAGCGATCGATGTGAGACTAAATCACGGTGCTTGGGTCACATAATAATGTATATTTGTTCTCGGGTTTCAAAGTATCAATGGCTCAAATAAGAAATGATTTTTGCTAGTCAAGCGACTTGTTTAATTTGTCTCAAAGAGAAGAAGAGATAGTGGACACACAACAATACAAATAGAATGACACCAGTCGTATTTATGTGATTTCAACTTTTATATCTTCAACACAAATTCTAACATGACTTTAATTACATGTAATTATTAATTGTAAACTGTCCAATGAGCTGAAGGAAGTTCTTTAGCAAGACTTCCTAATCATGTGCTACATAGTTTGTAGTTGTGTCTATTGTTGTCTAATAGCGTTCGAGTGGGTTTTTGCATTTGGGAGGAGCTTTCGGTGAATGCTTGAGTCTGGTGGTAACTCTGAGGGAGTTTGGTCACTCGCAAAATGAGCGGGCGAGTCTGGTAGCTACGGGGCCTGACGTGGTGAGGTAGATTCTAGTTGATCTCCTTCTTTCCATAGGAGCAAACGTTCGGGAGTTGACTCCACAGACCGTCCCAGAGCTGAGCTGGAAAATCTAGAACTCTGGCTACAATATTCTATTCAAATATATTGCTATGGTGTGATCCCTTCAAGGAGTCTACAGCATCAGACACCTGCCGAGTTTCCCAGAAGCACACTACGATATCTGAGCTATGCAATGTCGAGTAATATGCATAACATATCTTAAAAATAATCGGTTTCTGTACTGTAAATACATATAACATGAACATAATAATAAATGGCAATCAACATAATATATAAACATAAAATTATTAGAAAACACTTAGCGTTAACTACTTCTAGTTTCTGGGAACTGTGAAACTGTCTCTAGTCTATCACTCCTTTGGTGATGGCTGAGGGTTTTTCACTTCAGTCTGCTCCTTGACCCTCGTGGTCCTAAGTACGCTTCGTGGGTGACTTGCTCATTGACCCTCGTGGTCCTAAGTACGCTTCGTGGGTGACTTGCTCATTGACCCTCGTGGTCCTTACTACGCTTCGTGGGTGACTGCATATTGGTGAGCGAATGAACATTGGTGGTATGGCAGACGGGGATAACCATGCCAGGGAACAAGGGGTAAATCAACACTGAACCATCAGAGCAATCATACTGCTAAGATGGACAGTGAAAATGGCCACATTTTATCTTGCCCACCACGGGATTCGAACCTGGGTTCATCGGTGTGCCAGGCGAACGCTCTACCACTAAGCTACAGCTGTGGGACTGCATATCGGTCTGTATGTTTGTATGTAGATTATAGTCACACGACACTTTCGCATATAGGTGACTACTGGACCGATTTATAGGTACTGACACCAGCGGGCCATTTGTTGTTAAAGGGGAAAATAATATGATCACACGTTGACCAATCCGGGATTCGAACCAGCGACCTTTCGGTTACTAGCAAGACGCTCTTACCAACTGAGCTACCCGGCCCCTGCATATCGGTCACGAGGGTGTAGGGAGTATATTGCTGAATCTACGTCATCTTCAACCAATCATTTCGTTCTCGGGAAAACGTAAATCTTTTTCGGCCGTCTTTGTTCTCTTGTCCCGCGCCTGGGACACTATATCTTTTACGTGGTACGCTTCTACTTTTCAACTTCGAGTGTCAAGGGAGAGATGCAGGGTAGATTTAAGAGTGATATTACTCGCATGGCTACTTAGCGGTCCAGTGACGCTGATCAGATGTATAAGTGGGCTAAGTTACATTCTTTTTAGCGAGTTCTGCATGATACTATTGGGAGTGAACGTCTCAAGGATATTAATTTAATAACTGCAAACATTTCCGTAGAGAGCTGGTAAATTAACAGCAGGTTTTGTTCAATACTATCTGTTTATCTCTAAGCACTCCCCACCCCCTCTCTCCCTCTCCTTGCCCCCATGCTCTGTCTGTCCCTCTCCCTCTCTCTCTCTCTTTTCTCTATCTCCCCTTTTAGCAGTACTCCTAATGTCTTTACATCGCCCCTCCCCCCCCCCCCTCTACTTTCTCTCTCTTTGTCTCTCTCGACTTGTGCAAAAAGAATTCCTGCTCTCACCCCCTCCCTCCCTTTAAAAACAAACCAACGCACACACGAATACACAGAGCTCAACACCCACCCCTAAAACAAACACCAAAAAGCATCCCGATCCATGGCAGACGAGACAAACGTGTATTCATTTCAATATGAGTTTAAAATATATCCCAATAATAACACTCTTCATATGCATCAAGATAAAATTAAGGCTAGATAGAATAATAAATCTTTCAAATACTCCCTATGATTTTCCTTGCAATGCATGAACCACTTCCCAAAGTAGTTTCATACAGGTAAAATAAACAGATTAAAATAAACTAATTACTAGCCTCCCCCTCTCCTTCTTCCCCCCCCCCCCCCCACCCTGTTACGTTTGCGACGCGCACGATAGTACGTGTGAGACGCGCACGAGAGATCCGATCGTTTTGTTGTTGTTGTTGTTGTATCAATTTTTATTCATCAGATTAACATATTAGTTGTACTGATCGTTTTGTTTTGCAAAGCATGCAATAATAGAGTGTAGTTACCTTTTATTTAATTTTGCGTTGTTGTTAGTAGAAGCTTGGTATAATGTTGATAATTTTCGTTGGTCGATATGATTGGAGAATTCTCTAGGGTTGCTCGTTTACTATCGATCGAAGCATCTAGAGATCCATTAGAAGCTGTGAGATTCTTTTAGGATAAAGAAAGTTGTATAACGTAAGACAGTGATGACGAAGTTTATTCAGATTGTAATTGCGTCTCGAGTATAGAGAGACTATATAATTGATGGACCGTGTCTGAAAGAGAGAGAAAGTGGAAAAAGCGATTGTATGCAGCTGTTGATGTACGCTGAATAAAGTTGGAAAACTTCATAAGACGACTCCTGCCTTGTTGCGGAGTGAACCAACAGGTTGCGTGGATAAACGAATCAGAGTTACACCTGTGAAGCTGTGCGTTCTTTGGTTACACATATCAGGATTCAAGCATCAGGGCTGAATCAACTACTGATAAGAAACAACAACCAGTGTAATCACCCCCCCCCCCCCACTTCCATCTCCCTACCTCCTCCCAAAAAAATCCTACATTATTTTTTTAACTGTAAGCAACCTGTTGTCAAATTAATACACAATATAAACTTTTAAAAGACGTTTTGATTATGTTTTAAAATGCTGCCAGATAGATGTGATATTGATGCACCAACGAGGTCTTCATTACAACATCAAGAGACGCAACCGAGTACGTGTCACGTGGGGTTTAGGTGTTACTGGGCTCTGCACAATGGAATGCTGTAACCCTCACGCTTTATTCGATGGGAACTGCTAGTTAGTCACCCTGTGAATTACTTTAATAAATGTATTTGTTTAGCTCGGTCTGTGTTAAGGCTGGGGTACAGAGATAGATAGAAAAATGGTAAAAGATCACTGTCACACTATCTTTTACACGGCTATGGATCATATGTAGTCCAGCCACTTGATAACTGTTAAAATCACACATTTATTTCTTCTACTCTATACAAGATCTTCTATGTACTAATCTACCTTAAAAAGTCATGAGTCACTGCAAATAATTCGATCGCTGATAGTCTAGGCAGCTGTTAGGTCTTCATCGGGCACTGGCTACTACAGTTATTGAAGATTGGACTACTGTGGTCCGTTTTACTATAGTTTCTGAAGAGTGGACTACTGTGGTCCTTTTGCTAGCAGTTTTTGTGCACTTCTTCTGTGTCACTTAACTGTCAAGTCATGGGTTTGAAGTCCTTCGTTGAGGTAGCTTCTGGTACACGCTGTGTCTTCGTGTAGTTTGGTCCCTTGCCACGCTGTGGGGTCTTGCAGGGTGTTTTCCAGGGTTGCCCTCTCAGTCTTGTGCTGTAGAGGCTAAACAGCCAACTTGGTTTTCCTGTGGAGTTGGGCGCACGGGATATCTCGCCTGCTCGTCGTTAATATAAGAGACGAAATTCTGCACAACCTTGAATAATAGCTCTGTGCAGAGCGTCTCACTGAAAGCCAAAGTAGCCCTCAGTGATAGCTCCACATCTCTATACATAAGCGACGAACATTCCGCTACGTCCGTGGTCCACTGGAATCTCAACTCTAATTTTCTATACATACATAAATATAACTATGGCTAACTACACACATACAGAATTAATAATATTATAAACATTCACTGGTACAGCCACTGGTCTGCAAACATACATATAGGTTCAACAACAGTGGTTCCGTACATAATTCAAGATGGCGTCGGCCGGTCGTGCTTAACACGTGTTCAGCTTATCCACGTGGTAAGGCAAATTCGGATTAACAATTCACATCTATGCATAGCAAATTCCACAAACATAATTTCAACAATAATATAAATATATCACGATGAAACAGAAGTATGTTCATTTACCTGTTTTGACAAAGTCAGGCTCGTGGCTACTTGATAGAATTCTAAGATTCAAAAGTCCTGTTTCCTGGTCTATGAGTGAAGATATTTCTCTGCTCCGGTCTAGCTGTGTAGACTTCGGTATCTTTCCTAGCACTGACTTAAGCTAGGCTAGGTTTTGACCCAGTCAGAACCGGCTCTAACCGCTCTGCCTGAGCCCCATTGGTTACAACTATTCCGAATCACGCACACAGTGCTGACTTCACTACACTGTCTGCGTCAAACTCGCTGAGTGTGTACCTCCGTATACTGTAATCTCTGCTGTGTAATACACTAACTTTCTAAGTCGGTTTCGTGACAGTACCTTTAAATCACTTTTTAATATAGTACAATCCCCTGAAGTGACAAATCTTATAATGTAAAATCCTTGGGTTCGTCCAGGAAACAGAGCTCAATCAATTATTTCTCCAAAACTAGTGAACAGAAATCAATGATCTTCGATATATGTGTCAATCTTTTAGGTATGTACCAGTACACAAAAGGGCTTTAATTTAATCGAAAAGGTATTTAATTAATTATTGCATTGATTTGATTATAACACTCCTGACGATATTGGTCGTGGAGGACCCATATGTATCAAACAGTCTCATATGTGATTATTCTTTAACCGATGACATGGGTCATACAAGGCCCATGTAGCTCAAAATTGCAGAAAGCTGCTTATTCTTCTCCAGATGATACGTACGGGACTTCCACACTTTTCATAGAGAACTGCTGTACAAATGGATAACTTAGTTTGCAGGCTGACCGTAACAATCAAGGCACAGTCGCGTCCCAGGCCCACAGTGCCTCATAGTAGCAAAGAGCTTATTGATAGTCTTTGATAGTAGCAAGCCTTATATCTTAGCTAAGAGTAAGGATGTTAGATAGGATAGATAAGAGAGCTCTACTGCTGCTTTAACTGGGGACTTCCAGGAGTGGCTGGGGTCAAGGGGGTCAGTCTGGCCCCCAAACAAAAGGAAGGATTTCGTGTGCAGCTGCACAGCAGTATAGGTCTAACGCGAGTAATGTACTTTTGTTTTAGGGGCTTGTTGTTATAGTAGTAGTGACGTAAGACATCATATCGCTGCCACTCTTTCGACGGTTGCAAATATGGAATTAAGATAGATTGATCTTTCATATATATTCCGTTTTTGTGTTGATCTTGAAGGTCAGGGTCATTTTAGGCCTTTTAAAAACATATCAAAAAATAGGTCGTCGTACAGTGGAATGGCTGTTTAACCAATAGTATGCAACATTTGGTTATTTGATCAGACATGCATGAGATCACGTGACGGTCAAGGTTTCCCAAGATCAAGGTCACTGAAGGTCAAGGTAATCCCAAGGTCACTGGGTTTTGTTTTTGGGCATAATACAACTTTTGCTGTACTTTATTTGATAGTACATGAGTGTATTTGGAAATGCCCAGTTTCCATAAGACAATTGGATTACTTCCAATCCAGGGATAATTAATTATATTTACTTCCCCTGGACTCGGCAAGGAGTAAACAACCATTAATATGATTGTTCTGCTGTTTCACTAAAGGTGGGACAAGCATATCGCATTGCATGGGTTGGTACAATCCCACAGATAAATGCCTTATAAAAGCACGGGTACAGAGTACACGTGTGTTCAGTTCAAGTAGTGTATCTATATATCCATATATTAAACGGATTATTATATTCTGTGATTTTAGTTTTTGAGAGTTATAATCTAATTATTTATTTTTGTTTTCGTTTGATGGTTCATCGACAAGGCGTGATCGAGACACTGTCTTAATGGATTGGGCACCCTACAAAGTAATGCATTATTATTAATAATAATTTTAAATATATACAATCGGCATATGAATAATTAAAACAGATTAATTTTCGGTGATCTTATTTTGTGCGTTTGTGAGTGAGTGAGTGGGTGTGTGTTTGTGTGTGTAGGTGTGTGTGTGTGGATGTGTGTGCGTGTGTGTGTGTGTGTGTGTGTGTGTGTGTGTGTGTGTGTGTGTGTGTGTAAGGGAGAGAGAGAGATTTGTATTGTCATTG
Organism: Oncomelania hupensis; assembly: GCA_036898135.1. Classification (NCBI taxonomy): domain Eukaryota; kingdom Metazoa; phylum Mollusca; class Gastropoda; order Littorinimorpha; family Pomatiopsidae; genus Oncomelania; species Oncomelania hupensis. Next base: position 79,362,535 of record CM072513.1, read on the forward strand.
GATGTTGCTTCGGCGAGGCGTGATCCCGGCACTTTCTCAATCGATTGGGGCACCCCACAAAGTAATGCATGATTATTATTCGTAATTTCGATGTATACAATCTGCATATGAATAATTAAAACAGGTTAATTTTCCGTGCTGTTATTTCTTTTGTGAGTTATAATTAAATATTGTTTTCGTTGGATGTTGCTTCGGCAAGGCATGATCCAGCCACTTTATTAATCGATAAAGTAGGCCTAATGCCTGATTAGTATCCTTATTTTCAAATGTATGCTTATACAATCGGCAGATGGATTTTCTATATGCTGGGACAACCCCCGCAAATAGTGCTTAATTAGCGGTGAATCCAGGTATTGTGCCTTATTATCTAGGCATACCCATGTGTGCAAACAGTATATGAAGAAAGTGCATTATGTGTTTTATATATACTAGCAGTTATTACCCGTCCAAATAAATTTTTGATGACCCATTTGCTGGGCCTGATGTTATATGCCCGTTTCAAAAATTTTCCTGGAAGTGACTTTTTTTGTGCATTCTGCAGCATTTTGTCATTTTATGTTTGTTTTTAATCTGAAGAAGAGCAAAGCACGAAAATTCATTTGTCTTGTATTGTTGTATAATTAAAAGTATCTATTATATTTTGTTGTTGTGTTGCTGATTTTATGCCCGTTATAGGTTATCTTTGGGTGTCCAAGCTGTCAGCCACTGAGTGAAGTCAAATTTATTTGAGACTATAATGTTCCATTGTAGCCTACATAGTGTATAGTTTATGTTGTGGTGTTGGTACAATAACTACATGTAGGAAATATCAATTGCCTGAAAGTGGAAGAAATTGTAAACACAACAGGAACTGCTAAGTATTTTGAAAGTAAAATACAATTATATGTTTATCTTTAATCTATGTCTCTTTTTAGTGATTCACCACTGACAGTGCACTTCAGCCTTCCACTTCCAGAATCATAAACACAACTAAGATATACAGTATATCAAAGATACTTTTAATTAACATTAGCTCGAAAATTAATTCACATTGTATAAAAGTATCTTTGATATAATAATCTTTGTTGTGTTTATGATTCTGGAAGTGGAAGGCTGAAGTACACTGTCAGTGGTGAATCACTAAAAAGAGACATAGATTAAAAATAAACTTATAATTGTAATAAAACACAATAATCATTTATTTGAGGAGAACAGCATTACTGATTTATTGCACATGCATGTGATTAAAACAATAAGGCAATGCTATCACTGCATGCACAGAACTTTTTTCCTTATAATACATACCAATGAAATACCAAATTGAGGCAATCATAAAAAAAAGCACCAAGCCATGTAAATGTAAATATGGACCTTTAGTCCCTACAGATATTTATTTGGGAACAATTCAGTTTTAATTTAGATTCTAAATATTTATTTTTAATGTAAAGTTTGCTCTTAATTTAATATTTTTTTCTGATGAATCGAATGACAATTAATTATGCTATGAAATTTACAATAAAACTATAATGTTATTTTCTAAATGTTTTTTTTTTTAAACAGACCTACCTATACCTAATTTTTTTTTAAAAAGCATAAGATGTTAAGTGTTCTAAGAAGTACACGCATCATGGATAAATGAAAAAAAAAAGAATATGAAGCAGTTATTAATACCCGTGCTATGATTTTATTTTTATTTATAATATTTATTTTTATTTTTTTTTTTTTTTAGCATTTTACTTGCACCTCGTTTTGTTTTTCAGTTGCTTCTGTTCCGCTCTTTTTCTTTATTATCTATATCTCTCTTATATCTCTCTCGCTCTGTATTATTAAATTTTATTTTTAAAAAAAAAAAAGGACTAATCGAGATTCGAACCCGGGTCTCCTTATTGACAGTCAAACGCCTTATCCATTGAACCACTGGATGCTATAATTCTCTAAACTGATTTTAGGTCCCATATCATAAAACATGTTGAACCCGTCGATTTTAATAGTGTTATAAACTTGAAACTGGGTTAAACAACAATATAGCGAACGCCGATCGATTAAAATCGATTTGGAATAAAATACGAAATCCTTGGTAGAAATGGTATGCGGAAATGATGGCAGGGCTAAGGACAAAAATGATTGGTTCTAAAAATACCGTCTCACACATGTGTTTTTACAGTGTTTTTGGACGCAGTAAAATGCAAACTAAAGCCGTTTTGCGATCGAAAAGAATGTTAAGTTTCGTTGTATCGGCAGCGGGTGATCGAGCGCCGAATGGCAAAACTCGCGTGGAAGCAATTATATGGACAGTTCAGCTGTAATCTGTAAAACTTGGAGCCAACTGAAGCTCGAAATTAACTTCACAACAAAGCCGCTGGTTGGCTAAAACGGCCCCTCGTGATCTGAAAAGGCTGCTCGATTAATATATAGATATGTCAGATGTAATTCATTTTTGTCTTCGTTGGATGCTGTGTTCACAGTGCGTGAGTCACTGTCTCAATGAGATACTTTTTATCCACAATAGGGTGGTTGATTGTTCATATACAGTGGAACCTCCGGTATCCGGCTCTCTGGTATACGACTCCCTCCGTTATGTGACCTGAAAACTTCTGACGGATTCACTTCCAATAATAAATGACCTCTGGTATGCGACAACCTCGTTTATGCGACCAGCGACCGTGTCTTAAGCCCTTTATACGACCGTCTTAAGGCAATTTAAAAGAGATATCAGTTAATTTGCTGTCTGTACCTTTCGTTTTTTCTCTCATGTTAGTGTACGCCTGCTGTTGTCTGGTATTTCCGGTTCGCAAATAAGGGACATTACTCGCCTACACTGGCTGTCAAAATGGCGTCGCGCAAGAGGAACGTTTTGAGTTTGGCAGAGAGAATGAAAGTGATTGAAAGAAGTGAAAATGGGGAGAGTTGTTTGTCTATTGCAAGAAGTTTAGACGTTGGGAAGACCCAAATTCAGCTCATCATAAAGGATAAGGAATCTGTGAAACTACGATGGGATAGTGGAGAAAGTGGCGAAAAGGAAAACATCGAAACTGAAAGCTTCTGCACTGAGAGACTTGGATGAACGCATCTGGCAGTGGTTCGACTGTTTTCTATTTTTGAAGTTGTGAATAAAAGACAAAGCTAAAAATGAAACATGTTTTACAGTTTCCTTTGTCAGAGAATATATGCTGGTGAGTGTGAAAATTATGACTACATACCCTTCCGAGCCTGACCCCCCCTCCCCCCCCCCCCCCACTCCTTGTTTCCGGTATAAGACCACCTCTATTATAAGACCGTTTTTTCTCAGATTTTGGACGGTCGTATACCGGAGGTTCCACTGTAGTATGCAAATAGATTTATTGGATTTCTCCCACAACCATCTGTAGGCCTACTATGGTGTACAATTATACATGGGATGCAATAATTTGTACCTGCTTGTGTTTATATAAATTATAATGTGTGTGTGGGGGGTGGGGTGGGGTGGAGTTGTAGTGGGAGAGGAAGGGGGGTGTAAGGCGTATACATATGCGTGTGTGAGCGAGAGCGCATGTGTTGTGTACTTGGGTCATCAAGGCCCCCTCCCCTCTTTCCTCCCCCCCATCCCTGCCACCTCCACCCCACCCCAACTCTACGTACTCCCTACCCTCACCACACAACCTCGCTACCACCACCACCCCAGCCCCGCCTTCCAAAATCCAATTACAGTACACGCATATCCCTGATTAATAACTAAAATATTGCTGGTATGTTTTGTGTGGTAGGTGTTCTGATCCTGCTACTGTTGTGGGCCTTCCTGCTTGGAGCTTACATTGGGACAGCCATGCATTCTGGAAACGTTTGGCTCTTCCATCCTAAACCGCAGTCCGTTGCGACTAATATCACCAATACCATCGATCGTCTCTACCAACATCACAACGGCTCTCGTTGACTCAACCTCACCTATACTCTTACGTGGACAGTTTTTAATATTTTTTATGAGCATGTATTAAAATAGTCAAAAATCATACAGCACAATGTCTTCTCTCAAGCATGGCTACTGTATTACAGGCCTTTACACTTCTTGTTAGAAAATGTTTGTTCCAAACGCACAGCTTCTTGGACACAAATTGGACAGGTTCCGGTTTGAAGTTTTAGTTGACCTTTGCAATTTGAAGCAGGGGTTATTCATGCATCATTGTCCCATCATACTTATTGGTATATTGCAAAACTTCAATGTCACAAAGCGTGGCATTGATCCAGCAAGCCCTAAACACCGACAGAACAGTTTGATTGAGCTTATTCTGGGGCAATTCGGGCTATTATGAGGCAATTTGGGCTACTATGTTTTCAAGCACAATAACTCGATCTGTGACAGTTTCTTCATCCCCTCTTCTCCACCCTCCCTCCCTCTTCCTTCCTCCCCCTACCTTCTCAATATTATGGTCAACATCATGGGTCCAGAGTCAAGTTCAGGATTGCAAGTTGTGAAGTATTCTACGTATGACAAACAACAGAACAGTTTGATGGTGCAATTCGGGCAACTATAAGGCAATTTGGGCTACTATGTTTTCAAGCACAATAGCTCGATCTGCAACAGTTTCTTCATTTCTTCATGCCCCCTTCCTCCTCCCCCTCCCCTTTTTTCCTGCTCCCCATACCCTCTCAATATTATGGTCAACATCATGGGTCCAGAGTCAAGTTCAGGATTGCAAGTTGTGAAGTATTCTACGCGTACGTGGGACAACTGAAAGGCACGCCATCTTTTATTTTGCCGTCAGTGTCACTAATAGATATAGTAGGCCTATAATGGATGATTGTTATTCAAACTTACAGCTAGAGAATAAAGAAATGACAATTCTGCTGCCCCTTTTAAATTTATCCCACTTTTCTCTTTAAATATGGTCTTTTTGATTAGTTTAAACCACACCTCTCCCATCATTTTCAAAATACATATATTTTTTACTTTTCCTCACACATACAGAGAAGTAGAGAGAAAGAGGGAGAAAGAGAATGTGGGAATTTTAAAAAAGAGCACTTGGCAGGCCAATTGTAAATTTATAGACTGTTTGACCTGCACTAATAGAAACCAAGCCTCGGACAGTCCATGTATTCATTTCCTTTTGTGAGCTTGCGTACTAAGCTGGATTTGTAGACATACATACTACAAGTGTTTACTATAAACAGTGACATTTTCTCAAGCACTCAGAACCCCTTGACATGAATTCTTTCCTGACCTGTTGTGAGCATGAGCTCTCTCTAGCACTATAAATAATCTGGTGTTTCCTAAATATTATTCATTCAGACACACAAATGCACATTTTCTCACCCACCCAGGTAACCTTAACATGCTTTCATTTTTTCGAGATGTAAGCATATACACACTTCTGTAACACTATAAATAATCAGGGTTTTTCTACTATATATACTATGCACACAGACACACCAACAACACTCACTCAAACACACATACAAGTAAATCCCACATTTGTTTGCTTAAATAGAGAACTTAGTATCAAATTCCCTACCTCATGCCTAGCCCCCCACTTATGATTTATATGTGACCTTAATGCGTCACTGCCAGTGCACAATGGCCTTTTTAATTTGCAAGCTTTGCTGGAATGTCAATAGAACATATAGTTAAGATATCATGTGTCTTCGAGCTTTGGCTAAGGAAATAAATGGAAACTGTGACAAGCAGATTATTTTGTTTTAAAAGAAATGAAACGATCTCTTGATATGGTTTTGAGGAGGGTGTCTTTTATTTGTCATGTGAAAATTTTGTTCTTTTGCTTTAATGTTTATTCAACACTGTTTAATAACTGAACAGAATATTAAGCCAAAGATTAGATGTGGAGGTCTTATAACTTGCAACTAACTTGCAACTAACTTACAAATGACTTAAAATTGACTTATAGTTGACTTGCAACTAACTTACAGTTGACTTACATCTGACTTATGAAGAACTTAAAAAAATTAACTTTCCTAAGTACTTCAAAAAAATTAACTTTCCTAAGTATCTTATAATTAGTTGGTTAAGTAGTTTTAAGAATACATTTTGCATGTTTGTGTTTTTTAACTCTTTCCCTGCCAATCCACGATATATCGTCGATCTGAGCCGCCATGTTTGTGCCAATAGACGATATATCGTCGATTTCAGTATTCCGTTTCGTTCCGGTTTTTTGCGCAGTCCAATCCAAGTTTTATTTTAACCACAGAGAGATAACTCTTTCTACTTTCGTTCTCGATCGACACGCGCGTGGTTTCTTCAAATTGATTCGTTTTTAGAGTGGTTTTTTGTGCATTTTACTAAGCATTATGATGGGCACAATCGACAGTGTGTCAAACTCTGCTAATAATCAATATAATTTCAAACTGTAAAGTGTATTTTGATCCTAAATAAATTTTCTTTCTGGTGTGTGAAGCTGATTCAGTGATTGGAATTATTCCTCCAGATTTTTTTCATCACTGTGGTATGTAGAAATATTTTTATTTTATTTTATCATTTCAAAAAGATCAACATGCTTTCAAAACACATATTTCAATAACATAATCAAATTAACATTTTTGTGTTTTTTTTCTTATTCTTCACTCTTTTACCTTTAATTTGATATGAAATATGTCTATTTAACAACTATTATTGAAAGAACAGTAGCTTAAATGCCTAAGGTACTGAACTTTCTTTCTGGTGCCAGAGAAATGTCTGGCACAGACGTGGAAACATGCCTGGCAGGGAAAGAGTTAAGTTGCTCTTTGAATTTAATTCTTTCTTCTTTGGATTCAATTACATCATTTTCTTTTAAACAGATGTCAAAGCTGTCACAATCTTTAGAAAATAATAGAGTTATATTTCTGGGTAAGAATCCAAACACTAATACCTGCATTTCTTCCACTAACCCCTAACTTACTTAATATGTTTTGTTTTAATACATTGTTTTGTTCTGCACTGTAGTCATCAATAATAAATACAATATTTCCCCTTTTTCAAACATATTATAGAAATAATCTAAATACTCACTATGCCTACCTCTTGGGTTACAAACAGAAACATTGTCATCAGTCCAAATATATTTACCTTCTAAATAAGTTTTATTAACTATTGAATGATAAAACAAAATTATGTGATCAAAGTGTTTAAGGTAATATGTTTGCAGTAAATCTAATATGAACTGTTTTACCATAACAATTAGCACTGACTATCATTCCACAGCGAGGATCTGAGATTTCAAGGACGTCATTTTAATACAGTAAATCTGTTAATCTCCCATTTTCAATATTTAACTGAGCGTCCATAATTACATACATGTATACAGTAATTGGTTCAGACTTGGTAGCAACAGCTTCTCTATGGAGCTCAATTATGATACCATCTGTTCCACTTTCAATTCTCCTCCCAGAACTGTGAAGTTCATTTATTTTATTTCATTTATTTATTTTATTTTATTTTTATTTTATTTTATTTACCTTATTGTCCCTTTTCCATAGGGAAATTCATTAGAAGGGACCGTTATAAAGTTTATCCACAAAGCAAACTTATTTACAAGGTAATCTTCCAGCCTTGTGCCATGTAAATGGAGGTCTTTAGAAATTAAATCAACTGTATCAGTCCTCAAACGACCCCCCCCCCCCCCCCCACCTAAAATCTTCCAAATCTCATCAAACTGCTGAAAAGGCAGCATTCCATTAGCAAATAATTGATTAGGCTTGCCTTCAATCATGATCAATGCCTTTGTTATATTTGGATTTACAATCGCCTCACTGTCACGGTTGCAAACATATTCTTGTACAAACAGCATCAGTATACCTTTAAAACTCCAAGCAGATGAATTCATATTAAGGTTTCATAAAGCCTTGCCTAGGTCTTTATTAAACTGTCTATAACCCACGATCCTGTCATAATAAATTGCTAGTTTGCCCTATTGATTTCTGATCATCCTACCGAGTTCAGAGTGCGTGACTAATTCATATTCAAGTGCAATATCTGAAATAATATAATGTAACTAGCGGCTGTGTCAGAAAGAATTATTCCTTGTGAGTAATCATTGAAAATAATTTCATAAGACAACCTGCCATTAAATGATCCTTGATGGAATGGCAAATGACTGTGGAACAGTTCAAACACACCAGCTCTAGGCCTATCTGAACAGCACTGTTTAGTGCCTCCACATTTTGCTTGCTGCGGGCTATTTATAGCTTGCCTGCACCCTCCCTTCCAGTAAAAGGAAAGAAAAGGAAGCATCGGCGAAGCTATTTATAGCTAGCCTGGCTGACCTAACCTCAAAACTAAACAGCTTTGGTTGAGTCGCTGTGCAAAATCCAGTGGAAAATAAAATCTGTTTTTGTACATCCCAGCTAATACATTTTTCTTTCGTTCATCATCAGAAGCATCACCAGCTTTCCCCCAGTGGGGGTGCTGGGGGTTTCAATATAAATAGTATCCCAATTTCTGGAAATTTAGTGCTTTAAATTCCCACTGTCACTGTCTTTCTCCTTTGTTCTTTCTCATTCCTACTCTGTTCTATCAATCTACTATACTATCTTCTTATTCGCTAGATCAGTCACCTACCTTTTTTCTTGAAAACTCTTTCCGGACAAAATCCCTCATTTGTGTGTAAGGTCTGTTGGATCAACTTAGGAATATTGGACGCTTTCTGCCAAATGGTCACTGGGGCTTCCTATGATGTTATTATTTGGCAATGTAGGCATTTTCTATGTATGTGTTTTGTTGATATTTTATAATGATGTTTGTATTCTAGTTTGTTTTTGTAAACGGGGGTGCGATAAATTAGAGTATAGCCTCAGCGTCCCCTGCGTGGGATGTCTTTATTGTAAAGTGACTGGCTGGTGGAGTGCCTTCAGTGTTACCACTAGGGTTGTTTCGGCAGATCTTTTATGCGGATCTGCTGAAACAACCGTAGTAGTAAAACTGAAGGCACTCCACCAGCCAGTCACTTTACAAGAAATACATCCCATGCAGGGGACGCCGAGGCTTTTATGTGGACCCCCGCGGGGCTGCCGTGGGTTTCAGTATAAATAGTATCCCCACTTTCTGGAAATTTAGTGCTTTAAATTCCCACTGTCGCTGTCTTTCTCCTTTGTTCTTTCTCATTCCTACTCTGTTCTATCAATCTACTGTACTATCTTCTTCTTCGCTAGACCAGTCACCTACCATTTTTCTTGAAAACTCTTCCAGGACAGAACTCCTCATTTATGTGTGAGGTCTGTTGGATCCTTGGGAATATTGGACACTTTCTGCCAATTGGTCTCTGGGGCTTCCTATGATGTTATTATTTGGCAATGTAGGCATTTTCTATGTGTTTTGTTGATATTTTATAATGATGTTTGTATTTTATTTTGTTTTTTAAATGGGGGTGCGATAAATTAGAGTATATAGCCTCAGCATCCCCTGCATGGGATGTCTTTATTGTAAAGTGACCGGCTGTGGAGTGCCTTCAGTGTTACCACTAGGGATGTTTTGGCAGATCTTTTATGCGGATCAGGGGTGAGTCCTCTTTCAGCGAAGTTGTGGTCTTGATTTTGTGGTCCTGATTCGGCTCTTTTGCAGTTCGCTGGATCCTTTAAGCAATGAATAACTAATCACTAGCTTTGATTCAAAATTTTGCCACTTTCGGGGTTTAAATCCCCTGACCAATTAAATCTTCCTTTCATTTTAACTCAACCACAGATCTGTTTAACAACAAAACACCAGCGTCATCAATACTATGCCAGTTAGGTGGTGAATGAAACTCCACAGAATAATGTAAAGAGGATAGGAGATAGTGAGACGGTTTTGGAAAGTTCCTGGAAATTAATATTAATTAGAGAAAGAACGCATGTCCATATAGATGTTGTTATAAATATTCATAATTGCACAGTTGACCAATCATTATTAAGTTAGGAGGCGTAATGTTGAGATTGGATACCCATTTCATATATATATATATATATAAGATGATGCACGAGTGAAGGGAGCTAGCCACCGCCCTCTGTCTCAGCTCTCAGTTATCTTTGTTCTCTGCCTCCGCATTAAGTCATGGAATTATACTAGAAAGTTAGGATGAAGATTTTGTAGTTTGATGTGTTTTCCAATAAATAAATAGTTAAAAAAACAAAATGAAAGAGTTGTGGGTTAGCAAATAAAATCTCTCAAAAAAATTTCTCTTAAGCTGTCTGTGTGAAATGTTGTCTCCGTAGAATGCTAGTTTTTCCCCGGACGTGAAGGCGATGAGCTGACCACGTCATACTTGGTGGACGTTGCGGGGTAGAAAAAAAAGGTAGAAAAAGAAAAGAAAAGTAGAAGAAATATCTTTAGAACACATTTACTATAATGGAGGATCTTACAGGGCCGGACCTGGGAAAAGTCGAAGGGGGGGGGGGGGGGGGGGGGGGGGTTACAGATTCAGCGAAGCGCCGAGCCTTCTAGGGGGATCCGGGGGCATGCACCCCCGTGAAATTTTTTTTTTCAAGGATGCAAAATGGTGCAATTTGGTGCAATCTGAACCTTGAAAAAGCCATTGTGATGGTCTGGGACTTTGAGCTTTTTTAACAATTGAACTAACAAACTCTGGGGTACAAAAATTATTTTCTGCCCCTCCCTTAAAACACACACACACACACACACACACACACACACACACACACACACACACACACATTTATTTATCATCAGAGATTTTTTTGTATACTATTATTATTCACTACTTTTTGTTGATTGTTAACTGTATAAAGCTTTACCTTGTAGTTTATGAACATCACCGCCCTGCTTTCACTTTCAGTCTTGCTGCACTAGGTTCCTCGGCATTAGTAGGGCCTACCATTTGTGAATTGTATCTTCTGGCAAAACAGTTCACTGTCTCTTTGAAGTCAATATCAACATCCCTGTGCACTTTCAGTAAAGCAAGTCCATTGAGTCTCTGTTGCCCCATTGTAGAGCGCAGGTAGTTTTTCAGGTTGCGCAACTGACTGTTTGAACGCTCACACTCGGCAGTAGTGACAGGCAGGGTGCGAAGGTTCTTTAGCATGATGAACAGGTTGGGATAAAAATCCCTGTCACAATGTTTCAGTGCTTCTGATGCCGTGGATGGGATGATAGCTGTCGCATTCTCAGCAGCACTTCGCCATTTGCAATTGGTATTCTGCATCAAGGGTAGCGTTGTCTGGTAGGTCAGACTCCCACAACATTGTCAGTGTCTTCACCCCCTCTGTAGTATAGTATAGTAGTATAGTAGCATCGGCGTAGCGTTAGGCTTCTGTGGCCTGTCGCCGAGTCTGTTGTCAATATTTCTCTAACTAGGTCAGCAAACCCGGTCTTTTGACCGGGGCCTAAGCTAAAAACTTTTTGTTTGTGCGGAGGCTACCGATCTTTTGATCAGATCTAACAACTGTGGGAGGCTCTTCTAAACTATGAATGTGTTCGTGCATATGTTCATCTAGTCTATTTTTGAAGGCGTTCACTGTCGGTGCTTCCACAACGCCTGCAGGCAGATTGTTCCATCTCTCGATCACTCGTTGTGAGAAGAAGGTTTGCCTCAGTTTCGAGTTACATCTGGGCTTCACGAGTTTAAAGCTGTGACCTCTGGTGTGGCTATCCTTGTCTAGAGTGAACAAGCTGGCTGTGGTCTTATACAGGTCATGTGTGTGCTTATACGTTTCAATTAGATCTCCTCTCACTCTTCTGTACGCCATACTTGGTATTTTCATTTTAGCTAGTCTCTGCTCATAAGGCAAATCTTTCAGACCACTGACAACTTTAGTCGCTCTTCTCTGCACGCCTTCTATCAGTTTTATATCCTTTTGAAGATGTGGGTGCCATACAACATTACTGAACTCGAGGTGAGGACGAACCAAGGCCGTGAACAGCGTTCTCATCGATCCACAGTCTAAATACTCAAACGACCTCCGGATAAGGCCCAGGATCTGATTCGCCTTATTCACTTGGATTTCTACGTGTCGTGAGAACTTCAGCTCGCTATCTATGTGCACCCCCAGGTCCCTTTCAAGATCAGATGACTTGAGCACTATCCTCTCCCCACTGCCATGCTTACGCATCTCATAGCTCCTGGGTTGTTTATTCTTCCCACCCAAGTGGAGTACACAACATTTCTCTGCGTTAAATCGGAGCTGCCAGGTGTCTGCCCAGTCCACTAGTCTATCGAGGTCATCTTGGAGAGCTGTACAATCCTGTGCACTATCCATCCTGGAGTAAACCTTGGTATCGTCAGCAAACATCTGACACATGTTTTTGACTGCATCAGGAAGATCGTTGATGAACATTACGAATAGAATCGGGCCCAAAACACTTCCCTGCGGGACTCCGCTCTTAACTGATGCCCAGCCTGACAAGTGCCCATTCACACAAACTCTTTGTTTTCTACCTACTAGGAAGTCCTTGATCCATGACAGTCCTTTTCCCTGGATGCCCAGTGTCTCTATCTTATGCAGGAGCCTCATGTGAGGCACAGAATCAAACGCCTTTGCCAGATCTAAGTACACCGCATCAACCTCAGCCCTCTCGTCCAGAGCCCGTGTCCAGTCCTCCAAACAAGCCAGCAGATTCGTAGAGCATGGAACCATACTGGAACCAGCATGAAACCATACTGGTTGTCTATTAAAGTGTTTGGCACTAGACGGAGACCATCAACTGCTAGGTCAGCATTTTTGAACCTCGAGTCCAGTTCGGTTGACAGGTGTTCCAAGAAAGGAATGGCAATGTTAATCTTGAAATATTCTTCTGGTGAGGCCGCAGCTAGGTTGGTTGTCACGGAGAGTCTGTCGGGATGCTTGACGAGGAACAATAACATCAGTTGTCAAAGCATTTGCCTTTTTGCTGACTTCACCAAACCAGGCAACGAACGCTGTGTTCATAATTATCAACTTAGCATCTTAATTAATATTTATAAAAAGTCGTTTTTGGGGGATTAGGGCAGTATCAGGTGAAGGTGCTGGAAGAGGCTTGCGGCCAGAACAAGAAAATATGGCTGCATTTATTACTAATTTAGGCTTAGGGGTTGGGTTACTTGGTCGTTTCAACGGGAAAACGCTTTGGACGTTTCAACGGATCTAACTCTTTGTACCTTGGACCAAAAGTGACTAAAAACTGCAATGTTTTAAAAACAATTTATAAAAAATTAAAACTCTTTGCATGAAAGAAAATTCCTTTTTTTTTTTTTTAAGTTGAGAAGGGGGGGGGGGGGGGGGTTCCGGAACCCAGGACCCCCCCACCCCCCACCCCCCGGGTCCGGCCCAGAGTTCGGAAGTTTTGTGGGAAATGTATGTAAAAGAGGAAGGACTTTTAACTGAAATAGAAAACATTCTCATTAACAGAATTTTTGACCCAACAGAGAGTCCGGAGCATCCGGATTATGCACGTGCGTGGAGACTTGTATGACTATTTTAGAAATTTTGATAATTTCTATGATATGATTCCTACAGCAAGGGTGTCAACTTGCATAGAATATCTAGAGATATTTCACAAAGCTTGTGTCAGGGGTGTGAGGCAGAGTTGCGTGTAGGAAAAAGGTAATTCAGGAAAAACCCGTGCAAGACAGGGTGTGACATTACGGCAGGGGTAAGAAAAGAACAATAATTAAAATTAGTGATTGGTGTGATAATGTTGGAAAACGGTAGTAAACGATGCAGTCAGTTAGGATACCGGTGGTACAACCACGTAATTTCAGCCTCACTAGATTCATTAGACTTAGTTAGTACATACTACTTTCTCATCAGACGATCAGTGCAAACTCGTGCTCAAAGGCAGAAGAGAGAGGCGGAGTTGAAAGATAGATTAGAAAGGATTCAAGGAGGATCGATGTTTTAGGCCTAGATTTTCAGGAACATGTAGTACTAGAAGTACAGACTTTACATGAAGAGATAGATCAAGAAAGAGAGTTGATAGAAGAAGACAGAAGGAATCGGCAGGCAGTCCAACATCAAATAGAATAGGATCTAAGACAAATTTTACTGCAGTTAGTGGCTCGGTTGGGTGAAAAAAAAAAAAAAAACAGAAACTATTGGCAAAACAAAAGCAGTTACTTTCAAGCAGTTCGTCCTCAGACTCAATACAGTTACAGTCTTCAGATCCAGTGGATGGACTGGAAGAAATAATCGAGGAAGAAAATCCTATTCATACAATAACAGAGGAAGTCTCACATAGGCCTACTTCTTCTCAGAACTCGTTGTACCCTGAAGCTTTTAAAGGATTGGAATCGGAAGATGCTAGTGTGTGGTTCAATAGGTTAGAACTGTATACTAAACCGAAGGGCTGGAGCAAGGAGCAGATGGCCAGTGCCTTCCCACTCTTTCTGAGGGATGTGGCAGCCATTTGGTATGATTCCCTACATAGTGAAAAGAAATCCACCTACAAGGCAGTGGCACAAGCTTTCAAAGAACGGTACTTTCCACACAAAAGTATGTGTTGGATAGAGAAACAATGGAAGCCATCGTGCGAGGTTACAAACCGCATATCAAGACCTATGTTCTGGGAAAAGAACCTTTTAGTGTAGATGAAGCATTGAGATATGCTAGGATGGCAGAAGCTCTCAGTCTCAGAACAGACACCAGAGACACTGCCATTCAGATGTTTCAACAACAAATACAACAACTTCAGACTCAGTTGTCAAAAGACATTAATAAGCTAAGGCAGGCTACTATAGCCTCACTAGGAAAGAATTTAAAGCAGGTGAGAAACAGCCAACCAGGGAACCCCAACCCAGATTCCATAAAATACCATACCCGTCATGTGACTACTGCACCCCAAGGAAAATCCCCTTGTTCGCATTGCTCTTGACTTGTGCAAAAAGCAAACAGCTAGCGCTGAATCCTCAGGCCATGCCCACTTACAGCCAGCTTCTCCTGCAATGTTTCTGTTGCAGTGGAACAGATTACGTAAGGAATTCAAGTATAGGTTCCAAAACGTCAAATGCTTTTCTTGTGGAAAAATTGGACATTCACATGTTGTGTGTCGCTGCCACCCTAAGCAAGATGGCACCGCACCACAATATGGATTTCCTCAGTCAGACTCTTTCAAGCCCCGTTTGAGAAGAGGTTGGCTGAGGAACCCAAAATCTGAAAACCTGTTGACAACATAGTCATGGACCCAGTCGCTTGTCATCACTCTTCCCAAACAAGGTAACCTTCAGGAGTGTGAAAATTACCGCACCATCAGCCTCATCAGCCATCCGAGCAAGGTCCTCCTGAAAAAAATACTCAACAGGTTGAAACCCCAAGCTGAACAAATCATAGCTGAAGAACAAGCAGGATTCAGGGCAGGGCGAAGTACCACTGAACAGATTTTCAACCTCAGAATAATCTGAGAAATACCTACAGCACCAACAACATCTATATCATGTGTTCATAGACTTCAAGAAGGCGTTTGACCGAGTCTGGCATGCAGCTCTATGGGCAACAATGAAAGTGTACAACATCAGCCCTAAAATTATTGAAGTCATCAAAAGCCTGTATGACAAGGCTACCAGTGCAGTCCTCCATAACAGCGTCATCGGGAACTGGTAGTGACAGTCATTCTGAATCGTCAGCTACTGGCAAACTATATGAAGTAGAACGTGTTGTACTTGTAGCCTGTCATAACAAAAACGGCAGGAAAGAATACAAAATAAAATGGAAAGGCTATCCCAAGACGACGTGGGAACCTCTACACAATATTCCGGATAATTTGATTAGAGATTTTCACATCAAGAAGACACATCAGTTACTTCAGTTGAAATGTGATGTGACATTGTAAGTAACTGTATATGACCTAGTTGAGGAGTGGGGTTTTTTGTTGTGGAATGTATTAAACTTATTATTAGAATTTGTTTTACATATGATATATGCATGTGAATGTAATAATTTTATTTTTTTTCAGTATGAACATGCGAGGATTCCAAATAAGTGAAAATGATGCACACATACTTTAGATGGGGAGAAGTCGTTTGTTGTATGCTACTTATGAATATGTATCAGTTTTTTTAAATTAACTATTTCTTTCTGTTTTCCGATTTTCAGACATGTTTAGAGCCATTTTTACATAAAAGTTTTGTGAGGTTTACTTTATTTGTGCTGTTGCCAGTGTTGGATTGCACTCACAAATGAATTAGTATTCTCATTTAATTATGTTAATGATCAGTGGCGATGTTTTGATGGTTTCAGAACGATTTGTTTTGTGTTTCATGGCAGTACCACGTTGTACGATGTGATGTGATGCCTCGCAATACGGGACGGTGCATTTGATGGTTGTTGCTGTGGCCACGACTGAATTTTTAAATTTTTTTATTAAATACATTTCATATATACGCAAGTGGACGTGATGTGTTGTACGATATGCCTCCTGGACTTTATTGCGTTTGTTACATATTTTGTGACAGTTAAGTTATCTTCATTCTGTGCATAACAGTAAAGAACGGAAGCAGCGACATTGTTTGTGTTCACCATTGAACATGTTGAGTGCATATATAATGATGGAATGACGTGTATTATATTTTGTTGTTTGTTTTTTTTTACAGGAAAGTATAAAGGGAGCAAAGGTTATTATAGTGAAACGGTAAGGCGGTAACGTGCTGCAGAAATAAATAAATAGTATTAAGATGGGAATAAGTGTAATTGTGGATGAATATGTTAGTTGTTATTATGCGCAATGCGTACGCCTTCGGGTGTGAAAACCTGTGCGCTATATGGGTTGACATATATATTCTCTCAGAATCTTGACCTGGCCAGTCTTGTTTCAAGAGAGATGTAATAGTTCTTTTTCTCTACTTGTGGAGGGTGCACACTCCATTGGTAGTTGGAAGAATAAATATAGTTTAAAATGTATATATGTATACGTTACATTATTGTTTGAATCTTTACAGGAAGACATGGCGCTCATAACAATAGTAATCTTCGCCACCACCCTCATCCTCTTTGGGCCTATTAAAGGAGCATTGCAGGAGTCGAGGTTGAACTGTGGAGTTCATTTTCACGCTGTGACCAAGATTGGTACGGGTACACAATCCTGGCAACACACCTTCCAACTCAAATTCCCATGATGGACGTTCGCACCACTGACGTTGCTACAATGTGACGAAAACAGGCAAGATCATTGTTTTCTTCAGTCCAGAGATATTTTTAACACCATTGCGCTTGCTTACAATAATCAGAGCTTTATCCTTCAGGAAAAGATGAGAGAAACAATGCGAACTACAAAGAAAATTTTGGGTACCTCTTTTGTCATTACGGAACAACCACAAAAACGAATAAAAAGACACGGCATGCTTTTTCTTTCGGAAGTTGAGTTTCCAGTGCAGCAGTCGGAGTTCAAATTACAATCAAGATCTAAACGAGAGCTTTTCGATTTTGTAGGCGATTTGGCATCAGGACTGTTTGGCGTCGCTACACATGGAGAGGTACAGACTTTAAAGACACATATTATTCAACTATATCAATATCAGAAGAATATAAGTGAAGGAATGGATGCAGAATTCCAACTAATGCACAATTTTGTCAACAAGACCAACGAAAATTTCCACAATGTTTATCAATCTATTCATCGGATCATGGAAGACATTAATACAATGTTTCGGAAGAACATTTTGGAGTTACGGCAGTTAGAACACGAAGTTGTGGTTTTACTGGTGCGACTAATCAATAAGTTCTATTATGCTGTGCGTTTGGAACATCAATTGGAATCATTTTTGCAAGGATTACACGAGTTGGTCCAATGACGCTTGTCGCCAACTCTGGTGTCTGAAAGTACTCTTAGACAAGCACTCGTTTCGCCGCCACCTCAGCAACAAGAGGGGCACCCACATCAGTATTCCCTGAATGGCCTTGGCTACTGACGTCACTGATGAGTTGCTGTAAGCACGTTTGATTGTGATATTGTGGTGAGCTGGGATCTTAATGAGACGTTTATTTACTGAGACCCACTGCCTCACATAAACTATAACAAACAAAAAAAAAAAGAAACATTCAAAGAACATTGGGAGCCCAACACAAATGACAAAGTGCGGTCTTCCAAAATCTTCATTCAACGGAACACAATCGGCGAGAAAAAAATCAGCAACGAAAAGAAAAAGAAAGGACATAACCAGACTCTCTTACTCAAAATGTCATTAGACAGTGAACAAAAACACTGAACTTGCAGTTACAAATGTCAGTGCTTTTATTTATTATATCAGTGAATGTACTTTTTCAGAGTTAAACGTTTTATAATTTTTATATAAATAACTGTTGATTATTTTACGGAAGTGTATATTGTAAATTGTAGCGTTTTTTTGTGTTTTTAATTATTTGTTCATAAATTTAATTGATGATATACTATCACTTTAATAATTGATAATTTTGTTGTTGTGATGTATTGTGTTAAATGCAAACACTTGGTTACTTTGACTTGTTAGTACTTTTTTTAAAATGTATTTGATTGCGAATTTGCAAAACATTGTTTTCTTTTTTTCCTTATGTATGTTGTTTGTGTTGACGTAGACGTGCCAATATGTTTTAAGTTGTAGTTTTATTTAATATTTAATGTTGTAAGTCGTTACAATCAAGATGTTGTTTTTTTAACCTCTATTTTAATTATTTTTTTGTGGTAGAAAGTTGCTTGATCTGTTTTCATTAGAAGTGCTACTTTGGATACTGATGATTCTTGTGTATTAATTATTTTTTGTAAAATTAATTTGTTATTGATAGTGATTAGAACTATAGGTAGTATTGTATATGTTAAATTACTGTACTTTGTAATGTATTAAGAGATTATAATGAGTTCTTTTTATAAGCCTTGAATTTATTTTTGTATATAGCAATAAGTTACATTTTGTCTATATTATGTGCTCTTCAAAATTTTTTATAACTGTGTTTGGTAGTTTTTTTAATCGTTCATGGTTGCTCTCCTTGTTGTTTATGCTGTTTTGAGGTTAATATTTATCGTTATTGTTAGTAGTCCTGATTGTGATGTCATCTTTGCTATAGTTTAGATATTTAAATTTTCTTTATTCACAAGCGAGTTTTTTTTTTTTTTTTTTTTTTTTTTTAAAATCAGTTTATAGTCCCCTCTCTTCCCGATTAGGATTAAGAGAGTTTATTATTCCATTTTGTATCATCATCTACTCAGATCAGCTTTTATCTCGTGCCGCGTGCAGCAGACAATCTGTCGCTCACACAACGGGTTCACAAACCCCGTGCCACGCGATCATTAATTTTTCTTCTAGTGTTTTTCGTTCTTACTTATGTTGCTTGTGCTAACCATGTGCATATAACTGCATATACTTTTTTTTTTCTTCCACCCTATTTTACTTTGTACAATTACTATTAGGTTGGCTTTAAATAAGTTGTATTGCGTGTTTGTTTATGTTTTATACAATGAATATTTTATTTGTTTTATAGTTGTTGTTTTTTTAAGTGTAATGGTTCCTAATACTGTTTGCCTATTATGTTTTTGAATGCCTATTTGTAATTATTTTTATAGTTTGTTAAGTATTTGTATTTGGCAGTTGAATGTTTTTACTATTGCTAAATAATGTACCTATACATTACCTAAAAAGTTATCTCCCTTCAATAACTTGAGCATTGCTCATTCGAGTATCCAAATATATACAATTGCCTTCGTGATGTTACAATCCGACAGACAATCCTTATATTTTGTCGATATATATATATATTTTTTTTCACTTGGCATAATACTTTCAGTTTAGTTGATTCCCCTCTCCCCCCCCCCCCCCCTTTTCCGTTTTTATGATTTGTTGTTTTAATTACATGTTATTTGGTTTCTTTGAGCTTTTAATACTATTCTGAATATTGTTTTCCCGAAATACATTTATATTGCTTCCTTTATACATAAATTACTGTTGTAAACTTAATATTGACGCTTGGATAACTGAACAATCAAGCTAGCTTCATATTTTATTTACTTTTATACTTGACAAGTACATTGTTGTTTTACAGTTTGTTTGTTTCATTTAACGTCTATTCACCGAACTGATTTTAGACTAGAAACTTACATTGTTAGATGCTGTTTTACATCTTGTAGAATTCTTGCTGGCATTTATTTTTCATGCACATGTTTTTAACTCGTGTACTTTATTTGTTGTAGTTGATTTCTTATTAATTATCTTTGATTTAACGTTTTTAAATAAACTAGTCACCTACTTAATTAAAAAAATTTACTTTGTCACGCAATACAGTCGTGCAATGCCTACAATTTGATGGTTGATTGTTTCTTCTCATGAGTATTGTGATGTATCTAATGTTTGCTTGTCACATGCAGTATTTTGTCTTGACATTTATTTTATGTTTATTTTATGCTTAACTTTTCGCTAATTTTTTTAATGACCCGATCGTATTTTACTTTTTTGTTGTTAAACAAAACACTTTATATGGGTTGTATGTGGTTTTATACGGGCCATAATTAATGACTTTATGTGTTATGATTTTTTTTTTTCGTTGCCATTTGTTCCCCAGTTTGTAGAGTGTTTTTTTTAAAAATCAAACTTTTAAATGCTGTCGACATTCGCTGTGCTTGTAAAGGTTTCTTATGTAATTATTATTTTATTATATTTCGTTTTAATAACTGAAAGGCACTTTTTTTTTTTTTAAAATGTGTATTTGTTTTTTTGTTGATTTTGCATGCTAAGTGTATCCATTTTTTAAAATTCGTGAATGGTATTATCGGTTTAAAACACACACACACACAAAATAAAATATGATATCTGAGACATCTTTAAACGTAGAGCAGTTCTAAATGCTCCGTGACACTTGTATATTTTTTCTGTAGATGTCTTCTCACGTTGAGTGGCTTTTGAAGTACTCCGCGCTATATATTTGATGGATTCCCAGTGTCCCATGTCTTACTCGTTGAGTTGCTTTCGCAAAAACTCCGGGATATATTTTTGCATAACCGCTAACGGTTATATACATAGGGTCACCGGTCGAGTCTCTCCTTTGATTTGTTGGTACATGCATGTATTGGTCGTAATGTCGAAGATTACTCATTTTATACTTGGGGTAGTCATGCTATTTTATTGTTAGGTATCGCTTTTTTAACATAGTCTTTTACATTGTCTTCACCTACATTGTTATGATTTTTCATGCGTTTCTTCAGTGTGATTCAATTGTATAATTGTACTTTTGATGTTTTCGGAGAGAGAGGACTCTCCTTTTCCGGACCTGGGGCATATATGACAGAGTCCAAATTATGGTTTCAATACAATGTTAGAAGTATACCACAGTTGTTTGAATTGACGTAACGTTTTAACAAATGTGAGAAGCGTATTACAATTGCTGGAAATGCTTAGCTTTGATACAAAGAAGTCTGTGTTAGTGTTGATAATAAGAAGTTATACAAACGAAAACGTAATTAGCGCCGAACTTATCCAAACCTTAAGGAGGCGGAAGATAAATGAATTGTTAAGATAGATGATTAAAAGGGGTGGTGGAAATGTCAGAAATTGTTTTGGGTTTTGTGAAATGAAAAAAATAAACAGGAAATAAGAAGTAAAACAAGAAATATGGTTGTTATGGGAGTGGGTTATAAAGGAAATTTGTGAAGCATGAATATAAATGAAGACATTGATAGGTTTGATTATTCAGCAATATAGAGTTATTGTATAATACATTTGTAAATATTAGATGTGGAGGTGATTACAAGTATAGATGCAATATTAGTAATTTATAAATAATAGTTTAGAGGTTAGGTGAGTGTTTAAAAGTGATAAGGTAGGTAGTGAGGAGAGGTCTTGGTGTGGGAAAGTATTTTTTAATCAAAGTTAGAGGAAAAACGTGGAGAATGGTTAATGTATCGGCTACAGAGTTTTGACAAGTCACACATGCGTAAATGGCTACTTACTCATGTAGCTTTCAGCGACTATCCTGTCGCCTTCATCAGCACAGACTGAAGATGAGAACTGGGATTCAGTTCACATCACCGTGAGTACACTCACGGCAATGTGAATGAATGAGCGAGGTGTAGGTCGCTGGCAGTTGGTGTCGGCCCCGGTCACGGTTCAGGGTGGGGGTGTGGGCTGCGATGTAGATAACCTCTTTGACACCCCTCTGGAACCATCTCTGCTCCCCTGTCCAGCACTCTGATGTTGTCGTCCTCTAGGTGGTGGTCATGTTTGAGGAGGTGTTCCCCGAACGGAGATGAGTGCTTGTGGTGCTCCTTTACACGTTTCTGTAGTTTTCTCTCTGACTCACCCACATAGTCCTCATCACAATCGCTGCATTTTAGCTTGTACATGGTTAATGTAGTTTTGTTACACCTTTAACATCGCGTAGCCAGTTAGGTGGTGAATGAAACTCCACAGAATGGTGTAAAGGAGATAGGAGATAGTGAGACGGTTTTGGAAAGTTCCTGGAAATTAATATTAATAAGAGAAAGAACGCATGTCCATGTAGATGTTGTTATAAATATTCATTATTGCACAGTTAACCAATCATTATTAAGTTGTGAGGCGTAATGTTGAGATTGAATACTCATTTCATATATAAGATGATGCACGAGTGAAGGGAGCTAGCCACCTCACTCTGTCTCAGCTCTCAGTTATCTTTGTTCTCTGCCTCCGCATTAAGTGATGGAATTATACTAGAAAGGTAGGATGAAGATTTTGTATTTTGATGTGTTTTCCAATAAATAAATAGTTAGAAAAACAAAATGAAAGAGTTGTGGGTTAGCAAATAAAATCTCTCAAAAAACTTTCTCTCAAGCTTTCTGTGTGAAATGTTGTCTCTGTAGAATGCTAGTTTTTCCCCGGACTTCAAGGCGATGAGCTGACCACGTCATAATACTCAGGATTTCACGACCAACAATTATTTGCTTAATTATAGCTCTGCCGAGATTGTTACCTAAAGTTCTGTTAGGGTCAGTGGTAGAATTCAAACTAATTTTAAAAGACAATCCAACACAATTGATTGAGTATTGGAGAAGAATTATGTCAAATAAGTCATACCCAAAAACCTAATAAAATAAACAAGTTTTATAATCAAATCAGATGTCAAACTACCGGATTTTCCTTTGCCGAGTGACTTTGAGCTAGACAAAAATAATCACTTGTTTATAAACACTACTGACTCCGGTAAAGGAGTCAGAGTACAGTTAATGATGACCAATAATCCAGATAAATTTTATTCATGGTCTACTTTGAAAACTAAACTCCCAGTCACTGTGTTAAGAACCTTGGGACTTTCAGAACCTACAAGACAAAAACAGGCAGTAGCGGCAGCAGCTTCACTACAACATATAGACTCGGCTTTGCCAAATTCAGAACAGATAAGTTTTCATGACTTGTCAGACTGTTAGAAGTAAATGCAGAAATAAAAGCTTTATTGGAAACTAATGTAGACATTACATTACATGGTTAGGCCTATTGCTTCAGGTCACTAATGTAGACCAACCTGTCTTCAAAACCACTGTGTGAACTTCAAGGTTTCGATCAAGCGTTACAATCTGTGAGAGGGGAGACAATGTTGAATTTAGCCAAGCTTGGCGAACGCAACAAAGAAATAGAGAAACAAAAAATAAATTAGTAGAAGCTGATGACTTGAACTTAAACTTGGATATAAAACAAACTATTCAAAAGAGGCTCGCCAACCTTTCTATTGAACACTCAGCAAGATTAGAAACCGTATCCATAAACAGTGGTAAATTAATAACTAACTTTGCTAGAATTAAAGAAACGATTCATAGGATGCTACATTAAGACACCACACTCTCAGAAAGAGTGCAAACACTGTTTAGAGAACAGGGGGTTACGATATTTAGTATTCTTACAGCAGTTGGGATGTCTAAATTTAAATACACTAGTCTTAGCTTTGACTAGAACAGTAGGCATTAGTGGCGGTACGGATGGTGGAGATAAAACACCAGTTTAAAACTGGATTAAGACAATGTTACAAAGCATAGCTAATTTATTGAAACGCATGGGTGACAAACTTTTAGATGCTCTTCCAGGAATATTGGGTTCTGTGTTTTCATGGATATTTATGACTGCTTGTAAAGTTGACTGAGAATTTGTGGTAGTTGCTTATAATATTATTGGTATCGTTACTGAAAATAATAAATTCCAAATAACCCTGCTAGCAGCAAACCTCCTTCATGAAATCTGGGCTAAAGTAATGAATAAAAATATTAATAGGGTTAGTTTCAAAATGAACTTAGGAGGTCAGAGCTATAGTAAGTTTGGTTAGATCAACTGTTTTTTTCATAATAATAAGGTCAGGTATCATACTTTGCAGCTTTGCTATATTTACAAGGTGCATACATTTTATGAAAATATTTTTTAAATATGTTTGTAACTTTTGAATGTGTAAAATCCGGCGTAACTATTGAACTACGTCATCCTATTGACAATACAAACAGCGATCTTAAAGTAACCCTACACGAAATATTCTACACGGTTAAATGGGTTAATATAAGTCAAGATCTAAACAATAACTGGATACAGATTCATACAAAAAACAACATTGTATACAAGACGGTTATTTAGACTTATGCAGACTGACTGAAAAACTGTTTAAACCTCATTAATAATTGAAGTAAAAATGAACTCTGCTAGCTTAATAGTAACTTTGTTTTTCAATAAACCCCATTATAAGGACATTACTACTGTTACTCTAGCACCAAATCTGGCAGAAATACTAGGTTTCACTGCTAATGAATTAATTCTCACTTTCGACTCTAGTGGCTGTTGGAACTAAACCTATGAACTTATTAATTAATTATAGATTGTGTACTTCCATCAACTAAAGACATCAGAAAACTTATTAGATGGAACTCCTAGTACTTTGTTAACTTTACTATGGTACTATGATTTCAACTCAAAGAGAATCTTACTGCGATCCAGTTTCACTGTAAAGCTCAACTTATCGTTCATTAGATTTGCTCAGCCTGACAACAACAAATCATTAGCAGCAGCCGCACCAACAGCAGCAGCATAAACAGATCAGCACCAGCGCTAGCTTATCAGCATTCTTCTTCTTCTTCTTCATTCCTCTCTTTCTCTCTCTCTCTCTCTCTCTCTCTCTCTCTCTCTCTCTCTCTCTCTCTCTCTCTCTCTCTCTCTCTCCGTTTGTATTTCTTCCTATTATTTTTGTTTTCATCATCAAATCACCGCCACCACCACCACCGTCATCATCAGCAGCAGCAACAACAAAACAGGGATGCGCCGGCCTGACCTTAAGCGAAAATAAAGGTATACATTATTATATAAAATAAAATAGTATAATACAATATAATATATAGCAAAATAAAATAAGTAAAGTAAATAAAAATAACCAAATTAAACTAAACTAGACAACACAACACTACAACAGTGGTCCTGATTTGGTTCAGACAGCACAATAGTGATCCTGATTCGGCTCTTTGCAGTTCACTGGACCCTATAAACAATTACAACAAAAAGACAAGTTAAAAAAATGAAACAACACATTAAATAAGTAAAATGAAATATATTTAACGAAAGGAACATATAGTTAATCATTGTTTAAAGGTTCCAGTGGACTACAATGGAGCCGAATCAGGACCTCACCAAAGGAACATAAAATATGTTATTCAATCACGGTGAAATGAAAGTTAAACTACACAAAACAAACTTTCTAAACTCTATTTACACATAGCAACATTAATGTCAATAATTCACAATTGGATTTTTTTTTTTTAAATTGCTGATCAAAGTATAGCCTGCAAGGATAAGGTTAAAATTAAACATAAAGCATGCGTGTTATTCGGCCTGACACAGTGACTGGGTAGTTCCACTGTAGCACAAAAAGTTCATCAATCATATAAGGCCTACTGTCGCGCAGTTCTTCAACCCTTACATTAGAAGTTAGTTAACACCAAACTAAAATCTGTCCACACCTAGCAAATTTAATTAATTTAAATAAGTCAAAATGCGATAAAAATGTTCGGTCCAATTAGCCTACCAGAATGCAAGTTATAGTCGGAATAGGAACAAGTGCTGGACCCTAACGGGTGCAGAGTTCCCTCGTACGTGTGCCTTTCAGTGGTTAATCTGCATAACTTGTAGTGATTAAATCATTAAATCTATAAATGTGATGATGATGACACACGCACGCCCACATACATCCTGTACTTCAGACAATAAAGAAGATGTATAGGGCATACTCCAGAACATTCTATTATTTTTTTTATTTTATTTCCTTTATTGTCCCTTTTCCATAGGGAAATTCTGGGCCGCCTCCCCGGGGGAAAGCATAGTCGCAGCTTGTGGCATGCCCAAACCCAACCTACCTAACATTAGTTGTGATTTTGAAATTTTGCTGGGGGAGCAAACTGGAGTACCCGAAGAAAACCCCCGAGAGGTTGCCCGAGTCGAAAGTAATTAATATTCATAGAAACCTAACGCCCAGATGCTGGATCGAACCCACACCTGTCAGGCGCCATTGGTTTCTGGCCTGTGGACAAGGCAAATTAGTCCTGCCTTAGCCCTCTTGGCCACAACGCTCGCTATTATCAAGTAATGTCAGAATAATAGCACTGTAAAGACAATTTCAGAATAACAGTGTTTTAAAAGCGATTCCATTGAAACTTGAAATAGGCGACATTCTTTTACAAACAAGCTTTTATATTGGAAATACAATAAACAAGGCGATATCTCTTTAGCATACATAGTAATCTGTAGAAATAAAGACCAAAAAAAACCACACAAAAACTGTGAAGCGTCTCAGACAGCAAGCGAGAGCTTTGAGCTGCTTGAGTTATATCCTGCATATATATGCCAGTACCTTGAGCAACTCTTGAGCTGGAAAAATGGCACATATAGGAACAATAACATAAAAAATAATTAAATTGAAAACGATTAATATTCTGGGCAGAGTTTTGAAATTATGTTTCAATCTTCTTAGGACTTCTTATAGTTATTCTGTTTGTGGACTACGTTACAAAAGAAAAATCACTTTGCACTTAATGTACCTATTACTTTTTTTGTTTTTGTTTAAACTTAAATCACAAATTGTGTAAAGATGTAACATGAAATAAACAAATTACCGATTTTGTATGGTTCAGTAAATTCAAATACTCTTATTTGTATATATTTATCTTATTTCATATATTTATGGTGTAATACAGGTGACGCGCAAATTAAACAGCTAAATAGTCTTCATAAAAGAGCAATCAAGTTACTTTATAAGTCTTATAATATAAATACAGATATTACAACTAATTAGAAATACAAGGAACTCCGAATACTACCACTTCAAAAACAATTTATATTTAATACAGCTATCCTTATGTTCAAAATCACACACGGAGAAATACCTGCATATCTTGATATATTCTTTACTAAGCCAGTTGATGGGCATAGACTTTATAATTAAACTACCCCTCCCTAGCATGGATTTATACGAAAATAGCCTATCATTTAATGGAGCTGCTGTATATATATGGAACTCTCTCCCTCTGAAATGTAAACCTTGCGACACAATATTTTCTTTCAAATATAACCTTTGTAAGCATCTGTACAAATTTATTATAAAAGTGATATTTTCATATGATAACACAGTTTTTCATGTAATTATTTTTATTATTTATTATATATTTATTATTTTTTTTAAAATTATGTTCTTGTTATAATAATAATAGTGATGATAGTGGTGATGATGGTGGTGTTAGTAGTAGTAGTAGTAATAATAATAATAATTATTATTATTATTGTTATTATTATTATTATTATTATAAGGGTGGGGGATAGGGTCGAGGGGTGGTTGCCTACAATTGTTTAAAGATAATAATGAAGATGTTGATGTGATTGTGTGTGCATGTGTGTGAGTACATGTTTATGTGTGTGTGATTTATATGATTTCCAAGTTAATGTTAAAGTGTAGCTGTTGGGTAGTGATGACTCACGGGTAATTCCGGAGATTACCGGAAACTTTTCACTTTTCCCCGCTCGACGTAAGTGACGTCACAAAAAGGACCAATCTCTCAGTTTGTGTTGAGCTCAAGCCTAATTCAGTAATTGTAACTTGTATTTTTCTTCATCCACATTTATTTAGTCATAATAAATGTCTTCAAATTTTATTACTATTATTTGTATGATGCTAATCATGTTTCATTTGCATGAAATAATAATAATAATAATAATAATGTTATTGTTTTGGTGATGTACATTTCAAGTTTAATATTTTTCGATAGATCTGTTAAATTGTTCTTTACTATACTACGTTAATTTTTAAGGGACAGGTTGGAAGATAGACTTATTAATTAGTCTAAAATCTTTATCCCTAATAAAAAAAAAAAAAGGGGGGGAGGCACTTTTGTAGAAATACGAATTCGGGAATCTTAATAATCCTATTCCTAATAAAGAAAGGGAGGCACGGTGGCCTAATGGTAGAGCTTTGGCTTGCGGATCTGAAAGTCCCGGTGTGACATCCTCACAGTTCCTAGTATCTTAGCTGGGCTGGGAGCGAATGGGAGCATTCTGATTGGTCGACGCGTTACAAAATTCGACGCATGCGCACAGTGCTATCATAGTCTTCGTAAGGGTTAGGGTTAGGGTTTGGGTTAGAGTTAAGTGTTTAGGGTTAGGGTTAGGGTTTGGGTTAGGGTTAAGGTTATGACGCCTAAGAACTTCGTAAAAAAGCCGGCCCGACATGACCTGGCGCATGCGCAAATGCGCTCGGATAAACTAGGATACCCGGAACTTGAAGGATGTGACACCGGGTTCGAGCCAACGCCGGGGCATTGTGTTGTGTCTTTGGGAAAGACACTTTACTCCCGTTTCCTACTCCTTCGGATGAGAGTATAAACCGAGGTATAGTCTGTGGCGCATACATTCCATCATAACGGACTTTAAAGATCCTGACGCTCATGTCCTAGACGGGTGAGTGCCGGTGACAAGAACACATCCAGCATGCACCTGAGTTTCTTCAACATATTGAAGTTGGCTGCCTACAACAAAGAAGAAAGAAGAAGAAAAGAGTTTCATAAGTTTCAAAGTTTATTTATTCTTTTGGTTTATTTTGATACATTACAATGCCATTAAAAAACGTTTTAATCAGTATTCAGTATTATAATAGGATCTTTGTTTAATATTAGTTTGGAAGAATGTATAGATGGATTCATTACATCGGAACAGATGATTATTGAATGTTTTAGTAAAAAGACACCCAAGAACCGGAAGTGATCCAACAGAACAACCAAAATGGATGAAATTGGACTAGGGACGCCTTCTGAAAAGGTTTGTCAGTTATTTTCTTTTATATTGCGTAAGAATAACAAAAAGTTTTATTTTGAACTAATTTAATTAAAACCGAAGCGACTTTTTAATTTAAAAAATAAACCTCATTTGAAAATCCGGAACCCGATACTCCTCGCTCTAGTTGCGGTGGCAGACGACACGCTACCGCTAGGACTATGAAAAGTGCTTTGTCACAAACCTGATGAAGATGTAAAACGTCACAAAATAATTATGTGAATTTGTATTCATACAAATCTTGTAGTATAGGAGGCAATATCTACTTTAAAAATGAACTTTGTTTGATTGGGCAATATCCAGATATAGCCCCCTCATCATTGTAACAGCTCCAAAATCATTTGGCTTTGAAGTTTGTTTATTTTTTTCAGTTTTTTAATTCTATTAACACAACGAATGCCATTAAATACATGAACACCCACATTGCAGACAATATAAATACCTTCTTTCCGTCGGAAATATGTAACTAATATTGTATAGGGGGCTATATCTGGATATTGTCTTTGATTGCCATTTGTTTTGTTCGTAACCCTAATTCATTTGGTGATTTTGTTTGAAGTCAAATGACAAATCAGGAGATCGAGTACGGAGTAGATACTAATAATTAAGATAGTTCTGTTAGTTAACTAGCAGGAACCCCAATTAATAATTGACTTAGTTTAAATGAAACTCAAGATTCCCGGAATTCGTATTTCTACAAACCGTCAAAAGTGGCAGGTTAACTTTCCCTTTGGTAAAAGTGTACTAACCATTGGGGGCATTGCTGATTCCATATGGTTCTTAATCTTACTGTTTTCAAAGATCAGATTTAGTAGCAAACTAAAGGGGAAGTCAGACGAGCTACTTTTCTATTACAGTGGCATAGTCACATGTAAAAACACAATTTTACAAAACAACTCGGTTCAAAAAGGAATTTTCACCCTTGATTGCTTTGTGTCAGCGAAATGTTATTGTTTTATACTATAGAGATTTCTTTTATATATTATAAGGCTTGCTGACACAATAGCCATCAGGAAAAGTGATAATAATATTTAGTGAGTACTTGACTGTCCATATTGAATCATGGCAGCGTGTCAGATTTTATGCATCTATTATATATATGTGTAATTTTTGCCTTGTAATATTCGAATCGAGCCTGATTACTTAATTTGGGCCTGCACTGAAAGTGTACGGGGTATCTGATAAGCTACAACAAGAACACATCTCCAAAGGTTTAAATTTGATTGGCTACCACAGGCTCAAGAAAAAAATTATAGAAGGTTCTAATTCATGAAACATTTTAAAACATTTGCACTAGTCTATAGATGTTTCACTGAAACAATAAAAACATGAAAATATTTGTGAGTTTTTGACTGTACAGGAAGAAACCACATTGCCGGAGTCTCGGCCAGGGACTGCAATTCAGAGTGGAGCAGGTGGTGACCCGCTCAGTGCAGATCTGGATGACCTCTACGTTAAATATAAGGTCACTGTAACCCCCTTTTTTTTTTAACTCACATGCATAGCAATGTAAGTCTATGTACACCAGTGTTTAAGATTCTGTACATTTGGAGGTATTATACCTATTGGCGTCCAAACTCACGTAAAAGAATGCCAGAGAAGGGGTCTGATCATGTAATGGTTTTTCTTGGACGAGGTCTGAAAACATAACTTTAGACATTTTCATTTATCAGCAGAGGTACAGTCATGGAGGTTATCGTAACTTGCGCAACGTACTTACGTAGGTTCCGCATTTTTTTAAGTTGTCTGTTCTGAGATTCGATGATCACTAGCAGGAATTGCAACGTTCCAGTGCCTATGCAATTCCGTTGCAGACGACTGATCATGACATATCCGCAAGGAAAGAAATTCTACTTCTGATTCAGTGAACAGAACCGAGTGAAAAACTCAAAGAGAAACAGGTTGGCTGTCGAAAGATTGGCTAAGAAAATGGCTATCAAGAGTGTTTCAAGGCACCTGGACACAGATCTGCTACATGATGCTGAACAAGTGTTCCGCAGTGACAGGAACCGTATTAAAATGTGTTGAAAATGGTACACTTGTTCAACATCGTTTAGTGTGATAGTCATTTTCTTGGCCACTCTTTTGCATTAGGCATATTCTCCTCAAGCCGATTTTCTTTGCTGTCAAAGGCAGGGTGAGCATGACTGAACCCAAGACACTGACTGAGCTTCTGAATGGGAGTTTAGAATGTGTTTTACTTTTAATGTGTTTTAATTTAGGTCATGCTATGAATAGCATGTGATGAGTCTGGAGCTGATTATACAACTGTTGTTGCATCCTTTTCTGCGATTTCAAAATGACAAATTAAAGTTGTTGCAGCCTTACTTATGCAATTAACAAGCGTGAAGTGATGAACACAGTATACAATAAAACACAGTTAAAATTGTTATACATACATGTATTAACTAATTTTGTACTAATTTTGTGAAGAGAGCATCTCTCTCTCTCTCTTTCTTTGTTGTTGTGGACACTAAACATTAGGCATGTACATGAAACAATATTTTCATCTTGGATAAATTTTCAAATTTTATTAAGTCAAGAACAATCTGTTTTGCTATACAACACACTAGACACTGTCACAATATATGTATTGATGTCAAGAAACTTGCATTTAGTTAATGAAGCAAAAACAACAAAGTACTTGCGAATGGTTGTACCCTTTGAAAATCCAGCTGGAGGTATGAATACACTTTACATTTGGACTCAGGAGGTATGACTACCCTCACATTTTTTATGATCTAAAACACTGATGTACACACACCACGCTCCCCCTGCCCCGCAAAAAACCCCAACAAGTGTTTACAATTCTGGCTGATATAAGTTCTAAATAGTCCAAATATGACATTAAAAAAATTGTGGTTTTTTCCACCTTCTGGACGTGCAAAATTTGCAAATGGATTAATATCTCAGAACCTATTTCAACTATCACAACCAAACTTGCTAAGATGGTGTATATCCATGAGAGCTCACAAATGATCAGTGAATGTTAGTAATAAAATGAATATTTTTCACAAAATGTCAATTATTTTTAAAAGTTATTAATATTGAACTTATGATTCTTTGATTCATGATTGATGTCAAGCCTTAAGGTCGCTGGAGCTGTCCTATCCTATTCCTAACCTATCGCGTAACTCAACAGTTGTTGGGGCACAACAGATGATCGCTTAACCAGTGTACTCCATTTTACTCTGTCCTCAGCAAAACTCATGGCTTCGCTCACTTTCAAGGCAGTCCATTCTCGAATGTTGTCCTTTCCACATCTTTTTCTGTCTCCCTCTTCCTCTGCCTGCTTGCACTGTGCCTTGCAGGATGGTCTTTGCAAGACCTGATGCTCTGGTGATGTGGCCATACCATCGGAGTTTCTGTTTCTTCACCACTGTGAGCATGTCATCATGGCCAATGGCAATGGCTTGTGTGATGGTCTGTCGGACTTCATCGTTGGTGATATAGGAAATGCCCAGTCATTTTCATGTTAAATATTGCCAGTTCCATAATGAGCATGTGAGTCATATGGGCTTTGACCTTCTAATTTCTGTTAACATGACTATTTCTATATTCTTTTTTGCAGTTATATCTATGAGCATAACAGTATACCTATGATGTAAGCACAGAAGAAACGGTCTGCACTTGACACTTTTATTCAGTGTTCCCTCCAAACACAAAAAAAGAGAGTCCTTGGGACTCCCAGGTATAAAATTTTAAGGGTCCTTGTGCAAATTTTGGGAGTCCCCAAATCGGAAAAAGAAATGTAAAAACAAGTCCAAGCCTCACTTTTTTCTTTTACCCTGTTAAAGCGTCACATTAGTGATCATAATCATATAAAACCAAAAAATTAAAACATATTAAATACCCTCCCGCTTGCGTCAAACTGGCACCACTAGAACTCTTGCAACCATTTGTCGTTGAGTTTTCGTTTCTTTGGTCGCTTTACTTCAGTTTGAGTTTTATCATTTATTTGTTTATCCTTGCTTTGGAGTTCCGTATTTTCGATAATGACAGGATCTTTACTTGATGTTGCTGTGGATGAACAAGTTTTTGGCCCAGTCAACCAAGTCAGAAGTGACATGATCGTGTATGATAGAATCAAAGAATGGATTCACGAAGATTTCTTCTGTTCAGTGAATGGATTGATTGGATTAAGTTTATAATGCGCGCGCATGCGATTTTGAAGGACGACAACTCCCGACACAATCTTTAATCGTCTGCAATGGCAGTCTCAGTTGGGTTCTGATTCTGATTATGCAGTGAATTAGTTCGCCACTTGTTGGTCGTATTTTTGACTTCAGCGATTCGAAAAAAATGTGTACGTCCACTGGACGCACACATGCAAATTTTTCTGCGTCATTTTTCATATTTTGTGCGTAATTGACGCACTACTGTGCGTAATCGGGAACACTGTTTTATTGTTTTCTTTATTTATGGTATGGCTGTGTGATTTTACTTGAGCAAAGACAGATCAATTGCAAATACTTTGAACAGGAATGTTTGTTGGTACGTTTCACATCATTTAGTTTGCCATCACATAAAACAAGAATCGGTGTGGTTTACAGTTGTAGCTTTATGGACCGGAATGAAGGACCCATTTCAAGATATGATATTAATATAAATGAATTGTTCATGACACAGACCCTTCAGGCAGTTTTGTGTGCTTTGGTCAGAACCTTGTGAAGATAAATCCAAAGCTTTTCAGGTGCAGTAGTGACATCAAACACAATAGGCCACTTTCCACTAAACGGGCGACCTTGACGCTTTCTCAGTGTCGGAGATCTATCAAGTCAAGGCTGCATGTAGGCGTATGCTTTCAGCCCATTAGGTTGGTGGGGGTTTCTGTATAAATAGTATCTCTACTTTGTGGACACTTAGTACTTTAAATTAACACTGTTTCTGTCGTTCTTATTTGTTCTTTTTCATTCCTAATTTGTTAAATCAATCTATTATCTTCTTCGCTAGATCAGCTACCTACATTTTTTCTTGAAAGCTCTCCCAAAACTCCTCATTTGTGTATGGGGTCTGTTGGGTAAGTTTGAGGATATTGGACGTTTTCTGACAAATGGTCACTAGGGCTTTCTATGGTATTATTATTTAGCAATGTAGTCATTTTATATGTATATTTTTTGGTAATATTTTATAATCAGAGATGAGAATCTTCCGCCTTTTAGCGGAAATCCGCTCTTTCGGAAGGTCCCAGGGTCATTTTTGAGATCGGTTTAAATCCGGTGAGAAAAGTTTAGTGTATATGACTAGGGTGAGTTGTTGATTTTCGATCTCGCAGCTTATTCCCACTCGTTATTCCCATGCGGATTATTATTTGGTTCGCTCTCACTTCGTTTTCGTCGATCCACCAAGCTGCCGTAAAAAGCCGAGATAACCCGATTTCTCTTTCTTCCGTGTGTCCTGGTAAACGTGCAGTTTAGTCCTCCCGTTTTTCTTCGCATAAGATTCCGGCTGTTCCCAGACACTCCCGCTGACAGTGACGTCACTGAAATAGGCGCTTGAAGCCCTTTCTCATGCGCTGAGTTGTAGTGCGAACGATGGAACAGCCAAAACATCACATTTTTGATCAGCCATTGTCTAGAACAAAGCGCGACTTGTAAAATGCTTCGAAAACTAAATCCTGGAGAAAAGGCTCTTGCTACCCAAATCTACAGTGGTGTAAAAAACAAGTGGAACTTTTTTAAGTGGTTAGAAGAACAGTTGAACACAACAGTCTTAATTCGTTTGAAGGACAAAAAGATCGAAAGAAATGTGGCGTTGAATGCAGAGGCATTGATGCAGAGGAATTGAATTGAATTGAATGCAGAGGCAGAGAAACAAGCCAGACTGGCTCATAAGAAAGCTCTGACTGCCCGACTTCAGGTTTTGGTGAGGAAGAGAAGTGAGATTAGAAGTCAAAAGCCACCAGCCAAGAAAGCAAGAACTGGATAGTTGCCTGGCTTCAGTTATAAAATACATGCGTACATAGTTCATTCAATAATTGTGTGTGTGCAGACTGTATAGCATGTTGGTATCTGCCAGTTTTAACAATTCTTAAAAAAAACACATAAGAATGTTGTATACACAAAGAACTGTAATCCTAGTGCATGACGTAATTGTAAACTTCAGCCTGACTTCAGTGCCTGACTACGACTTCAAGGCTGAAGTTGTTCATAATGCATCAGAACTGTTTTAGGAACTACTGCCTGAAACCATCCGTATTTCTGCTTTCCTTGTTGTGGTTTTTCCAAGATATTATCTTGAAATTGTAAACCTTGTTTGAACAGTCAATTGAGGTATTTGTGATTTTATTGTTTGGTGTGACTGTAACTGTAAGAGTGTCAGTGAGGCTTCATACTGATTCTATGTATAAATGTACAACTCTGTTTTGGACAGTAATTATGTGCATTGGTAAAGCCTTGTCTTGTCATTAGTATTTAAACCATTCTTGTCTGCAGTCAAAAGGAATGTTTGTTTAATACAACTTACAAGGCTTAACTGATGTTTGAAATAAATTCATTAGGCCTATGTGTTGAACTGTGGAGAGCTAACAACAGCATTTTAGTACCACAAAAACAACTGATCTGACCCCATAAAATAAGGCTCAGAATGCATAGATTTTAACCGTCTTTTCAAAAAAATTTTCGGGGGAGCATGCCCCCGGACCCCCCTAGCATCGCGTACCTGCTTCGCAGGTACGCGCACTCGTGGCTTCGCCACTCGACAGACTTTGGAATTTTTCCTCCTTTTTGTCATTTTAGGATTCTCATCTCTGTATAATGATGTTTAAATTCTATTTTGTTTTTGTAAATGGGGGTTCGATAAATTAGAGTACAGTCTCAGCGTCCCCTGCATGGGATCCCTTTATTGTAAAGTGACCGGCTGGTGGAGTGCTTTCAGTGTTACCATTAGGGTTGTTTCAGCAGATCTTTTATGCAAATCTGGGATGAGTCCTCTTTCAACCAAATTGTGGTCCTGATTTGGCTCTTTGCCGTCAGCTGGACCCTGTATAAACAATTACTAACCCATTAGCGGTAAAAGGTCTATTGCAAAATGATGCTTAGAAATTTGGACTGATGGTGCGTTCATGCAAGTGAATATGTAAGTAAGAGTATACGTCTTTATACATGTCTGTGTTGACTAATGTATCGGGTCTTGTGGATGGTGATCAGAAGCTGCAGAAACAGCTGGAGTTTCTGGAGGTGCAGGAGGAGTACATCAAGGATGAGCAGAAAAACCTGAAGAAGGAGTACCTGCATGCACAGGAGGAAGTGAAGCGCATCCAGAGTGTGCCTCTTGTCATTGGTCAGTTCCTGGAAGCCGTGGACCAAAACACCGGCATTGTTGGCTCCACCACAGGTGGGTGAAGCGGTGATTGCAGCTGTGTTCATTTTGCTTTAGACTGTTATGTGGGTTAATTATTAAAATAATGTAAAGGATCCATTCATCCAATAGCAGCGTTGTAGGTCACATGTGAAGGTCAAGGACTTATTAAACGTATTGTCACAAGTTATCTTCTTCGTGTATCCTCTTTTGAACGTCTCTTTGATACCTCCATGGCACCTATTGACCTCTGATAGTGTTATGTTCAACCAATCATTGCATCATGTTCTGTGTCATGGTCCTGCCAACAAAAGATGGTGGCAGCTGTCACTGCATCAGTTTAAATTTAAAAGAGCAGGGGCAGCCTTTGTAATTATATGAAATGCCAATGGGAAAAAAATGAGTATGGATGAAAATTAGATTTCAGACTGAAATTCTTACCAGCGTCAGCCTACACTCACATTGTAGTTTATGTTCATCGATGATGGAAATTAGAAACGCATCTATTATTCTTTAACAGTCTTTCACCCCATTTGCGATCCATGATTGTACATCACCTTTTAACCCATTGAAAGGCATTCAGTGCCTGGTTCTTGATACCTATGCGGATGCCTTAAAATAATAGGCTTGTCTTTTATGTTCAGCTTGTTCTGGCGGTATCAACTTGTTTGTTATTTATATTGTGCAGATGATACACATCTGTGACTGTCAAAACTCAACTCATAGCAGCAGAGTGCGCTTACACCCTCCGACCTAAATATAGCATAGAGTTTCTTCATTTTTGTCTGAATTAATGTTTGGGTCTTGATGTTTTAGCATTTCCTGCCTAACAAAATGTTGTTGCGAAACAGCAGTTCATCTTCATTGCGTTGCAATTTTCCAGGGTCCAACTACTACGTGCGTATTCTGTCCACTATCGACCGAGAGCTTCTGAAGCCGTCTGCCAGTGTGGCTCTTCACAAACACAGCAATGCCTTAGTGGACGTTCTTCCTCCTGAGGCTGACAGCAGTATCACCATGCTACAAGCTGGTAAGTTGGTGGTTGTTGACTCGCATGACTGCATGGCCATCAAGGGACTAATTAGGACTCATCTTGAACAGATTTTCCATAAACATGAACCCATTTTGATTTCTTTTGGGGGGTGTGACTAAATAAGACTCACAATGCTACAAGCAAAAAAAAACGTTCTTACAAAATCATAGCTGCTTAATCAAAATCCTTATCATCAGTATTATCATTATTGTGATCATCATCAGATAAGTAATTATGACTTACCCTCTAATAATGCATAGTCTTGATGTACAGATGAGAAGCCAGATGTGGCGTACGCAGACATCGGTGGCATGGACATTCAGAAGCAGGAGGTTCGCGAGGCAGTGGAGTTGCCGCTGACCCACTTTGAACTGTATAAGCAGATCGGAATCGACCCTCCACGTGGTGTGCTCATGTTTGGCCCACCGGGCTGCGGAAAGACAATGTTAGCGAAAGCTGTGGCCCACCACACCACAGGTAAGGGAAGAAAATTGGATTTAGGATTTGGATCACCATTAGTGTGTTCTTTATCATTGTGAAGTTGCATCTTATATTTTTTAACTGCAGGGTCGCTTAAAATAAAATTAAAAATTAACAAAATTAAATGAAGGAAAAATTAAAAACCAAACTGAAGTTGAATTTTTTATGTTATAGTAATTCCTTCATCAGGCTATGTGATATAAATGTATTTTGATGTTAACAGTGTTGTCTTGTCTGTCCAGCGGCGTTTATCCGTGTGGTGGGGTCAGAGTTTGTTCAGAAGTACCTGGGCGAAGGACCGCGCATGGTGCGTGACGTTTTCAGGCTGGCAAAAGAGAATGCCCCAGCCATCATCTTCATCGATGAGATTGACGCTATTGCCACCAAACGTTTTGACGCTCAAACGGGAGGTTAGTGTTTTTCACCACTGAGACAGTAAGAAATCTGGGACTAAACTATTGTGTACATACTTTGGACTTAGACAACTGGTATTTTTGTCTAGGACTATTTGTTAGGTCCGCTCAATGCATCAAGTCTCTGTCCTGGCATGTTAGGCTCCATATTATGCAAGGCACCAGAGAACCAGAGTTTCCCTCCGTTCCGTTTTTCCGTATTTTGTTCTGTAAAAATCAGCCCAGTTGTGGCTATGTTCCGCAAAATACGGATACTGAGAGTTTGTTCCACAAAACTCCGGTAATCAGTTTTCAGAACTAAATTCAGCTACAGACCCTAATGCAAAAACGTTCACCTCTGAATAGACCTTTACATCAGGATCAGTGGTGCTGTGGAACAGATCTGTGATTGGCTGTAGGGTAACGGCCTCCCCCAGTCACAATGTACCAATGTCCGGTGCTTGTTGAAGAGAAAGGATAGCGAAACCTAAGGCGGATGATGTGCAAGTTGTTATCAGCGACACCAATGATGTTTGCAAAGCTCCTTGAAAGAAACCAGCTTCCGAACTTCCAAAACCGTCTTAGCAAAGACACACGTGAAGCACTGCTTAAGAACAAAGGAAATGCATTAGAAAGAAAGTACAGTCAGACAGATTACAAACAACTGAAGAGTGAATACTACAGTTACAAGTCCCTTCAGGAGTTTAAGTCAAAGAATTAAACGTTCATGATTGGGCTGCTCGATTTAAGTAGTACCAGTGGTTCTCTGAATTCAACACTGTCATTGTGAACAAATTTGAGGGCGTGGTATGCATGCTTAAAAGTTTCATCTAGATCCATGATTTTTGAAGGAAAAGTTTGTGAGTGTTATACTAGTATCTGCTGTTGTGTGATACACTGTTACTGTGAGTATGAAAGCAGATTTTTACCTTGTTGCATTGTGCTCTTTGTGTGATGATAATTGTTTCTGAAAAAATGTGCAGTGTTCCTGATTTTTCACTGTTGAGAACTTATTCTAAACTTTTGAGAATTCTTGTGGAATTTGTAAAGGTTTCTTATTTAGAAGTCAGAACCTGTAGAAAATAGCTTGACTTCTAGATTATAGGCAGTTTAATACAGGCCATATATCTAATGGCCCCTTGCGCCGTACAATGATGCTACACTCACAGACTACAGATGCAGTGTATAAGCACACACAGGCCTGCCTACCTATATGGAATATCAGTATTTTTTCTGGAAATTTGACAAACTCAGCAAGCGCTAAGGAAAATATGGATACTTGTTTCACAGTTTGGAAATAAATAAAAACAACAAAGAAAAAAATTGAATTCGATGGCCTGTGGTATTGCATTGCGTAAATTTTTCCGAAAACATTTGAACCAGAATGTGCGGTTGCAGTAGAAATATATATAGTCTCAAAGTTTTCAGTAGCTGCACCGAAGTTTGCCAAAACAGTTTTTGCGCAGCTGCATGAAGATCAGTGCTCGTGAAGACAATTCAAAACATGGCGTCCAAACGAATACTAAGCAAAGTGATTCATTGTATATTTGAATCTTCAAAGAAATGACGCATATCTTTCCACGTATAAGGAAAACATACGCTTTTGTTATTTCGCGGCAGCATTGACTCAAAAATGAAGTGTACGATTTGTGACAGCCAGTTGGGCAATTCCACCAGTGGTATGAACGACACTAAACAGTACGTGGAAGGCCCCCAGCATATCAAGAATAATGAAGTTTTGGAAAAGAAAGAGAAGATTGTGGCAGCAAACCAGTCTTAAGAGAGATTTCTCTTATATAGTGCACTTACAAGCTCAGAGAGATTCTCAAGGCGCTGGCCCGTAATATCCAGCAATCACACAATAGCTTGCTGAAGTCAGAATTCGAACCCATGTCGCCCAAGACGCACTCACATAAGTCGTGCGCTCTGACCACTGAGCTATCCCTGCCACCTAGGGCAAACCAGTCTATCACTGGATCCTTCGCATCTGCACCTTTTATCCAAGTGTCCACACTCGATATGTTATTCAGCGTGTCTTGGCACCCGTGCAAAATGTCCAGGAAGTTTGAAACCAGTGATTTCAGCATGTACATAAAGTATTGGCGTCCTGGAAAATCATGGGCTATTCGTGGGAAATTTTTTTTTTAACTGAAACTCACTTTTTGGGGTAAGCACATGGTGGTGAAACCAAAGCATAGAAACCATGAATCAAGAAACACCAGACACAATGTTAATATTATTATTATTATTTTCATCATCATCGATTAAATTATCACCCCCGTTGGGGTTCTGGGGGTTTCAGTATAAATAGTATCCCCACTTTCTGGAAATTTAGTGCTTTAAATTCCCATTGTCGCTGTCTTTCTCATTTGCTCTTTCTCATTCCTTTTTTGTTCTATCAATCTGCTATACTATCGTCTTCTTCGCTAGACCAGTCTCCTACCTTTTTTCTTGAAAACTCTTCCGGGACAAGACTCCTTATTTTGTGTATGAGGTCTGTTGGATCAGCTTGGAAATATTGGACGCTTTCTGCCAGGTGGTCACTAGTGCTTCCTATGATGTTATTATTTAGCAATGTAGGCATTTTATATGTATGTTTTGTTGATAATTTATAATGATGTTTGTATTCTATTTTGTTTTTGTAAACGGGGATTCAATAAGTTGGGGTGAAGCCTCAGCCGTCCCCTGCGTGGGATTTCTTTATTGTAAAGTGACTGGCTGGTGGAGAGCTTTCGGATTTACCACTAGGGTTGTTTCAGCAGATCTTTTATGCGGATCAGGGGTTGTCCGGTCCTGATGTGGCTCGGAAGAGTCCGCTGGACCTAAAGCAATAATAATGTAATGTAATTAAATTATCTATGCCCCTTTGCCTTTGGGATGACACGTAATGGTGAAATTTCATTATACAGATTTTGTAACTACTAAATTGTTATTCTTTATCATCATTATTATTATTATTATTATTTATTATTAATATTATTATTGATTGTTGTTATTATTATTAAATAAACCTGTACGGCAGGGACACATGATGCTGAAGTTTCATGATAGAATTTTTTTTTAAATACTGCTATGACTTTTTACCACTAACTGCTATCATTGCTGCAAACTGTTGCATTGTGTGTGTTTCAGCCGATCGCGAGGTTCAGAGAATTTTACTGGAGTTGCTGAACCAAATGGACGGCTTTGATCAGACCGTCAATGTCAAGGTCAGTGGCATTCAATTGTTTGCGTTGGACTGTGCAGTTTCTAAGGGGAAGGGGAGCGTGAGAGGGCAGAAACAATTGAGTGAATGCCATTGTTACTGTTGCAAAAGGGTTGTGTGTGTGTGTGTGAAGCGATGTTAGATTCTGTGGCATTTGATTTTAGTAAAGGAAACATTCTGCTTTTGTGCTATTCCTGTTGTAACTATTTGCATTTGTTAGGTAGTATACTTTTATTGCTCCATGTATTATTGCATTGTACAGTTTCTTATTCTGAATGCTTGTGTGAGAGTATGTGGGTTAGCGCTTTGAGCAGACCTTTTAGTTTGTAATTGCGCTTTATAAAATAAATTCTTATTATGGATGATGAGGTTACACAATTCACAATTTTCACAATTGATCAAAATAATGTTGACTGGTTTACACACCAGCTCAATGCCTATGTGAGCAGCACTCTTAGGTTCTCCCACATTTTGCTGGCTGCGGGCTATTTATAGCTTGCCTACACCCTCCCTTTCAGTGAAAGGAAAGGAAAGAAGAGCACCGGCAAAGCTATTTATAGCTAGCCTGGGTGAACTAACTTCAAAACCTAAAAGCTTTGGTTGAGTCGGTGTGTTTAGGGACATTCGCTGCATGAAAAAAGAGCTGCGGTATGGGATACTCATGGAAGTTTTTATAAAATCGCATCGTCCGAGAACAGACATGGAATTGGATTGAGGTTGAAAATGCGTGTGTAATTGCAGGTGATCATGGCCACCAACCGTGCAGACACTCTGGACCCCGCGTTGCTGCGTCCGGGTCGTTTGGATCGCAAGATTGAGTTCCCTCTGCCCGACCGTCGGCAAAAGCGTCTCATCTTCTCCACCATCACAGGCAAGATGAACATCAGTGAGGAGGTCGATCTAGAAGACTATGTTGCACGCCCTGATAAAATCTCCGGCGCTGATATCAACGCCATTTGTCAAGAGGTCAGTTGAGGTTTCACTAGCATCAAACTTTTGTTGGCCTTATTTCAGACCCTTCCACCCTTCCAATGTTCACTATGATTGTTTCATAACTGTTGCAAGAGGGAAATACCCCACAGGCATACAGCTAAATAGATTAACAGTATTTCTGATAATTTGCATTAACATGGAAGATGTCAAATCTGGATGGATGTAAGCATTTGTTGGATGTGTAAGTTTGTTTTGTGGCAGTTACTGTACAGGCTCTTCAAAATTTACAAGGGTATCTCTGATACCATTGCCAATAGTAAAATTAACGGGAAAAAACCTGCACTAACTCAAGAAAAGAAGCTAAAACACTGGCCTAGATGTATAAGACTTAATTAGATACAATAATAATCAAGTGGTACGTAACATTTGTTTGTCAAGCTCTGGGCTTACAGGTATTTATAAAGAAACACTACAAAGTATTGATTTGTTTTTAAAACAAAGAACTTTAGAGAAAGGCTAAGCTAGAACAGGGCTGTGTAAATTGAAAAACGTGGTTTTGTTGCAGTAAATAATGTATGCGTACTTTTTTCCCCTCTATTTTTCAGGCTGGCATGCAAGCCGTCAGAGAAAATCGCTACGTCGTACTGACCAAGGACTTTGAAAAAGGCTACAAGAACAACATCAAGAAGGATGAGACTGAGCACGAGTTCTACAAATAAATACACTTAGTTCACTCTTTAGTGAATTGACAATGAACATAATGAAACTTTTATTACCACTTTTCAAACGCTTTTCAGCTGTATTTTGTGATTCAGATATGGATTTAGTGAAATAAGAAGAAAATAGGAAAGCAAATACAGTAAGAGGGAAATAGGAGAACAAAATATATTTTAGAAGAAAATAGGAAATGAAAGAAAATAAGAAGAAAATAGTTTGTTTGGTTTTTTTATAGAAAAAATAGGATATACACTTGTTTAAATTCTACAAATAGTAGCACATTTTGCGGAAGGGCTGTGTGGAACAGAAATCTGAATAGGAAACGAAAGAATGGTCAAACAAGTATTTTATAAGTTCTATGCTGAACATTGTCAGTGGAAAGTTCTTGAGGTATTTCATTGAGGCGTTCCACCGAGATAATGTGTTTAATCGATATAAAATCGTTAGTCCAGTTGAGTTGAAATGACAGTGGATATGGTTGTTCCTCAACGTGAAATGTTTCTTTGGGTGATACTTCAC
Organism: Oncomelania hupensis; assembly: GCA_036898135.1. Classification (NCBI taxonomy): domain Eukaryota; kingdom Metazoa; phylum Mollusca; class Gastropoda; order Littorinimorpha; family Pomatiopsidae; genus Oncomelania; species Oncomelania hupensis. Next base: position 79,406,227 of record CM072513.1, read on the forward strand.
TCAGAAGAAAATTTCCATCAAGTTTGAAAGCTTTTCGCCGATGTAAAATGTGTCATCGAGATGGAATATTTTGTTGAGGCGAAATGTATCATTCTGAAAAATTGTTTTCACTGTGGTGAAAATAATGCTGCATTGGAAAAAACAATGCAACACTAGTTGGATTGAATGTATGCTAGTATACCTGTCATTGGCTGTTTGTGTTATGATGGTTATTAAATTTGTGTTGTTTTTTTTTAAATACAAGAGTTTGAAGGTTGCTTGTGTTTTTTGCTTTTTGGGGGTTACTTTTGTGACTGAAACATGTTTGTATCACAATCTCTCACTCACTCTCTCTCTTTCTCTCTCTGAATCTGAAAATTAATTGTTCACAAAATTGAACAAGTGTCAGAGCACAAAGGATCAAGATTTTACCTGGAATTCCCATATCGATGATATCTGTAAGAAGTTATCCAAAAATGTATTTCAGCTTGCTAAAGAAAGAGATTTCTCTTATATAAGAGATTTCTCTTATATAGCGCACTTACAAGCTCAGAGAGCTTCTCAAGGCGCTGGCCCGTTATATCCAGCAATCACAAAATAGTTTGCTGAAGTCAGGATTCGAACCCACGTCGCCCAAGACGCACTCACACAAGTCGTGCGCTCTGACCACTGAGCTATCCCTTACACTGAATCTTATGCCAGAAAAATGTTTTCCAAGCCAAGTCTATCACATATCAACTATGCCTCTGTTGTATGGTTTAATGCTTCGGCAAGTCAACTAAAAAGGCTAAATCGGCTGCATAGATGTGGGGTTAAATTAATCTCGGATAACCGAGAATTAACAACAGATGACAAATTTTAAGAACCTAAACTATTGCCTCTACAAACACAGTTCAAGTATAATTTAGCCATACAATAAATAATAATGTAGTGCCTCCTTACTTAACTGATCAACTAATGCCTTTTCCTGCACAATAAAACCATTCTAAAAACTAGACATCAGTACAACTTATGTTAATCTGATGAATAAAAATTGGTGCAACAACAAACTAGACTTCCAAAACCACGAATTTAAATTTTCAAATCTAGCTTCTCTTGTAAAGGCCCCTTGTTATGGAACACTCTTTCTTTGGATTCAAAAAAAATGCACTAAACATCTTCAAGTACAAGATTTACAACCTATTTCTTAATAATTTCGAAAGTCATACGTTATAACATGCCTCAATTGATTTTCCTCTTTTGTCACCCCCTACCATAACCCCTTATATTCCTAAAAGCTCTCTCTCTCTCTCTCTCTCTCTCTCTCTCTCTCTCTCTCTCTCTCTCTATTAAATGGTTCCAGTTAAAGGTTTCATATTAATTATTGTTAGTTTCTTTGTTACAAAATTAGTTATTTAAGATTTGTTTAAAAATGTAATGTCATTTCCATCTTCCTTTATGCTTGCAAAAAATGGACCCTCACAGCAGACCTACAACGAACAGAAAAAGATGAGAGTATGCTTGTTAAACGATCAACTATGGTGCCGCGCCTCAACGACTTTTGAGTTACGTGCTAGGATAGGATAGAAATGTTAAATCTTGTTTGCTATGCATGAATGCGAATGTATGATTAAGCTAAATGTGTCAGCGACTGAAAGAAGGACTGATTGTAAGATTAGTGCTAACATCATTTTCTTCTCATAATAAAATATTGAATCTGAATCTCACACACACGCACATACATACATACAAAATCAACTGCACACAGTTATACACATGTCGGATACTACCTCAAAACCAACACACAAAACCCCAAGAGCATACTGTCAAGATATTTATTTTTACTGCATAGGATAACTCCTAAACCAGCAGTAAAGTTTCATGATACAAAATAAAATACACAATTGCAGAAACAAAATTTGGTTAGCCAAATTCAACAATTCGGCTCTGAAACTTTAAATAATTACACTCGCAGAAATGGTGGGACGTGGATTTTTTTTCTTCTGCAACAAATTTTGCTAGCAATTCAAACAAGTGATATTTGTATTAAAATCCTTTTACATTGTGGAATGAATGTAAAACATGTTGTCTCTCTTTCTGGCACAAACAAACACATAATCACTTTCATTACTGTGCAGCACTCTTTCACAACTTCTCCAATTCATTACAAACCAACTCAAATCCAGCACACAACGGTAATACAGAGAATCGTTTCACTTTCACAAATACGTACATTGCATATCACAAGAACTGGTCCAAAAACTTCAAGGGATGGACAGACATGATCGTGTCAGTCCTACTGTCAACGACTACCAGCAGAATGCTAAGAAGGAGGATATGTCTGCTCTTATAAACTGGTGTGGAGAGAGGGCTATCAACGAAAATGTCAACGTTACCTGTTGAAGTGGTCATTTAAACGATTTGATTACCGTATTAAACACACACAGAAACCACGCTGTAATAAATAAAATTATATTCCTTTTCATAGATTCAGTGCACTTATAATATCATAACTCCATCTAAATTCTATTATATTCTAAATTCAAAATCATTGATAAAAAAATACCCTAAACCTATCTTCAGTGTTAAGAGTCATGCCAATGATATCCTAAATTCAACTTCATTGATTTTGTTAAAGATTTTTAGATTTTTTTAAAATTTTTAATGCTTTATTGTCTTTTTTTATTGGGAAATTCTGGGCCGCCTCCCCATGTGGAAGGCGTAGTCGCAGCCTGTGGCGCGCCCAAACCCAACCTACCTAACATTAGTTGTAATTTTTTTAAATTTAGAAATTCTTTAAATTTTTGAAATATTTAGAAATTTTGCTGGGGGAGCAAACCGGAGTACCCGGAGAAAACCCCCTGGTCGAAAGTAAATAATATTCGGAGAAACATAATGCCCCGATGCAGGATCGAACCCACACCTGTCAGGCGCCATTGGTTTCTGGCCTGTGGACAAGGCAAGTTAGTCCCGCCTTAGCCCACTTGGCCACAACGCTCGCTATAAATTTTTGTTTTTAAAAGGAAAAAAACACCAGCATTTTTAACCCAAATTTCAACAATGAAGTTTATTCAATGCCTGAACACATTAATATTTTGGGTGACAATAAACTGGAGTTATAAAAAGATCTTAACCCCCACCCCCTTACTCAACCCTTCCCTCCCCCAATCCTCCCTTTACCAGAAAATACGCCTATAACCTTTGATGACAAAGAAGAATCACAAAATCACACTGCTAATGGTGAATAATTATTAGCTTGAAGAAGGAGCGTAGAGGGACGTTCCAGTCATCTCCATCTTCTTGATCTCCGTGGTGATTTGAGTCAGATCCTGGACAAATGTTTGAATCTGAAAACACAAAACCCAGCAAAGGTCATTAAAAATAAGTTTAGAAGACTCTTAACCTTTTAAACATTTGCATCTGCAGATTTCAGAAAAAATGATGTATTGAGCATAAATATAGGTTGGGTTGGGTTTAAGAGTGCCACCAGTAGTCCTCAGGTACCATATACGTTTTTAAAAACATTCAGTTTTTTTTAAATTCCTGACCAACAAGCATTAAAATCACAATCATTATCACTATAATCATCAATCGACAAAACAAAAGAAACCTTATATTGCACTCGTAGATCTGAAACTAAAACTTTAATGTTCAAAACTAGTTGGTAAATAAGGTTGTCAAGGTGGACAATTATGATAAAAAGACATTGGTAATCAAGTACAAAACAGTTCTGATTTGGTCTGGTGTGACACAAGGTATACTTATCGAGTGCTATCTTTGCTTATTTATTAGGTTATTATATTTATTATGTTTTAGGTGAATAACATAACAAGTACTGTAACTGTACCTTGAATGTATATAGTGTGGAAATTTGTTCAGTTCAGTATTTTAAGTGTGAGTAAATTCACTCTAAGTAATATTAAACAACATTACATTACATTACATGGTTATTGCTTTAGGTCCAGCGGACTCTTCCGAGCCAAATCAGGACCAGAGAAGTGAAAGAGGACTCACCCCTGATCCGCATAAAAGATCTGCCGAAACAACCCTAGTGGTAACACTGAAGGCAATCTACCAGCCGGTCACTTTACAATAAAGATGTCCCACGCAGGGGATGCTGAGGCTATACTCTAATTTATCGAACCCCCGTTTACAAAAACAAAATAGAATACAAACATCATTATACAATATCAACAAAACACATACGTATAAAATGCCTATAACATTATAGGAAGCCCCAGTGACCATTTGGCAGAAAGCGTCCAATATTCCCAAGCTGATCCAACAGACCTCATACACAAATGAAGAGTATTGTCCATGAAGAGTTTTCAAGAAAAAAGGTAGGTGACTGGTCTTGCAAAGAAGAAGATAGTATAGTAGATTGATAGAACAGAGTAGAAATGAGAAAGGACAAAGGAGAAAGACAGCAACAGTGGGAATTTAAAGCACTAAATTTCCAGAAAGTGTGGAAACTATACTGAAACCCCTGGCACCCCAACGAGGGATTTTAAACAACATAAGAAAACTAAAATAACATTATAACAATCTACTATAGCTGGCGATTTTAAAATAACCTAAAATATACTAGCAATAATGTCTGCAAGATATAATATTATTTTTTTCCTTTGTTGTTTGTAGATTATAGTCACACGACACTTTCGCATATAGGTGACTACTGGACCGATTTATACTGACACCAGCAGGCCAGTTGTTGGTAAAGGGGAAAATAATATGATCACACGTTGACCAATCCGGGATTCGAACCAGCGACCTTTCGGTTACTAGCAAGACGCTCTTACCAACTGAGCTACCCGGCCCCTCTAATCTTTCCTTGATTGGTCATATTTCTTAGTATTAATACCCTGTTCTTCTCATTTTGGCAGGGGCATTCAAACAAAATATGTTCTACAGAATGTGGGAATTTGTTTTGACACTAGGCTGAATATATATGGACATTTGATCTGTCATACATTTCCTGCATACAAGCAGCTTGCTGTCAGGAGGTCATAGGAATTGGGATTAGGCTTCACTGGATTATAGTATGGGACCACTGGGATCATAGGAAAAGCCATGCAAAGATAAAACAAACATTTATACCAGCAATGTGCAATCACAAGATTATTTTACAAAGGACTTGTAGAGGATTTAACTGAGACACAAACACACGAGAATTAAAAAAATCAAACACTGGAATTAAAAACATCTTTAAGATCGTCAAACTCATTAATAACTTTTGTTATCAGAAAGAATATGATTCTGTCGGGAAAAAAGTCTTAGAAAGTCCAACACTGCAATGAAAAGCTTACACTTTTTTTAAAATGTCATATACAATAATTATCAATTAAGATACAAACAAATAAACAGTTTTTGAATGTTTAACATTCATCATTTCATTTCATAGATGAAATGAAAGTCAGGACTGATTTATTACAGTAAATATAAAGACAATTTTACATTCACACAGAATTATGAAAGCATTCATGATTTTAACCAGAATTTTGCAAAACTGTTTTTTGCGAAAGATGATAGCTTTTCTGATAAAGTCCAAAGGTGGACTTAACTGCTCTCTTCCATAACGGTAACTGTAGATTATAGTCACACAACACTGAAGCGACTATTGGTCACATTATTCTGACACCAGCGAACCAGCTGATAGTGGAAGAAAATAATATGGTCACACATTGGCGAATCCTGGATTCGAACCAGGTACCTTTTGGTTACTAGTAAGACGCTCAACCATCTGAGCTACCCGGCTCCACTGCCATAAGGGTTTCCCTTCGACAGGATAATATCCCATCCACATTTATGTAATTATGGTCCACTTAACTATAGTTATGTCCATTTACCTCAGTTTGTTTACATCCCAAACTTTAAAAGGATTATCTCCCATCCAGTTGTCGCTCATTTGAAACTATACAATAGGAAGTATAAACTCGAAGGACTATTAATTTACTTTCAGTGGACCGAGTAATAATAAATGTTGATTGGTAGGCCTATTGATCATGTTTACTGACATTTAGACTCCGCTATACAAGACAACATCATTCACCATGATGAAAATCCAGATTTGTTGTTTGTTTGTTTGTTTTGCTTTGTTTTGTAATTCAGCACCACTGCATGAAAAGACTGTTTCAACAAAAGGAATGGTGCATGCAAGGCAATGAAAAATTAAGATGGAAAGGTAAAAAGAAGGAATTTGGAAATTAACGAATAAACAAAAGAAGGATGTACATAGAACAGAAAAAAAAAACGGTTAGGCATTTTAGAACAATCAAAGC